>JBBCBC010000025.1:21888044-22572572 GCA_037126765.1 Stenogyne calaminthoides
AGTTGTTTATCAACATAACCACAAACATACATGCAATATGTACATATAAAAATTGGACATCATATCTCTAAAAGTAGTTCTTTTATTGTTAAAGTGATTATTAATTGCATTTATGAGATTTATGGAAGAAGAAACAGTAATTAGTTGATATTTTTTCATAACAGAGCAAAAAAGTCATAAAAATTCGAAGTTGAAATGGCAGTATATTAAGAAAGATGAAATGGCAGTAAACTGAGCAAATCAGTAGTATTACAGATGAATGATTACTTTAACTGAAACATACATCCATTAGTTATACAAAAAGAGATGAATATATCACCTAAGGCAAGACTGGCCCATGGGCTCTTCATAAGCTCACCAATATCTATTTAACATCTCATGTTCAGAGAAGTCTGTTCCATAATTTCACCAATCTGCCACATCTATTCGAAATAAGCTTTTTTTTAGTATGAGTTACTTTCTCGTTCCATTTGACTCATTTTATTGCAAATAGGTTCCAAGTATTATAAACATTCTTAAAAATGTTCCAAAAGGTGGAAGGGATTACGTAAATCGCCTCTTCTTGTTATATTTTTTTTTGTCTTTTCTCCTATTTTTTATTTTATGTCTATTTTTATTTATTTATTCATATTTTATTTTGTATCCTATTTTCCTTTATTTATTCTTAATTTTTATATGTATTGTCTGATAAGGAAATGATGATAATTTTTGAATATTTTCCTTTATTTAAAAATGGGATAATAATTTCAAATAGGATTATGTTATGTATAAACATTCATAATTTCATATCTAAATCGATTAAAATACCAAATTTTATATATTTAAAATAAAAAATTACATATTATCAATGAAATCCTTAAGAAATTTACATATTTTCGTCTTATTCGACATGCATATATGTATCTATACATGCATATATGCATCCACACATAAACATATACATCCACACATGAACATATACATATAAATCTGGCAAAATTAAATTCCAGAAACTTAGCAGATTTATCTTCTTCTTCCTCCATCTTCAAATCTCCATCTTCAGCATCTTAAAAAAGCCAACAGTCAAGAAACTTATGAACGAACCACCATCAAATTTCTTATCATCATCTATAACCTCCTCATATAAACACAAAAAATCTCAAAATAATAGCAAAAAATTGGAAACACGTACACAAAAAACTAACAAAACATCCAAACACAAAACACAAACCCATTTATAAAAAAAATCTCTGCAACATTCAAACACAAAACACAAACTCTCTGATTTTATCAAAATCCCCCAAAATTACCCAAAATAACACAAACCCATTTCAAAAAATCTCTGCAAAAATTACTCAAACCCATTTTGAATTTATTCTGCAAAATCTCTGCAAAAAATCTTCGGCACTCTCTTTCTTCTTGTTCATGTATATTCCCAAAAAATTAAATGACAAAAATGAAAGCAATACACTGTAAGAAGCCAAACAAGCTCCATTTCCATTTCTGGCGAACTGTAGCGGCGGCGGTTGAGAGGTGGGGGGCGACGGCGGCGGTTGGGGTGGAGGTGGGGCGGCAATGGCTGGAGGTGGAGGTGAGGGTCAGCGGCGACGGCTGGAGGTGGGGCGACGACTGGAGGCGGTGAGGGGTGGGGGGAGTGTTTGCAGAGGGAGAAATAGAGTGTTGGGGGTGTGGGGTTTGATCGGGGAAGAAGGTTTGGGTATTTTATTATTGTCGTTGTGATTTTGATTTTAATTTTGAAATAAGGAATGGTATATTGGGTATTTTATCCTATTTTAGAACCTTTTAGTAATTGCAAAAAGTTTTGAAACCTCTTAGTAATTTTAGAATTTTATTGTAATTTTTTCCTTTTTTTATTGTTGAAACCAAGTGACGGTTTAAATTTATAAAATTTAAACATTGTTCAAGGCTGCCTATAGTAATTGATTGACTTGACGAGAATAGTGGTTCGAATAATAGCGAAGAAATTGTCCGACTGTGCATATGCCAAATGTAAATTATATGTTTATAATGTAGAGGTTTAAAATTTTAATGAGCAGCAGTAGGAGGTGAATATTTAAATTGTTTCATTTCAAAAGAGGCATTAAACAACTCTTTTGTCGATGTTATAAACAGTAACCATTACATCTATAAAAAAATTGTATTATAAGTAATAGTTAGCAAAATAGAGAGAGCAAGACCAAAACAAATGATGTGTAGTGGGGAAGAGAAGAACCTACCTCGTTCATATCTTAGAAAAACTTAGCTAGTGTTGGAAGCGTCTAGAACTTTATGGTATACAATATTTTTTGTATGGCTGGTGCACTGTATTGATGACACTGGTGGTCTAATAAAAACATTCAATTGATCTATAATTTTGCTCTCGACAATGCCACATAGAGTTGACCATGTGAAAATACCAGTTCTTTTAAATATACACCAACAAAATCTAAAGTTTGACCTTCCGCTTTATTAATAGTCATTGCATAAACTAGATGTACTGAAAATTGTTTTCTTTTCAAAGGGATAAATGAGAAACTATCATGCGTAGCCTCTAATGTTATACGATGAATAAATACAGGTTTTTCAGCATGTGTACCAACTGAGATTTCAGCATAAATAATATTCCTATCAAAACCTTTGCAGTAAGTGTGTGTAATTGCAAAGTCTTTCGGTTGAATTAATATTTCTTAGCAATATGATTGGTGCATTTACTTTCAAAGTTAATTTGTGAGGAGGAAGTCCTGGAGGAGTCAAAGAGTGGAACAATTCTTGTTGGTCTGGTACAACATAAGTATCTGTATTTTCATCACAACTAAAATAAATAGTTTCTTCACTAGAGAATTCGTTAATTAAGACACCATTTATTTCATGAACAAAATCATTTCTTGTAGTAAGTATAGATTCGTCTAACCAATAAGGAAAAATCTGAACTGCAATCACTGACATTGGGAAATACTATGTTTATTAGTGCATTTAACGATGTACTATCATCCATAAATGGAATACTAATTCTAGATGGTAATTGAATTTCATCTCTCTCGTTAGTGTCTTCAATTCTATCACCAATTTTCAACAAATAAGAAGAAAAATCAGGGTCAATCAGTGCTCGCATATTTTGCTTAAGCTTCAATTTTTCAAATTGATTCCATAAAGGTGACATTGCAATATAAGCATGTATAATATCATCTTTCGTACCTTTAAGAATAACATATAATGTTTGACGAAAGTCACCTCTAAACACAATAATTTTTCCGCCGAAAATTTCATGCGAACACATGATGTCTCTCAATATTTCGTCAAACTTTTCAATAGTACTGCGTTTCGCCATTGTAGCTTCGTCCCAAATAATAAATTTTACAACCCTTATTTAACGTGTTTTGCTTACTAACACTACATGATTTAGAGTCATTTTTGTCTAACGGAATTTTGAATTTTGAATGTGAATTGCGGCCGCCTGAAAGTAAAGATGTTGCTACCCCTGAAGTAATTGTAGCAAGCGCAATATGACCATTAGATCTTACGGTAGCAAGAAGTGCTTTATACAAAAATATTTTTCCAGTACCACGCGAACTGTCCACAAAAAAAATATTTGGCAAGTTATTTTTAACATGATATAGGATTCGATTGTATGCAAAATCTTTGTTCTGTGTTTAATTGCTCAACAGCTAAAAGATCTTCGTTAGGTATAATTATGTCTTGTTCAGTTTGTAATTCTTTGGTCAAACTATGATGAAAATCTATCGGCATATCATCGTCAATAAAGAAAAAATCTTCCAACATTTTTCCTATTGAATAAAGTGAGTAAACAAGAATGTCTAACTACATTACAACTGTAAGTTTTGTTTTGTGTGAAGTCTTCGGAGAGAAAATGTTCGTACTTCAATCATAACTCTTTGGGGTTTTTGGGATTACAATAAACAAGTATAGTAGCAAATAAATGGCGTAAAGTGTTAGGCATTAGATACGTAAAAGCTTCTTCAATACACATTAATTCAGCAGTTCTATCATCTTCTATTAATCTTATTTTTTGTGCAGCCTCTCTATATGAGCTGAAATTGTCTCGTTGATTGTTCTTAAGTTAGCAAAAGAAGTTGGTCTTCTAATATGCATCAGTAACAACTTATAATAAAACTTGTCGCCTGCAGATGGTTGATAAGAAACAATTTGGGCAATGACTTTTTTATTGTTTACGGGGCTTCCATTCTTTTAAATCACTGTGCCAAGTAAAATATTCCAGGAATTCTACGTATAAAAGTTTTTTAAATCACTCTGTCAAGTAAAGTATTTTGGGAATTCTACGTATAAAAGTTTCAATCTCTTAGCATAATCATTGTATTTGTTCATGAATTGTTGAGCTATTTGCAATGTTGTGTGATGATTGGTTAGCGGGAAAAGTTACAAATTGCTCATTTTCTAAATAAATTGGTAAATATATTACAGGAGGATGTACATTGTTAAGTTCAAATTTGAAGATTCGTCAAGCTGCCTCTGGAGGAGAAATCCATCTAGCAGATTGAAATTTTTTTATTTCATCAATTATTGGGTCATTGGCATTTGCTAACGAGTATGTAATTTTATCGTATCCTTTATAGATATATTTATACATATATTTCATAGCCCCTAATAGTTGAACATATTTCAACATTAATGTGGCAGTTAAATTTTGCCAAAAGATACGGACTGTAAGGCACAACCCATCGGTTGTCAAGGTGTGACCCTCTAATAGTGACAGAAGATTATTATTTCTTCGCCTATATATTGGGTATGAGTTTTTTGCAAATTTTGAATTTTCTGACAAGTACCATTTAACAACTAAAAAATATTATATTATTTAAATAATATCTATTTTTATAATTTTATCCAACAAATTTCGTGATCTCTTACAAATTTTTGGGGGTTTTTTATTTTTTTTCAAAGAGGGATACTGTTATGAAATATTAACATATTTAAAGAAGAGGCTGAAAATTTTGAGGCCCTTCATTGGTCAAAACGAGTCGAAACGAATTTTCCCAAAGAATTCGTGTAAAGACAAAACAGGAAAACTCGCTCTCAAATTTGTGTTGCTACTACTTACAGTAACACATGTAAAAGCATGACAACTATGTTAAGGTGTTATTGCAAGGAAAAAAATGTGTTATTGTATGACCAAAACGTTATCACCTCTATGTTTTTATCTATTTCTTTCTCTGACCGAGCCATATTTCACCTTGATCCATAAAATATTGAATCCAAGTGTTTGAGTTCCTTTGTGAAATACCTTCATCAGTTATTCTCCATATTTATTTTCCCACAATTCACACACACACACCCATTTCGACTACTCTCAGTCACCCAAGTTTACAAACAGCAAAGTTGCCCTGCTTTATAAGTAGCCGATTTGAAGCACGAAAATTTCAGTCTCAAAACAATCAACTCAAAGTTATCATACATGAAACGGAATAAAGTTTTTGATAACTATTCCAGAAAAAGTGCAATCCACAACACGGATGAAATAATTACATGGGTAACTATACAGCATCATATGACACACAAATGCTTTACCTTGATTACAAAACCTAAATAAACATATACTTAGGTCCAAACCAACATAATAACCACCGTCTTTCCATTCTCTACAAAGAGACCAAGTCGCGCAATCACGTTTCACCAAAAAAATAAAACACTGCGCCAAAACTTTTTCTGCATTACGAGGCAGATGAAATCACAGTTTTTCCTCTCCTTGCCATTGCTGCACATTTTGCTCCGTCGGTGACCCGGGGACGAACAGGACGAAACCACGCCCGCCAAAAACGGGACGCATGAATGCATCGTCGAATTTTCTCCAATAGTAGTGAACGGTGTGGGTGGGCTTCGTCAGCAGCATGCGTAAACTGCTCGGGCGGAAAATGGCCCGCCCCCCGTCGTTAATGTCAGAAGACTGACCGTTGTCGTTAAACAGTTTGGCTATCGAGTCCTGACCTTCGCCGAGTAGTGGCACGCTGTAGATCATTCGGTTTAGTTGTTTCGATGAGGGCATCAAGAACCTCACGAGAGGTTTCGTTATCAAGCCGAACACCTGCGCCGACACATAAGTTCACACGTAAATTGAAGTGAACGGTTTTCGACTTGATTGCAATTTTAACCAAACTTTTGGATAATTACAAAAAAAGAAGTACGAGCTTAACATCTCAATTGCAATCGAGAAGCAGTAGAAGTCTTACCATAGTGCTGAAGAGCACAACTGTAATCGTACTGGTAATCAAGATAGCATTTCCACGATCCTGGGTATGGCCCGCCCTAGTAAACTGCACGAGAGAAAGTAATGAGTCGGTTCATTCATACAAAAAAAATGTTGAGTCAATAGGGAAGCTAATAATCCATGTCCAATTTTTTTTTCCCCTCAGAATCAGCTAATAATTCCAATCAGAGGGAAAACGGTGCTAGGAGTTTCACCTGGTTGTACGCAAGAGCCATAGAAACAGCGCCTCGCATAAGACCAGCCCACCATACTGTTATCTACAATAAATAAAGATGTGAAATTATAGGCACAGTTGATTGAAGTTTATGTAAATAAACAAAATAAGGGTATTTAGGTCATACCTGCTGCTTAAAATCAATCTTCTCATGAGGATGTTTCTTGGCCAAGTTGGACAAAAATGACAAAGGGAAAACAAAAGCCGCTCTTCCTACCATAAGCAATCCCAGCAGAGTTGCACTAACAGAAATCGATGTTTTTGGGCTGAAAAATTGACATGTCACATGTGATCAGATGTGAGAAAATTAATAAGTACAGCAGGGAAATTGTTACAACTAACGCAGAACCAAATTACCTGCTACTCACGAATCTCCATTTATCGATGTCTAGAGCATCCATGCCAACATAAAGGAATATGAAGATCTCAGCAACAAATGACAATGTAGCAAAGGTGTGCCTGTGTTACTGTTAAATTATTACTAAGGAATGCAAATATTATCAACAGTAGTCAGTTTGAATGGTCTTAAAATTATTCATACTTGGTGGTAATTCTTGAGTTCTCAGTGACATTATGCCAGGTGTAATGTGACATTACAATCCCGCAGAAGAAGACAGTGAGGATACCACTTAAATTAGATAACTGCAAGTCAGAAAAAAGAGTTCATGCCTATAATATAAAGGTCTATAACATAATATTAGTCACTGAAAAAAAGAATGACTAGAGTATGAAAAAAGTGTACAATTCAGAAACTTACTTCAGCCAACATGTATGAAAGGTAAGCCATGAGCATCATAATGGCAACCTCACGATCAGTAGAATGCCTGCATTCATTCATGAGAACTCAGAGAGTATTAGTGATTTGCGACCAAAAAGCCATGTTTGGTATCATCTCAACGAAGATGTTTTGTGCTTATTAAGAACATATTGGTGATGTTTGTTTTGGGTTTTAAAACCAGAATTTCGATTTACAAATTTAAATTCATTCTACTATTTTGAAATCTTGTTTTATAAAACCACCACTACAACACCTATAAATCTACTATCACATTTCCCAATACAATCCATTCTCTCTCTTTTACACATTAATATATTTAAATTATAATTATAACCCACATCATCCCATCATCACAATCACATCCAACAACAATATAATAAAACATCATTCACCCTTGCACATTGATTTAACATAAAATTGAACCTCATCTTACTCAAAATCCCAAAACAAACACACACCTTACTATTTATCAGGAATTCATAATCCTCCAGATTTTTATATAAACCACTTAAACCCAAAACAAACATCACCATCATGTGCAGTGGTATGATCTCTTCAAACTTTTTAATACAAATTAATCCTTGAATAGTAGTATATAATTACATAGTTAATTTGAGTACATGACGAGACAATAAACAAGTAAGCATTTGTCACCTACCTTCCAAAGTACAGCTTCTTTATGACATATGCACTGACCAATCCAGTCTAAAGCAAAAGATATATATGATCAATATTAAAAATGGAGAGTAATACAGAGAGAGAGAGAGAGAGAGAGAGACGTACTACAACTCCTAACACAGTGCTTGTGATAAACAAATAAAAGAAACTTCCAATTAGCTTCAGAGCTGCCATTGTATTGAGATTGGAAAGGTCGAAGCTCTGGACTGCATTGAAAATGACTACAGATGTTGCATCATTTACAACACCTTCTCCAAACACTAGACTATACAACAATGGTGTCTCGTCCTGACTGAGCACCTGCATCACAAGAACATATAACATCATGCTTGTAAAGGTCAGCACCTCAATGGTTACAGGATGTAAAACGTACCTGCAATGTGCAAACTGAATCCGTTGCAGCAAAAATCGCTCCAATGGCTGTAAAGGAGCAAAAGGAGTAAAAACAATATAGAATAGAGAGGAGATAGGAGGGGAAGGGGAAGGGGGAGGGGGAGGAGGGAGGAGGGAGAAGGGAGAGTTTAACCAAGGTAATCTCCAATATCAAGATTAATATCCATTTTCTTGAAGAAAAAGATAGCGCCTGCCAGAAGATTTCGTGGATTTTAGTATAAGTACAGCCACTTATATATAACAAATGAGAAACTACATCTTTACAGAAAATTTATTTCAAGTTTCTGCGAAAGATGTTCTTACATTCTTCCCCAATAATATCCCCTTCTATGTACCATTGAAAGACTTAGCAAAAAGAATTAAAGACAGAAAATCAAGCCCATTCACACCAATTTTCAGAAATATGCTAAAAATGCATGTTTACCCGAAGGGAAAAAAAATATTTCAAATAGCTTATCGTAACATTATACAATACGACGACGAAGGTGCCTAAGACATGGGATCAGTGGCCACTCAACATGGAATATCCAAGAAACAGTATATGGTGCTGCTGGAAGCTCTTTTTCCGTGAACAATATTTCTTCTCCAGTTTAAAGAGAGGGTAAAAGCAAGAAGCCAAGAAGAGAGGCTCAAGCATAGTTGACAACATAAGTAGAGGATTTATTTTGTAGCTTCTGCACCATATGTGTAACAAAGTTCATATGAGCATTCCCATAGCCATTTCAAAAAAAAAAAATGACGGAGAGTTGGTAAAAAATGTAAGCCCTAGAAAGAGGACTAATCTCACGGGATGTATAGTATCAAGCATATTAATATGTAAAGATTATACATGTTAAATATTATTACAGAGTTATGGGTCCACCTAACTCCATGACGTCTTGATGTTTTTTTGGAGAAATAAGGAAAAAGATAATAATGCTGGAGATGCTAGAAGCTCACATATGTGCAAGCAAAAAATGTATGCAGAGAATTTAAAAGGGCAAGAGCATGAAGAACCATTTCAGGAGTGAGTTTTCACTCTATTCGTAGTTCAGATTGTAAAAACTAAAATGCAAGAACTGGTACAGAATAATGAATACTGATATTGCTGAAAGTGAAAGAGTCGAGGATGTCCCTTAAATCAAATAAATGAAAAGGCAAACAGCCGTACCTAGAGATATGATGGAGAAGGATATCATGGTACCAAGTGCCCCAAACATCATTATGGTCATGAAGTTGCGAAAGAATTGTTTCTTTTTAACCTGAAACCTGATTAACGAAAAAAGTAGAACTCATAAGTGAAAATACAACAGAGTAAAAATATCTAGTACTGCAATCTGGTAATTCCTATAATCTTCTCAGTACTGTACTATGCAGAGCAACACAAGGGTGGAAAATGATAATGAGTCTATTCCCCTTAAATAACAAGAACATTGCATGGGATGCCCTCAGTTGAAAGTTTTTGACCGATGACAAAATGTAAAACAGACATGAGCATATACACTTTAAGATTTTCCTCCTAAATTCACCTCCTTATTCATTATGATCACCAAAAAGAATAACTGTTGCAACTTAAATGTTCGCCAATATCAATAACCATGAGGTACGTTTAGGAAGCAGACCACTTCAGGAGAATCTGGGTGGTGCACAGTATAAGCAATTGGAGCTAAAAAAATTTAATGTTGTGTGATTAGTACAACATAAATAGAGTTGTATCAAGTGTATGAAATATAAAAAATTGGAGGCCAGCACTAATTATTTCTCTGGAGAGAAAGAAACCACTATCTCCTAATAGACAAAACTACATCAATATGTAGAGACATGAAGACCAGAAGGATGGCATTGAGAAAATTAGCATAAAAGCAATTCTGGGTCCCAAATACAGGAGGGTACAAATACGATGTACTTAAACTTACCCGGCATTGAAGATGATTGGTGGAAGCAGATAAATGAAGAAAAGTTCCTCACTGAACACCAGGAGACGAGAGCTCTTCCCTTTACTTATTAGTAGAATTACAACTCCAGTTGATACTCCCATCATTTTAAGAACAAAGATCCATCACTTAGCAATAACACCAAGCACAATGAAACAAATAGATACACCAAATTGTAGATGGTCACAAGCAAATGCATGCACCACGTGTAAAAATAAGAAAATGATTACTCACAACTATGAGGGCAGTAATAGATTCATTCATCCAACGATGTTCCTCTAATAGATGACCAATCACGATACATGCACAAAGGAGAGTCACGAACAAGGTTATGGAGACCACTGATGTGTGATCAGAGGTCAAAGTATCCACCGTCTCTATCATCATTCCCGAGTCAAAACTCATGTCATCCAAACTCAGCAAACCAGAAAACGTTGGAATAATCAAAAGATTTCTGAAATTTTTTGAATTCTGATATCGAAACTTCAGGCAATACACTCAAATCAGATCCCACGAGACAATTACCCCTGTAATGCAAGAGCATAATGCACATCAATCACTCTTAGTCTCGCGCATAATAATTTAGATAAGCACAAAAACACATAACATATGTAGAAACTTCATCAAACATGCCCAAGGATCACCACTTTTGTATATTTACTTCAGTAATAGACAATCACATGTATAACCTTAACAGATAAACTACAGATCAAATACGCTTGGTGCGGGCTTAGGTAATGGAAAAGGCATGTAAATCAACTTCAGTACCCAAGAGACCAAATCAATGAAAAATCAAAACCCTTTAGAAATCACATAATCAAAAAAATTTAAGCTACAGATATATTCCAACAGATATATCTCAAAATGTTGTCATAAATGAATTAACTGAAAACTGTCTACTGAGTACTGACCACTGGTGCAATCAGAAAACATAGTCGAATTGACAAACATTCATCCACTCATGAATACGAGTAAAAAAAATATAATATTAGCAAAGGAAAAACAAATTAACAAGCAATTACGTATACAAATAAATAACACGGTAACACAAGCACAAATCAAAACTTCCTGCACATTTACTTCGCCAATCACAATCAAAGGCATGTAGCTGTCAAATGATCTCAAAACAGAACATACAAAACTTTCTAATCAGCAAACGGCAGCTTAAAATCCCTAGCAGAGTTCGAGAAAACCACATCATTTTCAAGCTCTGAACTCGCACCAGATCTCACCATTCGAGCTCCAAACTCAAATCCAAACAATATCACCAATCAATCAAAACAAATCCCCTCACATTCACAAAACGCATAAAATCCAAGTCAACTTACTCTCCGCAGCAAGCACAGCGAGAGCAGCAAGCAGACCAAAAAAATTCAAAATCCGCGCTCCTCCTTCAACTCGCTCAAGCAAAACCAGCAGAATTGAGGAAAAATCCAACTCTTATTCACGAAATTTGGAGGTCCTATAACTGTCCCCAACAGTTCACAGATTCGAGAACCGCGTCCACAAATCTTCACCTGAAATCACGGAATTATAGCTTAAAAGGTAAAATTTTAGAGAGAGAAAGAGAGAACGTGGCAACGCCCGTGGCCCGTATGAGAGAGAAAGGGAGGAGAATCGATCGACATGGAAATGGAGGGTCCATGAAGAATATATATACGTGCAGCTTGTGAAGAACGTCATTAGCTGCACTTTGCAATAATGATACAAATTTGGAAAAGTAAAACTGATACGCTGGAGTGATCACGACCGTCGATTCGGCCGACCGAATATCTTAACCGTTGAGTTTACTTCTTCTATTTGTCTTAATTAATTGATTAGAAAATTAAACAAAACACAGGTGATTACTGATTACTGCCGCTCGCTCTCTCTTCAATCTCTCTCTTTCTATATATATCTACGAGAGTGAGTCGCGTATAAATTCAAACGCATCGTGCGGTTTAGAATCAAGCAATTTATTTTATTAAAAAAATTAATTTTTTTATATTAAAATTTAAAACTATTAATATAAAAAATTATTATATAATTTAATATAAATTAATTACATATTTTAATATAAAAAAAATATAATTTTAAAATACACTCTGCACCTAAATGTTTATAAAATTTGGCTTATCTATAATTGTATACGTGTGTGGTGAGAAATTGTTAAATTCTAGATAAGCCTTAAAATTGAGGAAATGTGCATATCACTTGTTTTAAATTCTGAAAAATAATTTTTGTAGTATGACAATATTCGCAATTTATTATTTTTCAAGTATATATATTTTGTCTTTTTAAAAAAAAAGTGTGTGCATATATATCTTTTTTAAAATGGGGGAGTGAACTTAATTGAAGGTCTACCCAAACTTTCTCATGAAACTTGTTCATAATATAGAATTGATATCATTATATTTATAAATTGATATTATTAGTACTTAATGTTATAATATCACTTTATATAAGTTTAATGATGTTATGATATCAATTTGTAAGTGTAATAATATCAGTTGATGATGACAAAAATTTATGTGAACTCGAGTTCACCGTTAACTCGTTTTTTTAGTATCACTATTATATATAAAAAAAATATTACTGTTATGCACAAAAATTCTCAGAATTTAAAAATGTTTTATATTTTTAAATAATAATTTTTTTTACATAACGGTATATACATAAAAATATTAAAATTCATATATAAACTTAATTTACAGGGGTGTATGTTATTAATTTATAAATATAATAATATAAATATTATATTATGAACAAGTTTCACTAAAAAAAACTACTCGACTGTTCGACACCCAAATTATTACTCTAATTTGATATGTTATCGCATAGTACATTTTAATTTAATACGAGTTGTGTATTAAATATAGAAATGTTTTCTTGGAATGGATTAAATATAGAAATATAAATATGAGATATCAAATTAAAATAATATGAGACAACCACAATCTGTAAGGGTATGTTTGTTTCGGGACTCACCCGCATGGACTTAGGACTTTGAAAATCACGTCTCATTATAATTTGAGATTTAAAATTAGACTTCAAAATTCTCTCCTATAATATACACTTACACCCCTATTTTCTACAAAATTCAATACAATCACATCACTACTTTTCTCACTCTCAACACAATATAATAATATCATATCAATCATTATTAAACATTGATTTGACATAAAGTAAAATCTCACTCTATCAAAATCTCAAAATAAACAAATATTTTTTATTATTCACCAAAACTTTTAAATCCATAAAATTTCGAAGTCATGACTTCCCCCGCACACCTAAATTCCGAAACAAACATACCCTAAAAGCTGTTCATGTAAGTAATACTTAATTTTCTATGCTTTGAAACTTAGAAATGAATTATTGAAAATATTGGTAGGCACATCGAGATCACAGATCCGGAATGATTGAAAATATTGGTAGCACATCGAGATCACATATCCGGATGAATGAATCAAATAGTAATAGTTTAATGGTGTGTTTTGAAATACTAAAATCAGCTTCTAGAAACACTTATTTTTAAAAGTTGTGAGAGATAACTTTGAAAATAAATGCTTCTAGAAGCTATTTTTAGTGTTTCAAAATACAACTTAAATTTTAGTTTTTTTATTAACTGGTCCAAATTGATTTTTGTAAGAAAATTGGAAAGGCCAATTTTAAATTGGTCTACATTTTACCAGATCAATTTATCTGTGTCACTTTTTTGTGTTTTAAAATTATTCAAATTTTTGGATCTTTAACACATGAATATAGGGTAATAGTGGTGCGTTGGATTTTTTTGTCCATTACACATATCATTAATTTACCATATGGAATACATAGTAGAACATAATATATGAAATAGATGATATTATGCTATATTTTACAATTACTTGTCATAATCAACTTAAGTAGTTAATACTTATTTGTTCAGTCACTTTGGGTATTTGTAAGCTCTAGAAAAATCTTAAAATAACCCTTTTGAATTAGAAATTGTTTGTTGAAATTGTTTTCTTTTTTTACTTAGACAAATTTACATATAATTGTATTCTTTGATTTCTTGATTTATAAAAATGCTCCCTCTTTTGAAAATAATAATTTGAACTCTATAAATGTTGATTAATTTTTTAGAAGCAGCTACAAACATTATGACCTGTTTAAAATCAAACTTCAATTTATTTTCAAAAGAATCGAACTTCAATTACTTTAGTTAAAATTATGATTTTTCGCAAATACTCTCAATTTTTAAAGTTTTAACTAAAACCATTTATTTTTTACACTAATCATTTTTTATTTTATTACACAAATGAAGTATTCGAAAGTACAGTCACTTACCATTGAGAGCGTATTATAAAAACTTCAGAATTACCTTTGTTAAAGAACCATTTACAAGGTGACAAATTTCTACGCATTGACATGGTTTTGACTCCTTTTATAATATCACAGGACCCGAAAGAATAGAATGAATGGTATTAATTCATATATATATAGCTCATATAAAAATATTATAAATTTATACAAAATAATGTATGTTAACTGTATTACTACATGTAACTGGTGTGTGGTGTGTCGAAGTATTGGGATATTTTCTTAAAGATGGGTCTCATGTGCATTCAGGGACGCCGTGCACTCATAGTGCATTTTAAAAATATACAATTTGTTATATTGAAATATGCAATTTATTTATACTAAATCGCGTAACTATTTTTGTAATATTAATAATTGTACAGTCCAGTGTAAATAAATTGTATCTTTGGATATAACAAGTTGCATATTTCTAAAATGCACTATAAATGCACGGTGCACCTGAATGCATATAAAACTTATCCTATTTTTTTAACTTCTTTTCTTTCTTTCTTTTTTTGGTTAAAAAGGCAAATTTGAAAAAAGAAACTTTGTGGTTGTGAGTCTTGTGACTTGAGACTAATGCTGTCCTTGCAATATGACGCAATCAAAGTCTCACTATGTTTATAGTTTTCTTGAAGCAAAAATCTTTTGCAAATTAATATGAGATTGTACAATTTTGTTTTTTTGTTTCTAGTTAATAATATTTTATTTTAATTTTTTGCTTTAACACATTTGAGGATAAATGGAGTCATAATTATTTTAGGGGAATGCATAAATTGACTATCCATTGAAAAATGTATTTTTGGTATTTCACAAGATAATATTTAGAATGGACAATACTATTTATATTTTCTTTTTCACCCAAGAAGAAAGGAAAAAAGAACTTTGATTACTAGTTAGATTTACATTTTGGCTAGTTTTTGTATCATCAAGTGCATCATGTATTGTATAATGTATTTTTTAAATACATAACTTATTTTATTAAAATATACAACTTATTTACATTGAAACGTGCAATTTATCTCACGAGCACATGTTGCACGTTTTAATGTAAATAAATTATATGTTTTAGTGCAACAAATTGTGTGTTTCAAAAATACATTATAGAATGCATGGTGGTGCACTTAATGCACAAGCGACCCAATCTTACATTTTCTAACCCATTTTTTTTTCTTCCAGCCTAAATTAGTCATTAATTTCTTATTTTGTGTCATAAACCGATAAAGTGTTATAAACTTATAATTGAGAATAAATGATAGAGTACATCATGTTAGGTTAAGGCAAGGATGAAAAAATCGCGCGGATATATCGCATTTTTGGACTATTCGATATGGATATCGGGTGTAAATTTTTTCTTACCGTGAACAGTGCAAATATCGCAAAATATCGCGAAAAAATCGGGAAATATCGCGATATTATTAGAGTTTTTTATTTTTTTTTAAATTTAATTGCACCATGGATATGGGCACTGATCATAGTGATATGTCTCAATATTCATATGCTTCTGACACATATGCGAGTTCATAGTTTGATTGAAATACTCAAAATATTTTTCATCGTCCACCTCCTCAAATGTGTTATGAAGGTCAAAATGCATATCAACAAAATACTTGGGTCATGGCACAATATTCAATTCATGGTGAAGCAGTTGGAAGAGATAGAGAATTATATAAATGACATGTGCATAATTATATTCATAAGTACTTTAATGTGATGTGTTGGTACCAGTATTGTTTGAATAGAGATGATGTTTCATCTTCTATTTTTGAACCTCATAGATCATCATTTTGGTACTAGTTATATTTTATCATATAATTTTAGTCATTTTGTATTGTATCTTATATTGTATTGTCAGCTGTTTTTTTATGGACAATGTTTATATAGTTTATTGCTAATATTTTTTATTTAAACATGTCATTTTATTGTGATTTTAAATGAAATGTATGTATTATTGTGTGTAATAATAACCTGTAAAATTTCATGTCAAATTTCCAATTTTTTAACATAATCTCTGTCATTTTTTTAAATTTTTTGCGATATCGATATATCCATCGATATATCCGTAAAATTAAGGTCGCGATATTACTTGCAATAGCGATATTTTCATCCTTGGGTTAAGGTAAGCAATCTCCATCAAATATCTAATGACATTTCTATTTATGGAATTTGGTTAAAAGTTTGTTCTTGACTTACTTCTTCAACTCAAAGTAAAATAATACAACTTACCAAGTTTTCTCATCTTGAGTTGTTGACTAACCAAGTAATAATTTTTACTAGTAATAAATACACTTTCCGTTTTGCATTAAGTGTCTTTTTAAAAAAATTGTTTGTCCAATATTAAATTTCATTTTAACATTTTTTGCACTATTTCTTTCAAGTTTGTCCTTGTTTTAAATTTAAAAAATACTCCTAATTATTTAGATGTGTGAAAGAGAATTTGTTATGGTAAATAAAAATCATGAAAATTGATTTTTTTTTTAAATCGTTAAATAAGGACAAATTTATCGATACATGTCTTTCTTAATTTCACTAAAAAAATTTAAAAAATACTTACTATAAAACGGAGGAAATATTAAAAAAAAACATGTTGGGAGACATGTTTAATTAAAGGTAAGTGTATTTTTTCCCCTTAAATTGCATCGATACTCGGAATTTTTAAATAATGCAGTGTCGAATACACCGCAGGTACTTGTGTATGCGGATACGGGTGGAATATGCACCCGAAACGTCACGTGGTGTATCCCAATTAAAAATAATAATTATAATTTTGGGTACCGTGTCGGATATCCATACTCGCACGCGATTAAATTTGAAAAATTAATATTTTTTACTTTAAATTTATTTTATATTACATTAACAGTAATCTACATCTGCAAGCAATAAAAATCTATCACAGTCCACACACTACTGTTCGTCGAAGTTCAACAGGCATAGTTTCTGCTTACTTTGTGTTTGATGTGATGCTCCATTAACCTAGATAATTAAATTACCTTATAATTTAGTTGTGATTTTAAATTCTATCTAATATTTGCCTATTTTAAATTTTAACTATTTTGTGCATGCTTTTTTATATTAACTACGACTTTGTGATGTTGGTAATTATTTACATATTTTATTGGGATGTTCATCTTATTTTGATTTTATATTTATTTAGCTATGTGAAAAATATTTGCATACATGTACAAAGATACCTATTTTTAAAAAAAATATAAAAATATTTATATTTATAGAAATATTATAACATAATTTTAAAAATTAAAATCATATTCCTACCGTAACCAAAAATATAGATCTCTGCACCCCTATTATGTCGTACCCATATTATGGTACCGTGCTTATGCAATCTAAGTTATAAGTATTCAATATTCTCCATGAACTTCTTAATTAGGCTATCAATTAAAAATTAAACGAAAATATGTAATAATCTTTTTTATTAATACATACTCATATTTATACATATATTGAAGCCAAATTCAACTTAATAATACGTGAAAGCCACTAAAAATACTTGGAGGCCCAGCTTCAGTGTCATCCACAAAGAGTAGTCAATTTATGTCCTGAACTCTTTAAGATGAAGACAACCAAGATTTTATATTCTCTGATATAAATTATGCCAAGCTATCAATCACTAGGTGGATTTTATGTAGGTTTACTCTACCTGCATTTATAAAGTATTTTAAAATTATATAATTTATTATACTAAAAAATATAATTTATTAATATTGACTCTATTTATTAATATAATTTATTATTAACAATTGTACAATTTAATGTAAATAAATTATATAATTATAAAATCTTACTATAAGTCTTGATTAACTTACCTAAACGCACACAAAGATTTCAAATTTCATTACTATGCTCTTTATCTTCTTCTTTTTACAAAAAAATCAAAATTATATCTTTATATACACGTTGGATAAAATTACACTCACTCCGTCTTAATTATATAATTTTTTTTTAAAATAAATATCTCAATTATATACTTGTTTCATATAAAATATTTTTTTTTAATTCATTTCCTAATATAACTTCATGCATTAATTTACACTGGAATGTATAAATTTATTAAAAATGGCTATAATAAAAAAATTACTTGTTTAATTTTTTTTTTTTACTATAACTTTTTAATTTTGTGAAAAGTCAAATAAATCTATATAATCAAGACGGATGGAGTATTTTCGTGTAATAGTAAGTATGCAATTAAACCAGATAGTCAAATTATGTAATTGTAGTGCAGGCTCAATCAAAAAGCACAGATTAAGGGGGTGTTGCAAAAAAGTATAAATGATTACCGTCACTTAGAATTGTGTGCTGGAGTAATTTAAAATATTTTAATTTTTATTTTATTAGATTAAATAAGCTCTAAAAAACTATAACATATAAAAGTTTCAAAGGAGGTGACTTTGGTAACTTATTAACATTTTTTAAATACTATTAACTTTTTCTGCAAATACTATCAATTTTTCTTTGAATTTTTTTACAAACGTTATTAACTTCTACCACTAATTAATTTTTCCATAATCACTTATTTTAATCAATCCTTCAAAATTATAACTTTTTGCAAACACCCCCTAAAAATTGAACTTATGACGTATAAGCCTATACTCATCAATTTGGGCATACACACTACGGATCTTATCTCTTATAATCTTGTTCACTAGTTTCGTGTACAATTTGGACATGAAATCCTAATTAACTCATCATATATGTGACTTAATTTTAGTTCCACCCAAAATTTCAATGGAAAATGCAAATTTAAATGTTTTCAGAAATATGGATTTTCTTTTACTCTGAGAGAAGATTAAAAAAAAAATACTATTTTTTAACCAAAACTATAACATAATTAAAGGCTTAGAAATAATCAACCTTAGAAAAAAAAATAGGGCAAAGAAATTAATTGTACCCATACATCTTGGCTCCAATTTTTTAAATTACTTTTCTTTCCCCTAAAATGTTTGGCATTAGAATTTCCTGAAAACAAAATTACACTATCCTTTCGAAATAATTAATTGAATTATATTGAACACATATTTATTCATACGAATTTGATCATATGCCTGCAGGTGGACACAAACTTATATGTCCACCGATTTGTAACGATCTCAGCGCTACCGACATTAAAATTCATATTTTTGTATAATTTTCTGGAAATATGAAGATAAATTGCATATAGAGGAAGAGAGTAAGAGATGAAGATTGAAGATTTGAAGAAATTTAGATTAGATAGAGAGAGATAGTTAGAGGAGAGAAATAGTTGTAATTTTTTTTGACATTTCATTCATCGGCCGTTTATTTATTTGTAACAAAACAAAGGGGGTCCATACCTGGATGGATATTCCTAGGTAATTTAAATATAGAATTAAAATAGATTAATGGAGATTTAATCATTCTCGATTTAAAAAGCCCAACATTTCTTCGTTCGGATAAATCCATATTTGGCCATATTTTATTCACATCCATTTCGAATAATGACATTACAGATTTAAAAACCCCTTTATGTCTCGCTCGAGATAAACTGAGGCTCGATAGAAACCCCTCGAGGCTCGATAGAAACCCCACCCGAGGCTCGGTTGTTCAATCTAAACCCCACCCGAGGCTCAAAAAGGCCCTCGTTCTCGGTTCCCCACCGAGGCTGGTTCGCTCGAGATAATCCCGGTTCTGCAGTTCCTTTAACTGAAGCGAGCCCTCCTCATTCAGACTAACTCAATTTTTTGAGCCCATAATTAAATTCCCAAGCCCACTATAAATGAAATGTGCCAACCCCGAAGAATATAATAGATCATCCATTTTCCATATTTCATGCTCATGACAATACTCCCCGTTTTTGAGATCCTTGTCCCCGAGGATCTAGGGCGAGAACTCTTCCATCCAAAATTCGATCTCCGGTCCATGTTGCTCGTTCGTGATTGTAGCATCCTCCGTTCACAACCGCTTCACTTTATTTGATAAATAATCTTTCAACGTGAGAGGAGCCCATTCAATGCAATCTTGAATCGTTCATATCGAAAGGCTCGATTGAAGGTGATTCACCAAGTTCAAGTAGAAGAATTGTATAGGAGAATTAAATCTCTTAGAGCTTCCCTTTATAAAAGCTTTCCCAACAATTCCACCAAACATCACACCCATATGAATCACAACCAAACTTCACATTTGAAGAAGCATCTCATTCTCCCATAAAAACTAATCAAATCCTCCGAGTAAATTGAGCCATCTCGTTTTTTCGAACTCTCGATCGAGCTCTGAATCTCTTGTGACATATGATTCCATCTCATAGGTCTTGATGCTCTCAAGTTGAGTATCGAGAATCCCCCGCCATTTCAATATAAGATAATTCCTCTTCTTCAATAATTATCTTTTTTAGTGATGGCTTCAATAGTTCAAATACTTCCTTCCTAGCTCAATTGTTTGTTGCAAGGTGGTTGGTTCAAACTTTGTGATGAAAGCTTGTGATTCTTCAATTGAGCCCATTAATAAAACTAGCAACAAAATACTCTTGAAAATAGTAGTCAACCTTCAATTCTACAAATCTTTCTACATAATCCGAGTAAGAACCATCAAGGTGCCTTAATTTATCAAATTCTCAATTAATTTTAGTTTCTTTACATCCCTCAAATCTAGTAGATAACACTTCTAAAAATTGTTGCCATGTAATATCTTTGTTTTAGCACGAATTTTGACACCAATGTGCTACCTTACCTCAAAAGTGCACACACGCTTTTGATTTTTTGTGAATCCATTATATCGAATACATTTAAAATACACATTGCATTTGAGGATCCAAAGCCTAAGACTAGTACCATCAAAATAAAATCGACTTTAGGTAAGGGGTTCATATACCTTGAAACTCTTTTCCAATTGCAATTCCTAATCATCAATTAAATCGCCTTGGAAGATCTTTTCCTCCTTGAGCCGATTGATTAGGCTCATAACCCACTCAATTGTAACGATCAAACTTTAAAATCCATATTTTTTTTGTATAATTTTCTCTATGAAGATAAATTGCATATAGAAAGATAGTAAGAGATGAAGATTGAAGATTTGAAGAAATTGGGGGAAATTAGATAGAGAGAGATAGTTAGAGGAGAGAGAATAGTTGTAATTTTTACGATATTTCATTCATCGGTCGTTGGCCTTATTTAAAATAGTGGGGTATACAAATATATTCCTAGTTTTTAAATAAATTAAAATAGATTAATTTCTAGATCATTCTCGAAAAAAATTAAAAAGCCCAACATTTCTATTTGGCTAAAATTAAATCCAATTTAAACACTTAATTTTAAACCCCGAAAAAAAAATCTAAACCCCACTAAAAATCTAAATCCCTCGGGCTCGATGAAACCCCACCAGGCTGACCCTCAGCTCAATTCGGAGCCCTTATTCGGGACTAACTTTGAGCGCCCGACTCTTCAACTTCTTCTAACCCGACCCATAATTAAATTCCCAAGCCCACTATAAAATGAAATGGGCCAACCCCCAAGAATATAATAGATCATCCATTTTCCATATTTCATGCTCATGACATGATTATGTGGTGTCTTAGCATATCAATTCCACCATTATTTAATTAAATTAATTTAATCTTTTCATTTATATATATTCCATATTTTATCAAATTTAATTAATTATATTAAATTTATTTTACTCGAAAAACCCGAATTCATGGTTCACCCGGCCCAAATGGTTCATGGTTTAGGGTTCATAATTTAGGGTTTAGGTTTATATAATTAATTTTATTAATTATATTAAAAAAAATCCCGACCCGGACCCAACCCGATCCGAACCCAAACCCGGCCCGAGTGGTTCATGGTTCACCCGGTCCGAATGGTTCATGGTTTAGGGTTCATAGTTTATGGTTTAGGTTTTATATAATTAATGAGAAGATTGAATTAATTAAAAAAACTAATTAAATGATGGTAACTTTGCATACGTGACGCACCACATAAGCGGTGGACATATAAGTTTGTGCCCACTTGCGGGCATATGATCAAATTCATTTATTCATATTATCAAAATACGTAGTCAATCTATAATACATCTATTAATACATGAGTAATTTTTTTTGTGAAAGTGTTCCCCATAAGTGTAGAGAGCTTTTTAATTAATTTCCAACTAATTAATTTGAGTGATCTCTTTTAATCAGATTAATATAATTAAGCACTTTACATATCTATTTATTTTACTTATCAATCAAACTTTAGTTTTACTTCAATGATATGCAATCAATGTATTCAAATTCGTAAGTTAAGTTTACAAAAATAAATAATATATATATAGTTTTGATATGGAGACCAATTGATGATTTGACTTTCCACCTCAGCTTACTATCTAATTAAATAATTTAAATTAATTTTGAAAAAAAAATCTTACACCCTAAAATCTAAATCATGAACCCTAAACCATTACCCATTCGGGCGGGTGAACCATGAAACACTTGGGCATAGTGAACCATGAATCACTCGGGTCGGGTTCGGATTAGTAATTTAATTTACTTAATTAAATAATTTAAATTAAATTTTGAAAAAAATATCGCTTTGGCACTAATTAAATAATTTAAATTAAATTACGATCCAAACCCGACCCGAGTGGTTCATGGTGTTGGGGAATTAATTGCACGGATCTATTCGGGATGAATATTTAAATACAAATTTAATTCTAACAATTATTACTAGCATGAATTAATCCTATATTAATTCAAATAATAATTCAACAACAAATCATGCATATAAACAGTTCACATAAATCCTACGCATGCAGAATTGCTAAGAGTTTACGTGAACTAACCTCTTGGAGTGGCAATGGTCTCGTCGATAAAAACACACCAAAAAGCCTTTCCAAGTATTCTCTAGTCCTTGCTCGTCAATCCGGTGGAAGGAAACTCGCGAACAAATAACAAAAGGGAAAATAAAAATTTGTTGCACCACCTTTGTGTTGGGGAATTAATTGCACGGATCTATTCGGGATGAATATTTAAATACAAATTTAATTTTAACAATTATTACTAGCATGAATTAATCCTATATTAATTCAAATAATAATTCAACAACAAATCATGCATATAAACAGTTCACATAAATCCTACGCATGCGGAATAGCTACGGGTTTACGTGAACTAACGTCTTGGAGTGGCAATGGTCTCGTCGATTAAACACACCGAAAAGCTTTCCCAAGTATTCTCTAGTCCTTGCTCGACAATCCGGTGGAAGGATGCTCGCGAACAATTAACAAAAGGGAAAATAAAAAATTTGTTGCACTACCTTTGTGGATTTACTAATTTTTCCAGCACATGGAATTGTACTTGGGAATGAAAGAATCATCCCCTATTCATAGATGGGGTGGTGGTCGAAATTTTGAGGAAAAACCAATGTGGGAAAATCTTTTCTTGATCTCCAAGAAATCTTGAATATATCTCCTATATTATTTTCTCCATAATTAAAATATTCCACAAAAATCCCACCTCATCTTGTTATGGCAAATTTTTGAAAATTAAGAGACAAGATTCCAAGATTTGAATCTTCTTGAATTTATAAGATATACTTGTATTTCAAGAAATACATATCTTCCATAAATCTTTTCAATAAAATCAAGAAAATCTTTTTTTCCCTTTTATTTCAAAATTTTCGAAAATTTCACTACGAATAACCAAGTGGGAGATTTTTTGAATTTAATAAGATAATCTTGTATTCCAAGAATACATATCTTCATTCCATAACAAAATTCAAAGAAAATCCTTCTCCCCTTTTTATCCATAATTTTCGAAAAAGAGAGGAAAAATAAGGCAACAAAATTTATTTTATTTTTAAACACCTTTTTTCGCCATTGGACTTTATGTTGGGCTACTTGGGGGGGCCTTTAGGAGAATTAAGATTGGACCTTCCAATGGATCTTGAATTATAAATATTGAGCCACAATATTATTCAAGCCCATAAATATTAATTAATCCCACTACATAATTAATATTGCACTATCCATCTTAACCCATGTTACAGTCAATATGGCTCCCGGTTATTATTTCCGTGTTTAAGATTATCTAGCCCATTAATTAATTCAAGCCACTCCATTAATTAATATCTTTTGTCCTTGGTTAAGGAACGGTTCAACATTATTATCCATAAATTAAACTAGTTCCACTTGCAAGATTTGGTATGATAAAACTTATGAACCTCCCAAGGGGGTAAATCGAACAAGCGTTTTGCACACGATTCTCCGTGATTAAATCTTAGCAATCACATGTGACCAATAATATTTCCCAAGATATAAAGTATTGAATCTCGTTGATTCTATACCCGTGATAAGTCAAAGCAATAGTTACCAACCACACGTGATCCTATTTAAGGGACGAAGATTAAGAAATAAAGAACCACCGAGGTCTAATTCTTCCTTGTTCGATTCAGAAGAATTTGTCCTCCTCAGAGGTCCTATTCAATTAGCATCGGTCATGCACTAGTGTAATCTCTTGGTCAAGACAAGCCCAATCCCGAGCCTTACACTTCAACCTTTCACGATGGATTGTTCATTTCCATCTAGGTCGTGAATGGTGTACTTTTTGGTTACAAGGGACCCAATTTAATCTTCGTGATCCGGTATCACTAAATTAACTACAATGTAACACGTCTTATTTATTGAACAGCTTATGCAATAAATATATGTAACATTCGATGATATTTAAAAGCATCGGTGATAAACAATTTATTTCAAAGAAATAAGTCCGAAATTTAGTTTTGATTATACAAAGTAAAAGCATACTTTTCGAAGATAATCCCAACAATCTCCCACTTATACTCAAAGTCTGCTTTTAAGTATACTACATCATGTGTTGGGAGATGAATTTAATAAAGATATGATTTTGATTAGATCCCAAAACCCTGAGTATGACATGTTCAGAATAATCTTGATAGTTGAGTCAGGATTCAGTTTTAGAGTATCCAGGATGTTATTTGCAAAATGTATAGTCAGCAGATATAGATCAGGATAGGATCTGAAGATTCTGAAGAACTCAAGATTCTTTTCAAAGATGAAACTAAAGTTTCAAGACTCAAGAAGAAATAAATCAAGACTCATTCAAGACTCAAAGATGAAGACTCAAGATATCAACAAGACATCCAGAAGACTCGTAAGACGCCAAGACTCGTCGAAGACCTCAAGACTCGTAAGACTCAAGACTCAAGGACACGTAACATGTAAGAATCAAGATCAAGAATATCTTAATTCATAAGAGTCGATGTCGCATTGAATGCTCAAGATAATTTCAATGTTCCGAACAATTTATCTATCCAAGGATGCAATATCGAAAGATCGCGATTCCTTAGAAAAATAGATATTTGCCGGGACATTCAAATGCGTAAAAAAAGAACGAAGACAAAATGTTGTTAAGGTTATATCACTCGGAGATTATAACCAAAAGAGCCGCTGAGTTGTCTACCTTTAACCGGAGACAAAAGTCAAAAAGAGGAAGACAAACCTTTGCCATCTACCGACAATCGACAACGACGAAGTCAAATTTGAAAAAGATGTCGGAAAGTACTAAGTTCCGCATCGCAAAAAGTGAAGACCGACTACATGAAAGGCTATTGCCTAAAACGTGTTAGGGAGTGTCAAACCCTAAATATAGCCGTTTCTCACACACCATAAGAGGAAACTCACGGCTATCTCTCTCCAATGGATAATTTTTCAAGAGTGACCTTGGTGTATGCTATAAATACTTGTGACCTTCTACATTAAAAAAGGTTACGGAAATTTGTAAAGCAACTCAAGAGCTCAAACTTATTATCGAAGTTGAAGCACTTTCGAAAAACCCGAATTTCCCAAGTGCTTTATATTGAAGAGAGCTCATTAAACTAAGCCTAGCTTGATAAGATATATCCAAAAGCTTAGTCGAGATATCCTAGCCTTTGCATTGTTCTTTATTGTAAAGGATATCTCATCCTAGTTGGAAACCAACCAAGAAACCCCAAACCCTTTAGAAGGTAGTTTGAGTGTGATTGTTGGTGAGATTGGAGTTAGAAAGAAAGAGTAAACTACAGAGGTAGTCGGAAAGATCTAGAGGAGAAGTTAGTAAGCTACTTGTGGTAGTCTGAAAGCTTGTGTGAGTTGAGTAAGTAAACTACAGAGGTAGTCAGAAAGCTCAAGGTCGGGTTGAGTAAGTAAACTACAGAGAGGTAGTCGAAAAAACTTCGAGTCGAGTTGAGTAAGTAAACTATTAGTCATAAAGCTCAAGGAAGTGATTAGTGAATTTCTCTGAAGATATCAGAGAGAGTGGACGTAGGAGCTTGAGTCTCTAAACCACTATAAATTGTTGTGTTCTTTGCTTTCTGTTTTGCATTGCTTAACTGCTGTGCATATTTTAAAAAGCATATTTTCACCGACATTTCGGTTGGAATCAATCCAATTTGAAGTTGCATATAATTGAATCACAAAATAATCACTATTCCATTAAAGGAAGGTTTTTTGCAAAAGCTTAAAACGAGTATAAACTAAGGGCCAACCATTCTCATTCATCCCCCAGTAGCTAGAAACAGAGATAGTTACCAAACCGAATTTACTCTTACGAGGGTTCAATAAGTTAGTTATCTCGATTCAAGCAACTCGGGATCTCTGGCTTCGGGACTTCGATTGAGATTATCTCGAGGTATCTCGAGATCACTTATCTCGGATAGACTTTGACTTCGAGGCGATTTGTGCTTCTCGGGACCAAATCATCGTGACAACTCCGACCCCAGATGACCTCGAGAAGAAAAGTTTTAAAACACCAACATGTGTATTCCCCCATACATGAAAGACTTCGTTTGCACCGACCAACAAGTGGTAACAGAGGTGGGGTTCAACTTGACCACCGCTTTGTTGACCTAAGTTTTATTTTCTAAAAATACTTGTGGTCTATCTGAACTGATCTTATTTGCTGAATTCTTAAAAGACTCAGATAAAATGTCTTCTAAGAAACCTCCCATGTTCTCAATGGAGAACTATGATTTATGGAGATTGAGAATGCAGGCACACCTGTATTCTAAACATGAACGGATGTGGAGAGTGGTCTCTGAAGGGTCATTCCAATTTACTGTGGTGAATCTCAGAGGAACAGAAAATGAGAGAAACGATCCCAGAAAGAGATTTCCTAAGTCCGATGACCAACCCGACTCTGAGGAGAGGAAGTTAGTCAATCTAGACTATATTGCTAAAGACACACTATACAGTATAATTGATGATGGTATGATGGGAATGATCTCTCACTGTAATACTACAAAAGAAATTTGGGATACACTAGCTGTAATGTGCCAAGGCACAGATCATATCAAAGAAAACAAACTTTCAGTTGCAATTTGAAAGTTTGATAGTTTTGAAATGGATGAAGGTGAATCTATAGACAAATTGGAAGTCAGATTCACTAGTATTATGAATGATTTAAATGCACTTGGAAAGAAATATCCACAAAGAGAAGTTGCATTGAAAATTCTTAGAGGTCTTTCTAAGAAATAGGATATACATGCAGTGGTGATTGAAAACACCAAAAACATTAATTCAATGCCATATCAACAAGTCTTCTCTGAGCTGAAGGCCTATGAGTTTGTAATTGATAAGAAATCCAAAAAGGTGACAAAGAAAGATGATTCATCATCTAGTAAAAATGTGGCTTTTAAAGCCAAAGATAAAACACAGAAAACTAGAGAGTTCGAGAACTCCCTTGCTAAAAATCGGGATGAGCTTGAGGATAAGCTAGCATCGATGGCAAGGAGGTTTGAAAAGACTTAATAATCGATATAGAAAATACAAAAAACTATTACGGAATCACAGTTGCGGAAGAAACCCGAGGACGGATCAACCGAGAAGAAGAAGGACACGAAAGTCGAGGATCTTCATCCAAAAGGAAGGACTCCAAGTCCAAAGAAGAAAGTGATCGGGATGATGATGCCAACAAATGCTATAATTGCCAAAAAGAAAAGGTCACTTCGAAAGATGATTGCCCGGATCGAAAGTGCTAAGGAGAGAAGAGAAAGGCAAGCTAAAAGAGACAGAAAGTTCTCTAGCAAAAAGGCCATGGTTGTAGAAGAAGAACATTACGAGGAGGATCTAGCTCTTCAGATGAAATATTCTCAGACAGTGAAAGTGATGACATCTGTCTGATGGCCATTGAGGAGGTAAACTCTTCTTTCTCTGTTGTTGCTCCTACACTAGCACAAGAGTTGTCAAGTTCAACTGTAAACAGTCATTTTGACCTGATGGATTCTTTTGAGAGTCTAATGAAGGACTATGCTGTTTTACAAGAACTGCTAAATGAAACTCAAGAGCAGAATAAAGAACTGAAAGTTGAAAATCTAAAATGGAAAGACTCTAGCAATCTTGAAATCACTTCTCAATTAATGGGTGCTCTTGATGAATCGATGTTCTTAAAAGTACAACTCTCGAGAAAAGAGAAGTTGATAGTGACCCTAACCGAAAAGCTAGAGAAATCCACTAAAGAGATTCAAATTTGATCGTAACTAAGTTCAATGACCTCTCCGAGAAGCATGAAACTCTACGAATCGGTGAGGATAGTGCAATGAAAGAAGCTAACTCTATTGAATCTTGATCTAAAGTAATAGATGAAATTTAGAGTTACCAGAGATCTCACTATAAAATCTGGATTGGGATACATTCCAGGGGGAACCTCACAAGGTCATCTGAATGCTGCATCAAGTAGCAAGAAGACAATCTTTGTAAAACCAATGGCACCTACACTTCAAATCAAGAAATGCCCAAGGTTGTAGACAAGGAAAAGGACCCATGGTTTCAAAGAAATCAATGATCGGTAGGAAAGCCCAAACCTCGGTGAAGGCTAGAAAACTCCGAGCACTCGAAACCTCAGGCTAAGAATGCAAACTCAAAGGATCTACCTTTGAACCATCGGAGGAATCTTGAAGAGAAAACACTTTCAAGAGACATTCTCAATCAAGAGACCGAGTCCTCGATATCTTGAAGACCAAAATTTCAAGACAGTCTGAACCCCACTTGCCTAAGGGTAAAGGTTACCTGAACCCGAGTCAACAAAGATTCAGACCAGCTGCACAAAAGCTAAAGCAAATGAACAAAAGACTGAACCAAAGAAAAATTCAAAAGCCCATGTTCATGCTAAGGCTAAGACTCATACACGAGAAAAACCGCTAAGGCACCCGGAGTAGTAAATGTGTATGTAGATGTTTATGGAAGACAGATCAACCACTCTAAAGTGATTAGAGTTGTCGAGCAATTTGGATTCCAAAAGGTACAACTAACTTATACTAAATGGGTACCACAGATCTAATCTGTTTTTCAGGTAAACAGAAAAGGGCACTGAACTGAATGAAGATATCATTAGCCCTGTTGAAAGAAGATCTGAGATGTCATTGTTGTAAGATGAATTTCTTTCTTGAACTTCAGGAGAAATTAGACTGGAGAAGGAACTTCATCAAAGATCATGTCGAGAAAAAGGACATCAGGATGGAGAAAATTCATACTGATAAGCAGAGAGCTGATATCTTGACTAAACATTTGGCTGAATCAAGATTTCAGGAACTATCAGTTGAATTAGGGATGTTGGATCCAGGTGTATAGAGTAAAATCTGAAAAATTGAAGGTTTTCAGATGAATGAAGTTTTCTCAGAATTCTACTGAGAAACTCAGGATAAAATTAGAAATATTGAACTGAGTCTCAGGAAACTCAGATCTACTAAAGGTCAAGATTTCGGAGCATCTTGAACCCATTCAATACTTTCGATCATCTTGACATTTTATCAAGGTCAATACTCAGTAAGACTGATAGAGGGAAATTAGTCTGAAGAAGTAACTCATTTATTGCTTAAGTGAAACTCAGTAATCATTCGCAATAAATACAAAACACCTGAGGAATGTTTTTGGGCGGGATCTTTGAAATTCCTAAGAAGGTCAACAGTCATTAAATGCTCTGTTACATTTAATCACCAATGAAGTTAAAATGGCGGCTTACTTTTCGGGGATCGACCTTTCATATAATGACAATCGTGGATTAATCTTAACCGCTGTTTTTCACCAAACCGCACGACTTCCCACGATCTCGAGCTATTTAATCCTTTGAAAGCCATTCAAGCCAAACTTTATCAAACCCTTCGTTCCCAAAATCCTCTGCAAATAAATCCCTTTGCCCAGAAAACCCAAACCCTAAATCTTCAAATCTTCATATCTAAAATGGCCCCTACCATATTCGAAAGATTAGCCGAGACAAATAAGCCATGGTACGAATACGTGGTGTCTCTGGAGAGCACGTCAAATGCCAAGCACGAAGAAGAAGCGCTCCACTTAATAAGATTGGCGAAACTGACGAACCTCGTCGCAAATCTACCAGAGGCGGAGTATACCCGTGAGGTAATAGAGTTTGTTGAAAATATGGAAATCGATGAGGAAGATTGTATAGAATCTAAAATTTCCGTTTTGCATCTCGAACAATCGATGAAATATGTAGATTTTGTTCGAGAGCTCTATATAGTTTCTAAGCATTTGAACGACGTATATGAGTTGTGCGATAGGGGAGATGATCCCTCATTGTATATGTTGGGACGGGAACAGGAGTATCTTGACAAGATTGCCGAGAAACCTGTTAAGTTTGAGGCAACTCTGCCAAAAACGGCATCTACAAAATTAAATACGTGAGTATTGATGGATATTGTGGGAAAGTGCATAATGAGTCGATCTGGAAGCTTCGAGCGGATCGGCCTCCCAAACTCCGTCGATGGCGGCGATTGAGGACTCACCACCAAGGATTTCAACCGGGCCGAAATATCCATCAAGGTGGTGGCCGAGCAGCAAGCCAAGGTCATAAAAAGGGAGGATGGTGGGGCAATATCTATCAAAGGCAGAATCCTCCACGCCACCAAAATTGCATTCATTCTGGAGATGTGCCGAGAGGAGGAGGATATTTTTGCCAACTCTACACCATTTCCTAAGTCCAAAATTATGTTCAAACCGATTGTTGCGAAGAGAACTTTCAAGGGAAAGAAAGAGAAGAAAGTGGAATCACCGGTTGCGACTGCTGAAAAGGAAACCCAACAAGTCAGGGGGAATGTGTTGTTGGAAGCCAAGAAGGAGCAGGGTGAGAAATTGAAGAAGCAGAAAACCCTTGCTCCAAAGCGCAAAAGGATGGTGGTTCTCACTGATGATGATGAGGAAAGTGAGACTGAGGAGATTCAGCCTGAGAGCCAAACTGCTCAGAAATCGCCTTTACATGTATTGGCTCAGGCTATCTCAAAGGCACAAGATCAAACTGAGGAGCACGTCTTCTCCGAGGTTCTTGAGACTTCACTGAGCTCAGATAAATTTTCTCAGGAAATTTTCCAAGGACCTCGGACCTCGGAGAAAGTTCAGATCCTCGGCGAGGAAGTGCCCTCTCGGTTCTCGAGAGCAAGCGATATTCCCAATCCGAGGCGCCAAATGCTCACCTCGAGAACCAAGTCATATCCAGACCGAGGAGCTTGAAACCTCCAGAGGCCTCTTGAGCCTCGGGAGCCGATGAACTTTGAAGAGCTCCCCGAGTGAGTGTTGATTGACCCTTCCACTAACCCGGCAGCCCGATGCTCAAGAAAGGAGAAGCGACCAAATGATTTAAGCCCTCGGTTCATTCTTGACCGCTACCCCGAGGCTCATTCCCCGACCTCCAAGACATCTTCTTGATTGAGGTCAACTGTCTACATCCTCAACCGACTTTCTTCCAAAGATGCTTAATATTGCTTCATTCGGAGGAAGACCGACAACTTTTCTCCTTTGAATTCTCGGGGTTCGAAAAAACCAAGCTCCATGAAAATCTCGGTTTTGATGAGCTTGTGAAGAGGAAGGTGGCTAAGAGAACTTTTGGTGCCCCGAGCTCCATTGACAAATCTCGGGATGGGGACCAACAAGGGGATGATGAGAGTCAATCTCGGAAGGAGAAAGACTAAACCCGATCTTGTAACCCATTGTTGAACATCCTCGGATCAAGTTTGCCTTCAGTTTTTGGCACAATTAATAATTATGCTCAATTCCTACCTTTAAATCAGAATGTCCGATATGCGGTGACCGAGGCTCGTGGACACCCAAGCTTCCTGACTTCAGATCGAGTCTGAAGCCCAAAATCAAACCGAAGCTTGTTCGAACTCAGGATGGATGTGCTCAGAGTCACAACCGACAGATATACTCTAGATTGATCTCACCCCCAATGATGGTAAAAGTTTGGAGAAGGTTGAGTCAATCCCCGAACAAAGTTGTCCATTGAAGAAACATTAGCCAACCAAACTTCGAAGATTGAGAACTTGAGTTCTTCTTCTAATCGTGCCGCCTGTAACTCCCATGATGAAGGAAGTCCGTCTAAAGACAAGATGGAGGGGCAAGGCCGAGCTTAATGCAGAAATCCGGAAGCAAAAAGCATCGTGAGCGCATACCTGATTCTAGAAGCAAAGTTGGTTGAGAGGAATGATATGCTAGTGAATAACGCTGTTGAGGAAATGAGCTCAATGCTCATGGCCAAGATGACAGATATGTTCAAGGAAGCTCTCTCAAGCTAATTTGCTCATCTGTCTCAAGAATTCTTCAGGGCGAAGAACCACCTCGGGCTAACGAGGAGGAGCAAGATCGATGGCGGGGAGGTGCGGAGTGTCAAGAAAGAGCAATATCACATGGACACAAGACTTCCAAAGCTTCGCCAGAGTATGGTTCCAAGAAGGGGAAAGACACGGAGTCGATCTCGTGGAATTATTGAACATACTCAAGGGCAAGGTTGTTAAAAATGCTGAAAAGAAGATACTTGCCGGAGCCATGAAGGAGATTGAAGCCACTGAGAAGCTTAAATTCAAGAAGGTGGAGAAGACAATCTACACTCAGGTTTCTGAGGAAACAATGCAGGAAGTGGCTATTGAGAAACTGAGTGGTAGAGGAAGGATTGGGACAAGCCGGGCCATCTTTCAATCGCCCATCAAGAGGAAGGCCGTGGTGATGGAAGAGCCTGAGGGCAAAAGAGCAAAGGCTTCTAAGCCAATCCAGAGAAAGCTAATGCTGGATATTGAAGAAACTGAGTCTGAGCCCAAGAAGAAAGTCTTCAACACTAGAAGCGCTCTGAAAACACTCCAGGATTGAACAAGCGAAGAAAACTTTCATTTTACGGTGTACCGATGATCGATTTCAAAAGGTTCGCAAGCAAGAGGAGAGGGAACACAAAAGCACAGAAATGACCGCACGTTGACAAGTGGATGCCTATCCAGCTCAACGATGCGTGGGAAGAAATCAAGAGAACCTTCTGGTTCTACTATGATGTGCTCAGAGAATGGAGAGGGGAGAGCTCAGATCCGAATGAGGCTTTCATCGATTATCTCCCCGACCTTCTATCCAAAAAATATCTCCAAGGATGGATAAATCTAAATGAAGGAAAGGTGCGAGATAACCGCCCAATAGAAATGGTTGTGTGAATGAGAAAGCCATTGCTCAAGAAATATCTCAGTACGCCATTCAGTTGGGTTTGACAGGAAACAATCCGGATATCATCAAAGAAAGAGATGCACTGAAGAAGAGATATTACGTAATGTTCAACCTTGAAGTCCCTGCTGATGAGGTAGAAGAGCCGATCTGAAGAGCCAAACTGAAGAGCCGAGCTAAAGAGCAGAAGAAGACAGAAGATGAAGACTCAGAAGATTCTTGTAATCATTCTTTTTTCTTTTTGATTTTGTTCAGATAAGATTCATTGTAACTTGTAACAGTCTACCTATCATCAATGAAAACTTATCATTTATGCTCAAAAGATAATATCTCATTATCTTATTTACATATCTTTTAATTTTGATATGCCTGAATGATTGTCTCTGAGATTAATTGATTGCGAAATTAAGTATTTGGTGATGAATCATTTAAGAAATTCATTACTGAAGAAATTGTTGGGAGACTAATTGTTAGGAGATTCTCTACTTAGGAAATTGTTGGGAGATTCTCTGTTCAGGAAATTGTTGGGAGTTATAACCAATCTTGTAATAGGATAAACCTTTATATGTTTGTAACAAGATAGGTTTTGGCATCATCAAAAAGGGGGAAATTATTGGGAGATGAATTTAATAAAGATATGATTTTGATTAGATCCCAAAACCATGAGTATGACATGTTCAGAATAATCTTGATAGTTGAGTCAGGATTCAGTTTTAGAGTATTCAGGATGTTATCTCGCAAAATGTATAGTCGTTTATAGATCGGATAGATCTCAAGATTCTCAAGAACTCAAGATGTCTCTGAAACCGTTTCAAAGATGAAACTAAAGTTTAAAGACTTAAACCGAGAAATCAAGACTCGGTGAGAAACTGAGAAACTGAAGACTCTGCATGAAGACTCAGTATATTAGTCAGTACATCTGTAAAGACTCAGAAGACGCTGGAGACTCGAAGACCACAAGACTCGTAAGACTCAAGACACGTAAGACGTAAGACCAAGAATCAAGATCAAGAATATCAAGGCACGGTAACTCTTTGAAGAGTCGCGAATGTATCTTGAATGCTCAAGATAAACTCAATGTTCCGAGGCACTGAACATATCTATCTGAAGGATGCAATACTGAGAAGATCGCGATTCCTTAGAAAAATAGATATTTGCCAAGACATTCAAATGCAGAAAAATTGAACTAAGATAAAGTGTTGTTAAGGTTATATCACTCAGAGATTATAACCAAAAGAGCCGCTTGAGTTGTCTACCTTTTAATCGGAGACAAAAGTCAAAAAAGAGAAAGACAACATCGTGCCCATCATACCGACACTCGACAACGACGTGTCATGAAAAAGATGTCAAGTACTAAGTTCCGGATCGCAAAAAGTGAAGACCGGCTACACATGAAAGGCTATTGCCTAAAATGTGTTAGGGAGTGTCAAACCCTAAATATAGCCGTTTCTCACACACCATAAGAGGAATCTCACGGTTTATCTCTCCAACGGATAGTTTTTCAAGAGTGACCTTGGTGTATGCCTATATATACTTGTGACCTTCTACATTGAAAGGTTACGGAAATTTGTAAACAACTCAAGAGCTCAAACTTATTATCAAGAAAGTTGAAGCACTCGAAAAACCCAGAATTTCCCAAGTGCTTTATATTGAAGAGAGCTCATTAAACTAAGCCTAACTTGATAAGATATATCCAAAAGCTTAGTCGAGATATCCTAGCCTTTGCATTGTTCTTTATTGCAAAAGGATATCTCATCCTAGTTGGAAACCAACCAAGAAACCCTAAACCCTTTAGAAGGTAGTTTGAGTGTGATTGTTGGTGAGATTGGAGTTGTAAAGAGTGAGTAAACTACAGAGGTAGTCAGAAAGCTCTAGAGGAGAAGTTAGTAAGCTACTTGTGGTAGTCTGAAAGCTTGTGTGAGTTGAGTAAGTAAACTACAGAGGTAGTCAGAAAGCTCAAGGTCGGGTTGAGTAAGTAAACTACAGAGGTAGTCAGAAAACTCAGGGCCGAGTTGAGTATGTAAACTACAGAGGTAGTCAGAAAGCTCAAGAAAGTGATTAGTGAATTTCTCTGAAGAGATCAGAGAGAGTGGACGTAGGAGCTTGAGTCTCTGATCTAATATAAATAGTTGTGTTCTTTGCTTTCTGTTTTGCTTTGCTTAACTGTTGCATATTTTCTCGAAAATATTTTTCATCGACATTTCATTGGAATCAATCCACCAAGTTGCATATAATTGAATCACAGCCTAATCACTATTCCATTAAAGGAAGGTTTTTAAAAAAGCTTAAAACGAGTATAAACTAAGGGCCAACCATTCCGACATCCGAGAAGCTAGAACAGATAGTTACCAAACTGAATTTACTCTTCGAGGGTTCAAAAGAAGTTAGTTATCCGATCCAAGCAACTCAGATCTCTCAAAACCCAGACTCGGTTGGGATTATCCGAGGTATCCGAAAAGCGTACTTCGATCACCGCTCGATAGACTTTGACTCGGAGCGATTTGTGCTTCTCGGACCAAATCATCGAGGACAACGACCCAAGTACCTCGGTAAGAAAAGTTTTAAAAACCCCAACACGTGTATTCCCCCATACACGTGTAAGACTCGCTTTGCACCGGACAAACAAAGATGTCTCATGTAGTTCCTAATACGTGACATCTAATGTCACCTACACGAACCTAATAATATCTCCCACTTATACTCAAAGCGATTAGCAACGATCTTGACACCTATTCCTTCCACATGTCTCTTGAATGTATTACGAGGCCACTTTGTGAATGGATCTCCTGGGTTGTCTTCCGGACGCGATCTTTGCCACCTCTATATCTCATCTCTTAATGATTTCTCGTATAAGATGGTATTTTTCAATGTGTTTCTTTGGCCTTGTGGGTTCTTGGTTCCCTTGAATTTGCAAATCGCTCCTGATTGTCACAATAAAATGATTGTCTTTGAAGCAAATTTAACTACGCCCAAGTCCACTAGGAAGTTCTTGAGCCAAACCGCTTTTTCACCTTTGCCTTAGCTACATATTCGGCTTCCATGGTAGAATTTATGATGCATTTAAGCTTTCTCCATGTCATGGCTCCTCCCCGTGCAAAACACACTACAGGTAGATTTTACAAATCTAAGTCCGATTGGAAATCCGAAATGTGGCCGATGGGGATTAGATTAGACTATCTCGAATAAATCAACATTCTATCTCGAGTTCTTTTTCGGATATTTGAGAATGTTTTTTTGATTTGCCCAATGTTCTTTCCCCGGGTTACTTTGATATCTTGCCACCATGCCAACGACAAAGCAGATATCCGGTCTCGTACACAGCATTGCATACATAAGGCTTCCGACGGTATGAAGCATATGGAATGCCTTTCATGTCATCTATCTCCTTTTTGTGTCTTAGGACACATTTCCTGATAGATGGATTCCATGTCCAAAGGCACGCAAGCCTTTCTTGGAATCTGCATCTTTGAATCGTTTCAAGACAAAGGTCTATGTATGAAGCTTTCTGCGATAAGCCTATCATTCTTTTCTTGCGATCTCGAAAGTGATCTTGATCTCAAGGATGTCCGCGGCTTCTCCTAAGTCCTTCATATTAAACTGTTTTGAAAGTCCTACCCTTACGTCTGATAACACCTTTACATCATTCCCGATGATTAGAATGTCATCTACGTATAGTACTAAGAATACCAATACTGATTCCGACACGCTTTTTGTACACACAACTTTTTCAACTCGTTTTGATCAAACCCATAAGACTTTATAACATGATCAAAACATTGGTTCCAAGCTCGATGCTGTTTGAGTCCATAAATGGACTTCATGAGCTTACAAACTAGGTGTTCTTGGCCTTTTTCAATGAAGCATTGGGGTTGTTGCATATAGATTTCTTCATCAAGACTTCCGTTAAGGAAAGCCGTCTTGACATCCATTTGCCAGATTTCAAAGTCGAGATCTTGCAAATAATCGACAAAGAGAATTTGGAAGGACTTGAGCATTACTTTCTGCGAAAAAGTTTCCTCATAGTCGATCCCTTCTTTATGAGTATAACCTTTCGCCACAAGCCTTGCCTTGAAGGTTTCCACCTTCCCGTCCGGTCCTCTTTTTCTCTTGTACACCCACTTGCAACCAATGGGTTTGACCCCATTAAGTGGTTCGACTAGCTCCCACACTCTGTTATGATCCATAGAACCCATTTCGGCTTTCATTGTTGTTTGCCAAGAACCTGCATCCTTGTCTTGGATTGCCTCGTCATATGTCCATGGGTCTGATTCGTCTTGTCCGGGAATCAAGTCCGAGGACTCTCCTATCCCCATGAATCTCTCGGGCTGTGTCACAACCCTCCCACTATGATGAGGTTCCGATTGTGTAAGTGTATCGTTTGGTATGTCATCTTGTACAGTTGACACTGAAGTTAGCCCTCTTAGCTCATTTAAGGTAATCTCACTTCTGGGTCTTCTTTTGTTCATATAGTCTTCTTCCAAAAATCTAAAGTGGGTGCTAATTACCACCTTTTGATCTTCGGGACCATAGAACATACACCCTTTGTTCCCTCGGGGTATCCTACAAACAACCTTAATTCTGATCGAGGATCCAATTTTTCGGCTTCCTTGTCCAACACGTAGGCCGGACACCCCCAAATTTTCATGTGTCTCAAACTGGGCTTGTGCCCGGTCCATAATTCTTTGGGAGTTTTGGGAACCGATTTAGATGGCACCAAGTTCAGAATGTAGGCCGCTGTTTCTAAGGCATGACCCCAGAACGACTTGGGAAGATCCGCATAACTCATCATAGATCTAACCATTTTCAAAAGAGTTATGTTTCTTCGCTCTGCAACCCCGTTTTGTTGAGGGGTTCAGGGTGCAGTTAGCTGGGATGCAATCCCTTTATCAGACAAGTAGTTCAAAAACTCATTGCTGAGGTACTCGCCTCCACGATCATATCGTAGAGACTTGATACGTTTTTCCCTATGATTCTCTGCTTGAGCCTTAAATTCTTTGAATTTCTCAAAGGTCTCATTTATGCTTCATAAGGAAAATATAACCGCACCTTGAGTAGTCATCAATAAAAGTGAAGAAATACTCATAACCTCCTCTTGCTTTGGTTGACATTGGACCACATACGCCATGTGAACGATTTCTAACACTTCTTTGGCTCTATTCCTTGGTCCTAATGCCCTCTTGGTCATTTTACCCTCCAAACATGATTCACGAGTTGGAATTGGTTCAACTTGGAGAAACTCCGAACCGAACCGTTTTTCACCAACCTTTGGAACCTCTTTTGATTAATATGTCTCAATCTTAGATGCCATAGAAGTGTCTCGCTCACGTCGATGAACGTTTTTTTTCTCGAAACAATTGATGTGTTATAGGATGCATTTAAATGAGTGGTGTGCACAATTAATTGTATAGAGATTATTCGACAACGTTCCATGACAATAAATTTATCAAAAAGAGAAATGGTAACAACTTTATTAAAAGTAACCTAATATTCATCAAGATAAAGTTTAGAAACCAAATTAAATTCTTTCTAAAATTTAACGTAAAGAACATCTCTTAAAATTAAAACTCATCTTCAAAAGACAGGTGCACTTCTCCCATCGCTTCACCGCCACTCTCGTAAGCATTGCCCAAAGTGATGAGGATCTCACTCTCACTAAGTTCTTTGGGTCCGCTTGAACCCCCAGAAAGTGAAACAAACATGATCATTTGGATCCCAGTATCCACTACCCATAAATGGGAGGCATACGACCGCTAAGCAAGTTTCAACAACTAGTGCGTGAGAATTACCTTTCTTTCCATTCCTTTTTGGGTTTGGAACAGTCAACTCCTATGTCCTTTTTTCACCGCAGCTTAAAAACACTTCCCCTTACCGGCTTGCTCACTCCTTTACCTCCCTTCACCTTTTCTTTTCATGGCAACACTTGAGTTCACTTGCTTGTGGCTTTTGTCCTTTTTCTTGTTCTTACCACCCTTGGCCTAGAAGAAGAAGAAGGTCCATTTGCCACCAAGACTTGGCTCTTTTTTGCCCCAATATCGCCTCTGCCGAGACCAAAGCTTGCAATAAATCGGGCATCGAGAACTTCGATTATTCATCGATAGTTCAGATCAAATCGCTTCAAAACTTTTTGGCGGAGAGTGGAGCACGAAATCAATTTGGGTCTCGATGTCGATATTCAAATTAAGTACCTCAAGTTTGTTAAGGTGAGCCATCATCCGAGAACGTTCTCCCTGCAGGCGTTCCTCCACCATTTTCATAGAGAGCAAGTCTCTCATGGTGGTCCTGACGAGCCACACGGTTACGATGTTGAAACATCACTTTAAGACTAGTCATGATGTCCGCGGCCGTCTCAACATTACTCGTGTTGGTGTTGCAACACATCCGACATGGAAGCCATTTGTCATTTCGTTGAACGCTCCCGATCGAAGATACTCTTTCTTAACCGTTTTAGTTGACTCATCTTTTGGCTTTTCCGGTTTAGGTGTAGTGAGAACCCGTTATGGCTTTGTGCGATGAGGACAATAATAAGTTTACGATTCCAATCAACGAAGTTTTCACCAGTAAGCAAATTGTCTTTAAGTATATTGAACAGTTAAAAGGTTGCGACATGATGAAATAAATAATAATATGCATAAGCACAAATATATCACAAAATTCGATCACATGTTTCATATTAAAATCTCCAAAAAATATGAACATGCATCGATAACATCTCAAAAAGCAGTTTAAATAAGCCACATGGGGTGGGTCATTATTTAAACACATTCAAGGTGTTATAAACAAGAACGATTTACAAACCTTTAATATCCAGATTAATAGTTGGCTCCCACTTGACCAATATAAAATTGACAAGGACTTCGGGGAAGTATATGCATATCAATTTTATACATAAGTAATAACCATGATTAAATACAGAATTATTATTTTGCTTTGAACGAGCCTCGTGGGGAGGATCATCGTCACCACTAGTAATAATCCACAATCATCCATCTGGAAGTTATTCATGTGAAAGCTATCTTTTGACCGTCCCATGGGGGGAATTTCTCCAAAAGAATTCACAAATAAATAAATCATGGAGGTCAAAATTAATTCAATTTTATTATCCGGAATAAAATTGTCAATTAATTATTTAAACATACTTAGTAAGTTTTGAAGGTGAGATTTTTCATTGGGCAATTCTCATGCAAACACATTTAAACAAATTAAATAAAGCACAAGAAATCACAACAATAAATCAAGCAAAGCGGAAAAATAAACATATTGGGCACAAATTATCCAATTTTCATGGTTTGATTTTTCTTGGCTTGATTTTGAAGAAACGCCGTCTTGAATTTCTCCCACTCGATAGTCTCGAAAAGAACTCCGTCTCGAAATGCCACGCCAAGTAGCTCGCAATGGGATGCACGCCCGCCCGCCGGCCGCCCCCTTGGTCGAATCGCCTCGGCGGCCTCGGACGCCTAGGCAGCACCGTCTGCCGTGCCTCGGCCTCGACGCGGCGGCAACAAAAGCGTAACGCCAGATCCGTGCATTCGCGCGCCGGCCTCCGCTGCGCCCGTGAATCTCGACAGATTCAAGCGTCCCCGACACTCTCGCCTTCGCCGCCCGCCACAAGCATGGCGCGTGGTCTCGCGGCGCCCATGCAGCCGCCGTGCGCGCGCCACGCCCACGCCTCAGCGTCGATCCCGATCCGACCCGGCGCTGGCGTCATGCCGATCCGCATGGTGACGTCTGCGTCGTCTTGGCGTGCCTTGGCACTTAAATGCACGCCGCGTCGTCAGCGTCGGTTCTGGATCTATCCTTTAATTCTTCGTCTCCGCCTCCGTTTCCGATCCGGTTACAATTTATTTACAAAAAATAAATAAATCTAGATCTAGACTAGTTTATTACATTGATCAAATCAAACAAATCCTAATCTACTCGTGGATTTTCTCACGAGGCAAAATGAATTCGAACGAATCGAATTAAAAAAAACCACAAATTATATGCATGCATAAATAAACACATTAAATTCCATGACAATTGGATACCTGCAAAAAAGATCTAGCAATTCTACTATCCAATTTCAAATTTAATGAAAACGAATTAAATTATAATTTAAAATTCAGAGCCCGAAACCGAGGCTCTGATACCAGTTGTTGGGGAATTAATTGCACGGATCTATTCGGGATGAATATTTAAATACAAATTTAATTCTAACAATTATTACTAGCATGAATTAATCTTATATTAATTCAAATAATAATTCAACAACAAATCATGCTTATAAACAGTTCACATAAATCCTACGCATGCGAAATAACTACGGGTTTACGTGAACTAATCTCTTGGAGTGGCAATGGTCTCGTCGATTAAACACACCGAAAAGCCATCCCAAGTATTCCCTAGTCCTTGCTCGACAATTCGGTGGAAGGATGCTCGCGAACAAGGGAAAATAAAAAATTTGTTGCACCACCTTTGTGGATTTACTAATTTTTCTAGCACATGGAATTGTACTTGGGAATGAAAGAATCATCCCCTATTTATAGATGGGGTGGTGGTCGAAATTTTGAGGAAAAACCAATGTGGGAAAATCTTTTCTTGATCTCCAAGAAATCTTGAATATATCTCCTATATTCTTTTCTCCAAAATTAAAATATTCCACAAAAATCCCACCTCATCTTGTTATGGCAAATTTTCGAAAATTAAGAGACAAGATTCCAAGATTTGGATCTTCTTGAATTTATGAGATATACTTGTATTTCAAGAAATACATATCTTCCATAATATATTTTAAAGAAAATCAAGAAAATCATTCTTTCCCTTTTATTTCAAAAATTTCACTATGAATAACCAAGTGGGAGATTTCTTGAATTTAATAAGATAATCTTGTATTCCAAGAATACATATCTTCATTCCATAACAAAATTCAAATAAAATCTTTCTCCCCTTTTTATCCTTAATTTTCGAAAAAGAGAGGAAAAATAAGGCAACAAAATTTATTTTATTTTTAAACATCTTTTTCAGTTATTGGACTTTATGTTGGACTACTTGGGGGGCCTTTAGGAGAATTAAGATTGGACCTTCCAATGGATCTTGAATTATCAATATTGAGCCACAATATTATTCAAGCCCATAAATATTAATTAATCCCACTACATAATTAATATTGCACTATCCATCTTAACCCATATTACAGTCAATATGGCTCCCGGTTATTATTTCCCGTGTTTAAGATTATCTAGCCCATTAATTAATTCAAGCCACTGAAATAACTTTCCATTAATTAATATCTTTTTATCCTTGGTAAAGGAACGGTTCAACATTATTATCCATACCGAAAACTAGTTTCACTTGCAAGATTTGGTATGATAAAACTTATGAACCTCCCAAGGGGGCAAATCGAACAAGCGTACTTGCACACGATTCTCCGTATTAAATCTTAGCAATCGCATGTGACCAATAATATTGCCCAAGATATAAAGTATTGAATCTCGTTGATTCTCTACCCTTTAATAAGTCAAAGCAATAATTACTAACCACACGCGATCCTATTTAAGGGACGAAGATTAAGAAATAACGAACCACTGAGGTCTAATTCTTCCTAGTTCAGTTCTGAAGAATTTGTCCTCCTGTAGGTCCTTTTCAGTGCACTAGACATGCACTAGTGTAATCTCTTGGTCAAGACAAGTCAATCTGAGCCTTACACTTCAACCTTTCACGATGGATTGTTCATTTCCATCTAGGTCGTGAATGGTGTACTTTTGGTTACAAGGAACTGTTAATTTAATCTTCTGTGATCTGGTATCACTAAATTAACTACAATGTAACACGTACTATTTATTGAACAATTATGCAGTAAATATATGTAACATTCGATGATATTTAAAGCATCAGTGATAAACAATTTATATCAGTAAATAAGTCCGAAATTTAGTTTTGATTATACAAAGTAAAAGCATAATTTCCAGTATAATCCCAACACTTTGTGGATTTACTAATTTTTCCAGCACATGGAATTGTACTTGGGGATGAAGAAATCATCCACTATTTATAGATAGGTGGTGGCCGATTTTTATCATGGAATAGGGAGGAAAAAATCTTTTCTTGATCTCCAAGAAATCTTGAATATATCTCCTATATTATTTTCTCCATAATTAAAATATTTCATAAAATCCCACCTTCTCTTGTTATGGTTATTTTCGAAAAAATAAGGATAAAGATTCCAAGATTTGGATCTTCTTGAATTTATGAGATATATCTGTATTGCAAGAATACATATCTTCCATAATATATTTTCAAGAAAATCAAGAAAATCTTTCTTTCCCTTATTCTTTCAAAATTTTCGAAAATAGCATATAAATAACCAAGTGGGAGATTTCTTGAATTTAATGAGATAATCTTGTATTTCAAGAATACATATCTTCATTCCATAACAAAATTCAAAGAAAATCTTTCTCCCCTTTTATTTATATTTTTCAAAATTAATGAGGAAAAATAGCAATAAAATTTATTTTATTTTTAAACACCTTTTTCAGTTATTGGACTTTATGTTGGACTACTTGAGGGGCCTTTAGGAGAATTAAGATTGGACCTTCCAATGGATCTTGAATTATCAATATTGAGCCACAATATTATTCAAGCCCATAAATATTAATTAATCTCACTACATAATTAATATTGCACTATCCATCTTAACCCATATTACAATCAATATGGCTCCCGGTTATTATTTCCCGTGTTTAAGATTATCTAGCCCATTAATTAATTCAAGCCACTGAAATAACTTTCCATTAATTAATATCTTTTTATCCTTGGTAAAGGAACGGTTCAACATTATTATCCATACCGAAAACTAGTTTCACTTGCAAGATTTGGTATGATAAAACTTATGAACCTCCCAAGGGGGCAAATCGAACAAGCGTACTTGCACACGATTCTCCGTATTAAATCTTAGCAATCGCATGTGACCAATAATATTGCCCAAGATATAAAGTATTGAATCTCGTTGATTCTCTACCCTTTAATAAGTCAAAGCAATAATTACTAACCACACGCGATCCTATTTAAGGGACGAAGATTAAGAAATAACGAACCACTGAGGTCTAATTCTTCCTAGTTCAGTTCTGAAGAATTTGTCCTCCTGTAGGTCCTTTTTAGTGCACTAGACATGCACTAGTGTAATCTCTTGGTCAAGACAAGTCAATCTGAGCCTTACACTTCAACCTTTCACGATGGATTGTTCATTTCCATCTAGGTCGTGAATGGTGTACTTTTGGTTACAAGGAACTGTTAATTTAATCTTCTGTGATCTGGTATCACTAAATTAACTACAATGTAACACGTACTATTTATTGAACAATTATGCAGTAAATATATATAACATTCGATGATATTTAAAGCATCAGTGATAAACAATTTATTTCAGTAAATAAGACAGAAATTCAGTTTGATTATACAAAGTAAAAGCATACTTTCCAGTATAATCCCAACACATGGTTCACCCTGCCCGAATGGGTCATGGTTTAGGGTTCATGATTTAGGTTTTAGGGTGTAGAGGTTTTAAAAAAAAAAATTAATTTAAATTATTTAATTAGTAATAAGCTGAGATGGAAAGTCAAATCATCAATTGAGCTCCATATGGTGACCACTCGTGGTCTCCATATCAAAACTGTATATACATATATATATGTTCAACAAAAAATTAACTTTAAATAAATTATTTGTATAAATTATTGAATCTTATATCTTTCAAATCTAATTTGATTTTCAACTAAAGATTTTAGCTATAATGCATTCAAAGACCCTTGAACTATATATTTTTTTTATAAAGGTTCTTAAACTATTTTTTATTTTTATAAATCCCTTAAATTATCAAGTTTTGTATCAAAAGGCTCTTAAACAGTTTTTAATTTTAAGAAACCCGTAAAATTTTTTATTTTATAAAGCCATTTTCTTGCAATTCGTATAGACCTTTTTTTATTGTTGGGATTAATTTGAATATAATAGCATTGAAATTGAACTGATGTATCATATTTGAACGAAAAACATTAAACTAACTTAGAAAATATAATTTAAGGACCTTCTGAATAAAAAAATTATAATTTATGAACCTTTTAAAATAAAAAATAACTTAAAAATCTTTCGAAACAAAATCAGGTGACTTTTGACGCATTATCCCAAAATTTTAATCAAAATGTAACAGGGAATGTTCTTAGCATGTGTATATAAGCAGAGGTGCTTCTCTATAGTTGAGATGATAATTTGAATCAGGATAGTAGCACGTGAAAATATTTGTCATGTTTTGCAAAAATATAAGGCAGATAGATAATAATTAGAGGTGAATGAGCCCATAAATAGACAATTCAAATTTACGTGACAGGTTCTTATTATCTGTCTCAGATCTGAATTATCAATCTCATCTTCACTCCTGTCATGTGTTGATAAGTTTGAAATGAATTAATACTACTGCTCTATAATTTTTGGGATGATTTTTTTGGCGTCTAACTTATGTAGGGTTTTATCGTTTTGTTAATTTTAAAATTCTATCGAAAAGTTATAAGGTATCTCTATCCATTTGGATATTTATTTCTAATTTGTATATTTCTCTATCGATTTTGATGTGTGTCAATATTTTTGGTTCATATGTTGTATCCCTTTGTCTCTCTATAACTTTTTTTTTATAGTGTTATTAAAAAATAATAATAAAATAATAAAATAAAGGGTGAGTTTTGGATAAGGATGTTCATGGTGCGATTTTGCAGTTTTTTCGGCTAAATTCAAATTGACTTGCTACATGCTGTTCGATTTATTGTATAATTTCAAATCGTGATTTTTCATATAAAAATGATCATGCAATTTTGGGCGATTTCGAAGGTTATTTGCGATTTGACGATTTTAAAGGAACATAATGTTAGTAGAAGATATTAATTTCTATTTAAAATAGTGACAACACATTTGATTAAATAATGTTCTATAACATTGTTTAAAAATAAAAAATGATATAAAATATTTGAACACCATAACATAATTAATTTGTAGAGGTCCAACTCTTTAAAATATTTTAAAAGAGATTGAAAATTATAATATAAATACAAATTATATAAAAGTTAAAAATACAAATTATAAAAATCATGGAGATGATTTATTACCTTGTTGACTTAGTTGAAGAATGAGAGTTAGAGATGTAGGATGTCGGATTTAAATTTTAATTGCAACTATGCGGTGTGCATGGTCGATGCGGTTTGCAATAAAATTTTGAAATTGCACTGACTTTGGAGTGAGATTTTGCACCAAAAAATTAACTGCAGTTTATTATAAAAATTTATCAATGACAGTGCAATGCGGCTTGATGCGGGCTCTTCGGGCGGTTTTGAGAATTTAATGATCTCCCCTAGTTTTGGGTATTAGAAGAAAGTAAAAAGGTATGTGTAGTGAGTTGCATTTTTTTTAATATTGTGTGAAAATGATAAAAATTATGAATAATGGAGTTACTTTACCCGTTTATGGAATGTAAAACTTATTGTGGGACAGATAAAAAAAATGAAAAACCTCCAATTAAGATTAAACAATACTTCTGGAGGTTTACACGCCTTGGTCGGTTGGTTGTCAGCAGGTGAAACTTAAAGTGGAACAGAGGGAGTATTATCTTAAATTTTTTTAATGTATATTGTATTGATATTAAGCTTGAGTTCTAACTAGTAAAGATTTATATATTTGGAAAAGGCGTGTTTTGATAATATAACAATTATTTGGATAATGACTTTGAAATTAGCATTATTTGTTTAAATGAAGTCAATCATTTATAATGGAGTTGGTCTCATACGATCAACTTTATGCTACGAACTTGGATTATTTGACTCATTTCACTCACTTTCAATATATTTTTTTAAATCATTAAACTTGATTTGTATTATACACGGGGTAGAGTCAAATACCATGAATTAAAAACAAGGTTATATAAGTTTTTTGTCTTTATAAAGTACTTGAAGATGCAATTTGATAGTATTAACTAAAATCAATTGTAAAGGGCTAGGTCTTGCATGCACCAAGATGCACTGTGCACTCATAGTGCATTTTAAAATCGTGCAATTTATTATACTGAAAAGTGTAATTTATCGTGTAACTATTAATATGAAAAAATAGTTGCACGGTTTAGTGTAAATAAGTTATACTTTTTAGTATAACAAGTTGTACGATTCTAAAATGCACTATAGTATATGGTGCATCTGGGTGTACATTAGATCAATCTTGCAAAGTGTCATATATATATTATATAATTTAATGATATCATTTGTCCTATCAAAAAAATATATCATTTGTCTTGCAATTAAAATCTCATATACAATTTAAAGCTCAAATCATTCGTTAAATTCAATTCTTTGACATTTTTAAAAGTCAATATTAGCACTTTTTTTATTCTTTCATTGATTAATTAAATTCAATTTCTTTATTTTAAAAGATATATTCAAAGCATGGGGCGGTGGCTTAAGGCGATGGCCGGTTCATAAATAGTTTAATTAAAAGCTCAAAAATAAAAAGTTTAATTAAAATTCACAATTTAAATCAATCAAAGAGAATTTTCAAAAGTGTGTTATTCTGAAATTCCGAAATTTAATTGGTCAAATCATTTGCTAATTGTCCACGATTTGAAAGATTTTATGAAAATAAGAAAATTACAAATTTAATTAAAGGTGTGCACGTCTTATATACTTTGAAAGGAAATGTCCCTCATCAGTTATCAATCATCACAAGTAATTAATGTGCTCAATATGTGTGATCTAAAGAATTGATCGAAAATTGGTTTAAAATATAAAGAAAAACGACAAAAATTAGTATGAAAAGGACTACAAATTAGCACGAATGAACATTTACTTCTTGTAAAATGTTAAAGTTCTATGTTCAATTTATGCTACCGTAAACCATATCACACAAATGTATATAAAAAATATTGATCAGTGTAGACGAATCAAATAGGGTACGTAAACTACCACATGTAATGCTTATATATTAAAATTATTAGAGCCCATTTGTTTAGTGATATGGGATTAGAAAAGATATAAAATCATGTGATATATTTTATTTTTATATGTGACATATTTGACTTTTTCACATGTTTATTAAGATGTATTATATTATGAAAATTTAATAAATAGTTCTTGGTATTAGCAATACCACATAGGAGGTGGTATGAATAATCCAACCTGCAAAATGAAAAAATAGTCTATGGGCTTCCGAACCAGAGAGAAAATGTATTAATAATAACAAACACTTGAAATTGTGGAAGATGAATTATTTTCCCTTATTTTTCCAAAGTAACAAACAAGCTCTTAATATACACATTTTGTAAGTGTTCAACCTCTAAATTTGTAAATTTTATAATAATTTGAAAATTTTTGTTGGATCATATTCGGAATAGGTCTTTATTTAAATATTCAAATAGAGTAGGTCTCATGTACATCAGGTGCATCGTGCATTTTAAATTTTAAATGCAAATTGTGTTAAAGCATCCATAATGGATGAATTCATCTATATACTCTCTCTACTCAACTTCGTCAACTTTTTTTTTAAAAGCAAGGAAAGTTACACGCAATCAATGCAAACATCGAGAAGGTCATCCACAGTAAATGGAGGCTCGACTCTACTAAACGAATTCTCATAAAATCGAGAAATCCGAGCAAAATTATGTGTCACTATATTGACATCACGACAAACTCATTCCACTTTAAATCGAACACGCCTTGCCATGATTCTCCTTTCCTCCTCCACCAAGTCGTCGAACAGTGAGTCGTCTTGCAGTGGAGCTCGAAATGCATCTCGCACATACTGAGCATCCGTCTCTATAATGACCTCTTCTAGACCCATCCTATCAGCCCATTTATTTTGCCTCGAGCACACCCCAAGCTTTCCCGTCTTTAACCGTCATAAGTTAATCCCTTTATAGAGATCGCAACTCGGTGCAGGATCCTCCAGATTCTCACAACACCAACCCAATGCCCGTCTGCAAGGAACGTTCGAAGAAAGTTGCATCCATATTTATTTTGACGAACGACAGTTTAGGAGGATGCCACCATTTGCACTGAGATTGATTGGAGAGCACTGATGGCCGGAGGCGAGAGTGATTCCAATCCGACATGAAAATGGTGGCCACAAAGACAACCTGAGCAGGCGTAGATGATTTACTATCCCACACGACTTGATATTTGTGGCGCCAAATTGCCCACCCAATTGCCATGACTCGCTCAGCCTCATCTGTAGTCACATTCTTCAAGAGTCGCAAAAATAGGTCGTTATGGTTATCAACAGAGTAGCACAAGGAATCAATCCGAGACCACAAACCCCCATTCTCCCAACACCTGGCCGCAAATTGACAATCCACAAACAGATGCCACAAAGATTCACTCATACTTGGATCCTTGCAAACAGGACAAAGTGAGCTGACCCCCGGATACCATCTACATAACTTTGCTTGTACAGCCAACCAACCTTTGCATAGCCTCTAGAAAAAGGCTTTGATCCTCGAAGGAACCCGTTTCTTCCAGATAATCATCCAGTCCGACTTCTCAATGTTCCAATTATTTGAGATCACAAGCATGGCCAAATGGTAGGCCGCCTTGACGGTGTATTTGCCATTTGGCGAGAAGTGCCAAATGAGGGAGTCCGGAACCCCTCTGGGTGCTGGCGTCGTGCGGAGGATACGTGAGGCATCCTCCTCTAAAAAGGCTTTAGTAATAACTTCCACGCCCAACTCTTTAGATCCTGGAATGAAAAAGTCACGTACCACCATATCCTCAAACCCCGGAATCAGGGAGGGACGGGGGTGGGATCGGATCCAGAAAGACATATCATCATTCAACCAAGGGTCCATCCACATGCGAACCTGGTCCCCTTCGCCAACTTTCCACCTCACTCCCCTTCTACCAATATCCCGGGTTGTGTGAATTCCTCTCCACGTATAATTGGGATAATTTCCAATCGGAGCCTAAAAAAATCACAATGGGGAAAATATTTAGCTTTTAGAATACGACTAATCAATGCTTTCGGGGATTTCGCCAAGCATGGCAACATGGAAGATATGTGTAGGTCCCGAACGGGTTTTCGTGAGGGCAGAAGTCTAGAGGGGAGGGTGAATAGACTTCTGAAAACTTTTTCGTGAGATCAGGTGTGAATAGCAAGTATGCCTGGTCAGAGTGCGTGTGAATCAGTTTGGACTGATATCCAACTTACTGATTGCTTGAGGGCAGATCAATTCGGTGTCTATCAGTTTAACTGACGTGCGGAAGTAAAGTTTTAACCCGTGTGAAAAACCAGTTTGTTAAATCAGAATTCTGAGTAATATGTTTTTAAGTCAGATGACAAACTATCAAACTGATCAGATCAGTTGCTTGATGCAAAACTAATCCAGACTCAGAATATGCATGAAATATTTTAACAAGTAGTGTGCAGAGTATAAAACAGTTAAATCAGATAAGGCACACCAGATTTTATAGTGGTTCGGACAACCTGTCCTACGTCCACTCTTCCCTATCAGCAGGGGCACCAACTTAACCAACTGGACTTAGTTTAATGTGTCAGTCCAACACAATACAATAGATGTTTCAAGAGTTCTCACTCAACCAATCCCAGAAATCAGAAACTAGAAACCCTTGTCTGAAATCTTGCTAAACAAACTTAACCTAACTTTTGGTTTGGGTATAAGATTTGTTGTGTTCCAACTGGAATTGTATTCTAGTATTTGAGTAGCCTAAACCTAAAGGATAAGAATTCTATGCTAAGAACTTTATGGGATGAACACTTAAAATGAGTCTTGAGTTGTGTTCTTCGTGCGGAAATCTTGCTTGAGCTTGAGCTTGATAATAATTTCTGTGACCTTACTATGAAGGTTAATCCCATATTTATAGACCTTGAAATCAAAGAGCCGTTGGAGAGCAATTTGAATTTCAGGCTATTTTAGGTAGCTTGCAGACTTGATGTGACGTGCTTCAGGGACGGCATGGCCGAAAGCATGTTAGTTAGTCCTTTCTAGCCGTTTGACTGTGTAGCACCAAATCCCACATAATCAGCTCTGTGCATACGTGTCTTATTCTCATTGGTTAATAAGTACACTTATTCAGTGTTTGTTCTACCAACTAATGTCGACATTCTTCTTGTCAGATTAACTCGTATGATCTGGTGATTCTCCAGTTGTCACCTGATCAGATAAAATTGATCAGTCTACCTGATTGAGTCTTCGGATGCAAGTTGTCTTAGCACAACTAGCACTCTTCTTCATACTTCCGATGTAGGTCATCTGTTCTTGTACTTCTGGTAGTCATCTGATCTTTAGTTCTTCTGTTCCGTCTGATTTTCTGATTCCCCTTCAAGACTTAACCTATACATATTGAGTTCCCCCTCAATATGTGACATATCTACTACATCAGTTGTTCTATACAGTCATTATCAACTGATCACCTTAAACTGGTATCTAGATCATCAGTGAGCTAACATGTCTGACTGGTCCTATTACAAGTGTTTTGGAACTTTCATCAAAACTCTAAATTTCCCAACAATTTCCCCATTTTTGATGAAACCAAAACATTTGAGAAACCAACAACAGTTGATAAACTTAAAAAGCAGTAAAGAACATATAATCAGAAGACAATGAGAGTTTGTCTTAGGATCAGTAAAATAAACTTTTCATTCATCAAATTTGTCATTACTAACATAAAATACAACTGATCCTAAAACTATCTTCTGATCTTCAAACTTTTGGAATGTAGCCCTCCGGCATCTCTCGCAGATCCTGTGGAACATCAAAGATACGATATAATTTCCACTTGACATCATTCACCTGTTGCGGATCAGTTATGCGTGTTTTTCCCAACAGATCGAAGTAGAATCTTTTAAATGCCAATCTGTCAAAAGAACCATCCTTCTTCTTCTTGTAATCCAACACATCATATGGAGGGTGTGTGATGTTCGCGTTGATCAGTTTGACATCATATTCTAGCTCTTTCAAGAAGGTTGGATGTTTGTTCTCCATCCAGTTAAAAAATTCTTCATCTGGTTATTCTTCGGTTGACACAATATCCAGAACAAATGCATCCAAAAGCCATTATGCTCTGATCTTCAACCATTCCCTCATCCTTTCTTCATATTTATCATTCTTGGGAATGATATCTTCAACTTTAGCTGGAATCAGGGGCTCAACGACCTTCTTCCCAACTTGACCCTTCTTTTCTCTGACATCATATCTTTTCTTCAGACTTTGAGCCTCAGCTAGCTTTTCTGATCTCCTTTCTGCCTCACTCAGACGGGCCTCTTCATCTAGTTGCTCTTTAGTCAGCTTGACTGCCAGTTCCTTATCAGATTCAATCTGCGCGGCAGCACTCCTAGTTACCCTTTTTGATTGAGTCTGAGCTGGTGGTGGAAGAGATGCAGTCTTTGAGGGTCCGGATGATCCAGCTTTTCCCGCAACTTCTTTTCTCTGTTTGGATTTCTCCATCTTGGCAGTTATTTCATCAACAAACAGATCTAAATGGTCAAGTCTTTGCCCGTATGATTCAACAATTTGAATCAGATCTTCTGTTGTACTGATGATGTTGGCTGGTTTCTCACTCTATCCTTCCCCCTTTTTGGTTTTATCAAAAAGAGCATTGACATGGGAAGTTAGAGAGCCAAAGCTAACTGTGATAGCTTGATTCAGATCTTGCACTGAGAGTCCTGCAGATTGAACTGTTTGTTCTTGAATTTTGCTCATCAATTCAGACTTTGCAGCTTCAATTGCAGTTGAGAATGTGAGAATCAGTTTGTCAAGTTTCTCCTGTCTTTTCCAGCTTTTTCGTGGCCATCAGGAGAGATACTTGAAGTTGATCGACTTTGGTTATCTTCTCACCATATGACTGTTTGAAGTCACCATTCAGGTCAGTCATTGTCTGCTGGAACTAATCTTTCAACGCTTCAATTTGGGAGATGGAAAACTCCCTCTGATCCTTCAGTTCACGAATGCAAGCTTGTCGTTGATCAGTTATGGTATTGCTAATTGTTGGTCTCGAAAAACCCGATTTAAAATGCGTAAAATCTCAATGGGAGGTGACTTTAAAATTTTTGCTTCGAATGTGTTATGCAGATTTGCTAAAGTATGTATGACAGTTAATATGAAAGCAAGTAAGAACACAAGTATTTTTATAGTGGTTCGGAGTCCAACTCCTACATCCACTCTTCCCTTCATGGGGCACCAACTAAACCAACAGATATTTATCGAGCTCTCACTCAACGGGACTTATCTCCCTCACGGGATCGCATATAGATGTTTAATGAGTTCTCACTCTCTTGGGATTTATCTCCCTCACGGGATCGCCTATAGATGTTTAATGAGTTCTCACTCTCTCGGGACTTATATCCCTCACGGGATTGCCTATAAACTACCTCACTTAACCACTAATTTTCTCTCTCAAGAAAGGGTTTGGGTTTGGTGTTATTTCCAACTAGGTGAGATTTTCCCTTACATTGTTTTAGCCTTTAAGCTAAGGATGGGAAAATCTCTCTAAGCTTATGATATGACATTTATGCTTAGATATAATGAAGAACACTCTTGCGTAAATTTGGATATTTAATGCCCTGTGTTCTTGAATGGAGATGCTTGAATATTTGGCTTTAATCTTCACTTTGCAGCATCCTCCATCATCTTCTTTTGAAGATAGTGCAATGTATTTATAGTGTGGATTTGAATATTACCGTTGGAGAGTAAATTTAAATCCATACTAATAGTCTTCCAGTTTTTTTTTGTCCTTTTGCACTGTTGTTTGCAGTTTTATGTCACATCCATATATGTGTTGTCTTCTTCTCATTGGATAACTTTTTATGTGTCCAACGGATCTGATTTATTTCCGCGATTCTTTCGCATCTCTTCCGATTACGGTCACCGATTTACGGTAGCGATTTACGGTCACTTTGATCGATCAACTCACTGATCGGATCGGCCGCAAAGAGATCAAAGTCAAGATCTTTCCGATCGGGATCGCAAACGAAGCGCATCGAAACTACATCGAAAAACTACATCGAAATCGCATCGAAAAATGCATCGATTCAAAGATATCGAGATATGTTCAAGACAACAAATCGATCTGTTTCAAAGATAACCGATCGATCTGTTTCAAAGATACCGATCCGATGCAGACAATGATTTAGATATTGCCTGCAAGATCGATCTTGCACAACAGATCGATTCTCGCTGTTTTTCTAATCTATTCCGGAAATCATCAGTCTCGTCTTATCTTGATCAGTTCCCCCTCAACTTGTTACCTGTAAAATAAAACTAAGTCTAGAAACGCAAGCTTTCTATACAACTTAGCTTGTCCTATAACAAGGTGTTTTGGCATAATAATCAAAACTAAAATTATCCCAACAATTTCCCCCTTTTTGATCATGATGCCAAAACTAACTAACAATAAAAAAGAACATACGAGAAAAACAGTGTTAGTTAAACAAGTGAAATGATGAAGAATATTGTATGCATTTTTAAAAAAAATGAGAAGATGATTGTCAACCTCCATGAATTTTATAAAATATATGCATTTTAAACTAAATGGGTTTTAAAATAAAAGATCAGTTCAGGTGGTCACATTAAAAGCTTGTGAACTTTTGAACTCCTGCTTTGATACCACTTGTTGGTCCCGAAAAACCCGATTTAAAACTCGTAAAATCTCAATGGGAGGTGACTTTAAAATTTTTGCTTCGAATGTGTTATGCAGATTTGCTAAAGTATGTATGACAGTTAATATGAAATCAAGTAAGAACACAAGTATTTTTATAGTGGTTCGGAGTCCAACTCCAACATCCACTCTTACCTTCATGGGGCACCAACTAAACCAACAGATATTTATCGAGCTCTCACTCAACGGGACTTATCTCCCTAACGGGATCTCCTACAGATGTTTAATGAGTTCTCACTCTCTCGGGACTTATCTCCCTCACGGGATCGCCTATAGATGTTTAATGAGTTCTCACTCTCTCGGGACTTATCTCCCTCACGGGATTGCCTATAAACTACCTCACTTAACCACTAATTTTCTCTCCCAAGAAAGGGTTTGGGTTTGGTGTTATTTCCAACTAGGTGAGATTTTCCCTTATACTGTTTTAACCTTTAAGCTAAGGATGGGAAAATCTCTCTAAGCTTATGATATGACATTTATGCTTAGATATAATGAAGAACACTCTTGGGTAAATTTGGATATTTAATGTTCCGTGTTCTTGAATGGAGATGCTTGAATATTTGGCTTTAATCTTCACTTTGTAGCATCCTCAATCATCTTCTTTTGAAGATAGTGCAATGTATTTATAGTGTGGATTTGAATATTACCATTGGAGAGTAAATTCAAATCCATACTAATAGTCTTCCAACTTTTCTTTGTCCTTTTGCACTGTTGTTTGCAGCTTTATGTCACATCCATATATGTGTTGTCTTCTTCTCATTGGACAACTTTTTGTGTGTCTAACGGATCTGATTTCAGCTCGCCTGATTACTGTTCATCTCTTCTGATTCTAGTCACTTTGATTTACGATCGCAGATTTACGTCGCTTTGATCGATCAACTCACTTTGATCGATCGGACAAAGAGATCAGTCAAGATCAAGATCCGATCAGATCGAAAACCGCATCGAAAATCTATCGTAAAAACTACATCGCTTCAAAGATATCGATATGTTCAAAGACAACAGATCTCGATACTGTTTCATCTACCGATTGATCGATCTGACAAAGCAGATCGATATCGCATAGCAGATCAGATTCTACCCATTTTCTGATCTATTCTGGAAATCATCAGTCTCGTCTTATCTTGATCAGTTCCCCCTCAACTTGTTACCTGTAAAATAAAACTAAGTCTAGAAACGCAAGTTTTCTATACAACTTAGCTTGTTCTATTACAAGGTGTTTTGACATAATAATCAAAACTAAAATTATCCCAACACTAACTGAGTTAGCCAATACTCCTTCAACTTCTTCTTTCAACAGATCCTTGAAACATGATCCGATTTCTCACAACTGATCGGTAGTAATGTGTGTAGCAGATATAACTTGTATCGCCTGATTTGTTGGAAGTTGAGTGGCTGTGGTAGGTTCAACAATTGCATCAGTTCTTTTTGCCTCCAGTGGCTGGTCTTGAACTGCATCACCAAGACCACCTTCATTGGCAGCTCCAACATCCTTTATAACTATATCTTTCTGGAATATTGCTTCATTAGAACCCAAATCAACCCTTTCAAAAGGCTTACCCAGTTTCCTGGATACCAGGGCTTTCACTGCTGCTTCGGATATGAGCTCAACTGGTGATCCAACACCTGCAGCCTTTTTCATGTCAAAATCGAAGTCAGCAAATTCATCTGGTCCACCCATCTGTTCCATCAGAACAATGAAATCCGAGAATTTTTTCAGTCTTAGATCTCTCCAAGTAAGAATTTCAAGCACTTCATGTTTGATCTTTGGTTGATCTTCCAATTCTGGGAATAGCTCATCCAATTCCCGTTCCACTCTGAGTCTGATCATTGCTCCAGAAACCGTCTTCCCAGCTCTGGATTCTGGAAGAGATTCCGGTTGACTGACAGAAGCAGATGGTTGTTGAGGATGAGATGACTCAACAGGTGGTGGAGTAGTAGAGGATTTTTCTGGTGCAGCTCGTTGATCTACTGGTTGTTGAGTTGAAGAATGTTCTGGCTGGGGCGGTTGAACAGACTGTTCCTGAGCGGGTTAAGCATCAGATTTAGAATGATCAGATGGTGATCTGATTCGCTCAAATCTGGGAGACGGAGATAGAGAGGGAGAGGGAGTCATGCGCTGGGCAAGTGGTGATCTGATAGGCGATTGTGCGCGTGATTGGGGATAAGGTGATCTTGCTCTTTCTGTTTCTTTCCCCTGCTCTCCTTCTGATTGCTCTGGAGAGCTTTCCACCTGTGAAGCGTGCCTCTCAGATCTTTCAACGGATTTCTTTTGTGCATCAGGCTATGCTGCTGCTTCTTCTTCATCGGACTCATTTTCCAAGAAAAGAGTCATCGGAGCTTGCTTTACTTTCTTTGGCTTCCTCGCCAGTTCTTTCGTCAGGATCCTCTTTCTCTTAGGTGGATGGGATGACGCAGCTGAGGTAGTTTCCTTTCCCTTGCCTTTCCTCACAATCATCCTCAAGTCGTCATTAGGAGGACCAAAAATGGCAGTAGTACTGGTTAGAAACGCCTTGTAGTTCTTCAACCCATTCTGTTTCCATTGAGCAATTGGAAACTTGTCCCTCAGAATGACTGCCACTTTGTTCAGATTGTTGATTCTTTTGCGCAGAAAAACTTCTCTCTGTTCATTTACCCCGAACTTTGCTTGTTCTTGCAACAGAATCGCCTTCAGGAATCCTGCCCAGTTAATTTTTGTGGCTCCATCCACGATTGCTGCCATACAGTGCATTTTGACAACAGTCAGTCCATCAGGGCTAAAAGAGATTCCCATGATTATTTTTGAGAGAATATCAAATAGCAGACGATACTTCCTCTTCAACATTGGTCTGACAAAATTTACAGTGTGTTGTTTGTCAGCTTCTCTGAACAGTTGATCTCTGATCTGCCCATCTTCATTTTCTCTGTAGTGAGCAGGTGAAATTTTCCCTTTGGGCAAGTTAAACAGTCTTGTGATGTCTGCATTGGTGACTCAAAACTCTTCACCATTGACAGATGATGACAGTTCATCGCCAGGTGTCACTACTTCCAAATTTCGCAGAAACTCCAAGGCTTCATATTGCATAACCGTATTGGAGTGGGCTGCACAATATTGTTCAAGTCCACATCCCTTTAGTAGTAGCTCCACCTCCATTGATTCTGGATCTCGAGTAATCCCAAAACCACATATTTATCCTCTACAATTTGATTGGATAGATTTGCGTAGTTACACATAATTTTTCCCATTCCGTGTTTTGCCATCTAAGACAAAAGAAATCTGTGTGAGAATTGTGCATATACAACAAATCACATATTGACTTCTCAGACAAATAATCGAAGTTCGATTCCTCATAATAAACACACATACACCAAAATAAATAATGCATAGCACATATGGTAAATTTGTAGCCTATAAAAACACCCAAATACATGAAGCTAAATAGACATATAAGCGATAATTACCAGATTCTTGCTTCTTGATTTTAGAAAAGATGAATCGCAAGAAATATTGTTTTTGAAATTGCAGAGTATAGGTGATTTTAGGAGATTTAGGGTAAGGAAGTTTTGAAGGGGTTTTGGACGAAGACTATATATATATATTGAAAAGGAGGGAACACTAATTTGGAAAATCGAGATTGGAAAACTAAAAGTTTGAACAAGATGATCGATTGAGATTAAGCGGTTTTAAAAGGAATTGATCGTGCGGTCGGGGAATTCAAACACGATTGCCTTTTTGGATTTAAAAATGTAATTAATAGCAATTACTACATATTCCCTACATCCGCATTAAATGTTCTGCAGGGCGTGCATCATTAAAATATGTGTACAGTAAAAATATATAAGATCAGATAATTGCATATGAGTAAACAGAAGGACAAAGGAATAGAAATGTGTATCTTATTGACTGATGTTGTAATCAGTCAATACCACATGAAATCCGTTCAGGTCTGACTGCTTTCTGTAGATCTTAATTACTACATATTCCTTGGTATTTTCCAACAATATCTCACTTTTCTGATCAGTTTTCTTCTAATTATATCTGATCAGTTGAAGTTCCCCCTTTAACTATTATCATTTTTCTGATCAATTCCTGACTGATCCTTCCTGATCAGTTGAGGGTCCAATTCTCAACTGATCATTTTTCTCTGGTCAGTTTCTTAACCAACTGGTCTTGGAGACCAATCCACCAAAGGTTTCTGGTGCACTTTCTCCTAAATCCAGAAGTCCTAGCTCATTACATAGTTCTCTGAATCTGACTTCAGCAAGTGGATTGGTTAAGATATCAACTCTCTGCTTATCATTATGGATCTTTTCCATTCTGATATTCTTCTTTTCCAAATGATCTCTTATGAAGTGATGTGTGACGTCCACATGCTTGCATCTTGTGTAGGTCCCGAACGGGTTTAGTGAGGGTTGAAGTCTAGAGGGGAGGGGTGAATAGACTTCAACAACTTTTTGTGAGATCAGATGTGAAATAGCAAGTAATTCTGATCAGAGTGCGAGTGAAGCAGTATGAACTGATATCTGACTTACTGATCGCTGGTGAGCAGACCAGTTTAGCGTCTATCAATTCAACTGTTGGTGCGGAAGATAAGTTAACCCGTGTGAAAAACCAGTTTGCTCAATAAAATTCTGAATGATCTGTTTTAAATCAGATGACAAAGTGTCAAACTGATCAGATCAGTTGCTTGGTGCAAATCTGATCCAGACTCAGAATATGCAAGTAAAGTTATAACCAGGTAGTGTGCAAAGTGTAAAGCAGATTAGAACATATAAGTCACACCAGATTTTTATAGTGGTTCAGACAACTTATCCTACGTCCACTCTTCCCTATCAGCAGGGGCACCAACTTAACTAACTGGACTTAGTTTAATGTGTTAGTCCAACACAGTACAACAGATGTTTCAAGAGTTCTCACTCAACCAATCCCAAAAATCAGAAACTAGAAACCCTAGTCTGAAATCTTGCTGAACAAACTTAACCTAACTTTGTGGGTTTGGGTATAAGATTTGTTGTGTTCCAACTGGAATTCTATCCTATTATTTGAGTAGCCTAAAGCTAAAGGATAAGAATTCTATGCTAAGAACTATGGGATGAATACTTAGAAAATATTCTTGATTTTGTGTTCTTCGTGCGGAAATTGCGGATCGCTTGAACTTGATGAAAATTTTCGTAACCTTTCTTTGAAGGTTAATCCCATATTTATAGACCTTGAAATCAAAGAGCCGTTGGAGAGCAATTTGAATTTTAGACTATTTTAGGTAGCATGGAGACTTGATGTGACGTGCTTCAGGGAGGCCATGTCGTCTCCATGTATATTTGTCCTTTGTAGTTGTTTGCCCTGATATGCCATATCCTGCATCGTCAGATCCGTACATACGTGTCGACCCCTTAGTGGCTAACAAGTACACTTATTCGGCGTCTTGTAAAGCCAACTTTGTTGACATTCTTCTAGTCTGATTTACATCGTATGCCTTGGATAAGTAGTTGTGCTTATCACTTTTCTGACTAGGCTTGATCTTATCAATACTCTACTGATCAGTCACCTTGAGTCTTCTGATATGGTTGTCTGAGCTTCAACCTATCGACTCTGCTGATGTCTCCATAGAATAGGTCTTCTGGTCTGCTGCGTCTACATATCTTTTCTTCTGATCCTCGCTTCTGATCTTGACCTAACTTATGTATTTTGAGTTCACCCTCAAAATGTGACCTAGTCTAATTCAACAACTATCTAACATGCTCAGCTGGTTTCCTATCAAATCATCAGTCGACTAACAGGTTTGACTGGTCCTATAACAACTGTTTTGGAACTTCCATCAAAACTATAAATTTCCCAACAATTTCCCTCTTTTTGATGGAACCAAAACATTTACCAGAAAGTATTCTGAACAATATTAAAGCTAAAGTAAAAGAGATAGTAAATCGGAAGACAAAGAGAGTTTGTCTTAAGATCAGAAAAATAGGAATTTTCATAAAGAATATCAGCATTACAAGTACAAGATAGACAAATCCTAATCTGATCTTACAGAGTTGAGTCTTCTGATTACTTCAGTATCTCTCTTCCATCGGAACGACACACATCTCGAAGAGCCTTGCCTTGATTTCTGCAACTTTGCTTTCTTCAAAGATATCATCTTGTGCCAAGCACATGTTCAGAGTTGCATTAAAGGCAATCTTGTCCAACTTTCCATCCGGAGTCTTCTTGTATTCCATGATTTCGACCTCAGGGGCAACTGGTATGCAACTCAGTTTCTTGGCCTCTTTCATGATGTTCTCATAGAATAATGGATGTTTGTTACTCAACCAATCTCTGAAGATTTAGTTTATTTCTACATTGGTTGGAATAACCTGATTGATGTAAGCTGAGATATACCATTCGCCTTTGATTTTCTTCCATTTTGTCACCATATTCCTAACTAGCTTGACAATCACATCCACATCTCCGTCGAGAATTCGCTCTACAAAGTGCGATCCTTCACCAGCTTCAGCTATGAGCCCTTTCTTCTTCTTCATCCTGTAAGACTTGTCGAGGATTGAAGCTTCTTCTGATCGTTTTTGCCTATCCATCTCTGCCTTCATCAACTCTTTGGCTTTATTCTTGTTAGTAGGTTCTAATGTTTTCTTTTTCTTTGCAGCAGCAACAGGTTTCTTGCCCTTCTTGGCACGCTCATCGGATTCTATTGAAGAAGAGATATCTTCTGCTCTTTCTTGTTCAGCGGCTGCTTGAGCATCTTTCTTCAATCTCTTCTTGTCCAGCTTGATATGGATTCCTGTCACAAAGTTCTCAACCTGGTTGAGTCTATCCATTATTTCAACATCTTTCTCTTCTTCCCCCTTTTTGGTTCCCTAAAAAAGAGTCTTCAGGTCAAAACTGAGGTTACCAATTGTCTGATTAAGAGATAGCTGTAATTCTTTCAGAGCAGGAGACTCAATCCCAACATCATGTTTAACTTTCTCAACAACTGCCAGCATAGAACTTTGAGCTTTATCTACCACAGTGCTGACTTTGTCGAACAGATTCTCAAGCTTATCAGCAGAAGAGTTGGCCATCATAGTTGCATTTGTAAGATCACTTTGCAGCTTGGTCAGCTGAGCCATCTTCTCATTCATCATCAAGGTGAATTGTTGATTCCTATTTTCCTCAATCTTAGCCAGGCGCTCGTTTACTTCCACCATCTTATCAGCTATTGTATCTCTCAACTCTTCAGTCATTCTCATGCAATGAGAAGATGCGTATTCTCTTTAGGTTCTGATGGCTTTCTCTAACTGTCAGGGAACGAAGAATCTGACATCATCCTTGAACATATGTGCCATGTTCGCTCTGAAAGTGTTCTTGATGTACTTCATGAGATTCTCTTCGAATGATGGAGAAGTTTGGAGAATCTGCACTACCTGACCTGCTGATGTCAAGCGGCCTTCGACCTCCATATCTTCAACTTGACTCACTCCAGCAGTCAGGTCTATCACGTGCTCGGCTGATTGTGCCTCAACTATCGGGGACTGTGCTGCATCTCCCACAACAGCTTCATCGGCAACTTCTTCAGGTTCCTCTATGATCATTATCTCTTTTGATATCTTCTCAGTATCAACCATTTGCTTGAAGATTTCTTCAATACTGATCGGACCTCCATTGCCAATCTCTTAGTCATCATCAGATTCATTCATTTGCCTCATTGCTAGACTGTATTTGACCATTTTGTGGGTCATTTCTCTGTGTATTGGGGTATCCGGCATACCCAACTGTCTTGTAATCAAACCGGCTACTGCATCATCTGACAATAGATCAGGAGCAGTCTCAACGCCAGCAACTTTGCGCATCTGAATCTCATAGTTTAGAAAAGGACGGATCCTACCTTTCTGTTCATGCACGGTTTCGAAATCTTCAAACTTTTTCAGCCTGAAATCCCTTCAAGTAAGCACATCCAGAATGGTGGCTTTTGCATCTGTCTTGATGGCAAGCTCTGGGTATCTTTCCTCGATCATTTTCTCCAAACGTCGTCTGATGATCTTCTCTGTAAAAGACAGAATTTATGCTTTTGGAGAAGATGATGGGAATGGAGGAGAAGACACTATAGATTCTGGCACGACATTTATTGGTTCAACATATTATGTAGCCTCCGGAGCAGGTGAAGAGGCCTCCAGATGGGCAGAATCAGGAGAAGAAGGTTGTCAGAGGAAACCTGCGAGGTCGTGGGCGACGACTCCGTTTGAGAAGGGCCTTTGGAAGGTGATCTGCGTGATGACACTCTGGAAGCTTGTCCAGGACCTTTAGGCAGTCTGCTGATCGGAATGCAATCATCATCAGAGTCAGAAGACTCATCCACCAGTATTGTCTGCCTTTTCTGCTTTCCTTTAACACCAACTTCAGTAACTGGTGCTGATTTAGCTTTCTTGATGGCTGGTTCTTTGAAGACAATCCCCTTTTCTGGTTTTCTGGTAGAAGCTTTTCTCTTCTGACCACCTTTGTCTGTCCTGCGAACTTCGGTTGCTGGTTTAACATCCTTTTCTGCAACATCATCAGCTAGGCCAGGTATCAGCCTGTTGACCAACAACATCTTCTTATGCAAGAGTTTATAGGGAATCATTTCATCCTCGCTCCAATCTCTGTCTTTCATTAGGTCAATCAGAATCAGAGAGACCTTGTGCAGCATTGTGATCTTGGCAGAAAGGACAACTTTCCCTCCTTCTACCACAAACTTGCCTGATTCCTCCAATAACCTCATTTTCAGAAACTCCAGCCAGTTAATCTTGGCATTGTCAATGATGGCAGTCATGATTCGAGCCTTTTCCTGAGTAACAACATCCAGACTGTAGGTAATTCCCACGATTACCTTCTGAACAATATCAAACAACAACCGATATTTCCGCTTCAGCATCGATTTCTTAAAACCCTTGGAATGGTGAGCATCAACAGGGCTGAGAAGGTGTTTGATAATTGCACTATCTTCTGCGGCGTGATATGCTTCGGGCATAATCCTATCTACCGGAGCTGGAAGCCAAAAAATTCTGTAAAGGTCATCATCTGTAATCTCCAGATGTTCTCCCTGTACCCCTGAATACAACACCCCTTCATGGTCTCTCAAATTGTAAAGAAATTCAAGAGCACCATCCAACAAAATTGAATCTGCACTTGCAGAACAATATGTCTTCAACCCACAATCTTTTAACAGTTTCAGAATTTCAAGAGACTCTGGATCTGTGGTTGTTCTGAAATTGACACATCTCTCTTCGATTACTTCATCGGCAAAATTACTAAAGATTGGATCTTCAGGTTTCGGAGAAACATGTGAAGATGAGTGAGCAGTTTCTGCAATTTGTCTTACTTTTGGTGCCATTTCTGCAAAAAATTGGAGTGGTTATATTCGAGAAACTTGTGTACATAATCACAAATTTGGAAATGAAAGCACAATCATAAACCCTAGAACATTTACCAGTTTAAACGCGCAAGAGATATGAATTTAAGAGGCTAATAATCGGTGAGATGCAGAAAATGTTTTGAGTTTTGCGAGAAGTAAAATTTGCAGAGAATATGATAAGTTTGTGAAGTGTGAAGATGATAAAATAAGGGTTTTAGAAGGAGAGGGAAAAACAAAATGATTTTTCGAATCGGAAACCCAAGCGACGTTTAATCTAGATCGATGGTCTAGATTAAGCGAATTTTTAAAAAATAAGATCGTGCGGTCAGGGAAAAAATAGTTCGCATCTTTTGGATTTAAAAACGCGTAATTAATGCATTTAATACATATCCCTCGCGTCCGCATTAAATGTTTTGCAGGGTGTGCGTCATAAAAGATGTGTGCACAGTAAACACAAATATTATCAGATAATTGCATAAGAATAATCAGAAAGACAAAGAAACAGAAAAGCGTATCTGGTTGACTGATGTTGTAATCAGTCAATACCACTCGAGCCTGTTCAGGTCTGACTGATTTATGTTGATCTTAACTTTTGCCTAAACCTTTGTATTTCCCAACAATGTCCTTGTCCCACTTGTCTGATCAGGTTCCTTCTGATCATATCTGATCAGTTGAAGTTCCCCCTTTAGCTGTCATCTATTTTCTGATCAGTCCCAGACTTATCCTTTCTGATCAGTTGAGATTCTATTACTCAACTGATCCTCCTTATCTGGTCAATTTCTTAACCAAGTAGTCCTGGAGACCAGTCCACCAAATATTTCTGGTGCACTTTCTCCTAAATCCAAAAGTCCTAGCTCATTACATAGTTCCCTGAATCTGACTTCAGCTAGTGACTTGGTTAAGATATCAGCTCTCTGCATGCATTTCTTGGACAACTGTTCCAGTCTGCAGTGTAGATCGTTCCTTTCCTGGAACCAGTTAGAAAAATCTGTTGAGTATCTTGTTGGGGAACTAATTACCTGGATCTATTCGGGATGAATATTTAAATACAAATTTAATTCTAACAATTATTACTAGCATGAATTAATCCTATATTAATTCAAATAATAACAAATCATGCATATAAACAGTTCACGTAAATCCTACGCATGCGGAATTACTACGAGTTTACGTGAACTTACCTCTTGGAATAGCGATGGCCTCGTCGATGAAAACACACCAAAAAACCTTCCCAAGTATTCCCTAGTCCTTGCTCGACAATCCGGTGGAAGGAAGCTCGCGAACAATTAACTAAAAGGAAAAATAAAAATTTGTTGCACCACTTTTGTGGATTTACTAATTTTTCCAGCACATGGAATTGCACACTTACAATTGACGTTTTTCGAAAATATACAATCTGTCGACGTTTTAAAAAATTTGATATTTTATCGACGCTGATATTTTTCCGAAAAACCAATTTTCGTGTGTTTAGGGAATGAAACATTCATCCCCTATTTATAGAGGGGTTTTGGTCGAAATTTTGTGCCTGAATAAGATGGAAAAATCTTTTTCTTGATCTCCAAGAAATCTTGAATATATCTCCTATATTCTTTTCTCCATAATTAAAATATTCCACAAAAAATCCCACCTCATCTTGTTATGGAATTTTCGAAATTTAAGGATCAAGATTCCAAGATTTGGATCTTCTTGAATTTATGAGATATTCTTGTATTCCAAGAAATACATATCTTCCATAATATCTTTTCAAGAAAATCAAGAAAATCTTACTTTCCCTTAATTATTCAAAAAATTCGAAATATACATATGAATAACCAAGTGGGAGATTTCTTGAATTTAATGAGATAATCTTGTATTTCAATAATACATATCTTCATTCCATAATAAAATTCAAAGAAAATCTTTCTCCCCTCTTATTCATAATTTTAAAAAAATATGAGGAAATTAGCAACAAATATTTATTTTATTTTTAAACACTTTTTCCAGTTATTGGACTTTATGTTGGGCTACTTGGTGGGCCTTTAGGAGAATTAAGATTGGACCTTCCAATGGATCTTGAATTATCAATATTGAGCCACAATATTATTCAAGCCCATAAAATATTAATTAATCCCACTACATAATTAATATTGCACTATCCATCTTAACCCATATTACAGTCAATATGACTCCCGGTTATTATTTCCCGTGTTTAAGATTATCTAGCCCATTAATTAATTCAAGCCACTGAAATAGCTTTCCATTAATTAATATATTTTTGTCCTTGGTAAAGGAACGGTTCAACATTATTACTCATACCGGAAACTAGTTCCACTTGCAAGATTTGGTATGATAAAACTTATGAACCTCCCAAGGAGGCAAATCAAACAAGCGTACTTGCACACGATTCTTCGTATTAAATCTTAGCTACACATGTGACCAATAATATTGCCCAAGATATAAAGTATTGAATCTCGTTGATTCTCTACCCATAATAAGTCAAAGCAATACTTACTAACCACAAGTGATCCTATTTAAGGGACGAAGATTAAGAAATAACGAACCACTGAGGTCTAATTCTTCCTAGTTCAGTTCTGAAGAATTTGTCCTCCTGTAGGTCCTCTTCAGTGCACTTGACATGCACTAGTGTAATCTCTTTGGTCAAGACAAGCCAATCTGAGCGTTACACTTCAACCTTTCACGATGGATTGTTCATTTCCATCTAGGTCGTGAATGGTGTACTTTTGGTTACAAGGAACTGTTAATTTAATCTTCTGTGATCTGGTATCACTAAATTAACTACAATATAACACGTACTATTTATTGAACAGTTATGCAGCAAATATATGTAACATTCGATGATATTCACAGCATCAGTGATAAACAATTTAATTCAGTAAATAAGTCTGAAATTCAGTTTGATTATACAAAGTAAAAGCATACTTTCCAGTATAATCCTAACATATCTCGATTCTTGATAGTGCATTGACCAGTCGAGAACTCAATGTTGAATCCGTTGTCACAGAATTGTGAAACCGATAACAGGCTGTGCTTCAAACCATTGACATACGAGACTCCAGTAACTTGTACATCATCCTTTTCTAAGGTTCTGAATCCTTTGGTAAAATCAAAGTTATCATCACCAAAGAGTACACGTGGGCCTTCTTGTTCTGTGTATGAACTGAGAAGATGTTTGTTTCCAGTCATGTGCCTTGAGCATCCACTATCGAGGTACCAGATAGTTGCTTGTACACCTCCTTTATTGGCTAAACTCACGTGATCCTGCAATCAAATAAGGCTTTAGGTACCCCTATAGGATTGGGTCCTGAGGGGTTAGAGTTACCTTTCGGGATCCAAACAAACAGGGCACTTCTATGGTAATCATTAAGATCAGAAGGCCTGATTTGTCTCCCATAAGCATCTACATAATCATACATCTCTTCATGTGCTTTCTGGTCAGTATGATTATGAGTGTGGACCTTGGATGAATCAGAAGAGTTGGGATTTTTCTGATTTGTTTGACTTATTTTAATCCAGTGTGGTTCTGGTGCAGATGTCCTGGATTTCTGGTTTAAGGGATAAGTACGACTGCTACTGTCAAAAGATTCATATCTCTTTTGCACAAATGGTTTCTACAGTTAACCCTTAGCTTGCTGGTTAGGCAACTTGACCTGATTTGGTTTCAAATCAGACTTTCCCTTGCGAGTTTGTCTTTTCTGATTCCTAATCTACTGATCAGGTTGAGGTATCTTCAGAAGAACATGATTCTTCTGTTGATTCCTCGGCTGATGCTAGATCAGTTGAGGTCTATTTTTGTTCCTTTTCTGATCAGGCACTTGTTTTTTCTGTTCAGCAGGTCTTTTTCCCTTCTTCGATACAAATTTGGCATATTGTGTATCTTGACCAGAAATCTTCCTAAATTCACTTTTGGACTGTGAACCAGGTTGGACATATGAGGATCCATAAGGGCTATCAAATCCAATACCCCTCTTATCAGTTGGCTTCCGAAAGTAGCTTGTTATTTCATCAACATTTTTAGATGCTTTTCCAAAAATCTCTATTTTCTTTCGCAAATTGTCCTCACTTTGTTTTAGACTCTCATGCAGTCGGAAGAGTTCATCAAACTTAGCTTGGAGGATTTTGAGATTATCAGCTTGTTGTTTGTTAATAGCCTGTTGTTCTTTAACTAGTTTACCCTGATCAGAAGAACTGACTTTCAGAAACTCCAGTTCTGCAGTCATCGTTTGAATAATATCAGCTGATTTCAGTTCGGCTGCTTTTCTTAAGGCATTTTCCTTAGCAAGACTAATGTTCTTAGCCCTTAGCTTATCGTTCTCAGCTTCCACTATAGTATAAGTGTCTACTGCATTGGAGAGATCATCAAGCAATTGCTCATTGTAGAGCTGCAGGTTAATTTCTCCAGCAGGTGTGCTCAGCACAACAGGTGTGGAAACAAAAAATACAGAAGGTTTAGAAGTTACCTCAGATTGATCAGCGTCCTTGGCCATGAGACAGATGTCGTCATCAGATGAGAACATCATATCTTCAAAGTTATCGAAATCATCAGTAGTGGTCATCAGGCAGAAGTCTTCTACAAATGAATAACCAGAATCATCTGAAGGTAGATAAGAGTCGTCTATCCCAGATGTATCAACAACCATGGCTTTTCTGTCTCTGTATCTTTGCTATCTTCTGTTCCGCTTATCTTCTCTTTCTTTTGGAGTCAGGTCAGGGCAATCTACACTGTAGTGACCTGGTTTCTGACAGTTGAAACATGCTCCAGGTTCCACAGAATTTCTTTTGCCAGGTGAGTCATTTCTTCTGTAGGATCTATCAGGTGACTTTCCAGTTTGCCTGTGATCAGAATTCCGTCTTTTTGATCTGTTGTCTCTTCTATCATCAGAATGATCATCTCTCTTCTTATCTTCTTTGCGGTCATCTCTATGATCATCTCTTCTGTCATCAGAACGATTCCTTTCTAGTGATCTGTCAGTAGATCTCCTATCTCTTCCTCTGTTGTTCTGATAGTCTATGTAAAATTTCTGATATTTTCCTAGTTGAATGTTGGATCTTTCAAGCTTTCTGGTCAGCAAAGCAATCTGTTCAGTCTGACTCACAATATTTTCAATAGGTTCAGTAGACTTTGAATTGCTACTGGCTGCTTTGAATGCAACTGTTTTTGATGTGGCAGGTGTGGCTTCAGCAGGCGACTCATCTTCTTCTTCTTGGCCTCTTTCAATCAGGTCGAATTCATGAGCCTTTAAACTGAGAAACAGGTTGTTTGGCTTCATCTTAGCAATATCTTGACAATATTTTATAACTGTTACTTTCATATCCCATTTCTTGATCAGATCTCAAGATCTTGTAGTTGATATCTTTGTCAGACATTTCATCCCAGTTTACAAAGTTTGTTGACTGACAAGGTGATTCTTCCATCGAGTTGATTTATCGTTTATTTGGTAGCATCTTTAGTTTCTCAAACTTCACCAGTTCAGCTTGCAATCTACTGTCCTTAATCAAATCGTTTTGTTTGCACATCTCAACAAGAGTATCCCACATCTGCTTGGCACTCTTGAGATACTTGATCTTATCACGTGTTATTTTGTCCATCGTCTTCATGATGATGTGTCTGGCTACAGTATCCAGATTGAACAATTTTCTTTTCTCGGCATCCATCAGTGAAGGACTCTTTCTGATTCTGGCTCCAGTTGGATATTCTGGATCACCTCCTTCAGCTGGATTGTTGTGATAGATGATGATGGGTCCTTGTTCAAGAACTTCCATCATTCTGCTGCTTATCGCACCCAGATGGTTGCTCATGAGTATGGTCCAGTCAGCATACTCATCAATCGAGAATTTAGGCAGATCATGATACATACCCGAAGTATTATCGATGTTGAATGTGAGTTTTGAAAACATATGAGTTTTTAAAATAGGTTTTTCAAGATTTGTTCAAGTGACCAAAATGGTTCTTCCTCAAGAACCGATGATATTCAAAGCCAGTGGTCCGTAGAACCACTGCTCTGATACCACTTGTAGGTCCCGAACGGGTTTTTGTGAGGGCAGAATTTTAGAGGGGAGGGGTGAATAGACTTCTGAAAACTTTTTCGTGAGATCAGGTGTGAATAGCAAGTATGCTTGGTCAGAGTGCGTGTGAATCAGTTTGAACTGATATCCAACTTACTGATCACTTAAGGGCAGATCAGTTCGGTGTCTATCAGTTTAACTGACGTGCGGAAGCAAAGTTTTAACCCTTGTGAAAAACCAGTTTGTTAAATCAGAATTCTGAGTAATCTGTTTTTAAGTCAGATGCCAAACTGTTAAACTGATCAGATCAGTTGCCTGATGCAAAACTGATCCAGATTCATAATATGCATGAAATATTTTAACAAGTAGTGTGCAGAGTGTAAAACAGTTAAATCAGATAAGGCACACCAAATTTTATAGTGGTTCGGACAACCTGTTCTACGTCCACTCTTCCCTATCAGCAGGGGCACCAACTTAACCAACTGGACTTAGTTTAATGTGTTAGTCCAACACAATACAACAGATGTTTCAAGAGTTCTCACTCAACCAATCCCAGAAATTAGAAACCAGAAACCCTAGTCTGAAATCTTGCTAAACAAAAGATTTGTTGTGTTCCAACTGGAATTCTATCATAGTATTTGAGTAGCCTAAAACTAAAGGATAAGAATTCTATGCTAAGAACTTTATGGGATGAACACTTAAAATGAGTCTTGAGTTGTGTTCTTCGTGCGGAAATCTTTCTTGAGCTTGATCTTGATAATAATTTTCGTGACCTTACTATTAAGGTTGATCCTATATTTATAGACCTTGAAATCAAAGAGCCGTTGGAGAGCAATTTGAATTTTAGGCTATTTTAGGTAGCTTGCAGACTTGATGTGACATGCTTCACGGACGACATGGCCGAAAGCATGTTAGTTAGTCCTTTCTAGCCGTTTGATTGTGTAGCACCAAATCCCGCATAATCAGCTCCGTGCATACGTGTCTTATTCTCATTGGTTAACAAGTACACTTATTCAGTGTTTGTTTTACCAACTAATGTTGACATTCTTCTTGTCAGATTAACTCGTATGATCTGGTGATTCTCCAGTTGTCACCTGATATGAGCTGACCTGATCAGATAATACTAATCAGTCTACCTGATTTAGTCTTCGGATGCAAGTTGTCTTAGCACAACTAGCACTCTTCTTCATACTTCCGATGTAGGTCATCTGGTCCTGTACTTCTGGTAGTCATCTGATCTTCAGTTCTTCTGTTCCGTCTAATTTTCTGATCCCCTTCAAGACTTAACCTATACATATTGAGTTCACCCTAAATATGTGACCTATCTACTACTTCAGTTGTTCTATACAGTCATTATCAACTGGTCACCTTAAACTGGTATCTAGATCATCAGTCAGCTAACAGGTCTGACTGGTCCTATTACAAGTGTTTTGGAACTTTCATTAAAACTCTAAATTTCCCAACAATATGCAAGTTTCGAAAACCCATTCCACCCTCATTCTTATGCTTGCACAATGACTCCCATGTTTCCCATTTCACTCCCTTTTTCAATTCCGTTCCGTGCCCCCACCAGAACGAATTAAGAATTTTGTGGAGCTCGTCTAAGAGAGAATTAGGAAGGAGAAACATGCTCATACAATACGCCAGAATTGTTTGTGGTACAGCTTAAATCAACACCTCTTTCCCGGCCTTGGATAACTTTTATTCCTCCAACCTTGCAACCTATTCCAAAGGCGGTCTTGTATATAACAGAAAATAGCGGTTTTGTATCTACCAACAAGGGACGGTAAACCAAGGTATTTGCCCGTATTGAGACCGACCGTTACCCCGAGAATAAACTTGATTTCAGCCTTGCTGTATTGAGACATATTAGCACTAAAAGATACCTCTGATTTTGAGTAATTTATAGCCTGGCCTGAGGCCCGCTCATAAAGGTCGAGGAATTCCTTCAACACCGAGCATTCTTCTCGAGTCGCCTTACAAAATAAGAGGCTATCATCCGCAAACAACAAGTGTGAAATCGATGGGGCACGAGGGCACACTGAGTACATTATCCTGAATTAGCCGGCCCGACATAAATGCTGGTTTAGACTCATCAATCAAATCGGGGAGGACTTTCTTCAACCTGTTGCATAGGACTTTTGACACTATCTTGTACACAACATTGCATAACGAAATCGGTTGGAGATCCTTCATTGTTTGAGGGTTGTCACATTTCGGGATCAAAACAATCGTTGTGTCATTCAAATTGGGCGGGAATCGCCCCTCATCCAGCCACCGGGTACATACATTCACCAAGTCCGGTCCAATGACGTTCCAAAACTCTTTATAAAACCTCGGGTTAAAGCCATCGGGCCTCGGAGATTTATCCTTGTGCATTTGGAAAATAGTGGTTTGAAATTCTTTCAGCTCGAACGCCTCGGTGAGCATTAAATTATACACTTCCATGATACTACTTCGAATGTTAGACATGACCAGCTCAATATCCGAGCTACTTTCCAATGGAGTGAAGAGATTGGTAAAATAAGATAGAACTAGTTTCTCGAGATCACATGGATTTTCCCTTCACGTAACCTCCTCATCAAACAAGCCGACAATTCTATTTCTTTTTTTTTCGGGCAAAAGCCATTTGGTGGTTGAACCGGGTGTTAAGGTCGCCTCCTTTGAGCCAATGGGTTTTTGCTCGTTGCTTCCAATACTTCTCCTCCTGAATCAACAATGTTGCTAAGCTCGATTTAAAGTCCATCATCTTCTCAACGGACTGAGGATTAGCACATCCTTGCAATGCCTCAATATCAGCCTCCAGTTCTCGTTTATTCTGAATCCATGCAAGGGCAATGTGACGACCCCAGTCTGCCAAAATATCTCCAGTAGCTTTCAACCTTTGAGGAAACCCAAAATCTTTAAATCCTTCTCAGCTCGAACCAACGACCCTTCCAATATCAGGTTCGTCCAACCACTTGTTTTCAAACCGAAAAGTTCTAAGTCTACATTCAATAACCACCAGAGAATTATCCAACAAGATAGACAAATTATCAGAAATCGGGGCTACTAGGTTGGAGAGCGTAGCTGTACGGAATCGGGAATGCCATGTAGAATTTACCATTGCTCGATCAAACCTCTCCTCAAGTCGATTATTTGTTCCCCTCACCCGACTCCATGTAAATGGGTGCCCATTTAGAGGAACAATATTTGACACCTTTGATGGATTCTTTATTTTGAGGGAATCAAAGTCATAGTAGTGTAATTCCAAACACACTATAACTCTGATTCCCATAGTATACCCTCAAACCCTCTTAATCAAGCATCCCTTAAAATGCATTCATCTAATTTTTAAACACCTAATTGGATGACATTGTGAGTGCTCTTAGTGGAAACAAGTTGTCTATTTTAATATAATTAAATTGCATGTCTTAATACAATAAATTACATGTTTAAAAAATACACTTGAATTTGTTAGTGCACCTGGTTTGGTTGTAGGGGTGTTTGCAAATTTCAATAAAAGAGCAGAAACATTTATTTTTAAAATCATCCTTTAACAATATTAAAATTTTAAAAATGCTTCTAAACCATGACCTAAGAAGAGAGTTTGTAAACACCTCCCATCCACTGTCCCTACTACATCATGCCTCCAAATATCTAATGACGTGAGTATTGTATCTTTGATATTTGACAATCTAGATTAAATATAACTTTTTAGAGTGGTTGTTGCTGAATGATATCACCAGATGTGTACCAAGCCCCAACTCATAATAATTATAAATTTCAAAACTGAGTGGGGTCCATATATATATCTTTTATCGGATAAGATTACTCAAACTCATGACCTCAATGTATAAACAGTGGATTCTTGTTAACTACAAACACAAAGTTCCTCCATTTATGTTTCAATAATGCCCATTAGAAAACCTATCTAAATTTCATAATTATAATTGGAATAATATTTTTCCCTCTGTAATTTTACTCCATCTATCTCATATTTACTTACACCATTAACTTGATACAAAAAATAATAAAATAGAATAATGAATAGAGCTCCGAGAAGTAATTTTGATAATCAGATATGATATATAGTTTCATATTATATTTATATAATCTAGTAAGTTAAACATGTTAAATTATTAAGCTGTGGATTTAATTAATAAAAAAAACATGTTGACTTTAATGATATAATTTAGCACCAAAATTCAATTGCATATTTACAATTTTGTATTTTCTTTCTGTTATCATGTCTTATTTTCTAATTATGTTTGTAGTTTAAATTATTGATGTCACCTTATTATATTTTTATTAGTTACAATTCTTGTTCGTGTTAAATAAAACTGTGTAAGCCTGAATAAATTCATCATAATTTGTCATAGCACTTTTTATACTCGTGTCTCTTGGCTAACACTCAATTACTTCATGAATATATAATTTCTCTTTTTCCAACTTCTTTAGTTTTATGAATATTCAACTACTTTATGCATGCCTACATTTTATAGCTACTATAAAATATTAGGGCAAAGTATAAGTGAATAATTTCACAAAAGTAATATGTGAAACTAATCAAGAGGTGTAACTTATATTATTAAAGAGTATGAATTATTATAATTAAAAAATATATTTTTTACTATATCAAAGGTGTGACTTATATTAATTACAGTATACATATTAGTAGTGATAACTAAAAATTGTTACTTATATTATAAAAAATATTAGTCGTGATAGTCATGTCTGTAAATATGAAATCAGTTTCACAGTGAACAAGTTTCAAAGAAAACTTACTCAAATATTATAGTAGTTTTATCAATTTAGTACATAGAAATTAGTAAAGCAATTAATTTATGACTTAAAAAGATTTTTTACTCGATGCAAAATTTAAAAAATAGATTGTCCCGGCTTGATCTATCGATCTGTCTTGACACTATAAATTTAAATGCTCCTCAATGATTCGACATTTCATTTATTTTATGATAATTGCCAAATAAAACATTCAACGAGAATCAAATCTTCAAAATCATCAAAGACTTTAACAAGGGAGAGTTAAAGAAAAAAAAAAATCATTAGTCCCCTGGGAAAAAAACAGAGTATTTAGTAACACGATAATTGCCTGAATTGAGAAATCATGATTTTGCTTACCACCACAAACTGGACAAGGAGGGTAAATTTGTCTCCAGAAAATGATGAAAAAGACATAAGTGCCCACGTGCCACTAGAATTTGTTTACTTGAATTTTTTTTTAGGAACTTGCTCAAAATTGGCATCGTTTGATTTGTTTTGCCTTCATTGTGGGGGAAACTTTTGGACATTTTGGTCCCATTTGTTTCATTTTAATTGGAAATTGGATAAAATCATGATGTTTGATTATATTATTATATCTTAAATATATGGTACTCCCTCCATCTTAATTTAGATTGCACATTTATAAATATCATGAGTTTTAATAAAAATGGTATTATTAATATTAAATACTCCCTCCTTTTTAAAATACATGTCGTTTTAAATTTAACCACTAAATTAATAATAAGTTTTTTTTCCTTAATTACCCTTAATTAATTATATTGTTTGGCTTAATCTAAGTTGGGAATAAAGCCACGTTCTTGACTCTAAGAATTGATCAATAAAGAGAGAGCCCATTACCAAGAAAATATGACTCCAATTTTTTTTTTTTTTTTTTTTGAACCAAAATAGAACCGCTCGGTCTCGATAATACTACGATAGAAGTTTTAGAAGACTAAACCAATGAAAGGGGTAAAATTGAGAGAAGTGGGAAAAAAATACTCAAAACGACAAGTATAAAAAAATAATTAAAAACCTAAAGTGACAAGTAATTAAAAAGGAAGGGAGTAGTATAAAGTTGGTTTAATGGAGAGATATATATGTCATTTATATTTTATGTAAGAAATGTGCTTTATGTGTAAAGGATATTTTTGTAAATACAGTGACATGTAGTGTAAATAAGAGATATTTGTAAAAAGTATTATTATGTGTGTAAAGTTGCTTTATTTTTATTTTAGAAAATGATAAAATAAAATAAGGATGTTCAATTAAGAAAAACGTGCAATCTAAATTAGGACGGAGTGACTATGTTTTATTAAATTGAAAAAAGTTAGTTTAAGGTACAATTTTTTTCAATTTTTTTTTTTGAAAACTTCAAATTATTATTTTAGGATATAATTTCTTTTAACTACTAGTATTATTTTTGCAATCGAATTTCTATTGAATTTAACCTTTTTTATTATCGTAAAATGACTTGAACTCAAGATTATATTGATTTAATATAAATAACGAATATTTAACTATTCTTCCTTCATACACTCACTCGTGGATATAACTTTGTAGGTTTTTCGAATATATAATTATTGAAAAAAATATTTAAAGGTATAAATTTTTTAAAGCTAGATTTTTTTGTTGTTGCTATTACTCTAAAATACAATTACACTTTTATATATATATATATATATATATAATTACATAATGTGCATATTCAACTATGTATGTACAAGTGCAAAGTAAAAATTATAGATGACTTCTAAGTTTAAAGTACAAATATTCGTTTCAGGTTTATCATGTCTAGTTTTGGTAGTTATAAATCATAAGCTTCGATATCTATTAATAGTGTGAGTAGGTCGGTTGTCGTTCTGTGTCACAATGCGACGATGGTAATATTTAGAAAGTGTAATATTTTTTTTACTTAAAAATCAAAAGTAATTATTTAAAAGAATAATTATACTATTACAGAACATTTCAAAAGAGAGATATTTGTTTGAGACGATTTCACAATAGACAGATCACAATTTGAGTATGACGTTTTAATATTTTTTAAAAAATAAATAATAATGAGGATAAATAGAAATGGAATTGGCAAATGTCTTGGTTGGCGGTGAAATTTTGGTGAAATGTTAATGACGGATTCTAATAAAATAGTGATGTATATAAGTAAGAAAAATAATTAATATTAGAAATTTTGAGTGTATATATTTTTTTTCATGGGAGATTATAAAACAAACAACTGTCATGTTCTAAATCCAGACCAAATGTATAAGCATATAAAAGTGTCTCACGAATATTCCAAATGAAATGTTTTGTTAATTTTCTATTTAATTTGTTTTTTCCTCCCAGATCTCTATTTCCAAAATGTTGGGATCATTTAATATATAATGGGCTGGGTACAAATGAGTCAGGCCTAACGAAACGTCATTGATTAGCATATCTATATAAGGTCCAAAATGTATTGACCCATGACATGAAGCCCACCTACGGGCAAATAGCTAAGGATGTTTTCTTTTAGAAGAAGTGATTAAAATTAATAATTATATAAAAAATATTTAATAATAAATTTGATAGTGTTTATAATTTTTTTTTTTGAAAAAAGGTTAGTAATGCTCGCAAATAAAATTGATAGTATTGAAATAAAATTCGTGATAGGTAAAAACATCACATATCCACCTTGAGATTATAACTTTTGACAAAACATTTAATATGATAAAAGAGACATCAAACACTCAAAATTAATTCTAAAAAGAGCATGTCTAGTGTGAAAAATTTTATGTATGACCTATTCGGGCCAGGTGAACTATATATCACTTGGGCCGAGTGAACCATGAATCATTCAATTTTGTCTTACCTTCACCAATTACAAAATTTGATTGTAAATTAAAGTTTTTTCATGTATGAAAATTTTCATACTAGACTTTGTCTTCTAAAAATTAGAAAAAGTAATTAAAAGTAGGTAATTGCAAACACCCCCCAAACCACACAGATTTTGGATCCTCTATAGTAACTATCCGGTGCAGTTGACGGTAGAGCCGTTAGATTTAACTGCATGGTGTGTGTTTGTGTGTATTAGATCTAACGGCTCTGCAATCAAACTACAGAGGATTCACACTCAAACCACACATGTTAAAAAAAGTATTTACATTGATATTGAATTCATTTTAAATGAAAAAATTGATCTGCAGGCATTTGCAAAAGATTATGCTTTTAGAGACGGCGGTTTGACTATAAAAAGAAAAATAAAAATAATGCAATTTGAAGTCAATTTTTTGTTTTTTAATCTATAAAACGTAAATTATCGAGATATATTTTTATAGATAAATTTTGATGCGAGACCGTATCAGGGAAACATAAGAGCCACTAATTTTTACCGATAGTTTTTAACTAATTAAATTTAATATAAGATCGTTGAGAAGATACTACTTCATTAATTAATATATCCCCCCCACCCCACCCCACCCCACCCCACCCCACCCCACCCCACAAGTACTTCATTTATATATTTTTCCCCAAAACAATAGTCCAAAATTACTATCGTAGAAATGCATCCTCTCAAATTTACAATGGTAAACTCCCTACCCACGACTTTATTTTGAAAACAGGGACTGCATAGAATTGCATGAAAAGGAACTGTAGACTTTTCCAAATTGTTGCTTGCCTCTCTTCTCTGCACTCCCTCTCTCTCTAAAATACGAGAGAAGAGAGAGAAAAAATTAATTAATTTATTTTTTTTCAAATTCGCCGGAGTGGGGAATTCGAATTCCCCAATTTTATGGATTTCTCAGTTTTCGGGTTTCATATATTCCACATTTCAGTATCTCGATCACGATAAATATAGTTCGAATTTCGAAATTGTTTTTTATTATTTTTCTGATTTTTCATATCAATACTCGGTGAAGAAAATCCTTTTTATCCAACATAAAAAACGGCGATCAGACATTGAAAGGGAAGGTAATGCATTCTGAATTCTTGTTTCTTTTTTGGTTGTTTTGATATTAATTAGATTGCAGCATAAAAATTAAAATAATGAAACGAAGGTATTGAAAGAAATGGATTTATGGGGTTTACATAGTGTCATTATAATGTGAGGATGTATTGTGGTTGAGGAGAGAGAGCACATTGTGCATGTAGAAGACGAGGTCTATTTTGGTGGTACATTGTGTTGATGAAGTGGTACAGTGCTCGAGTGCCGTTTCTGAATATTATATTGAAAAAATATCTGCTACATTGAGAGATAATGCCTTGAGAAATTTACTGTGTGTAAATGTGGTGAAAGGGAGAAATTGTTTTTCCCGCCTACCTGTTTGTGCTTTCTTTGCTCTTCTAATTAATGTAGCATGCTTTTATGTTGCTATTGTTATTCTGGAAACATATTTAATTAGTTGTTTGGATGATCTCAATTTTGATAAATTTAATTTCTATCATCAATTCTTTTCTGATGGTTCAAATCTTTATAAGGGAGATGGTAATTTTCTGTTAGTGTAGTGAATTGTTTTTGCTTTAGATGTTTCTAGTTTGAGGGATAACTCATCCCTTTTGCGGTATCTTTTATTAATTTTTCTTTTGTTTTGTTTCTTAGACAAAATATTTTTCTTTTCTTTATGGTTTGAATTTAGTGACTTAAAGGAATGTGGACATCACTTAGCATCTGAAATATTCTTGCTGATAGTTGTAGGTGTACACATTGATTATTTTTGATGGTATGTGCTATTGGGAGCGGAAAAATGTCAGCCTTAGCGAGGCTTCTAGATGCTGGCAGTGTCTTGCAGACTGCAACAGGTAAACCATATGAACTAATCTTTTGTGTGGTAATTCGTTTCTGAAAAGGCTCCTCCAATCTGTACATATCTCCATGCAGCATCTAGTGAGCAAAAAAAAAAAAAAAATTCATTTGGTATTAATTCTTCAAGTTTGATGTTTTGTTGTCATGTTCGAATCTCCTTTATTCCCTTCATGCATGCACACACACCCATTCCATGATCAAGTGGTTGCATATTTCTCAACTCTTTTGAAGAACGTATAATGAGTAATACTTAGTTGGCAACATATGTATTATCTCAGCAAAATTATATATCTTAATGAAGTCTTGCATGGCTTATGTGAAGTCACACAAAATATTTTTTTATTAGTTCTAATGTGCGTTCCAACTTTTCTTATGTCTTCTATCTTGGAAGTCTAGACTGCAATTGCAATTTTACATTTGATATGCAATGCCTCTTCATGTCCTATTATTACTCTCTTCGTAGAGGAAGCAGGCCAGAGATTAGCTGCGCAATACATAGGAAGAGAATTACGGAATGCAGATGAAGCAAATTTGCTTGATGAAGAAGGTATATGTTCGTCCATAGAATCACATATGGATGTAAACTCTTGTTTCTAGTCAATTCTCAGTCTGGATAAAGACAATTTGAGATGGAAAATTTTTAATTGTGTATCATGATATAGTTTCCTTCATTCAATTCTATGCGCCTACTCAATGTGGCCTTTCTTCAGTAAATATAAATAACACGACCAATACGGTTGAATAGAAATGCAATTCCGTTTGATAAAACAAGAAAGTTAAAAGAGCATGTAAAATCTTAAGTGGGATTAATTTTATATACTGTTATTTAATGTGCACACAGGGCAGGATATATTAGGTATCAATAATTTATTAATGTCCCAAAAGGGCATCTGTTATATTTCATACTCCATGCTTTTGTCGCACAGTGTCTTCTCCAGGAGCTTCTGGTTTTCTGACATCATTCTGGTTGATTTTCTTTGTAGATATGCATATTTTTGGATTGAGGCCGATGACAGATCCTCTAGATTTGGTAATTCTTGGAACTTTCTAATGAATGATTTTTATCACAAAAATCTACTTTTATATAGTGGTATGTGTTAGTGTTGCAGATAAAACTTCTGCGATATAGTCATACAGTTTGTTGCTTTACTAAATGCTAAATTAGTAAACACGATATGAAACATAGATCTTACACTGTGCACTTGTTTTATATTCCAGCACCTGGAATAACCGAATAAGTAAAAAGATCAGAAAGTGCCAAGAGATGTTCTTTTTAATTTATCAAGAATAGACTGTCAAAATGGGCCAGGCCAGTTGGGCCGGCTCACCCCCGCCTATATATGGGGTGGGTTGGGTAATTACAAGCCCGCTAGGGACCGGGCCTATATGGGTCGGCCCGCTCTAGCCGCTGGCTGGAGTGGGTTGGGGGCCGCGGCTTTTTTTAATTTTTTTTAAAAAATATATTATTGTTCAGTTTAATTAAAATATGAAAACATAAATAAAAAACAATTTTGCTTCTTACTTACGCACAAATCATACAAAAACGATTTTTATTTATTACGACTATTTTGTGGATATTGTTGCTTAATCTTTAAGTTTACACTAACTATCTTGTGAAACTTGTTCATACTATGAAATTGATATCATTACACTTATAAACTGATACCATTACTCTTATAAACTAATACCTATAGCATTAATGTTATGATATCAGTTTATAAGTGTAATGGTATCAGTTGACAAGTGTTATGATATTAATTTATAACTGTAATGGTATAAGTTTCATATTATGTACAAGTTTCACCGGAGACCTACTCTTAAGTTTATTGTAAGCTTTGTTTGTTTTTTATTATTTTTTAAGGCATTGTTTATATGCTGCTTAAAACTCATTATAAATAATACATGTAAAAATAATATTTTATTAAAAAAGCCCGCAGGCTAGCTATGGGTTGGGTTGGGTTGGGTTGAGTAGTTTTCAGCCCAAGCCAGCCGTGGTTTGGCCAGCCAAAACCCGCAAAAAGGTGGGTTGAGGTGGTTTTTGGGTCTGCTTGCCCCGCCGGCCCGTTCTGACAGCTCGATTCAAGACTAGGAAGGCTATATTCTCTGGTTTGTAAGGTTTTTATTGGTTGGAAGCAATCATGGAAGCATCTGATGAATCAACCTTAGATCAAAATGGTGTCAAAGTTGATGGTGCTAAGTACTTGGTGCAATTTGCAGGTTAACAGATGGAATAAAAACACATCTTTCCTTATAAGTTACTACCTCCGTCCCCCAAAAGTATGCTCACATGGTTAAAACATGTTTTACGAAAACTTAAATTAAGTCCATTTATAAATAACATAATTGATTGTGAGTAAAGTATAATGATAACTTGAGTAATTAAGTGATTGTTGGATGATGAAAATAAAAAAATTGTGCCCATAAACGTATTTAATCTACATTTCCGTAAAACATGTTTCAGCCCACTGAACATACTTTTGGGGGACAGAGGGAGTACATGGTATCTTTTCAAACAACAAATTCAAATCTCTAACTATGGCAAAAATGTTAATATAAAATGAAATAATGAAGCAAGATTTCCCAGGTGGTGGGTTAGAGTATCTTTGAACTTCCGCGTTTACGCCCAATTAAGCACAATTTAAATCATGATGCTTGAGATTAATAGAGTGCACTGAAATAAGGTCTATTAAATTAATAGAATCATTCTGACACCTCTCGAAGTTGATGGCTTTATGCTGTGCATTAACTGCGTATCACTTTTCACCTTTTACTTATAGAATACAAAAACTAATAAGCTCAGAAAGTAATAAACATGTTTTAATTTGTCTTGAAGGTATGCTGCAATGCTTGTCAAAGGCCAATCAAGGCCAGTCAGTACGTTGCACATGCAGGTCCCTTTCTATTTTGATTGAGCTAATTATGAGTTTTCTCTGTTGCATGTGGATTGTTGGTTTCACATCTTTCAAGAATTTGATTCATGGTCATGTTATTATATCAGAGAAAATAAAGAATAAAAATATGATTGGAAAAGCAACACAATCCATTATAAAATTTTCTAAGGATTGGTGTTAATTATGTATTATTCTTTGTATTGAGATCCCTTTTCATGCCTTTAATTACCTTTCTGAAAAACAAAACCTGATGATTGTTTTGGGTTTTAATTGACTTTAAAAAAAATTGTTTTTTGAAATCCTGATAAATAGTAGAGCGTGTGTTTGTTTTGTTTATTTAATAGGGTGAGATTTATCTTTATGTCAAATCAATGTGTGAGAGTGGATGAAGTTGTATTATTATATTTTTGCTGGTGAAGCTTCCATGAATGATTTGAACTTGTGTTTTGGTCATTTCATCAACCATATCACAAACACATTACTATTTTAATTTGGAATCTTTAATTATGATATATGGAATTTCATGACTGGAGTATATTATTTTGCTGTATATAATACAGACAACGTAACCGATTTCCTTCTTTTGAACCTAATTCATAGATTTTCGTTTTCATCTTTGCAGAGCTTTGTAGGACTTTATGTTCTAGAGACGAAATCAATCTGGTAGTTGATTGCCCTCGCATGAAAAAGAAACCTCCACGGAAGGAGAGGAAAAAGTTACCAATTACTCAAACCAGTATCCTTTTTGCCTTAAAATTCAACACGAATTATCTTTTCTTGTAAGCATATCGTTTGTAGAAATTCTTTAAGGCTTTCTTGGTCAAGACTTATGAGTAAGCTGTGATACGTTCACTAAAAAAAAATCCTTAATCATAATTGCTCAAGGCACCCTATTAAGTTGAATATAAAAAGTCTCTTTGATGACTTTGAGAAATAATTTAGTAGCGTTCACTTTCTTTAAATGTTCTGCTGCAATCGATCAGTTTAAGAACTAGTACTTTACTAAATTAAGTGAATACTTAAATTTCTTAACCTCCTAACAGAAAAGACAACGTTGGTCAGAGAGCCCAAAAAAAAAGAATCTATAGATGAGAAGATTCATAATTTTCCCTTAACTGAAGTTAAAGGTATTGTTCTGATTCGTTATTTGCTCCTTTGTGGCCCTTGTAGTTATATTATTGTCATCAAACAATTTTAAAATCCACAAATGACGAAGCATTTATCTTCTGTACTCTCAAGCTCATTTTTTAAGTTGAACTTGAAGCGACCATTGTCAAAAATATTTTGTCCCAAATGTGATATGGTGAAGCATAGTTTTGTGCCTAATAACTTCTTTTAATAGATTATTTATGATAATTCCATGTTTCATATTCCATTTCAAAACAGGAAACGTGCATCTGAATTCCACACACACAATTAATGGTTCAAGAGTTGACCCTTACATCGTTGGCTGCTCAGAAGATGTTACTAAACGCTCATCCAAACCCCTTAAAAGGCATGTTGACTCCATCAGATCTTATATACCTGTTTTAAATTTGTTTCTGCAAATTTTGAAAATTGGATAGGCAGGTGTTGCTATTATTTTGTATTATTGAAATTACTAAGCATTACCCATGGCAGATTCATGATGTAAATAAATATCAAATTCCTTTATTCATGTCTTGAAATGGTGTCTCAGCTTACCACTTACTAGGTATATGGTTCATCACACTGTATTAAATATCTGAAATTGATTAACTGTTTTTGTTCATGAAAAATTGTGATTATTAAATTTAAACCTAATAGGTACTGTTACAATCTGATAATGTTATTCCTATCTCAATCTGATGCTGCTACTGATCACTTTATTTAATTTATACTAGAAACACCAGATCAGAAACATTTTAAACATTGTATGTTTTTCAAAATGCTGCTTAAACTTGGTATGACCAGTGAACTTCTCAGAATATATTGAAGCTGAAATCTGCATTATTGTCCAACTTGATCATAGCATATTCACTCTATACTTAATAAGGCATCAACCTATCTGGATTCAATCCTGAACTAAGTTCTTCATATCAACTTGCTGCTTAGGTGGGAATATTTGTTGTATGTTTTACTGCAAACATCTTGATCTAAGTTTTTTTATTTTTTAATTTCTTTCTTGTAGGATAGCAGCTGAGAGTCCACCAAATCCAGGTACAAAGAATTTGTGCAAGACAACTGCCGATGTTCTTCCATGTAAGTTCTGTCTATATCTTTTGTGTTACTGATACAACTTGTACGTCTGTAATTTCTGGAGTAAGGAGGTTCGTCTGTTAGTCACTTTTGTCTCTGTTCTTACTCTTATTATGCAACATTCATTTTTTCATTTGTATAAGACATCTAAAAACTTGAAACCTGCCCGTTTCTTTCTCGCCAAACTCTGCTAAAAGCAAAGTTGTTGTGTGCCTTTTCCTACCTGAATATTTTTTCCCCCAAGTGAATCACTGTTCTCCGATATGCCTCTCACTCTCAACCTATAATAGGATGAAATAAGTCCTGTTTTTCCTCCTCGATGCTCTCATAGCTTAATTTCTTCGGAAATTTGTTTTGTAATTTTTAGGTCATAATGGGAAAGACCCTGCAAGTTGTGAGATCCATGTATAAGAAATTTTAAGATTTAGACAATCAATACCCACCTTGTTAGCTTGAGTCCAGTTGTTAAAATTTCAGAACCTTTTCAATAAGAAAAGATTTACTGTTATTTGGTCCTGTATGTGAAAATAACTATAGTTTGCTTAAAGTATGCTAAAATATTTTTCGCTCTATGTTATCGGTGTCCATGCTATCAGGGTTCATTATGGAAACCTGTAAGTCATTTCCTTAACTGAATATATATTAGACCATATGGGATGAAAATCTGTGTTTAAATCTAAAATTTCTATATTATTGCCACAAACTGAAGAATTATGTAAACCACTTTTTTGTATGCCCTTGTGATGATGATGGTCGGAAAGCATTACTTCATCTGCTTTAGATGAAAACCACCTTGTTTGGTATGGGCTTTCATAACCAGAATTTTATATTCATATCTGAAATGGGTTTGACAATATGCTTGCAGTCCAATTTGGTTCATTGGTTGCGATGAAATTTAGTCAGATCTTGATGTTAGTAATATGTTTTTAAAACAATCCCAGATGTTCCAGCACCACTTGCAACCAAAATATACTATTCCCAAAGAAATCGTAACCTCCGACGAGCCATTTGCCACATGTTTTTTGAGGAATCAAACAAGGAGTCCAGCAGTGAAGCTCCAAATTTAGAAGCGTTGCAAGAAAATGCCACACCTGCACATACTTCATCTCCTGTGGACATTTTCCATGATCAAGCTGCAAACCAGCAGGTTACTCTCGACCACTCACTTATTTCCGGACTAAGTTGTGTTTGCACCAGGTGCACCGTGCAACTCAAGTGCATTTTTAAATGGTATCAGTTGTTTTCACTCCGTATTAGCTGTTTCACTGAAAAGTATAGTTTTGTACAGTTGCACCGTATAGCTGGTGTACAAGAGGCTTACTCACTTTCCGGTTGTTTATATGTTGAAAATCATGATTTCTAAGTTCTTGGTTAAAGTAATTGGCAATGATTTATTATTTCTCTACTGATGGAAGCAAATATTTACCCTTGTAGAAGTTCTAAAGATGCCTACGTGTAACTGGAACATGAATTAGTGGAACAAGAACCTAAAACTTAATTCTTTGTGGCACAGAGAGACGAAAGTTTTTTGCGGTTGGGTCGAACACCTGATCAAATTCTTCCAGCAAGGTCAGACTTCTACACGGGTAAATCAGGAGCCTTAGTTCCATGCGTGGATGCAGCTTCTCAGGTTCCAGTGAATCACACTCTAGGACCTCACTACATCTCAAATTCTTATCCTTTTACAGACAAATCAGGTAAATCTTATTTCTGCATTTCCTGGTGATTTGTGCTTTCTCTCTAAGACTGCCAATCGTGAAACCTTTTAAACATCTTTTGTCACTGAATTTATATGCAAAAGTACTATAGAGAATATTGGAATCTTGGATCTATTTTAGCATCATTTTGATAAGTAAGTGTGGGGGATTACATCTGCATTTTGATGGATTAAAAGGATTTAAAATGGTGAATTTGGTACTCATTGGATACCCTAGAACTGTGTGTGCATCAGCATTAGGTTAATAGTTAGAGAATGAATATGCTGATTTATTATTATTAAGATTTTTAATAAAGTATATGCCTATATGGGTCTGCCTTTCGGGCATTATTTCATTGAGTAGCTTTAGTTGTTTTTTTGTGTTTAAAATTGCATAATTGGTAAACACTCTGGATAAACTTCTCATTAACAGTTTGGTATTGGAATCTATATTCTTGCAGGTAGCTCTCTATCCAGTCTTCAGCAAGGTAGTGGAAGTGTTCCAGTTGTATAGGACTTCCAAAGGAGAATTTTGCTCGGTAAAGCCATTAATATTTTTTGCTCTAATTTAGGCTAAACTTGAAAAAAGGCCTATAGAGGTAGTTTACATTTGACTGGATCACCTCACATGCATAGCTTATTTAAGACTCTGATGTGTATATAACTATTACTAATTTGGCGACACCTTTCCTAAATTTAGTAAATATATTTAACAACGGTGGGGGATTACTAGTAATTGAGAAAGTAAAATTCAAGGTATGAACAAATACTCAGTTTGCTTTCTTTTTTAGCTAAGAATCTTTCAGTGGTGGTGCTCTAACCACTTGAGTTATCCCACTTTGTCAGCACTGTTGCTGCATAGCAGTTCCGCTTTGCTAGATGTAATTTTCCCCGAGGTTCTTACGTTTAGAATTAGCATTATGTGATTCATTTTTCTGCTTTTTTTGAAAAACCGACAATTTCTACCATTTCTTTTTAATCTTGATAGGTACTAATTGGTGGTTTCACTGTAAAATTAGGGAAAAACATCTTTGGATCATTTGTTAGGAATATACTCCCTCCGTTCCAATTTAACTGTCGTTTTAGAGGAAAAAAATGTTCCAAAATATTTGTTGCTTTTGGTTTTCCAAGATAATCGAATATCTCTTTCTAACTTTGCCCAAAAGGGTATATTAATCATTTTATACAAATAATTTTAGGTACTAAATGACTATCTTAATCTATTTGAAACACTGGAAAACAAAAGTTAAATTGAAATGGAGGGAGTGCATAATTTGCATTGTGAAAGTTGCGGGATTGGTTGTTGGGAGCTACTTAGTGCTTTTATTCTATAAGATAAGAAATTTTAAGTTGTAGCTCCCATTGGGCAAATATTAGATTATTTGCACTCTTAAAATACAGTGACGTGTAAATAAAAACCGATGGTGATAGATGTAGACAGTTTCATCCTTGTTTGATCTGGTCTTTATCCTAGACTTGCATAATCACAGCTTTTAGGCAATGTCTGTATTGGGTTTATATGGTTTTTGAAAGTAGGAGATTTTGAAATCCTAATATAAGTAGTAAGGTTTGTCTTTGTTTTGGGATTTTAAGTAGGGTGAGATTTTCTAATGTTTTAGGGTGTAATTGTAATGATTAGATGATGTAAGCTATGATTTAAATATATTAGTGTAAGGAGAGAAAGTATTGGAAAGTGTGATTGTAGGTTCATAGATATTATAGTGATGACTTTTTTTAAATGGAATTTCAAATCCTGTGGTAGAACCAGATTTAGATTTGCTAACCTAAGATGCAATGCAAGAAATCGTAGTGCTATTATTGTTGGGTGGTGTTTGCAGGCCTTAATAACGACGAAGAATTTGCACTTTGCAGCTTTTGTGCTTGATCAACTGCTAGTTTTGTTTCTTGAACTTGGTAGAACGTTAATTACATATTAGGCTGTGTTTGGATCGAAGGATTTGACGATGAATTCGAAATTCAATCTAAACAAGTCCATTGGTACTGTTTAGATTGATATGGTTTTGAAGATCAGCATTCTCATTTGAATTAATTTTAGAGCGTGTTTTGAAATCCATCCATTTCAAATACCTCGATCCGAACACGAGTTTCGATACCCTTCGTTGCAGCTCGGTTTCGAACTGCAACAAGAGATTCCTTAATTTGTTTGCTTTCAGCAGTGGTATCTACTGTTTTCAGTACCCAACAATTGAATAATTGATGGTGCTTTTCTAGCTGAGATAAATAAATAGTATTGTAGATATTTGTTTTTATGGGCATAGGCCCTACCATATGAACACTATAGGTGTTGTGGCTTTGTATTATTTAGAGTTGTGACAGGTACCTAACTAGAGACCCAAAAGGCTAATAAAAAGATAAGAAAGAAAGAATCATTAGTTGTATCCAATGTGGGTCTTCTCTTCTAATATATGAACGTGTCATGTTTCAAATTTATTTGTTTGTTGTGTTTTTTTTTTTTTTGGGAAGTAGCAAAATGGATGGGGTCTTGTCTAATCTTGCATGTGTTGGGTGGAGTTTATAAGTAGTATTTGTCACTTTGTGTTCATGTGGATATGTGTCGAATGATTATTGCATTTTTGTTGTGTTTTATTAATGTAGTACCATAAATGGAAGCTCATTATCTTGTTCCATAGTATGTTTGTCATGTGTGCACAGTATTGAGCTTTGAAAAGTTGTATTTGAATTTATGTGATTATCAGGTTAATCGATCATAAATGAACTTAACCAATGCTTGAGTTGTGTCCGAGTAACTTTAATTTTTGGCAATTTTATAATTTGTTAGTTTTCCTATGGCAAGAACTCGTATGAGTCGCGTACATGTGACGGGTTACATACTAACACACCATACTCGAATTATGTTCTGTCTCAAGGTGAGACCATCTAAATCAAGTGTTGCCCTTTACTTGGGTGGTGTTTTCAACCAGTAATTTGACACAAAAATCACTTATTCTTTGGAAAAAAAATGAGTCTTACGTACCAATATATTCATTTTAAAAAAAAAAAAGTGATCTAATGCTTTCAAATGGGGCTGAAAACAGGCTCTTAATTTAATTTGGATGATATAGATTTTTGTCAAATGTAGATATAAGTCTAAAGTTACTTTTTATGTTTGTTTGTGTTGAAACAAGATGGTTAGAAATGCATTAACCTCTAAATTCAAAATTATAGTGGAAGAATATCGAATCCGGTTGAATTTTACATATGTATTGTAGTGGAAAAATACCGAATCCGGTTGAATTTTACATATGTATTGTAGTGGAAGAATTTTACAGAATTGCAGTGGTAGAATTACTTCATGAATCGTTTCTTTTTCTACAATAAATAATTTGCCTTTTCTCGTTATTATTTAGTAAAGCTTACATATTATGAGAAGAAAAACTTGTTCTCTCTATTTTCTGTTCCGCGTGAGAGCGTAGGAGAAAAGAGTTTGAGAGAATTCTTATTAACTCCTGCAAGTTGAATTAGAGAGAAATCAAGAATTTACATCCCTTTAATTTTTGGAAGTTAACTAACTTCTGTATTGACTCTGTACAACAGGTATTTTTTTATTTTGAAAAAATTGTTGAAAGGTCAAGATCAATTCTAATAAAATTAATGGTTTAAATTAAAAATTAAATGATATAAGATAATATAAATAGTTCATTGCATAAAAATAGAGTATTTAAAAATACAGTGATTAAAGAGATGGGGGTTGATTAGGGATATGTCAAACTTTCATACTTAATTTATAGTATCAGAGTAGGTGATTAAAGCAGGGAAAAAAAAAATCACAAATGGTCATGTTGTTCGAATCCACAAATGGTCCTGTAAGTTTTTACTTTATTAATTTTGGTAATTTTGATTTCAATTCTAGTACTTTTCGTTGGAAAATTAAAAATTTTGGTCGGAAAATGATCGAAAATATAATGTAGCATGCAGAATAATGCGGAAAAAATATTGAAATGACGGGTTCAATGAGAGAAAGAGAATAGTATAGATTTCGATCCTCACCTCAACTTAAATCACTCGCAATTAGCCACGATAATGAATTAAATTTGTGATTTTGAAGTTGCGATTCACAGGGGAGGTGTAACCAAAATATGAAATTGATTGAGGGTTTTTCTTCCTTGATGAAAGACAGTTCAAATGAGAGTGGTGGCGACCGTCGACGTGACCAAAATAAAAAGTTAAGTCAATTTTCCGATCAAATTTTAAGTTATCCGGCGAAAAAGACTAAAATTGAAATCAAAATGACCAAAATTGATAAAGTAAAAACTTACAGGACCATTTGTGGATTCAGGCAAAATTGAAGGACCATCTGTAATTTTTTCTCGATTAAAGCACAACATATTTTTATCTATTTCTCCTTATCGTATAAGTTGGAGTAAAAAATATAGTTGATCATTTATAATATTTTTCAAATGAATTTATTATGTAAAAAAATAATAAAAGTGTCTTTGAATTGAGTATTCAAAATTTAAAAGAATTTTTCGGCGCTACAACGAAGCAATAATGTGAATGTGACTTTTATTGTAAATAAATCATATAATAATTCACATATCATATATCACGTGTGGCAGTTGTGTGTCCTAATTATTATTGGGTTGTTTGCTTGGTTTGATCTAAGGAATGGTAATGGGAAAGAGTTTGATAGTAGTGAGGAATGATAATGGGTATACTAATTATTATTGGGTTGTTTGGTTGGTAAAATAAGAATGATTTTCATTATCATTGATGATGTTTAATGTAGAAAATATAATTAAAATAAAATTACAATAAATTTATTTTTATTTTTTAAAAAATATTATAAACTAAAGAAAATGCTTAAATATAATATAATGTAATAATAATTACTTGTTTGGTAGATAAAAAATAAAAAATAAAAATAAAAATAATGTAAACATGAATTAAGGAGGGAATGACTTTCATTCCTTCAAAAAACATAAGGTATCATTCTATGACTTTAATTCCCAAATTTTTGGATATGAAAACACTATTTAAGGAATCATTCCCCTTAAACAAACATATTATTTTCATTCCATACCCATTCCCTTATTTATAACCCACCAACCAAGCACCCCCTCAATTTGGTGAAAATAGTTTGGTGAATATTTATTTCTCCCTCAATTTTCTTGAGGCATTATTATTATTATTATTATTATTATTATTATTATTATTATTATTATTATTATTATTATTATTATTATTATTATTATTATTATTATTATTATTATTATTATTATATGTTGCTTCACATTTTGTTTATTATTATATGTTGCTTCACATTCCCATCAATTGCTATTTTCGCCAGCTAAACAATAAATTAATGCTCATCAATATTACCAACTCCAAAACGTGTTGTATATTTATGTTGAAAACAAAACTTGGCAAGATAAACATTTCTTTGGAATATATAAACTTGCGCTAGGTTAATTGTATTTAAAATTTTAAACAATATATATCATGAAAATTATTTGATTCTAAGAAGAAAATTATTTAGAACATATTCATAGACTTGTTGATATTTTTTAATTATGTAAACTTTTTCTAAAAATCAAGGTAATTGTAGTGATAAGAAAGAACCACATACCAGAGGTTAAGTATCAACCAAATCGCTGGTTTATACACTTGGTTGATTGCTAGGTGAATAGTTCCATTATAGGGACAAAATAGCTTTCTCCCCAATGTAGAATGTAGAAAATAAAGAGGTACTTGGCGTACAAATTAGATGTGTTGCCATCATTAGAAGTTTTGAATTCTATCCATGAAACAAGTGTCCCTACAGTTGTCCTCTTGCTTGTATGTGGTGATGTCATGTAGATTGGTGATTTATTGGACACATGTAGTATATTAGATTCAGGGACAAAACCAAGGGTGTCCCGATAGGCACTGTGCCCTGCGACATTTTTCGAAAAATTAATATATATATATATATTTATATTTGTGCAACGTAAATATATGAAGGATGCTTAGTGGCACAGTGGTTTGGGACCATTTATAGGTGTTACCATTTTAGAGTAGTCCCAGTTCGAACCCTATTAGCGAATGATATATCTTTTTCGAACCCATACTAATCATCTGGGGCTGAAAAAAATCAGCCCATATAGATGTGAAAGATTTTATTCTCCAAAAGGTAATTATATATTCTCCACATATCTTCCATATTTATTTTTTTCTACAAGATTCTCTTCATTCCTTATCTATAATTTTTGAAAAATCCATCAAGAAATCAAAGTCAAAGATTCTTGAAATTATGGGAAGATCTTGGTCTCCAAGAAACCTTATCTTCCTTCCATAATATATTTTCAAGAATTCTTTTCTTTAATCTCCAATCTGACTTTTTTCCTTTCTTTATTATTGCCTATGAATCGATTAAAACCTCAGATTCATACTAGAACCACGACGATTCAATAAAAAATCATAAGCTAACCCAAGGATTCCCTGAGTAAGAACTGTTGGTTCATCACATATTCCATAAATTAGATAAACCGACTAAAATAAAGAAAGATTTTTCTTTTTTTTTTCAACCAGTTTGCAATTTTTTTTGTAGTCCGGGCACGAGGTCGAATATTAAGTATGATTCATAGTTCAAATATTTCGTAATCTAGTTGATATAGTTCATTTTCCAGATACTCGAATAAATATTCGACGAAGTCGAACCATCTCTATCAAGGCGACAAACTTATTCTCTTTACTATCAATAGAATCCATTATAACAAGTCACACACTTATATTCCGGAAATACAAAAAGAAATAAATTCCACGATCGAACTACCAAAATACAATAGGCCGCAAATTTGAGTTCTAACTGATTGATTTTTTATTCAAAAGCCAGGACTTTGTGATTCTTATAGATTTAATTCATTGAAATTCCATCCAATAAAACGGAAGAATTATAAATTTCCAAAATAATAGATAGAAATACATAAAATAGGGCCATTATGACACCCATCAAAATTAGTCGTTCCCCAACCGAACTACTTTACCATATTCCTAATTCAATGGTTTTAATAAACTACCTACGGTAGTTTGTCTTGAACCGATCTAGAACCCCATTTCTCAACAGTTTGTGTAGCCATAAATTATTGTATTCATTGAGATCTACTGACTTTGTATACCATTGCATTGTAAATAAACGATCTTATGATAGATCCGTTGGAATTATATAATCATAATGGAAACAACAACCCTAGTCGCCATCTTTATATCTGGTTTACTTGCAAGTTTTACCGGGCCACGCCTTATATACCGCTTTTCGGCAACTTTCTCAACAACTAAGAGATCCATTCGAGGAACACGGGGACTAGTTGAAGTAACGAGCCTCCCAGGCTCGTTACTTCAATCGAGATAATGAAAAATTATTTTATTTTTTTACTTTTTAGTTGGAACTTTAGGTGGTTCTCGAAAAAAAATAGCGAAAAAAATTATCCCTAGAGTCGAGACTAAAAGGAATGTATAAACCAATGCTTCCATAAATTCGATCGTGGTTTACAATTATAGCTTTCCTACCTGTTTGTTTTTTCCTTTTGTTTTTCATTTTCTTTTTGGGAATCATCTCAAAAAAGCAAGAATAAAAAAAGGCGGTGATTCAATTTCACTCCGGTACTCGATGTAAAATTCCCACCAAAAAGAAAATAGAGATGAAAGAGACAAAAGGGTCTTGGATCGATCGCCTGCCTTCTTGTAGTTGATCCCCAAGTTTTTGGAATGCTCCAAACTCTACTTGAGCATCCAAATCAGGGTCAATACCAAAGAAAAACATCTCCGAACAAGGTTCTAGCACCATGCCAAATGTGTCCGAAAAAGAAAAGTAAAGCAAACGAAGCATGCCCAAAAGTAAACCAACCCCTTGGAATGCTACGAAAAACACCATCGGATTTCAAAGTCGCACGATCTAATTCAAAAATTTCACCCAATCATTGCTGCGTCTAGCATATTTTTTCACAATGAGCAGATCACTATAAATCGACTCCATTGAGTTCGCCACCATAGAAATCAACGGTTACACCTACTTGTTCAACACTATACTTGGATTACGCCTTCTAAAAAAAAACATCCGCTCTAACAATTATGTCGCCGTCTACCAAAAACGATTTGGAAATGTTTCAAAAAAAAAAGGGGCATACGCTTTTACAAAAAAGCTCACGTCCCTTCTTTATCTCTAAAGATAGGGTGTCCTAACCACCCAACCGCTATTCCATCTCCGCTATCCATTGAGCACCTTACCTCAATACCCCTCCTTTTTGCTTTGGATTATTGCCGATATAACATAAAAAGCCAAATTTTCGAATTTTAGACCGTGTTTCGATAAACTTTGATTTTACGCTGGCCCGGGCGCTAACTCTTTGATATATCTCTTCTTTGAAGTAACCCCCGATCCCATTGATAATGAGTGGGACCAAATAATTCAATGGGGGTAGTTCTTTGAACCATACCACATAGTTCCAAAGAACTACAAAAGTCAAAAAAAAGACAAACAATATACTACTTGGAGAGTACAGGTTTCAATATTTCCCATACGCAATCCTTTGTATAGACGTTGTGGCGGTCGAATGCTAAGATGGAATAGACCCGCTAATATGCCCAATGTACCCGGCCGCAATATGATGAGAAGCTATTTCTCTCGAACAAAAGGATCAAAACCTTCCACGCCCCACAACGGATTCTGTTGTGTACTTTTCCCGTTAGTCCATAAGGATCGACACCCATATTCCAGACCGTCTGCATGCACTGCTACATGAAATGCACCAAAACCAAAGCAAGCCACCCTAGAGAGAAATAAATGAATTCCAAAGATCTTGGGCAAATCCAAAGAAGGTTTTCCCAGACGTTCATCGAAAAATATTTCTAGATCCCAATAGACCCAATGCCGATAATTTGCCAAAAAGCATAAGCCGAAAAACACAATATGTGCTCCAAATACACCTTCGTAACTCCAAACCCCCGGATTCGTTTGCACTCCTCCTCCGATACTCCAACCCCCCAGAATTGGTTATTCCTAAACGAGTCATGAAGGGTATAACGAACATACCTTGTCTCCACATTGGATCAAGAACGGGTCGAAGGATAAAAAATAGCTAATTCATAGAGCCATCGAGCCAACCCAACCAAAGAACCGTGAGTCAGATGCATTATATGAACTGAAAGCAATCGGTCGGGATCATTCAATACAACTGTATGAACACGATACCAAGACAAACCCATGGAAAATACCCTTTATCAAAGAAAAATAAACACTACGTAAATTTATTGCATTGAAATATACTATGACTATCCTACGGACTTCCCCTGTTCAGTGGATTATTTCCTAACAAGGGTTATTTATTCTATATTCTATTTTGTTCCAAATAATGGAATAATTTTGTTCGTAAGAACAAAGAGAAGCATGTTTATTCTATACTCGATAAGTACCAATACGCAATGGTGGATTGATACCACTTTCTATGAGTAAATGCGTTTATCATTCGAAAGGCCTATTCGTAAATATAATTTCCAAAATTATATTTTCCCAATATATATATCTTCTTGCAACAATTAATTCTTTTATTTTAACCACCTTTTGTTAATGGACTTAGGGCTACTTGAGGGGCCTTTAGGAGAATTAAGATTGGACCTCCCAATGGGTCTGGAAACCAATATTGAGCCCCAATATTTTCCAACCCATTAATATTAATTCATTCCATTATAGAATTAATATTTCACTATCCATCCTAACCCATATTACGAAATATGGCTCCCGATTATTATTTCTCGTGTTTAAGATTCATTGTCCATTAATTAATTTAAGCTGTTGAATGATTTAATTAATTAATATCTTTTACTTCCTTGAAGTAAGGAAAACTCACCCATTATTATCATACCGGAATTTATTCCACTGTGCAGGTTTGATATGATAAACCTTTTGAGCCCACCAAGGGGACAAAATCAAACAAGACTCTCCAAGTACACGATTATCTGTTTTAAATATTGGCGTTATGTCATGTAATTAATAATATTGCCCAAAATATAAAATATTGAATCTCATTGACTCGCTACCCATAATAAATCAAAGCAATAAATATTAACTACATACAATCACATATAAGTGACAGAAATTAAGAAATTACAACCACTGAGTCTAATTCTTCTTTCTCAAGTCAGTCTAGAAGAATTTTCTCACTGTATATATCCTATTCAACACATCATTATGTATTAGTGTAACCTATTGGTCAAGACAAACCAATCCAAGCATTACACATAAACTTTTACCAATGGGTTGTTCAATTCCATCGAAGTTGTGAAACATTTGTACTTATTTACAAGGAATTGATAATGTGATCTTCTACACACCACATTATCTACAATGTAAAGTACTGAACAATTATGCAATAAATATGTAACATTCATGATATTTAAAGCAACAGTGATAAAAAGATTATTCTCATAAATAAGTGCAAGAATCAGTTTATATACATAAGTAGCATTCAAAGTGTTGGAAAATTTATAGTTTTGATGGAAGTTCCAAAATAGATGTAATAGAACCAGTCAGACCTGTTAGCTGACTGATGATCTAGAAATCAGAATAGGCTGACCAGCTGAGATGTATATATAGTTGATGTAATAGAGAGGTCACATATTGAGGGGGAACTAAATATGTATAGGTTAAGTCTTGAAGAAGATCAGAAGATCAGGCTAGTCAGATGATCAGGTGGGACATCAAACAGAAGACTTAGAAGACTTGAAGATCAGAAGACTAGTTCATAACAAGACCAGATGACCTTAAGAGGACCTACATCAGAAGAACACCAGTAGAGTCAGTAAGTTGAGCTAAGACAACTTGCATCAGAAGACTCAACCAGGTAGACTGATCAGTCTTAACTGATCAGGCCAGTTCAATCAAGTAACAACCAAATGTTTACCTAAGACGTATAAGGTGATCAGACTAGAAGAATGTCAACCTAAGCTGGTGAATCAAGCGTCAAATAAGTGTACTTGACAACCAATGAGAGCGAGACACGTACGTACGGAACTGACAATGCAGGACAAAAGTGTTTCAGAGTCAAACGACTATAAAGGACAGTGTAGCACGCATTTAGCCATGCCGCCTCTGAGCACATCAAATCAGCTCTGCAAGCCTACCTTAAATAGACCGATATTCGAATTTCTCTCCAATGGCTAGTTTGATTTCATGGCTATATAAATGGGATCAAACCTTCAGAGTAAAGTTACAGAAATTATACAAAAGCTCAAGCTACAAGCAATTTCCGCAAGAACACCAAGAACTCAAGAAATATTCTAAGTGTTCATCCTATAAGTTCTTAGCAAGAAATCTTATCCTTTAACTTTAGGCTACTCAAATACTAGGATAGATTTCCAGTTGGAAACCATACAAATCTTACCCCAAATCGAGTGTTAGGATAAGTTTGTTTAGCAAGATTTCAAGCTAGGGTTTCTAGTCTTGATTTCTGGGATTGTTGAGTGAGAACTCCATAAACATATGTTGTACTGTATTGGACTAACACATTAAACTAAGTCCAGTTGGTTAAGTGAGTACCCCTGCTGATAGGGAAGAGTGGATGTAGGACAAGTTGTCCGAACCACTATAAATCTTGTGTTGTTTATCTATTTTACACTCTACACACACACACCTGATATTTAACTGAACATGCATTTTCTAAGTATAGATCAGTTCTGCACCAAGCAGCTGATGTGATTAGTTTGACCTGTTATCATCTGATCTGATTCAGAATATTTAGAATCCGATTTATCAAAACTGGTTTTTCTACACGGGTTAAAACTTACTTCCGCACATCAGTTGAACTGATTTGCTTCACAACAATCAGTAAGTTGGATATCAGATCGTACTGATTCTCACACACACTCTATCAACACCTATCTGACTTTACACACTGATCGCAAAAATTTTTTTGGAAGTCTATTCACCCCTCCCCTCTAGACTTCCACATCACGAAACCCGTTCGGGACCTACACAAAGCATACTTGCCAGTATAACCCCAACATCAAAATTCACTTTACCTAATAAAATTCTCACTACAATATTCAAAGATTTTTGTTTTTTGTTTTTACTTTATTTATAAAATTCTCACTACACCTAATAAAATTTGTAGTTGTATTTTAAATATTTTACTTTACCTAAAAAACTTTCACTATATACAGAAAAAATTTCACTTTGCCTTAAAAACTTTCACTGCTCTTTAAAAAAAAAATCACTTTACCTATATAATTTTTATATGATTTTATTACTATGAAATTCATTATACTGCAATCTTTTTTCATAAAAAAAAAAGTGAAAGAATTTTATTTTAAAAAAATGAACAAACTAGAATATTTTTTTAAAGAAAGTGAAAGAATTTTTTAATAAATTGATTATTATCATTTAAATTGAAATAAATAAAAATTTACAAAATTTGAAAAAAAATATTGTCATTCTAATTAAAAATGTCATATATAAGGAAGAAGAGTTTGGAAAAAATTGGGATTCAATTTTGAATTGGGTCCAATTAAAATTAGTCAAAATTAGAAGAAATGAGTCAAAATTAAAAACTTGCACTTTGGTTAAAATTTCTGCACTTTCAATGACACTGTACATAAGCGGGACATTGTTCACCAGCGGGCACTGTTCACGATTTGATGGCAGTGCAGGCCCATCAAATCAACATCAAGAAAGGGGAAGGAAGGACATTTTAGTCTTTAATGAATTGAGTTTGTAGTTGGTTGTAATTAGAAAAAAAAAAAATGTATTAAATTTTAAGTCTCTTAAGGACTTTGTAGCTAGTTGTTTTTTTCCCAATTTTAAATTTCTAGGCCACATCCCAGATCCATCCCTGTTGATAAAAGTTTCAGATTTAGAAACTCGATTCCAAAGTCACGTTCATTGAATTTTAGGTTGGGGCCTGTGGACCACGCGGTATTGTATGTGTTGAATCAAGACCGGGGGAAGTGATAACTCACTGTATTCAATTCTCTTGATTTTCTCCATCGAAAACCTAGAATTTGAAAGCAACTTATCATATCAAATTACTCCTACAGTCAAGCCATTTACCTCAGTTAAAATATTCTTTTTTTTTCTTGCACGTGAATTTAGTTAAGGGATTATAATTTTTGTAGTCCCGATTGTTTTAACTTTTTGATTTTGGTTCTGCAAGTTTTCAAAAAAATTGAAATTAGTCCAGGAACCGATAATCTGCCATGTATGTATTTTTTTTAATTAAATGTGTGATCTAGCATTTTCTTAATCAAATATATGAAGATGGCTCCATATCAGATTTTAGGATGGATTTTGGATATAACAACTTATAAAATCGGTGTGGGGTCGAGCACGGTAAGATCATCTGTGTAACCTAAATGCAAACAACATCGTGTACCATGAAATCAAATCCTTGTTAAGAATATTTGTAAAGGCTCTATCCCGCCCCCATCCCCCCGTTTTAGCATTCGATGTTCACTCATTTAGCGGAAATATTTTTTTTAGGACTGTAACTTATATTTTGAAACTATATACAAAAGAATTAATTCCTCACCTCTCTATAAGTTTGAGCTTTTAGATGAGACGAAATTCTTTCATGGTATCAGAGCCTCCAGACTCACCCCCTTGTCCTAGGTTCAAACCCCACTAACAGCAAAAACTCTACCCACATTAAATTATGCACTTGCTGGGCCTCCTCTTCCTCCTAGTGATGAAGTTGACAATCCATAGGATAACCCAACCCACAAGTGAGGGAGAGTATTAGGAAACTATATACAAAATTATTAATTTCTCACCTCTCTACAAGTTCGAGCTTTTAGATGAGAAAGAATTCTTTCAACTTAGAGGAGTGTCACTTTAAGGACAATATGTTTACAAATTGATAAATGTAGGACATTAGTTTTTTTGGCGCAAATGTAGAACTGCAAAAAATAATATTGCAAATTAAACCAAATTAAACTCGTAAAAATTAATTTTCGCAAATTTGGGCCTAAAATAGGGATAATTAGGAATGCCTACAAGAGACCCATTATAACTAGCACAATACACTGTTCACCACTATCTATAACTACAAACTTTCACTTAAACTACCAATGATACCCTTCATTTAATTTTATAATTACATTTAACATTAATAATAATAATAAGCACCACCCACCCAACCCTTATTTTCATTATATCTAAATATATGCAGTCCATTTCTCACCCACTCACTCTCTCTCTCTCTCTCTCTATATATATATATATATATATATATATATATATATATATATATATATATATATATATCTAAAACACCCACATGAGGTTCCCGCAATGTGAGATTCCAGCAATGGAGGATTTGGGGCCTCTGCTCCTAACGGGGGGCTGGATGAGACAGGTTATGTGAAACCCCTGAAGATAGTGCAGACGAACGCTGGCCACTGCCTCCGGTGTCGTCTCGGTGGTGGCCCACACTTCTGACATATTTGCCGCCTTCGCATCAATCGATAACTTTTGAATGGTAGATCAATATTATTTTTAAATTTGAACGACATATCTGTGTTTTTTATTTTTGAATTTTAGATCTGACTGGTAGATCTGTTTTACAAGCTGAATCTTCAAGCTCTTTGTTTATGATTTTTATGAGTTCTGAGTTTTACTTGTTCTTGATTTTGGCGGTGGTGGTGACGAGACGGTGACAGTGATGGTGTATTTGGTTTGTGATGGTGGATCTGCTCCAGATCTGTGTTTGTGGTGGTGGATCTGCTCTGGATCTGTGTTTTGTAGGGTGGATAAGCAAACAAATGATTAGTTGTGTGGTCGGCTTACCCACTTGTATTCGCATAGTCATGCTTCTCTGAATGGTATGGTTTCTTCTTTCTATGAACTTGTGATTTCTTCATTTTTTTTAGATTGGTTCGGTTTAATGACGTTATTTTTATTAATAGGAGAGAAGATGTATGGCATAACTCTGATCATATCTGGAATTAAAATTGATTTGTCATTTTCAATTCCGAATTATAGTTGTCCATCTGCTCAATCTCAGAACTCGGTAATTTTTTTTTTAATGGTATACTGATGCATTTGGCAATGTTCTTGTGTATAATGGTATAACTATAATTTAGTAGTTTGATTTATCCAATGCTTTATATTTCAAAATTTGTCTAGTCCCCCCCCCCTTCTTTTGCAAATATGTGGTTTGTTAAGTTGATTGTAGTTGCAAATTCTTGTTGTTGTCAAAAATCGAATCTTTATTAGGTCATTGCACTGTTAACATTGTAGCAAAACATATTTAACATTCTTCCTTTTTTATGTGTTATTAAAAAAAAGTGTTGTTCATAACATTATTTTGCAGGGAAAGAAGGGGGTGTGGCTATATGATTGCGTTATTAAAGGTGAATGACTATATGATTGCGTTATTACAAATTTATCAAATTTGAATGATAATTATATCAAATTTATCTTTGTATTTGCTGATGTCATATGGGTTTTATTAGGCTAATTTCAATTTTGCACTTTGTGTTTGGGCAGGTTGGGCATGTGGAAGGATATTTGCAGCGGATGTACAGTATTAAACGAGTATACATTTTGGATTGACTAAATTGTAGTTATTAATTCTCACCCCATTTTTGTATATTCATGAATATGGTTGGTCTTTGTATGGTGAAGAAACATGTGTTAATGGTTGTTGACTTTTTTAAAAATTTGGGTCATTGTTGACCTCGTCGGCAAGACATTTTCATGCTCTTATATGGAGTGACTTAGTAGTAGCGGGATTTTTGTATGAACCGTTATAAGTGTAGGGTTGTGATTGGGCCTTTTTATTTTTTAGGGGTCTTTGTTTTATGGGCCTTTTGATTGTTTTTCTTTGTTTTTGTGTTGGGCCATTTGTTGGGGCCGTTTGTTTGGGCTGTTAATAATTTAACATATCTATTGAGCTAGTTTACATTTTTTTAGGGAATGCTGGTAAGTAGTAAATTATGCATGTAGATTAGAGTGCAATTTATTAGACACGTTTGTATTAAAATGACATAACTAATTACTTATGTATGATATTATTTCACACTTGATCTATTCTTGTGTTTTTTGGTGTATTTAGGTATCTTTTGTGGATTATTGTTGGATCAGATTTGTGTTGCAAAAACCCACAGTCAGATACCCAGTGCAGGCCCAGATTCTAGAAGATTTGAGATAAGAAAGGAGATTTGGACGAGATTTGTTGAGAAAAAGATTTGGGTGAAACTTTTGGAAGTTGAGTCGTAGGAATTGGGCGCACCCTTGGTTGAAGAGGAAAATCATGCACAAAGAATATATATTGGAGATAATGTTGGAAATTGGTTGTGAAATTGGGTGTTGACCCAACGTTGACCAGATTTCTATATCCATTTGTGAAAAATGGAAACAAGTTGCAAATTCGTAATCTACGTTTCGAGTAGATTAATTTGATGTATTTATTTGTTCAAACCCAATTTAGGGTGAATGAGATATTAATACATTAAGTTGGCAATTTGTTGTGTAATAGTTGAAGAGGAAATTGTGGGGGGGAAAAGAAAATCCCATCAATCCCACATTGAAAAGTGGGAAAGGAATTTGCTTCCTTATTAGTAGACTTGTGGTATGAAAATTTAATTTGACTAAAGCCTACATGGTGGTGCTACGGTTAGCTCGAAGGACTAACCCAAAAAGTCGCACTCGTCGCATTGGGCTCTTTAGAGGCGCACTTTGCACTTCGCACATACACGTCGCCGCGAGGCGCTGATGAGCTTTTATTTTCCGAAGGTAGGCGGCTCAGTCGTGGCTCAGGGGTACGAAACACGGGGGCTCACGTGACATGATTGCGGCTCGTAGGAATCGAATCCACGTCGGTCCAGAAACCCGCGCACCGTGGGAATCGAACCCATGAACTCGGGTCACCAGACGCATCGTTCCGAGAGAGGGTGTGACCCGGGTCGGGCACGCGACCCGGTTCGGTTGAATCGGCTGTAGGAGGTGAGCCGTCCATACGAAAGGGTGCGATCTGGGCTATTGGATCTAGATCTGATCCAAAAGACATGATCAGAGGGACCAGATTCTTCCTGTCCAGAAAGTTGCACCCATTCACAAGAAGACACCACAACTCTTCAGCTCCTATAAATTCAGTTCCCAGAATTGATTTCTTCCATCCGAAAATCTCAAGCATTCAGTGGATACAAAAAACATTCTCGCGATCTAGATCCTTGCATTAGTAGTCGTGTCAAGAAAGTTCATTTTACCCGAAGTCCGTTCGCCGATAGCTTTCGATTCATAGTGCAACTATCGTGAAGTTTTAAAGTCGTTGTATCTTGGGGGCGATTGGCCATTAACACCGTATTGCATCGGAGTACGGGTCAATATAGTCTTACGGACAGAGAGTCCAACTCTTGCCTCGACTTTTCATGTTGAGTCAATTTTCTGCATCGTCTTCGTCTACACACAACATCATTTTTCTAAAAATCGTAAGGCGATATCTATGTATACGAAGATGTCTTCTACTACTACTCCAATGAATGTTCTTGTTTCTCATATGGAGAAACCTGCAACATTCATCGAAATTATTTCAAACGGTGGCAATAGAAAATGTTGTTCTATCTGACCACCCTAAATCTTGCCGTTTCCTGAGGGAAGATCCTCCAACCGTTGAAGATGATGAAAATGATCAACAACAGTTAACTGCACTGGATGCATGGAATCATAGTGATTTCCTATGTCACAACTACATTTTGAATAAGCTAGATGACCTCCTATACAATGTCTATGCCACATTCAAGATTGCCAAAGAACTGTGGTTGTCTTTGGATAAGAAGTACAAAACGGAGGATGTCGGAATGAAGAAATTCATTGTCGAACGGTTTCTCGACTTCAAAATGGTTGACTCAAAGACGGTCTTGGACCAAGTTCAAGAATTGTAGTTGATCCTTCATGAAATTCATGTTGAAGGTATGCAACTATCTGAATTCTTTCAAGTAGCCACTCTGATAGAAAAGCTACCGCCTCTGTGGAAGGAATTCAAGAATTATCTCTAGCATAAACGAAAGGAAATGGGGCTTGAGAATATAATCGTGAGACTAAGAATCGATCGAGGAAGATAACCGAAAATCCAAAGTCAAGAGCGACAAGAAAAATGGAGAGGCACGAGTAAATTTGGCTGAGTCCGGGAAGGGCAAAAAGAGAAAACGTGATAGCAAGCCACAGAAACCCTCAAACTACAAAAAGTTCAAGGGTACCTGTTACAATTATGAAAAGCCCAGACACAAGGCAAGTGAATGTCGAAAGACAAAGAAGGCCGATCAAAATCAGGCTAACCTTGCCGAGCACAAGTCCTTGCCCGAAGAAATGTCTGAACTAGATCTTTCTGTCGTCGTGTTTGAGGTAAATTTGGTTGATAATTCGAGGGAGTGGTGGGTCAACACTAGGGCTACCTATCACATTTGTTCAGATAAAGAAATGTTCTCCACTTACCAAGAGATCAATGGCTCTCTTCATGGGAAACTCTGCAACTTCAAATTTGGTCAGACTAGGTAAAGTGGTGCTGAAGATGACCTCGGGAAAAGACCTAAATCTCGTGGATGTACTGCATGTCCCAGACATTCACAAGAACTTAGTCTCCGACTCCCTTGTTAAGTGAGGCCGAATTTAAATTATTGTTTGAGACTAATAACTTTGTACTGACCAAAAGGTGGTCAATTTATTGGAAAAGGATACCTCGATAAGGGTTTTTTCATGATGAATGTACTTACTGTCAAGCGAGACATTAAACACAATATTAATGGAAATATCGTTAATTACTTACTTGAGTGTTCTAATTTATGGCATGGTAGATTAGGACATGTAAATTTAAATACACTAAAACAGTTAGTGAATTTATATTTACTTTAGTGAATTTATATTTACTTCCTAGAATGGAATTTGATTCACAAAGGTGTGAGATCTGTGTTGAGGCAAAATTGGTCAAAACAACATTCCATTCAGTAGAGAGAAGTACTACACCTCTAGAACTTATTCATACTGATGTGTGTGATTTGAAGTTTGTGCAAACTAGAGGTGGGAAAAATTATTTCATAACCTTCATCGATGATTGCACAAGATACTGTTATGTGTATCTATTGAAAAGTAAAGATGAATCAATTAAGGAGTTCATGAGGTATAAGAATGAGGTTGAGAATCAACTTAGCAAAAGAATCAAAATGATTCGAAGTGATAGAGGTGGAGAATATGTTGCACCGTTTGAAGAATTTTGTTCTCAAAACGACATTATCATCAAACTACTGCCCCATATTCGCCTCAATCAAATGGTGTTGATGAACGCAAAAATTGTACTCTAAAATATATGATGAATGTTATGTTGATTAGTTCGAGCTTACCCCAGAATATGTGGGGGGAAGCCGTACTGTCTGCAAACTACATTCTTAACAAATTACCACACAAAAAGAGGGATAAGACTCCACACGAACTATGGAAAGGGAGGAAGTCTTCCTACAATTATCTTAAAGTGTGGGGGTGTTTGGCTAAGGTTGAAGTACCTAAGCCCAAAGAAGTGAAAATAGAACCCAAAACCGTTGATTGCATTTTCATTGGATATGCACATAACAATAGTGCACACCGATTCTTGGTGCACAAATCGGATGTTCCTGAGATGAATGAAGGGATGACCATCGAATCTAGGAACGTTGTGTTCTTCGAGAATATTCCCTAAGAAGGAAAGGGAAAATGAAAATGTACAAGTAAGTTCGCGTAATATAACTTATGAAACTGCAAATAGTCCACCAACAGTTAATGATGAACCAAGACGCAGTAAGAGGGCACGGAAGGAAAAGTCCTTTGGCCCAATTTTCTATCATCCATGATGGAAAATGAACCCAGGACAATTCAAGAGACATTGTCCAGTTTAGATGCTCCTCTCTGGAAAGAAGCTATAAACAGCGAAATTGAGTCCATCATGCAAAATCATACGTGGGAGATAGTTGATCTTCCACCGGGATATAAAACTTTAGGTTGCAAGTGGATCCTAAATAGGAAATATAAGGCTGATGGATCAATAGATAAGTATAAAGCTCGTTTAGTAGCAAAAGGGTTCAAACAGAGGGAAGGATACGTTTTCTTCGATACGCATTCCCCTATTACAAGGATCACATCCATAAGAGTACTCATTGCCATTACAACTTTGCATAACTTTGAGATACACCAGATGGATGTGAAAACGACATTCCTAAATGGGGAATTAGATGATGAGATACACATGGAACAACCTGAAGGGTTTGTTGTACCTGGCCAAGAGAAGAAGGTGTGTAAACTTGTAAGATCCTTGTACGGACTCAAATAGGCACCTCTCAAGTGGCATGAGAAATTTGATAAAGTGGTGTTATCAAATGGTTTCAAAACCAACGAGTGTGACAAATGTGTCTACATAAAGGACACATCAGAAGAATATGTGATAATGTGCCTATATGTAGATGACATGCTCATTATGGGAAGTAATCATGACTTGATTGTGAATACTAAGAACATGTTAAAGAACAACTTTGACATGAAGGGTATGGGTTTGACAGATGTCATTCTAGGGATAAAGATCTATAGAAAACCTGATGGAATTGTCTTAACACAATCTCACTATGTGGAGAGTGTGCTCAAGAAATTCAATGCCTTTGACAAACCCCCGACTAATACTCCAGTAGATCCAAATCTACATTTAGACAAAAATAAGGGAGACCCAGTATCACAACGGGAATATGCTAGGATTATCGTGAGTTTGATGTACATTTCAAACTGTACGCGTTCAGATATAGCATAATCTGTTAGCAACTTAGTAGATTCACAAGTAATCCTAGCAAGGATCATTGGACAGCTCTGACAAGAGTTCTGAGGTATTTAAAATATACCTTAAGTCATGGAATTTTGTACACTAGATACCCAGCTGTGTTAGAAGGATACACTGATGCAAACTGGATATCTAACACAAAAGACTCCAAGACCACTAATGGATATGTGTTCACTATAGATAGAGGAGTAGTGTCATGGAAATCCTCTAAGCAAACCTGCATAGCTCGATCCACAATGGAATTGGAGTTTATAGCCTTGGATAAGGCTGGAGAAGAAGCAGAATGACTTCAAAACTTCTTAGAGGATATTCCCGGTTGGAACAGACCGGTGCCTCCCATTATGATACACTGTGATTGCATGTCGGCTATTGAGGGCACAAAGTCACTTTTACAACGGTAAGTCTCTACATATACGAAGGAGACATAACACCGTTAGACATTTGATCTCAAGTGGAGTAATCTCCTTTGACTACGTGAAGTCAAAATAAAATATTGTGGATCCGCTAACAAAAGGCATTGGTAGAGATCAAATGTATATTGCGGTAAGGGGAATGAGGCTAAAACCCACACATTAAAGGGTGTTCATAGTGGTAACTCATCCATGATGACTGGAGGATCCAAAGAACTTGGTTCAATGAGACAACTAAGCTATGAATCACTCAGTTACACACTTGAAAACCATGAATTCAATCTCACTCTCGAATCCTTTAAAGTGTCATTTGCATCTTCAAGGTGCAAAAACCTGAAGACGTGTGGTGAGGTTAAGCTTTACTGTTTTTAATGATTCCTATACTTTATCTTAAGGTGGAGTATTGTAGGGTACTCTTAATAGGAGATCACCTATATAAATGTGAAGTGAGGCCGCTTCAACTGACATTTCAGCACACACTTATGAATCCAAGATATGATCCACGATCGAAATGGACAATAAGGTGAGAACCGAAAAAGGTGTTAAAGTCATTGTTGTGTGTATGTCATTGTCTTGGTTTACACAAAAAATTGACCAGTTCAAGACATCGTGTTCACTGAGCAGTGAGTAAATCCGATGGCATTTGACTAGGGAAGGTTCAAAGACACAAGCTACCTATCCCGATGCAACAATGGTTCGTCGGGACTTTCTTAGGTGTTCACATGCATTAATATCATTCATGGGGGGGATTGTTGAAAATTGGTTGTGAAATTAGGTGTTGACCCAACATTGACCAGATTTCTAGATGATGATCCTGAAAAATGGAAACAAGTTGCAAATTCGTAATCTATGTTTTAAGTAGATTAATTTGATGTATTTATTTGCTCAAAACTAATTTCGGGTGAATGAGATATTAATACATTAAGTTGGTAATTTGTCGTGTAATAGTTGAAGAGGAAATTGTGGGGGAAAAGAAAATCCAATATATCTATCCCACATTGGAAAGTGGGAAAGGAATTTGCTTCCTTATTAGTAGAATTGTGGCATGAAAATTCAATTTGACTAAAGTCTACATGGTGGTGCTCGGGCTAACCCAAAAATTCTATTGACCACACCCGCACCCACACCCGCATGGGCACGCGCACATCACACTTGTTGCATTGGGCTCTTTAGAGGCGCACTTTGCACTTCGCACGTATGCGTCGTCGCGAGGAGCTGAGGAGCCTTTATTTTTCGAAGGTAGGCGGCTCGGTCGTGGCTCATGGGTGTAAAATTTGGGGGCTCATGCGACACGATTGTGGCTCGTGGGAATCGAGCCCACGTCGGTCCAGGAACCCGCGCACCGTGGGAATCGAACCCGTGAACTCGGGTCGCCAAATGCATCGTTCCGCGAGCGGGTATGACCTGGGTCGGGCACGCAGCCCGGTTCGGTCGAACTGGCTGCAGGAAGTGAGCCACCCATACTAAAGAGTGCGATCTGGGCTATTGGATCTAGATCTGATCCAAAAGACACGATCAGAGGGCCTAGATTCTTCCTGTCCAGAAAGTTGCACCCATTCACCAGAAGACACCACAACTCTTCAACTCCTATAAATTCAGTCCCCATAATTCATTTCTTCCATCCGAAAATTTCAAGTATTCAGTGCATACAAAAAGCATTCTCGCAATCTAGATCCTTGCATTAGTAGTCGTGTCAAGAAAGTTTTGGATACCCCAGTCCGTTCGTCGATAGCTTCCGATTCGTAGTGCAACGATCGTGAAGTTTTAAAGTCGTTGTATCTTGGAGGCGATTGCCATTAGCACCGTATTGCACCGGAGTACGGGGCAATATCGTCTTACGGAAAGAGAGTCCAAATTTTGCCTCGATTTTTCGTATTGAGTCAGTTTTCTGCATCGTTTTCATCTACACATAACATCATTTTTCTAACAGATATGTCGGCATTGAGGAAGAAAAAAGGATGAAAAAGGCCTTTGATTATTAAATCCCATCATTACATCATTAGGTTAATAATAGAACTAGTATATATATATAACCATCTTTGAAGACATACGAACGCACTATTTTTTTGGAGCAGCAGAATCACACAGCAGCTTTTGGAAGAGAGAGTTTGTTTGTTTGTTTTTTATTGTTTTCTCTTTTAGACTTTTTTTATACCAATTCAAGGGATTTCTGAACTCATATTTTAATGTGTGTTAATTGATTTGAGATGTTTACAATATTTATCTTGAGATTATTTATTTCATCTAATTTAACTTTCAACATACTTGAATGTTTAATTTGGTTTGACCACCTAGGTTAGATTATTCTTGTATTTCTGCTAGTTCATAAGTTTATAATCCGTAATTGTTGCAGATTTATGACAATTGGTAGCAACTAGTAATTTTGCTAGGGTGATTTAAATCGGGTTCTTTCGAATCGAGCTTGCGTGTTCAAAATTTTGTATGTCATTTATCCTAGTGTTTACTGCTTTTGCTAAATTAAATTTGTATCTAGACTGTTCAGTTAAAGAGAATCGTTGAAGAGCTTGTTTCAAATGAGTATAATTAAGGGATAATAATTGGTAGTCAGAGCTTGTTGACTACTAAGGACATTAATCCTAAAGTTAAAAAGAGTAAACGTTACAATCAGTTAACAACATTAAAGTCGAGGGATGATGAACTGTGAATTAAAATGTCTTTTTATTATTGAATTTTATATTAGATTAATCGTTATTTTCTCTAGTTATTTATGCTTTTAGTAGTTCTTATAAAATTCCAATTAAAACCCCCTTTTGTGTCATGTGTTTGTCTTCATAAATTCATACAATTAACATAATAATTATTCTACGTTCCATGTGGATCAACCGCATGCTTGCCACTACTACGAGTTAGTAAAGTAGACTAGGGTATTTATTTTTGTCGCACCTCGACAGTGCGGTCAAATGCTTAGAAAATAGAAAATTTTGAAATCTGAACTTATTTTTTGTTTTTTGTTTAAAAAATAAATGGGAAAATACTGAAAAATGCTATTTTCCATGAGGTATTACTATTAGGTGTTAACACTTTTTAGTAATACTCTTAGGTGCATTTTTTGACATATTTACCCTTATGCTTACAAAATAATTATTTCGGATTATATGATTGTGTCTCCTCAAATACCATGAATAGATATGCTATTACAAGTAATTTCGATTGTGGTCAAACTAATTAATTAGCAATAAATGGGTGTGACCGTTAATTTAGGAGGATATGCCAATAAATTAATTATTAACAAAATTGCTAATCAATCGGTCAAAATTTGTAGTGATTAGGATATTAATTATGACGCTCAATCCCCATTTTGGATTCTGTGTACATTATCGGTCCATTATATTGCCTATGATGATGAACAAGGTCAGCAGTTTATATTTTTTGTGGTTATCTCGGAAAATAAATTTGGATTTTTTTTTTTGGTAAATCTGTTCGGAAATTAACTTAGAATGAAAAATGCAGTATTCCTAGTTGGAGCTTTCTACGGTTTTCTTCAGTGTTTATTTTTTAGCTCAAGTATGAAGGAACATCTTTTTATGCTTAATTCTATTTTGGTGGATCTTTTCATCCAGGTACCTACATTGATGGAGAACCAATTATTAATCTTCCACCCAAAACTATATAATTAAAAAGAATTATTTTCTCTGACGAGGAGCGGAATTTCTACTGCAGGCTCGAGGCTGATTCACGGGTGTGCATAATTTTTTTCTATGGGTATCCAAAATTTTAGGGTGTGCAGAATTTTTAAATAAAATAACAGATGATTAAAAAAAATTATGGTGTTCAGAATTTTTTATGGGTGTGCTGAAAGTTTTTTGAGAAACACTCTTGTGAAATATTGCACACTAGTGTTATGTGCAATACAACATAAATAAGGCAAAATATTGATCAAAATTCGCGGGTCAGCGGACGGGGGCACGGACGGGCATGGGTTGTGGGTTGTGGGCTTCAGTTTGGGAGGACGCATATATATTTATAGAAGGATACCTTTATTAAATATGTGTTGTAGCCTAGTGGTTCAGGCCTATTGTTAATGTATGTGGTCGCATGTTTGATTCCTATTGAGCACATAATTTTTAAAATATTTTTTTTATGTGTTACTACATTTATGTGTTACTACATGAAACAAATGTGATACTTTTATAAACGAAATGTGTTACTACGTGAAATAAAAATTACAGTATCATTTAAAAAGAAATACATTTTTTTATGTGTTACTACATTTATGTGTTACTACATGAAACAAATGTGATACTTTTATAAACGAAATGTGTTACTAAGTGAAATAAAAATTACAGTATCATTTAAAAAGAAATACATTATCATATGGTAACACATTGTTATTCATATGGTAATACATGAATATTCATTTAGTATCACGACGATATGTGTACAGTGTTACATATTACCTAAAAAAATATGTGTTACTACATGAACAAAAAATGTTACCCTATGAAGAAAAATGTGTTACCACATGAACAAAATCAGTACAAGCGCGAAAAGAAATCCTGAGTCCAAAATTACAGATTTAAAGAACAACTTGATGGGTTACTACATGACCAAAAGAGTGTTACCCTATGAACAAAAGAATGTTACTACATGAACAAAAATCAGTACAAGCGCGAAAAAGAAAATCATCACTCTAAAATTACAGATAAAAGAACAACGTGAAAATAGCGCAGAAGGATCTGAAAAACTGTATCACAAAATTGTGAGGAAAAATAATGGAAGGACTTGTAAATTTACAAGATGAGAAAAAGAGAAAAAGAAGAACAAGAAAAGAGAATGAAAAACCTAGAAAACTCACCGCTCACCACTATAATATCTGGTAGGAAGAAGAATTTAAAATCGCTGCGAGGAAGAAAACCCTACGCGAGGAAGAAGAATCCGGATCCACGCCGCTGCACTGTCTGACCTGCGTGGAAGAAAACCCTACGCGAGGAAGAAAAATCCGGATCCACGCTGCTACGCCGCTGTCTGACCCTCGAGGGAAAAAGCCCAATTGAACTATAATTGCACATATCACTTGTATGCAATATTGCATACAAGTTTTTGCCAATTTTTTTACAGGTGTGCAGAATTTAAAAAAAAATAACAGATGATTAAAAAAATTGGGGTGCAGAATTTTTTTACGGGTGTGCCGAATTTGGTTAAGAATAATACAATTTAATATATATAAGAATGTGTAATTTCTTGGGCTAATATTATATTACTGAAAAAAAATTAATTAAATAAAAGGGCAGATGATTAAAAAAAAATTGAGGTGTGCAAATTTTTTTACATGTGTGCAAAATAGTTTCGAATATGTAATTTTTTTGGGCGGAATTTTTGTTACTAAAAAAATTAATTAAATAAAAGGACAGATAATTTTTAAGAAATGAGCTAAAAAAATTAATTAGATAAAAGGACATACAATTAAAATTCAAAATCTATAATTTTAAAATTTTAAAATACAAAATTACTAAAAATGTGGGATGCAGAAAAATGTCAAATTTAAAAAAAAACTACACATGACTACCAATATAACACATTATTATAATATAAGGGTATTTAAGACTTTTGACCCAAATTTAGTACCTTAGAGTAAGTCTAAAAAGTTGTAGCACCTTAGAGTAAGACCACTAGAAAAATGGTACCTAAGAGTAACTACCCAAAAATAAATTAGGGAATGTTTATGTGGCACATTTTATTGATCGGCTATACATTTTATTTTTTGAGTATATATTTATTGAGTGAGTGTACATCTTTTCGTTCGGGAGTACATTATTGAGCGAGTGTACTTTTAATAGTTCGGGTGTATATTTTTTAGCGAGTCTACATTTACCAAGCGGAGTGTACATTTAATAGTTGAGTGTACATTTATTGGCGAATGTAGCGAATGTACATTTATTGAGCGAGTATATATTTAATTGTTAGAGAGTATATTTATTGAGTGAGGGTACATTTTATCATTCGAGTGAACATTTATTGGATAATAAGCCAATAAAGTTAATTTTCTTGAAAAGTAAATGGAGAAGATTTTGGCCATCCATTTCATTACATAGAAAGAAAATAAATTTATTAATGTAGCATAGTCACCTTACATATTCAGCCACACTTGAGTTGAGAACTACGGACGAGAAAGAAGATTATTGTCCCATGGGATTGAAAAATAAAATAGTCACAAGAATTAAAGAAAAAAAAAAATGAATAATGATGAGTGTGAGTCATGCGATTTAAAAGCTTTTTTTTTATATAAAGAGAAAGATGAACAATGATTAGTGGCGGCATGAGATTGAAAAATAAAAAAGTTAAATAATAAAGTAAAGTTAAATAATAATTATAGGAAAGAGGGGTTAGTTGTCTCTTCAAGTTTAAAAAGGGTATAGAGAGGTTTGATTAGTTGAAATGACAAGTTACTAGGGGTGAGTCCTATAATAATACCAAATAATTATATTTTATTATCTAAGTGGACCCATGAGATTTAAAAATAAAAAATTTATGTTGTGGGTCCAACAACAATGATGAACAATGACGAGTGGGCCAACAATAGATAAAAATCCTATATGGAACAATTTGTGCACATCTAAGTTGAATTTTACACGGTTGGGAGCGAATGTTCAAGTGTACATTTTGTGAACGAATGTACATTATTACTGTTCAAGTGTACATATTTTTAAGGATGCGTATTTATTGTGAGAAGTTATAGTACAAATTTAATAACATTCTAATATAATAGCATATTTTATGAATAAAAATTGCACGAAAAAAATTAATGCAAAGTGAAAAATATTTAAAATATCAAATACTTAAAAATTAAAATGATACTCTTAAATATCAAATAATATAAATTAAAGAAAAAAAAAAAAAAGGAAAAAGGGAAAAAAAAGAAAAAGGAAAGTAAAATAAATAGAAAAATGAACAATGATTGGTGGAGCCATGAGATATAAAAATAAAGAGAAAAAATTTATGTTGTGGGGCCAACAATAGATACAAATCCTACATGGAACAAGTTGTGCCCATCTAAATTGAATTTACAAGGTTGGGAGCTAATGTTCAAGTATACATTTTGTGAGCGAATGTTCAAGGAAAAAAGGAGTGTATAAATAAAGATAAAAATGAACAATGATGAGTGAAGCCATGAGATTGAGGAATAAAGTCCTATGCATTTATTTGAGAGATAGCACTGATTTTTTAGAGCGAGAAAAGTCGCCGAAATCCACGTCGCCATCAATGGTGGTGTTTGAGAGTTTGTCCTGAACGCCGGAATCAACAAATTGAATTTCATGGAGAGGTCGAAGACTAATAGATTTTACTACTGGAATTGAAGAGAGAGAAAATAGTGGCAGAGTTTTTGAGAGTGTGAGAGACAATGTGTGGAGATATAATGAAAGGGCGTAGCTATCCACCCCACAAAATTACTAAGTACACCCACATTTTTATTTTTACAAAAATAACCTTAATAAAAAAATACTATTATACCCTTTGTAATTAAAATAAAAATATTAATTTTACCAAGCCAACACACTTTTCTTAAAACCAGTGTTTTCATAACCGAACCGGTGATCGAACCGGACTAGCCACCGGTTGGTGGTTCAACCGGTGAGATAATCTTTGCCTATATTTTTTTTAAATATATCCTATGTAACATATAAAAAAAATAATAGTGATAAGATATTAAATTTTACTCATAAATCATAATCTGCAATTATAAACAACTTATGTTTTCATCACAATTTGCAATTATAAACAACTTAATGAATGCTTATGAATATTTAATAGTAAGTAGTAACTACCAATTTGAAATTTCACAGAATGCTTATATACAACATTATAATGTATTTCCAATTTTACAGAAGACATCTTTTTTTTCACAAATATGATAAGAAATTCATTAATCCCTTGATGATTTTACTAAATCTGTAAATTAAAGTATCAAACAACAATATCTTGTTATATATCCCCCAAATTGAACCTTAACTAACAGTGAATGTGAACAACAAATATTCCCCAACCAATTGTTATATATTCCCCAAATTCAAACAACAATTGAAACAACAATATCTTGTTATATATTCCCAAAATTCACCAACCATATTATCAAAATAAATCAAAGTATCAAACACCAAATGACCAAATCACCATAATAAATCAAACACCAAGGTAATACCAAATTCACCAACCATTTTGATTTAAAATTAATGAAAGTGAACAATACCTTTTAGAGAAATAGGGTTGCAATGTTTTTAGAGAAAGCGAGTTGGTTTGAATGATCGGATGTCGGATGTTGGGTTGTGGCGGTAAGGCTGGGAAGGCGGCGTGGCGGCGGCACGGGCGGGCGCTAGGTTTTGGTTTGAAATGGAAAAAACGAGTGAAAAACCGAAAATTTGAATGAATGAGACTGAATCTGAATTCTAAAACTGAAATAGTGAAAATGTGAAATTTTAATTTATTAAAAAAAAAAAAAAACCGGTTTTTGAACCGGTTTTTGACCGGTTCAACCCTAAAAGCGGTTTTACATGGATTTTTTGACCGGTTTACCGGCCGGTTCCCGGTCCAACCGGTTGAACCGGCCGGTTCAAACCGGTTTTTAAATCACTGCTTAAAACCCATGTTAAAATCTAGCACGAAAAAGTAGAAAGAAAAAAAGAACACCATATCTTCATCTTCCTGATATTACATACCAGAAAAACTCTAAATCCTAAGTTTTTCAAGAAGAAATATGAAATACCAAAAATTACTCAATCTTAAAACTGTAAGTTAATCTTAGCCTTCAGTCCCTCTCATCCAATCTGTTCTTCAGATACGCCGCCTCATTTGCTTTAAGATTACCTATAGTTTTCAAAGCAATTTAAAATCATCACCAGCCATAAATAATAGAGGGATTATTGTTCATTCACACCCAAACAAATTGGAGAGAAAAAGAAAAAGAGAGAGAGAGGTTAACCAGGGTTGTTCATATTCCATAAATAGTAGAGGGATTATTGTTTATTCACACCCAAAACGAAAGCATTTTATGAAATAAATCGGCTTCCTTCTACAGCTTTACACAGTTAAAGAGAAATATCACAAAGAAAATTAGCAGTTTCCTCCTAAAAAGCATTTAATTTTTTGGCAAATCAAATGGTAGCAGACTAATTTGGATTAATAAGAAGACACACATTGGATACAGTTACGCCGTTGATGAGAAAAATCGAATTGTCATCGCTGGAGGAATCACTTCTACTATTTGATTTACCGTCGCTCGATATATTGGGTGGGCACCTCGACTCTAATCACAAGGTCAAGGATTAAAATTATGTTGTTCCTTTTTTTTTCAATCCAAAATTGTATTTAATTTGGTGGGTGTGTTTATTTAGTACTCCCTCCGTCCCAAAATTATTGTCCAGTATTCTATTTTGGGTGTCCCACAATTTTTGTCCACTTTCCTAAAATGGAAAGTTTCCATCAATATAAACACCCTTAACAATACATATAAATTACACCAATTGCCACTCACTTAACCCAACTAAATACAAAACCTAAATCCCCTAATCCCACCTTTATTAACTAACTGGCCCACTTTATTCCCTAAACCTAAACCACTCATCAGTTTTTTCTCTCCCCATCACCTCACAAACCCTAGCCTCTCTTCTCTCTCTTCTCTCTCGATTCATTTTCACCTCTCACCATTGTTGCTCTCTGCATTTGTCTCTGTAAACCTCACCATTGTTACTCTCTGCAATCCTCTCAAACCCAAACCGCACTCTACTCTCTCTTCTCGCCCATCTCCATATCGATGGATCCCAAAAACCCTAATTCTCCCATTGTCGATTCACCTTCGGGGCCAAATACCGAAGATTTTAAAGAGTTTGAACAAGATCCAGCCTCCGATCATTGGTGGGAAGAAATGGGGGCTTTTGATTCACAAAACCCGTTGTATGCAAGAAGGGAAGAAGAAAGGAAGATGGAGGCGGTTACAGCGGAGATCGGTGCAGATCTGTGTTGAAAGTGAAATCCCTGAAACTGGGGGTTCTCCCGATTACAACCTAATGATTGTTCAAGATTCTCAATCCCCTGAAATCTGTGAAAATGGGGGTTCTCCCGATTACAGCCTAATGGTTGTTCAAGATACTCAATCCCCTGAAAATTGTGAGCCCTCTTCCGATCTGCTTTCCGATGAAGTGCTAGCATTAAGAAAGCCGATGCCTGGGTGTCCACCACCGTTCTCTAATAAAGAATATTGGTTGCATGAGTCCAATAGAGGGTTTGTTGAGATGTTGATCATTCTTTGCCCATCGGCTAAAGATCTGATTTACAGGTTATGCCTTTCATTATTTAATTTCTTGTTGACTTATGGCATGTACTCTGCAATGTGCTTAACTGATTTTGTTTGGGTTATTGCAACCTCTAGGACTCAAATATTTCCTAGATTAGGATGCAAAATTGATATGCCCTATGATAAGCAACCTCTAGGACCATCTGCTTAGATTATGATGCTTAAGATAACCCGGTGATGATGTTATAATCTGAGGGTCCAATGGATTGTGAACTTAATTCATGTTATTCTGTGTTTTAATCTGAAATGTGAACCGAATTCATGCTATTGTGTGTTTTAAGGTGAAATGTGAACTGAATTGCATGTTATTCTGTGTTTTAACATGAAATTGAGATTATGTCACCAATGATGAGTAATCATCTCATCATTTAGGAGACATAATATGATCCTTATGAAAAGTCAATTAAGATTTAATCTGAACCTCTAAGATTACTATTCTAGATTAGGATGCAAGTCACATATCCCAATGATGATGTTATAATCGAGGGTCTAATACATTTCCAAAAGCCATCATATTCATTTTGATGGTCAAAATACAAACCAAAAAGCATTGTTCTACTAATGTTTCTTTGCTTAAACAAATCATGCACTAGAAGTTTATCTACTTATATGTTTATGCAAGAAACATTCACCAACTACTCAAGAAGTGGGAATCAAAATATACAAAAAGAGGGTCTTACACTTCTAATACCTAAATCACTAATAAGTTTGCCCAAATCATAGGTGCTTCCAAATCCATTACCAGGCTGCATTAAGTGTTCTATGCATTCCCTTACCAAACTCTCATCCACTTCTAGATTATCAGGTAGTAATCCTTGATATGCAAGTGAGTCTTTGCCCATGTGTGGTGTCTGGAAACTGCTATCTCCTTTAACCTTCAAGATCTCAATGCAACTCATCTGCAAGCTAAGAAACACTTTATTAAGAGTAATTGCTGATAGATCTTCAAATGATTTTGCCACATTATTAACTAGATCAACAACAGTTTTTGCCTTCTTCTTCACTTGTAATGCCTGGAGTGATGCAAAGTAGCCCAAATCATTAATATTTGTGTCAGGTGAGTTTGCTGGCTGCTGTAAAATTCTTATGTTGAAACCATCAGATTCAGTTATGGCTCTAAAATGTTTATCATTATTTGATATGTGTGGTTTGACATTGTCTTACTGGATCCAGATTTCTTTGGATGCATTTGCTGGTCATTTCTGTTTTATTGCTGGTATTACCTGTAAAAGTAGTTGAGTAACCAATAATTGTTAGGATACTTGCTACACTTACAAACCCCTAAATGCAAGTAACCAACTATAGGTTAAGAATACTCATCTTAAACACTAAATGATGAAAATTTTCTGATGTGTTTTAAGAAACTAGACAAAATATTTATGCAAGTAACCAACTATAGGTTTAGGATACTTGCATTTATGTTGTGTGCAAATTAAAATCATAGAACCTGGTTGATAAGGCAGTCCTTCATGATTTCCTTGGTTATGGATTCAATGTTTTTTGTCTCCAATGTGCCTCTCAATCTGTTCTTGTTGTTCCTTCTTGCTTCAACTTCTTCAGTGAAGGGAAACATTCCTATCTTTCCATCAAATACAAGTGTGCCATCACTTGAATATAGGGGTCTCCCCACAGCACAAATAAACATCACTTTTGTGACAAACCTCTTGCTTTTGCAAACCCTGTGTGCATATTCTTCTGATGGCAGCTTGTAGAATCTGTGACTTGTTTTTGTGATGTAAAACCACTTCTCATCTATGTGGATTACATTATGCATGCTGTGAAACTTGATGATGTTACTTGTCCTGTCAAGATAGAGTTGACTCAAACTGAATTGTACCCTAGCAAGCTTGTTGATGTCTGTAAGAAGTGGCTTAATGGCATTTGTATGTGCTTTGATTTGGCCTTCCTTAATCCATCTTCCAACAATGCTTTTACTAATACCCAAGTTTTCTGCAAGGTCTCTAATGGTAGACCTGTCTGTCCAATGTATGCTGAGTATCTTCTCTTCATCCAATATTTTTTGTCTGGTTTTCTGCTTTCCCTTTGAATTTGAAACTAAGGTACATGACTTACCTTGGTCCATTTGCTTCTTTGCAGCCTTCCAGAGCCTAGTGACAGTTCTAGGAGAAATCCCAAATAGCTCAGCAGCTTCTTTGAGCTTGCCATGTAAAGGTTCACCATCCACTGCACCAATTAATAAATGTGCCACACACCTGTTCTTTTCTTCCCATGTTAAATGCTTGTTGTCTTCACCCATCTTTAACTAACACTGATGCATTTAATTTCTTTGTTGCAGGAATCTCTAAATGTTGCAGTAGCAGTTTTTGTCTTGCTGTAAATGTTGAAGTGTTGCAGAATTTATGGTAGTGATGTTAGCATTTAATGGGGTGTAATTCATTTTGAAATGTGTAATAGGAGGGAGATTTTTACTGGTAGGTGGGAATTTACTGGTAGATTTTAAACTAATTAGGTGGGAATTTTGTAATGGTAGGGAATTTTAGGAGGGAACTGAATTAATTGTGCTGTAAATTCTGAAAATTTTGAGTTTTTAGCAATGTAATGATGTTTTTACTGTTTGACACTGTTCATGTCAGTGTGAACAGTGCCGTTGCAGGCTGAATTAATCAGATACAATTAGTTGCCTTAATAAAGTGAGTTTACTTTACAATAAAGTTGATTTACCAATTCTACCCCTTACACTTTAACACTTTATCACTTTTTCTTAAAAATCGATCACACAGTAAACCGGACAATAATTTCGGGACGGAGGGAGTACTTTGGATCTAAATATTGTATTAAGGTTATAATTGTAAATTTTTTAGGGTGTACTAAGAAAAAATAAAGAATAAATAAGATATGTGGTGGGTTACTTTAATGATGAGTGTACTTAGTAATTTTGTGGGTGTGGGTAGCCACACCCATAATAAAAATGGTGAGTGGGGTCAACAATAGATACAAATTCTATATGGAGTAATTTGTGTCAATCTAAATTGAATTTACACCGTTGGAAAGATGGGGGGAAATGTGATGTGATGGGTGATGATGTAATTAATTGAAAGAAAATGTTGTGGGGTATTAAGGGTAGGAATGATATTTCAAGTGTAATTTTGTAGCTAATAGTATGACAAAAAATTGGATTGTGTAGGTTGCAATGTCAAAGTCAACAGTGTAACAAAAAGTTCTCCACCTCCTAAAATATAGCATACATTTGGTTTTTTTAAAAAATTATACTTTGCCAAAATATAAACATACGTTACTTAAAAAAAAAAGTGCCCCTAGTTTAGCATATCAGAGTTGCAAATATCCTCTTACATCTTCTTAAAAAACCTAAAGATGATTCAACTTCAACCCATTTCGCGTAACCTGCAATTATGATGATGGTTCATGCTATAACCACTCTTCTCAATAGGCATAACACAAGAATCACTATGTGAAACATCAAGATGGCCAATAAGCGCTTTATTCGCCTCATGAGCCCTAAAGAAGCACTTCCATACATATAAATAAGCGCTTTATTCAAAGGCGCAATAACCAATTCCATACATATCTTCAACTTTAATGTCAACAATCTTATTTTATTATGAAATGGAATGGTGATTCGCACACTTCACCACTGCATTGGCTCAAACAATTACATATTTGAGTTTTGCACTTCATAAGCTTAATTTGTCGTGTTTCTGTCAACATTCAATTTTTTCCTGCAAGTACATTCTTGCATTTTGTATTTGGTTTTTAATTAAATTTGAAAAGTTCAGTAATATAAAATGCATATTTATTTTGTTTTGGGAGATAAAACCACAAATAATCATGTAACTTTGTTCGAATATAGGTAACTTACTTTGTTGATGCATCAGGTTCCGGATTCCATCTCATGTATGCTGATTTCCGTCATCTACAACCAAGCCCTTACATGTTCATATGATGGTTATAGATTTCAAATCTAATAAATATGATTTTGATAAGTTTGTTATTATGGATTTAAAATTCTCCAAAAGTACTGTATTATGCAAGAGTTACAGATTTGAACTACATTATGCAACCAAAATCATGTAAGGATTTCAAAACCTAAGTCATTAAATCCTAAAGCAAATTGGATGTTGTAATGAAATTGAAGATTCCATTTTTGAATAGTACTTGACAAAATGTTTCAAAGGACTCTGACAGAAGAAGAGGGTATTCAGATTTGAGATAGATTTTATTGTTATTCTGCATTTCAAACAATCCAAATACAATCTTAAGTATGAAATAGACATGACATATCTCATCACTTGGCTTCAACATCTGCAGTTTTTCTGCAGCTGTGCTCCCATTTTTAAACCTATGTATGAAAGTTTAGAGTATCAGTAAAAGAACGACCTATATGAATTGAAAATATCCCCACATTAAGCATACATATTCACTCATTTCAGTAAAAGCTTTTAAAATCGCACTAAAAGCCCATTGATCAAGGCTAGAAGAATCCTCTAACATCTTTTTAAACAAACCAAAATACTAATCAACTTCACGTCTTCACCCCATTTCACATGCATATCGTTAAGCACATTATTCGTAGGCAACAACAAAAATGAAATAGTAATAAGAGCATTGTGATTGTGATTGTTTAAGTAGATGGCAGAGGATTCTTTTAGCCCTGATCCATGGACTTTAATCGCTTGTTCAGAAATGAGTGATCCGTGATATGGTTCCAAAGTGGCTGGAACATAACTTCTCTTTTACAAAGACAATTAAAATGATATGAATTAAGAAAAACAATGCCAAATAGAATATAACTCAAACTGTATGACATTCATATTCATTTCTAGCAGTCTTTGAAAATGAAAAGCATCACATTGTCTCCAGTAGACTGAGCCAAACACATTTTTTTTATTTCCCAAATCATGCATCCACAACTCAACATATATCTACATAAATTCTTCTATCCAGAAATACTCAAAACTTAGGCTCCAACTCTCCATCTCAACTAGAAGTGAATTTTATGAGATGGATGTTGCCTCTCCCACTCGGCAAAATTCTCTTCATCAAAAATTTCTACATTAGTTACTTCCTCGAGTTCATCGCTCATCACCAATAAAATTTCTCTTACTCGTTGTACATTTCTCTCGCCAAGATTCTCATCATCAATGTTCACTCTCCTTCTTGTGCTTCACTCATCAACATTACGTAGCGTTACGAACTTAGGGCGACAATACCAAATAAACATTCTAACATTATAAACGAGCCGAGACTATCAATCGTCAGATTCTCCACTGCAGTTTTAGTTAAGGCTTGAGAATCTGTGCCCTCCTCTACATAAATCTCAGTATTTATGGGAAGATAAACTTTTGACGAGCTCAAATTTGTCAACAATATGGGTAACTCGAGGAAACATGTAGTATCGAGAGAAAGACATGATGCTACAGATATATAAGACTCCCACTCCCTCGAAGTTGTTTTAAAGAATAATGAAGGCAATTTTGGACCCACAGAAGTAAACTTACGAAGACTTGGAACATCGAAACTGACCCTCAATTGTTTCTCTTGCTTGAAGCTTATGCACTCAAGTGAAGTACTAGAAAGTAATATTACTTTGTACTTGAAGCCATTGCTATCAACAAGGCTCAAATTCTTAAAGCAAGGAAAATTGGACGAGATATTGCTGAAAAACAAGTTATCGACTTTCACATAACCCAAAAATAAAGATTTCAACTTATATAACTCGTGCAGATTGTTCAAACCCAGCAAAGCCGGTCCCGACATTTTTTAGGCCCAGGGCCACCAAAAAAATGAGCCCGCCTTTGCCAACATAAAAAAATATAAGCAACCTAAAAAAAAGTATATACATGAATAATTATCTTGTGAAACTTGTTCATAGTATAAATTATACTCCCTCCGTCCCAAGATGACTTGAACACTGGAAATGACACACAAACCAAGTAAAGTGAGTTTTAGTGGGTTTGAGTGGAATAAAATAAGGGTGTTGTGAGTGTATTAATATTATATTTGTTTCCATTTTGGGAGTGTTCATGTAATGTTGGGACGTCCAAACAAGATAAGTGTTCAAGTAATGTTGGGACGGAGGGAGTATATCATTACACTTATCAACTAATATCACAACACTTATCAATTAATATCATTACACTTATAAACTAATATCATAACATTAAATGCAATGTGTATTAGTTTATAAGAGTAATGATATCAGCTTATAAGTGTAATGATATCAATTTCATACTATGAACAATTTTCATAGGAGAGTTTGTGTATAAACATAAATAATTTAAATGACATCTTCTAGCATTTTGAGAGGCAATCATCATTAATATCTTCATTGATAATTTATTCGAAAGTATGTTTTTAATATTGTTAATTTAGAGAAACTTCTTTTTGGAGGGCCCGCCTTTGTAAACTGTCATGCTATAATCAAAAGACATAATGTGGGAGAATTTTCTATGTATTGAATTAGGTCAAGAGTACACATATATATATACAAGCAAATAGACTATTCTAATAAAGGCACACTAAAGGTCCATCTATACTTATTATTCTAACACTCCCCCTCAAGCTGGATCATAGATGTTAATCATACCTAGCTTGTTACAAAGATAGTCAACTCTAACCCCATTAAGAGCCTTAGTGAAGATATCTCCTAATTGATCTTCAGTCCACATATAACCTGTCGAAATTAGGCCACGTTGAATCTTCTCACGAACAAAGTGACAGTCAATCTCAATGTGTTTGGTCTGTTCGTGGAAGACCGGATTAGAGGCAATGTGAAGTGCAACTTGATTATCACACCACAGTTTGGCTGGTATTGAGATCTCTAAACCCACTTCATTTAGAAACTCATATACCCATACTATCTCGCATACAAATTTTGGCCATAGCTTCTATATTCGGACTCTGCGCTCGAACGTGAGACTACTTTTTTTTTTTACTTTGCCACGAAAATCAAATTTCCCCAAAAAAAACACAATATCCTCAAGTAGACCTTTGATCTTCCTTTCGACCCTTGTCAAAGATCGGAAAAACATTCAACCTTTTCGTGACCATGGTCACTATACACAATTCCACGTCCAGGGACTCCTTTCAAATAACACAAGATTTGCTCTACCGCCTTCCAAAGGATCAACAAATTGGTGATGACATATATTGACTCATTACACTTACGGGTAAGCAATATCCGGACGTGTCACCCTAAGATAATTCAACTTTCCAACCAACCTTCAGATCTTCCCGGATCATCAAATAACACACCCTCTTTTGTAAGTCGCAAATTGGGAACCATTGAGAGCTACATGGTTTAGCTCCCGCTTTTCTGCTTTTTGGAAAAGCAAATCAAGCACATACTTTCTTTGAGACAGGAAAATTCCCTTCTTACTCCTACTCACTTCAACACCAAGAAAATACTTAAGTGTCCCCAAATCCTTGGTAGTAAACTGAGTAGGAAGGAAAACTTTCAAAGATGCAATTCCTTTAACATCACTCCCAGTGATCACAATATCATCCACATACACAACCATCAAAATAATACCACCCTCAGAACGCATATGAAAAACAAAATCATCAGATTTGCTTTGCTTCATGCCAAACTTCTCAACAGCACGAGTAAAAGCACCAAACCATGCACGAGGACTCTGTTTCAAACCATACAAAGACTTCTGAAGATAACATACCTTATGAGTCTCCCCCTGAGAAACAAAACCAGGTGGTTGCTCCATATAAATAGTATCAACAAGATCACCATGGAGAAAGACATTCTTGATGTCCAACCGGGTGTAAAGGCCAATGATGAGTAAAATGCCATCGAAATCAAGAGCCTAATCAAGGTAAGTTTGGCAACATGAGAAAAGGTGTCGAATAGTCAACACCATAAGTCTCGAGCATAGCCTTTTTCGCAACAAAGCGAAGCCAACCGAGCCACGAACTATCAGATTAACTTTAACAAGAAACACCCATTTGCAGCCAATAGGTCGTTTACCTGCAGGAAGATCCACCAAAACCCAAGTGCCAGTAGTATCTAACGCATTCATTTCCTCAATCATGGCATTATGCCAACCGGATGGGCCAAAGCTTCTTGAACGGTTTTAGGAACAGGTTTGAGAAGAAACAAAAGCTCGAGAGGAAGGGATAAGTGATCATATGAAACAAAAGAGAAAATGGATAAGTGCAATAACGTTTACCTTTTCAAGAGCAATGGAAAGATCATCACTTGGAGGAGGATCTGCTGACGAAGATATTGCTCATCGTGACATGAAGTCGGGCATATCGGGAACCAAATCGTGAAGAGCGAGGAATATGAGGTGGAGGACGGCGAGAATACGTTTGTATGATAGGTGGCCGAAAGTGGAGTCGAATGGAGGTATCACCGGAAGAGGAATCAGATATATCAAAAAACAGATCCTCCCCCTCGATTGGGAGGAGGAGTGAATGAGAGAATGGTGTATGCTCAGAAAAGGCAAAATCAGCAGATACAAGATACTTGTTGAGACTAGGACAGAAACACCGATAACCCTTTTGCACCCTAGAATAACCCAAGAAAATGCACTTCAAAGATTTTGGATCTAATTTTGTGACCGAGGCGAACATCCCTAACAAAAACAAGTACAACCAAATATTCTAGGCTCAATAGGAAACAAGGACTTAGATGGAAATAGAACATGAAAAGGAGTTTTACCACCAAGAACCGTAGAAGGCATGCGATTTATAAGAAAACAAGTAGTAGAAACAGCATCAGCCCAAAATGTTTTAGGTACTTGCATGGAAAATAACAAGGCTCTAGCTGTTTGAAGAAGATGTCTATTCTTTCTCTCAGCCACACCATTTTGAGACGGTGTATCAACACACGATGTTTGGTGGAGAATGCCTTTATGCAGCATATAACAATGAAATGTTTCAGAGAGATACTCCTTAGTATTATCACTTCACAGAGTTTTCACAGACACACCAAATTGAGTCTTAATCTCAAAGAAAAAGGCGTAAAAATGAGTAAATAACTTCGGAATGATTTTTTCATCAAATATAACCATGTCATACGAGAATGATCATCAACAAAGGTGATAAAATAACGAAATCCAGGTTTCAATGTAACTGGACATGGACCCCAAACATCAGAATGGACTAACTCAAAAGGAGCACTTACTCGGTTATGGACTCGAGGACTCAAACTAATACGATGATGCTTAACAAAATGATAAGATTCACAATCTAGAGATGACAACTGAGAAAACTGCGGACACAGTTTCTTCAACAAAGGAAGAGAAGGATGACCCAACCGACGATGTGCATCCATGGGAGTGACGGTTCCTGCACATGCTACTGAATTAGTCTAATGTGTCTCAAGGATGTAGAGGCCGCCAGATTCATGTCCCTTACCAATAATCTTCTTCGTCGTAAGATCCTGAAGCAAGCAATGATCAGGATAGAATGAGACACAACAATTAAGAACGAGTAAGTTTACTCACAGAAACCAAATTAAACGAGAGTTCAGGGAGACTAAGAACAGATGACAAGGATAGGGATGATGTCGGGTTAATAGTTCCCGATCCAATAACACGAGACTGTGAACCATCGGCTAAAGTAACAGGAAATGCAGTTTTATGTGGGTAAAAGGTAGAGAACAAGTTTGGATTACCTGTCATATGATCTGTGGCACCAGAATCAATGACCTATTTGGATGATGAAGAAACAAGACATGCATTAGAATTACCTGACTCGGCAACAGTGGTAAAAGAACTTGCTTTTGACTGATTCACTTCCCGAAATTGCAGCAACCTTGCATACTCACTAGTAGAAATAGTGACAGAACCATTAAAGTGGTCAAATTTATTGCGCAATTTTGGACAATCTCCTTTGATATGTCCAATCCCATGACAATAACGACACTCCACAGAAGACATTTCTCCTCAAAACCACAAATCAAACAGCAAATAATGCCAGAAATAAATCAATTCCAATTTCAAAATTTCACCAAAGCTGTACCCAAACACGAAATCACACACCACTCGGATGTTGACTCAAACAGCTACACCAACAGAACGAGCTCGACGAGACGAGCTCAACGGAGGTGGCCGGAGTAAATTCTGGCCAGAAACGCGCCGCCACGCGCCGCCTTTCCGAATCGGCGTAAAAAACGCATCTCCGGCGCGTCTGAGTGGCACGCGCCGCCGCCGGCCGCCGAACTTCCGACGAAGGGTCGCCGGGGGACGGCGGACCTGCCTAGGTGGGCGGTGTCAACCGGTGGTCGCCGAAAAATATGAATCCCCAAATCCTTCTCCAAACCCTAGTTTTCTTCAAACCCTAATTTCAAAATCTGAAAACCTTGCTCTGATACCATGTCATGCTATAATCAAAAGACATAATGTGGGAGAATTTTCTATGTATTGAATTAGGTCAAGAGTACACATATATATATACAAGCAAATGGACTATTCTAATAAAGGTCCACTAAAGGCCCATCTATACTTATTATTCTAACATAAACATCAAAAAATATAAACAACCTAAAAAAAATACAAAAGTATATGCATGAGTAATTATCCTGTGAAACTTGTTCATAGTATAAATTATATATCATTACACTTATCAACTAATATCACAACATTTATCAATTGATATCATTACACTTATAAACTAATATCATGACATTAAATGCAATGTGTATTAGTTTATAAGAGTAATGATATCAGTTTATAAGTGTAATGATATAAATTTCATACTATGAACAATTTTCATAGGAGAGTTTGTGTATAAACAAAAATAATTTAAATGACATCTTATAGCATTTTGAGAGGCAATCATCATTGATAATTTGTTCGAAAGTATGTTTTTAAAATGTATACACAATCTATAACTTATAAAATGAAATTGCGTCAAGATTTAAATTGGCAAAAGTGGTCAATATTGTTCGAATAAAAAAACCTGCACTCCCTTTTCCAGTTCAGATTTTGGTGTTGATTCATTATAATGATATACCATTACACTTATCAACTAATATCACAAGACTTATCAATTGATATCATTACACTTATAAACTAATATCATAGCATTAAATGCAATGTGTATTAGTTTATAAAAGTAATGATATCAGTTTATAAGTGTAATGATATCAATTTCATACTATGAACAATTTTCATAGGAGAGTTTGTGTATAAACAAAAATAATTTAAATGACATCTTCTAGCATTTTGAGAGGCAATCATCATTAATATCTTCATTGATAATTTGTTCGAAAGTATGTTTTTAAAATGTATACACAATCTGTTGGGGTTATACTGGAAAGTATGTCTTTTACTTTGTATAACCAAACTGAATTTCTTATTTATTTACTGAAATAAATTATTTATCACTGTTGCATTAAATATGATTGAATGTTATATATATTTACTGCATACCTATTCAATAAATAGTACGTGTTACATTGTAGTTAATTTGGTGATACCAGATCACGGAAGATCAAATTAACAGTTCCTCGTAACTAAGTACAAATTCACAACCTAAATGGAAATGAACAATCCATCGTGAAAGGTTGAAGTGTAAGGCTCGGATTGGCTTGTCTTGACCAAGAGATTACACTAGTGCATTATGATGAGCTGAATAGGACCTACATGAGGATAAATTCTTCAGTACTGAATACAGAAGAATTAAACCTCAGTGGTTCGTTATTTCTTAATCTTTGTTCCTTAAATAGGATCGTGTGAAATTAATAACTATTGTTTTGACTTATGATGGGAAGAGAATCAAAGTGATTCGATACCTTATATCTTGGGAAATATTATTAGTTACACGATGATTGCTAAGATTTAATACGGAGAATAGTGTGCAAGTACGTCTTGCTTGATTTATCCTCTTGGTGGGCTCAGAAGCTTTATCATATCAAATCTTGCAAGTGGAAATTTATTTCCGGTATGGATAATAATGTTGAGTTGTCTTTATTCCAAGGATAAATATATTAATTAATATAAAGCTTTTTCAGTGGCTTAATTAATTAGTGGACTAAATAATCTTAAACACGGGAAATAATAACCGGGAGCCATATTATTGTGGCATCGTAATATGGATTAAGATGGATAGTTCAATATTAATTTTATAGTGGAGTAAATTAATATTAATGGGCTTGAATAATATTTTGGTTTAATATTAAAGTTTCATAGCCCATTGGAGGTCCAATCTTAATTCTCCTAAAGGCCCCTCAAATAGCCAATATAAGTCCAATTAATGAAAATGAGAAGAAAATATTATTGCCCTATTTTTCCTAATATTTTCGAAAATTATGGGACAAGAAAGGGAAAATATTTTCTTGATTTTCTTGAAAAGATTTTTATGGAAAAAGATAAGTATTCTTGCAATACAAGATTATCCCATAAATTCAAGAAATAAAATCTTGCCTTCTTGTGCATTGATTTTTTCGAAAATTCCATATTTTTATAAGGGATGAGATTTTTGTGGAAAATTTATTCATGGGAAAGAGAATATATTGGATATATTCAAGATTACTTCTTGCACAAGAATTAAAGATCTTCCCATATCCAAAGTATGCCAAATTTTCGACCACTCCTAGCATTATAAATAGGGGATGATTTTTTCATCCCCAAGGCAATTTTCATGTGTTGGAAAAATTAGAAATCCACAAAGGTGGTGGAATATATTTTTGCTTTTCTCCTTTATTAAAATCGTTCGTGAGAATCCTTCCACCGGATTACGTTCGTGGACGTGGGACATATTTGAGAAGGCACTTTGGTTTGATCCATCGTCTCAACGGATGTCTCTACAAGAGGTATGTAATCTCGTAACTCCTAGATTCTGCATGCTTAGGATTTACGTGAATTACGTGTACACATGATTGTTGTTTCTTATTTAATTATTATGTTGAATTAATTTAGGATTGATTCATGTTAGTAATTAATTGAATAATTAAAATATATGTTTAAATACACCTCGAATAGATCCGGGCACCCCGTATTTCCCAACACAATCTATAACCTATAAAATGAAATTGCATCAAGATTTAAATTGGCAAAAGTGGCCAGTATTGTTCGAATAAAAAAATCTGCACTCCCTTTTCCAGTTCAGATTTTGGTGTTGATTCATTATGAAAGTTAATGCATAGTCAATCTAAAATGGAGAAAAAATCAGCATACTAACTCTTATTAGTTCTCAAGTAATGCATAATATATTAAAGATCGTTAAAACTCTTACACAGACATAAATCAAAATCAACGATCGTATCATTTTGATATAGCAGGCTCTTGTCCCCATCTCAAACGCACGTGAATTCTCTTTTCAACTCCTGGTCTTACCGAAGAATCTAACAACAGAGGTTACCACATATAAACAGCTGCATCAAAAAATTCCCAGTTTACTTCTCCAAGATCGCACGGGCCACACGCAGTTTGATTTGCACTGCTGCAAATTAAACTTGCTTGCTCCATCAATCTCTTGTGAGCAACCTCTTCAAAACTATTGTTTCCTAATTCTTCATCATTATACTCGCAAAACACACTTTGAGCTACGAACACTGGGCGACAACACCTAAGTAATATTTCGAAAAAAGCAAGACAAACTAAAGACAGATCATGAATAGTCAGATTTTTCACTACACGTTTAGGTATATCCCGAAATTTGTCAAGATCATCAAAGCTCTGAGAAGAAATCCTAAGACAAAGTGAAACTTTTGATTAGCTCAACTTTGTCAACAATATGGGTAACTCGAGGAAACATGTAGTATCGAGAGAAAGACATGATGTTATAAATATATAAGACTCCCACTCCCTCGAAGTTGTTTTAAAGAACAAGGAAGGCAATTTTGGACCTACAAAAGTAAACTTACGAAGACTTGGGGCATCAAAATTGGCCCTCAATTGTTCCTCTTGGTTGAAGCTTATGCACTCTAGTGAAGTACTAGAAAGTAATATTACTTTGTACTTGAAGCCATTGCAATCATCAAGGCTCAAATTCTTCAAGGAAGGAAAATTAGACGAGATATTGCATAAAAACAAGTTATGGACTTTCACATAACCCAAAAATAAAGATTCAACTAATACAACTCGTGTAGATTGTTTAGACCCAGCATGGCCGGTCCCGACATTCTTTAGGCCCAGGGGCCACTAAAAAAATGGGTCCGCCTTTGCCAATATAAAAAAATATAAGCAACCTAAAAAAAATAAAAGTATATACATGAGTAATTATCCTGTGAAACTTGTTCATAGTATAATTTATATATCATTACACTTATCAATTAATATCACAACACTTATCAATTGATATCGTTACACTTATAAACTAATATCATAGCATTAAATGCAATGTATATTAGATTATAAGAGTAATAATATCAGCTTATAAGTGTAATGATATCAATTTCATACTATGAACAATTTTTCATAGGAGAGTTTATGTATAAACATAAATAATTTAAATGACATCTTCTAGCATTTTGAGAGGCAATCATCATTAATATCTTCATTGATAATTTGTTCGAAAGTATGTTTTTAATAATGTTAATTTAGAGAAACTTCTTTTTTGGAGGGCCCGCCTTTGCCAACATAAAAAAAATATAAGCAACCTAAACAAAATATGAAAGTATATACATGAAATTATCCTGTGAAACTTGTTCATAGTATAAATTGGGATTTAAATCAAAATGGTCCCGTAACTTTGCACCTTTATTGAAAAAGTCCCGTATATATCACATGTTTCAATTTAGTCCCTTATGTTTTCAATTTGTGCCGATTTAGTCCCAAATCGCCGGAGACAGGTCAAACTACCCCAAAACGACATCGTTTTTGGGGCGTGTGATACACGCGCCCCTAATTTTGATCGGGAAACACTGTATCAATCGCCGATTTAGTCCCAAATTAGGGGTGTGTGTATCACACGCGCCAAAAATGACGTCGTTTTTGGCTGGTTTGACCGGTCTCCGGCGATTTGGGATTAAATCGACACAAATTGAAAATATACGGGACTAAATTGAAACAAGTGATATATACGGGACATTTTCAATAAAGGTGCAAAGATACGAGACCTTTTTTATTTAATTGATATCATTACACTTATAAACTAATATCATAGCATTAAATGCAATGTGTATTAGTTTATAAGAGTAATGATATCAATTTCATACTATGATTAATTTTCATAGAAGAGTTTGTATATAAACATAAATAATTTAAATGACATCTTCTAGCATTTTGAGAGGCAATCATCATTAATATCTTCATTGATAATTTGTTCGAAAGTATGTTTTTAAAATGTATACACAATCTATAACCTATAAAATGGAATTGCATCAAGATTTAAATTGTTAAAGTGGCCAGTAATGTTCAAATCAAAAAACCTGCACTTCCTTTTCCAGTTCAGATTTTGGTGTTGATTCAATATGAAAGTTAATGTATATTGTTGGAATTTACAAGCACGTAATACATATAAAACATGTGCAGCGAAATAAACGAATTCACCAACAACGAATTACAATTGCATAATTGAAATAACAAAATACGTAAAGGAATTCTTACAGTGCTTCGTAAGCAATCTCCTCAACTACGTTATCCACTTAATCCCCGTTAACAAATCCACACAGATTTGCCAGCGTTGAATCCCCGTATGAATTTGCTAGGAAAATTATACACTAGAGATTTTATGCAGAGATTTAATTCTTGTATATATTATGAATTCCCAAGGACTCATATATATAGGAGAAGCCCAACTTAAATTTTAAGTCATCTTTATTAGGAAATAAAATCCCTAATCTTACAAATTAAATTCCATAGATTTGATTTCCCTATATATAATTTCCTACAATAATATTCCATATATTATTTTGGGATTCATATTTAATTAAATCCAATTTAATTAAATAGTAATAATAATTAATTCCAAATATAATTATTATTAATTCTCCATAAATTAAATATTAAATATAATTTAATGTTTAATCAACCAACTATAATCTATAAAGGGGAATTACTTGTTATGTGACCCATAAACCCTTATATATCGAGTGATTTGTCAAACTAACGGTCTTAATTGAACCCTAGACATTAAATTAGACATTCTCAATATATAAGGTACGTTGCAAGGTATTTGCAACAACTTGTAACATTACGTGGGCTATTGTGATAATATCCTTTCATTCGTGAATGCTCGATTAAATCTTGAACATGATGAAGTGTCTATTCAAATAATTTAATAATATTTTCTCATTACGCTAATTGATCACTTATGTCACATTTGGACACCATTCCAAATGTGACTTGTATTGGCCAATGAATAACGATCCAATTAGTATGAGAAGACGAGCATCCTCTCTAAATCCACATTGAGGAATGAATCATTTTCTTGGTTTAACTACCACGCACATGCACTTCGTGATGAACCCAATCCATGTCATATCTATCCATTAAGGTGCAAGCGTCGGTCATGGTCAAAGTTCACCACTCCATACATGTCGTGCATATTGACGTCAAGTCAGAGGAATATCACATTGCTCCCACTAACCGAGACACCCATAGACACTTAAGTGGAATAACATCAAACGGTTTCTCGAATGGGTATACCAATACCCTCTAAGATATATGTGCATCCATCATGAGATACCTAGTATCTCGTAGTAAGTGAGAACTACTACACTCTCTAAGAGTATGATGCAGATCGCACACCAATCTCAAATGCATCATCAATATTCCATTCTTGATGATCCTTGATCGGGGCTATTTGACCATGCTTAAGTCATTTGAGGTCTCACATCTAGGGGTGAGCAGAATATGGTAAAAACCGAAAAACCAAATTGAACCGAATCGAAATATAAATTCGGTTCGATTAAATTGGTTTTCAGTTCGGGATCGATTTTGCATTTTAAAAAAATTGGTGTTCGGTTTTGGTTCGGTTTTTTCGGTAAATATATCGAAAACCGTAAACCGAACCAAAATATTCTTAACCCTAACCCTAATTCAGTACACATTCACAATTTAACACTTCATTTATTTTCATTCCTTTCCATCCGCCGCTTTCACTCTCTCAAAATTCACCTACCCACGCACCTTTGCTCGCCACCGCCCACCACCCATCGTGCCAAGCGTGCCGAAACCAACCCACCGCATGAGCAACCGATCCACTCACCGCGGAGCACGCAGTCCCTCCACCGCGTGGCGCACGCAGTCCCTCCGCCACACGATGCCTTCCCTGCGCCATCCCTCCGTCGTAGGTCCATCATCGTAGCTCGCCGCCGTTGAAAGTAAGTGTTATTTATGAATGATTATTATTTAGTTTGCTCATGTTTTTAATTTTCTGTTTTTACTGGAGACCTTGCTGGAGAAATTGAAGTCACACTTCTCAAAATTATTTACTTTGCTCATGTTTTGGAGATGTTATATGCTCATGTTTAAACCAGGTGGCTTAGCCCACCTGGCTACTGGGCTCCTCAATTGAGTGGGAAACCCAGGTTCGATTTCCTTTGGGAACGAATTGGAGTTATGGGAGTTATAAGGTGGCTTGGTGAATTTGTAAAGTGTTTGGGGTGCTTGGTGTACTAACTACTAACAACTAACTTTGTCCGATCAAAAAAATATATATATGCTCATGTTTTGGAGATGTTATCTGTTTTGAAGTGGGCTGCACATCGAGTTTATCTATAGTTGTGTAATTTAACCTTCTTGTGGAAATTGATATAACCATTGTTGAGTGAGGAATAACTCCTTGCTTGGCTGATGGTCTTTACAGTTAAAATAGGAAGTTTTTTATCTGTTTTTGTGTACATAATACATTTAAACTTGAGCTCAGATTAGCATTTAGCAAAATATATCATTTTCTGTTTTAAATGTTAAACAAATGTTGCATACTCTAAGTTCAGTTTGTTTCATGTATGTAGATGATGTAGATGTCAAGCTCGAATACACTAACTCGAGAAGGAGGTGTGGGCAGCAATGCGATTGAAGAAGAAGAAAATGAACAATCGCAAGAAGAAGAAGAATTTGAATTCCTTTATGAAAATCCAGTGAATTCTCAATCAACAGTGGATAATAAAGTGAAGAGGAAACTGATGAAACCAAGGTCAAAGGTGTGGCCACACTTCAAGAAAATTAAGAATGCAGAAGGTGTTGAGGATATAGCTATGTGCATCCACTGTAAGTTGATACTTCGATGTGATCCTAAAAAAAATGGTACTTCATCACTAAATGGCCACTATAGAAAATGCATGAAAAATCCACTTAATCAAGAATTGAAACAAGGATTATTGAATTTGGAGTCTGATCTTGATGGTAGTTGTGTTACTGTTAGTACTTGGAAATTTGATCAGGATGAGATTAGGGCAGCACTTGCACGCATGATAATTGTTGATGAACTACCATTTAAGTGTGTGGAGGGTGAAGGGTTTAGGTATTTTGTGAATATAGCATGTCCTAGGTTTCAAATTCCTTCTAGATGGATGGTGGCAAGGGATTGTTATCAATTGTATTTTAATGAAAGGTCAAAATTGAAGTCTTTTATGAAGATAAACTGTGAAAGAGTTTGTATTACTACTGATACTTGGACTTCTTTATAAAGAATTAACTACATGTGCATTACTGCTAATTTAATTGGTAATAGGTGGAATTTACATAAGAAGATTATCAATTTTGTACCCGTTTCTAGTCATAGAGGTGACTACCTTGGTAAAGCACTTGAAAATTGTCTTCTTGATTGAGGATTGAAAAATGTGTTCACTATAACCGTAGATAATGCAAGTTCTAATGATGGGGCTATAAAGCATATGAAAAAGAAAATTTTGAATTGGGGAACTGGTGTTGGGAGTTGTAAATACTTGCATATGAGATGTATTGCACATGTAGTTAATTTAGTAGTACAAGATGGCTTAAGAGATATTGATGATTCAGTGAAACGTGTGAGGGATGCGGTTAGGTACATTAGTAATTCCCCTGCTAGAATAAAAAGATTTAAAGAGTGTGTGGATTTGGAAGGAATAGAAAGTAAAAGTTCATTGTGTTTAGATGTTCCTACTAGCTGGAATTCAACCTACACCATGCTTAATACAGCTGAAAAGTTTGAAAGGGCATTTGAGAAGTATGATGAAATAGATACAAGTTATAGGACTGATTTGGGGGAGGAAAAAGTTCCATTTGCTGCTGATTGGACTTGTATTGGTAAGTATGCTGATTTATTGAAGCATTTTCATAAGTTGACTGTGCGCATTTTGGGTTCATTTTATGTCACGTCTAACACGTTTTTAAGTGAGATTAGCAATTTGTGTTGCATTTTGAATGATTTGAAGGAAAGTACGGATAGGGATACTAAAAATTTGGGTGAGTCTATGAAAAAGAAATTTGATAAATATTGGGGAGATGCGGAAAAAATGAATAAAATAATCTTTTGGGCTAATGTTTTTTATCCACGTGATAAATTAGGCTATTTGGAGTATTCATTGAGCGAAATGAATGGGGGGGGAAGGTGGCACCATCTTTCAATATGTGAGGAATGAGGTTTTTTGAAGTGTTTAGGGAGTATGAGAATAAGTATCAACCAGTGAGTGAAGTGAATGATAGTGGCAACAAGTCACGTTCTAGTGGTGTGTCCTATTGTGAAATAGATGGTGATGATGAGTCGTTGTCTAAAGCTAGATATAAGAAACGAAGAATGGAGAGTGGGATAGATGGAAGCAAGCAAAACGAACTATAAGTCTACTTAAGTGAAGCTATGTTAGAGGGGAAATAGGATGTGTTAAAGTGGTGGAGTGTGAACTCGAACAGATTTCCAGTTCTTTCAAGAATGGATCGTGATATTTTAGTCGTTCCAATTTCAACCGTTGCATTGGAGTCTGCATTTAGTACCGGTGGTAGGGTGCTAGATGTATTTAGGAGTTCTTTAACTCCTAAAACTGCTGAAGCTTTGGTGTGTGGGCAAGATTGGCTTCGAAATTCACAAAGTTCTATATGTGTCGAAGAACAACTTGAGGAACTTGAGAATTTTGAGAATGGTAATTAAGCTTATGTAACTAATTTATCTTTTCTTGATGTTTTAATTTTTTTGATTATTTTATTTATTAACAAGTTAGTTTCTATTTTTTTCAGATTTGCCAAATGTTGGAACCGAAGGAGCTGGAGCAACATCAAACACCAACACGTAGATTTGGAGGAGATAGAGGCGGGCTGTATCATCACTTACTTGCTATTTTTAGACAGATTTGCAATTTTTAGACTTACATTTGCATTGTTATGGACTGAAATTCAATCTTGCATTGTTATTTGGGTTTGGACATATTTGCAGCTTTTGGGTTATATTTTGCATTGTTATGGACTGTAACTCAGCCACAAATTAGGCAATTTGGAGTTCTTTTGTGTTATTGAATTTCTGGAATGCATTGTTATGGACTTGAATTTCTGAATTTCAGACTTTAATTGTTATGGTTATGGAGTATGGGCAGCAGTATCATCACTTAATTGAATTTTTGTGTTATTTGGACATGTATCAATTTGTCATGTACATTTGGATTTTGAAGTATATGTGCATTTTTTTGTTATTGGTTTGGGTGAATTTTTTATTTTCTACCGTAAAAGTAGGCAAGTAGTTGTTGTAAAATGGCTTAATTCAATAATGTTAAAATTTTAGTTTTTTCGGTTTTAAACCGAAACTGAACCTAAAAAATTCGGTTCGGTTTCAATCGATTTTAGGCTTAAATGGCTCAGTTTTGGTGTATTATGGTGTGAAATTTGGTTAATTCGGTTACCAATTTACCGAATGATCACCCCTACTCACATCCTCAATGACAACATTGGTTCATGGGAACACATATAAGAATAAATGCAAACAATCAAACATAATATTCAAACAAGTGTATTGCCATACATTAATATTAAATGAATAATAATATTAAATCAAACTGAATATTATCGAGTATTATGTCCTTACAAAAGATTGTCTCAGCTTCGATTGTTGAATCTAAGGTTGTGCTTTGCTTGGAACTATTCCAACTAATCGCCCCACCGTTGAGTGTGAAGACATAGCTTGACTGTGATTTGTAATCATCAAAGTCAAATTGGAAACTTGCGTCAGCATAACCAGTCACTACTAGTTTTGACTGCTCACCGTAGACAAGGAAACATTCTTTAGTTCGTCTAATGGTTTTGACAGCAATCCAGTGAGACTCACCCAAAATTTGTTGGTATCTACCAGTGATGCTGATAGCGTAGGCCACATCGGGCATAGTTCAAGTCCATACAGTTTTCCTCTTGCATGTACCTGGTGATGTCATACATACTGGTGACTTACGGACACCTGTAGTCCATTAGATGTGTTGTCATCATTATAAGTTTCGAATTGTATCCATGAAACAAGTGTCCCTACAACTGTCCTCTTGCATGTATGTGGTGATGTCATATAGACAAGTGAATTAATAATCAGAGGTGAATTATAGTAACTCATAACACACATATTTATACTACTAAAACATAAAACTCTAATTTAATTCACAAGACGTATAATTGACAAACATGGAAAAAATATCAATATAGATCTTTTGGGCCAACAATTAAAGGAAATATATTAAATACTAAATAATAGAATTAGAATGATAGAAAGTGAATATTGCGAAATATTCTCCATCATTCTTTCCCTCTTCGAAACGATTTGACCTCGAATTGAATGAGAAATATTCGCAATCATTGAAGAGAGGCTCAAACGATCCATCCTCCGGGATCCCATACGACAAAATGTGGACATTTCAGGATCGATAGAAAGTATTGTTGGGGTTATACTGAAAAGTATGTTTTTTACTTTGTATAACCAAACTGAATTTCTTATTTATTTACTGAAATAAATTATTTATCAATGTTGCATTAAATATGAATGAATGTTATATATATTTACTGCATACCTGTTCAATAAATAGTACGTGTTACATTGTAGTTAATTTGGTGATACCAGATCACGGAAGATCAAATTAACAGTTCCTCGTGACTAAGTACAAATTCACAACCCAGATGGAAATGAACAATCCATCATGAAAGGTTGAAATGTAAGGCTCAGATTGACTTGTCTTGACCAAGAGATTACACTAGTGCATTATGATGCGCTGAATATGACCTACAGGAGGATAAATTGTTCGGTACTGAATATACAAGAATTAAACCTATGTGGTTCGTTATTTCTTAATCTCCATCCCTTAAATAGGATCGTGTGAAATTAATAACTATTGCTTTGACTTATGATGGGAAGAGAATCAATGCGATTCGATACCTTATATCTTGGGTAATATTATTGATTACATGACGATTGCTAAGATTTAATACGGAGAATCGTGTGCAAGTACGACTTGCTTGATTTGTCCCCTTGGTGGGCTCAGAATCTTTATCATACCAAATCTTGCAAATGGAAATTTATTTTCGGTATGGATAATAATGTTGAGTTGTCTTTACTCCAAGGACAAAGATATTAATTAATATAAAGCCCGTTCAGTGGCTTAATTAATTAGTGGACTAAGATAATCTTAAACACGGGAAATAATGACAGGGAGCAATATTATTGTGAAGTCGTAATATGGGTTAAGATGGATAGTTCAATATTAATTTTATAGTGGAATAAATTAATATTAATGGGCTTGAATAATATTTGGCTTAATATTAAAGTTTCATAGCCCATTGGAGGTCCAATCTTAATCCTCCTAAATGCCCCTCAAATAGCCCAAATTAAAGTCCAATTAATGAAAAGGAGAAGAAAATATTTTGTCTATTTTTCCATGATTATTTTCGAAAAAAAAGGTAGGAGAGAGAAAAAGATTTTTTCTTGATTTTCTTGAAAAGATTTTATGGAATAAGTATTCTTGAGATACAAGTTTATTCCATAAATTCAAGAAAGGAAAAAGATCTTATTTCTTCCCTACTTGTGCGTATTTTTCGAAAATAAGGAGCAAGAAAGGAGAAGAAGATTTTGTTGGGAGATATTTTGGGAAATAGAATATATTGGATATATTCAAGATTGTATCTTGAAGAAGAAGCAATGAAATTTCTCAATGACCCAATTAGGTCAAAATTTTGGCCCCCCCCCCTCCTTGTCCTATAAATAGGGGATGATTTTTTCATCCCCAAAAAAAATTACATGTGTTGGAAATATTAGAAATCCACAAAAGTGGTGACAAAATATTTTATTTTTCTCCTTTATTAAAATAGTTCGTGTGAATCCTTCCACCGGATTACATTTGTGGACGTGGGACATATTTGGGAAGGCTCTTTGGGTTGATCCATCGTCTCAACGATTGTCTCTACAAGAGATATGTAATCTCGTAACTCCTAGATTCCGCATGCTTAGGATTTACGTGGATTACGTGTACGCATGTTGCTTATTTGCTTGTTTAATTATTATGTTGAATTGATTTAGGATTAATTCATGTTAGTAATTAATTAATTAATTTAAATATGTATTTAAATTCATCTCGAATAGATTTGGGCACCCCTAATTTCCCAACAAGTATGATGGCTGGTATCAGAAAATAAGGCGGCAATGTGATGGTCCTAGGTGGTAGTGGCGGGTTGCGGAAATGAGTGACCAACGGTGGGCTTGAGGAACGATCCGCCGAATAGCAGTGGTGGGTTGTGGTTGTGCCGCGGTCGGGAAAGAAAGACCAACGGTGCGGTGGGGGGTGGAGCACCGTCTGCGGTCGTGGCGACTTGTGAGCGCATCGAAACCTGGGTGACGATAGGAAGGGGGCGCGGTGGCAATGCATGGTGGGGCGGGGGCGGTGGATTGGCGGGGTTCCTGGAGGTGGGCGAAGACCGATGTAGTGGCGATGCAATGAGGCTGCCGCTCGTGGCGTGTGGCATGGCGATCAGCAGTGGGCCGGTGGTAAGTCGGTCGCAGTAGGTGTTAGAAAATAGGGTGTCCGGATCTATTCAAGGTGCAATTTAAATACAAAATTAAATTATTTAATTATTACTAGCATGAATTAATCTTATATTAATTTAAATAAGAATTAAATATTCAACAACATATCATGCGTACAAATAACCACGTAAATCCTACACATGCGAAATTCTAGGAGTTACGTACGGCGTACCTTTTGGCGGATTAAATGCGGAGAAGATGAGTGTCGGTTCAATGAACAAACCCAAAGTCCTTCTTTAGTATTCCCACGTCCTTGTCCAACAATCCAGTGGTAGGATGCTCTCGAACAATTAACAAAAGGAAAAAAGAAAAATATGTTGCACCACCTTTGTGGATTTCTAATTTTTCCAACACATAGAATTATGTTGGGGATGAAAAATTAATCCCTTATATATAGAGGCAAGGGGGGGCGAAAACTTTGAGTATATTAGGGTTAGAAAATTTCTTTGTATCTTCCCAAGATACAATCTTGAATATATCTCATATATTCTATTTCCATAATATTTACAAAATATCTTTTCTTCCCCATCTATATAGAATTTTCGAAAAAAATAATAAATAAAGAAAGGAAAAAGATCTTTGACTTTTCTTGAATTTATGGAATAAACTTGTACTCTAAGAATACTTTATTCCATAAAATATTTCTAAGAAAATCAAGAAAATATTTTCTCTCTCCTACCCATAATTTTTGAAAATCAAGAAAAAATAAGGCAACAATATTTCTTTTATTTTAAACACATTTTTCAGTTATTGGACTTTATCTTTGGGCTACTAAAGGGGCCTTTAGGAGAATTAAGATTGGATCTTCCAATGGACCTTGAATTATCAATATTGAGCCACAATATTATTCAAGCCCATAAATATTAATTAATCCAACTACATAATTTAATATTGCACTATCCATCTTAACCCATATTACTGTAATATGGCTCCCGATTATTATTTGTAGTGATTAAGATTATCCAGTCAATTAATTAATTCAAGCCACTGAAAAGCTTTATATTAATTAATATATTTTTCCCTGGAGTAAGAACAACTCAATATTATTATCCATACCTGAAACTAATTCCACTTGCAAGATTTGGTATGATAAAACTTCTGAGCCCACCAAGGGGACAAATCACGCAAGACTCTCCAAGCACACGATTCTCTGTATTAATTTTAGCAATCGTCATGTAATTAATACTATTGCCCAAGATATAAGGTATCGAAGTCACAATGATTCTCTTCCCAGCATAAATCAAAGTAATAATTATTAATCACACACAATCCTTATTAATTGACAGAGATTAATAAATAACGAACCACTGAGGTCTAATTCTTCTATATTTAGTACTGAAGAAATTATCCTCCTGTAGGTCATATTCAGGGCATCATAATACACTAGTGTAATCCCTTGGTCAAGACAAGTCAATCTGAGACTTACACTTCAACCTTTCACGATGGATAGTTCATTTCCATCTAGGTTGTGAATTTGTACTTGTTTACAAGGAATTGTTAATGTGATCTTCTGTGATCTGGTATCACCACATTAACTACAATGTAATACGTACTATTTATGGAACAGTTATGCAGTAAATATATATAACATTCAATCATATTTAAAGCAACAATGATATATAATTTAATTTCAGTAAATAAGACAAAAATTCAGTTTGGTTATACAAAGTAAAAGCATACTTTCCAGTATAACACCAACAGTAGGGAGGTGGTGCGGTGGGGGTGGTGAGACGAGTCTGTCAAGTCGAGCGAGAATGTCCAACTGTTGGAGACGGATTTGTTTAGTGGTGCACAAGACAACATCGAGTTGAGCCACGATATCGTGGGTCTCGAGTTTTGACGGGTCGTGCACGGTGAAAGCGGGGCGTGCACCTGGTCTGAATACCAGATGATGTAGATTGAGACCACGTCTCAAGAGAAGAAATAATCGTGAAAATATAATTGTATTACTAATTAGTGGTGAATTACAATGACTCATAACACATCTATTTATACTACTAAAATATAAAATCCTAACTTAGTTCCCTAGACGTATAATTGACAACATGAAAAACATATCAATATAGATCTTTGGGATTATTTTAGACCAACAATTAAAGGAAATATACTAAATAGTAAATATTAGAATGATGGAAAGTGAATATTGCGAAAAATTCTCCATCACTTATTGGACACATGTAGTCAATTAGATACAGGGACAAAACCAATGGTGCCTCAGGGGGCACTGCGACATTTAAAAAAAAAATAGAATATATATATTTGTGTAATGTAAATTAATATATGAAGGATGCTTAGTGGCACAATGATTTTAGGCCATTTATAGGTTTTACCATTTTGGAGTAGCCCTAGTTTGAATCATATCAGCGCATGATATATACTTTTCTAAGCCTAGGTCTTATATTGTATTGAAACATTCAACTCATTTATACTGAAATGAGTTGCACTCTATAGTCTATTTTTAAAACATACAATTTGTTACATTAAAATATACAACTTATTTATATTGAAACGTACAACTTATTCCATGAACGCGAGTTATACCTTTTATAGGTTTGGGGTCATTTATATGTGTTACCATTTTTTAATAGCACCAGTTCAAACCTTATCAACGCAGGATATACCTTTTTCTAAGCCTACTTCTTGAATGCACTATGTGCATTGTGCACTCAATAGTCTATTTTTCAATTGAAATAATTTCATCTCATCTAAAAGTCCGAATTTATAGAGATGTGTATAATTAATTTGTTTGTTTAATTTTTCTAACAGCCCCCTCACTCGTGGGTTTAATTCTCTTACTCCATCATTGGGAGGAGGCCCATCGAATGAACAATTTAATATGGGTGGAGTTGCTTTTAGCGGGAATCGAACCCAGAACGTGAGCGTGAGCCTGAAGGCTCTGATACCATAAAAAAGTTTCATCTCATCAAAAAATTCGACCTTATAGAGGGGTGTAGAATTAATTCATTTATTTAATTTCCTTAACAATAAGTCCGAACCTGTAGAGAGGTGTAAAATTAATTCATTTATTTAATTTTTATAACACTCCCTCTCAATCATGGATTGAATTCTCTTACTCCATCATTGGGAGGAGACCCATCGAATAGGGTTGCTTTTAGTGGAAATCGAACTCAGGACGTGGGTGTGAGTCTGAAGGCTCTGATACCATGAAATATTTTCATCTCATCTAAAAGTCCGAATTTGTAAAGAGGTGTATAATTAATTCCTTTATTTAATTTCCCTAATAGACAAATACAATTTGTTGCATAAAAACATACAACTCGTTTATACTGAAATGTGCAACTTGTTTCATGAACACATGTTATAATTGATAGAAAATGTATTTATAATTTTTTCTAATTTTATGAATACATTTTCTTGTGCATATTCCCTCTATTATATATAATTATTTATTTATAATTTAAGAATTGAACCAATTAAGGAAGAAATGTGTTTATAAGGAAAATATAATATATATAGAGTGTTGAAAATATGTTAGGTGAATGATACAGTAAGTCTCTTGTACATCAAGTGCATCGTGCATTATATATTGTATTTTTGAATTATACAATTTGTCACGTTAAAATATACAACTTGTTTACTTTGAAATGTGTAATTTGTGTTCGTAAAACAAGTTATATGTTTCAGTATAAACAAGTTGTATCAGTGCAACAAGTTGTATGTTTTAAAAATAAATTACGGCGTGAACAGTCACTACAAGAAAATGAAGAATTGCCTACGAAAATTTTCAAGCGACTACGAAATTTTCCTATAAAAATGATCAGGTCCTTAAAAAGTGAGGATTGCCTACGACTTGCCTACCAATTTTTAGAATTATCTATGAAAAAGTTACATACACAAAGAATTTCATAGGCAAACAAATTACTATGAACAAATTGCCTACACATTTGTAATTTTCGTAGGCAAAAAAAATAAATTACCTACACAAATAATTCTATAGGCAATTTATATTTCCGTAAGTAATTATATTTGTAGTTTAAAAATGACCTACAAACAAATTTACGTATGAATGAAAATGTCTATATGATTGGAAAATTTTGTAGGCAAGTCGTAGACAATAAGACTATTTAAAAACAAAATTATTTTTGTTGGAAATTTTGCAGGCATGTTGAAAAATTTCGTAAGTAATTCTCTATTTTCTTGTAGTGGGTGTATTTGATGCATACAAAACCTAACCATGATGATATTTTTAATTTTTCCGTAAACAAACAATTATTAGGTTTGAATTTAAAAACAAAATGAAAAATAAAAAGCAATATATGAACTAAGAAGGTATTTGAGACCACTGTGTTGATATAATGTCACGAATAGAAGAAACATTATAACATAAAAAATGCTAATAATATTGGGGATAAGGTGGCATGTGGTAGTCTTAAATTAGCAGTCATCATAATTTCATAATATATATATATATATGGTTGCTTTCCTATGGCATAATTATTTTGACAGCTAAATAATACTATCAATCATATATACGACGCTCCCGTGACAATAAATAATTACATAAAAACTTGCCTATAATATTGCACCGATTTGTATATCCATATAAAAATACATATTTATTCATATAGTAATATATATATATAAGATCCTTGCACCGATTTGTATATCCATATAAAAATACATATTTATTCATATAGTAATATATATATATATATATAACATTTTTGTATTTATAAGATCCACAAATTTTTTAGTCATTCTTTAAGGGCATGATTGGTATGACTGGATGGAATTGCGGCTGAATGAAATGAATTGATGAATGGAATGAAGGCCTGAATTGAATGATATAGAAATGATAATTCTTATGATTGATATGACCTGGGAATGAAATATAAGTATTGGTGAATCTGTTTTAAAATTATTATTATTAATTATTAATTAAACTTTAATATTAATATTATTATTGATTACTCTATATTTTTTTAATATATTATTGTTTTTAGCTTTTTAATATATATTTTTAAAATAATATTTTTTATAATTACAAATATAATATTATTATATTTTTATTAAACTATTATTAAGAATTTGCTTTAATTTACATTTTTCGAGATATTGTATTAGTATTAAAAAAATTATATTATTTATATATTTTAATATTATTATATTTAATATAATTATTATTATTATTATTGGATTTGGTTATTATTTTTATTTTTATTAAATAAAGTTTTTAATAAAATAATATTATTATTAAATTATTATTGTTTTTGTTGGATTAAAAAGTGGTATATGAGACTCACTATTCTTTATTCACAAAAATGAAAACACAAAACATCGAGGATAAACGTGCTCCAATATTTAATAGGGATTAAATTTTTTGTAGTCAAGTAATTTTGTATTATTTTAAAATTAATTTAGGTTATTTTGATTTTTTTTATTTTTAATTCTATAATTTTTTAAATTAATCATTTAACCTACTGCAACATGTTATCAAACAGATAACCTTCACGTGTATAATTATTTAAGCTTTTCCTTTTAATTTCAAAGTTCAATTTCACTTTTTTTTAATCCCAATAATTTTGAGTCAGGTTTTAAAGACAGTTTGGATATTAAAAAAAAAAGCAAATCAAATCGGTATACCGGGTCGAAATTGACCCGAAAATTAAAAAATAAATCAATATACGCATAAATTATTTTATTTTTTTAAGAAATACGCAGAAAAATCTCTACCCAAAATTATTAGGATTAAAAAAATTTGAGTGACATTTCGAAATTTAAGAAAAAATCAAAATAATTACATATGTTGCAGTTACCTGTTTGGTGACCTACTGCAACAAGTTAAATAATTAATTTCAAAAAAGTAAAAAAATTACATGATTAAAATAATAATGTCAAAACAATCGAAATTAATTTCAAAACGAAGCAAAATTTATGACTACAAAAAATTTAAATCCTTTTCTAATATAGGGTGATAAATTTTGTATTACACAATTAACGAGCATTTTATTTAGGAATGTGGCAGTGAATTCGAATAAAACTTATGAATCGATCGATATTGTCATCAATAATCAAAAGATTATACAATGACAATTAGGATTAATCCATTAATATTATTTGAAAATTTTGAAATATGAAACTTTACGCAATCGCCCACAGAAATGATAAAAGTACACTATTTTAATTGTGAACTTTGTTACGTTTTTCTGGACCTTTGTTCTTATTGAAGGATGTCTGGTTTTTATTAGTTACAATACAACCACTTGTTATTTTATTAATTATGAGTTGATTGTTGTAAGAATATATTAATTATAAAAGAAATAAAAACAATTAAAATTGAAATACGAATCAATTACGTGCTGGCCATGCCAGATCCTTTTTTTTTTTTTTTTTTTTTTCTGTTATTAAAATCAACAGTGACATAACACTACAAATAATTTTATTAATTAAAGTTAATTTCAATTAATAATACACTTGAAAAGTGAATTTTGTAGACCCAATCATCCTTTTTAATTGGCAGCCACTACCACATCATTAATTTATCAGCAATAATCAAAACAACCATAAATATTTGAGTAAATGGCACTTTAACACCTAAGCCTCATTATTTTAACAATTTTAAGGAGCTGGAATTTTCTTTTAAAAATATTATAATTGCAAAACAATTTTTGTGTGGAGTCATCATCTCACATAATGAATGTATTATAGGATTAAAATCTCACTTTTTAAACCAAGGATATCACCTAAGGTTAATTACATTATTTTTTAAAATAATAAAAAATAATTTTTATCTTACAAGTAGTAAATATTTTTACTGAAAAAGTGACACATAATTCATTATCTTGTAGAATACCAATTCATAAGACAACCTCACATAAATGTTGGTGATAATTGCAGATTATATATAAAAAAGAAGACAAAAACTTGTATGAACTTGGTTCATGCTATGAACTTGATTTTTAATTCATGACATTTGATTCTACCCAGTGTATAATACATGTTAAGTTTAGTGGTTTAAAAAAATGTGTTGAAAATGAATTTAATGGATCAAGTAATCAAAGTTCATGGCATGAACCTAGTTCATGGAGACTTACTCGTTTAACACGATTAAAAATAATTAAAACTCGTTCTACGTACTGTCCAAAATGGACATTGTCACACCAACCCAATAACTTTTCATGGAAATTCTTTTAAATAATATTAATTTAGTTATATGATGACTAAAATTTGGTGCAGAATGATGAAGCTAACAATCTTTGATTAACTTTAAAAATATTTTATTATTATAATAGTGCAAATATATATAATGAGACACGCTAGTGTGAGACTGTCTCACAGTGAGAAGAAGTGTAATTTGGACATTAACACTTTAACACTTCGGAAGGGATGAGTGTTGATTGTGCTAAGTTGCACTCCGTCTCATGTATGAGATGGGGTACAATCTAGCACAAGTTATCCTCACTCCTCCCAAAATGTTAAAGCGACAATGCACAACTTATGCTCTGTCTCATCGTGAGACGGTCTCATGCAAGTGTGTCTCTTTTGTCATATATAATTTGTGTACTATTGATAATCAATCTTCTAATATTAACAATAATTACAATATGATACATTTATAAATATTAAGGTGAAATTGTCAATCCTTTATCCCCTATAATATTAAGATAATGCCTTTTATTAACTGTTTTTTAAAGAATAAACCATGTAATCCTTTTTTTTAAATGTTATATTACAAATAAAATATTTATATGCACCGATACAACATATATAAACAAATGCACTTTTATATAATATTAATTGGTATTAGTTGGTGAACATTAATTTTTTTTTCAATAAACATTATTAATTACTTTTTATTGAATACTATTACTCTCTCCAATTTAAAATGTTTATCCTTTTAGAGAAGATTTTTTAACTCAAAATATTTTCCATTTTATACTAATATGAATATTAAATAATTTTTCCAATTTTATTTTCTTTTCATTATTTATGATAATTTGCGTCAAATAAATGTATAATGACAAGTGAAAGTAAATAAAAGGGTATAAATGTGTCACTATATATATTTATTGATACTTAATGACTTTTCGAATTCATGAGAAACAACCTTAAATGATACTCCCCCGGTTCCAAACTCTATGGCATTTTGTTTGTTCATAAGCATTTAGTGGAATAGTGATAAAGTAAAGTTATGGGTAATTGGGGTATAAATAATTGTTTATTAATATTTTATGTGATAAAATGATAAAATAATAAAGTGTGTAAGTAACTTTATCATTAATTTTGTGACAAAAATAATGAGTACTTTACCATTAAGTTTGGGACGGAGGGAGTAAATATTTTGAATAAAATAATATTTTTTTTAGTATAGTGAATATTAATAGTTATACTTAGGGATGTAATCAAACTAAACCATTCGTGAATTATTCGTGATTCGGCTCGACAAATATTCGTTCGAGCTCATTTAAAGCTCGTCAACATAAACAAACAAACTCAAGCTCAATGGTATTCGGCTCATTAGATCGTGAACAGACTCCTTAGTAAATCGTGATCAACTAGCTCATACAAATAATAATTAGTATTTTAAGTTTAATTTATAATCTTTACTAAATATATATGATAAATATAAAAATATTAATTTAATGGTATGAAAATGGATAAAATTAATTGTTGATTGAGGTTAAATCTTAAAGTATTGACATTTATGTAAATTAAAAGGGAAAAAATTAACTTTACACTAGAAAAAATAATAGAATTGGGTGTAATATAGAGATGTTTGAGGGATATAGATTAAAAAATAGGGTTAATTCCATATAAATACATGACCTTTAGGTTCAGTTTCAATTTAATCACAACTTTTAATATTTTTGTGAAAAATCCCAACCTTTTACATTGTTTCAATTTAATACACGATTTTGAAATACACCCGACCATTGATGACGTGTCTCATTGAATCTTGTGTCTTTTACCATGTTCTATGACATGTTGGAAGTAAGATAAAAAAAATGTCAAAATAATACTATAAAATAAGTCGAAAAATAAAAGTAACATTATAAAATAATTTTAAAATCCAAATAAAATAAAATAAGAAGTAAAAATCAAACAAAAGAAAAGTTCAATCGTCTCATCTTCCTCAATTTGTTCCTGATTGCATATATCATGTCTCTGCTTATGTGCACATATTTGTTGCTGGAAAATTTCACGATACAGGATGGTAAAGCGGGTGAGATTGTTGATAGAGAAGGAGAGACCGCTCCTTGTGACGTATGAAAGGCTTTGGAAGGATTTTTTTATTTAAGAAATGTTTTTTAGGTCCAGAAATAATTGTTTAGCTTTTATTTTTCTTACTATTTTTGTTTCATTTTATTTTAGTTTTGTTTCTATTAATTTACATTTTTAGAGTTTTTTTTTTCCTTTTTGAATATTTATTATTATGACCTGGACAAATATGAGTATGTGGCATTCATTATGACATCCCACATTATATAATGTATAAACATAACGCCTCCGGCAAGACACGTCATCAATGGTCTGTCCGAATTTAAAAAAATGTGTATCAAATTGAAGCATCATAAAAAGGTTGGGATTTTTTACAAAAATATAAAAAATGTGATTAAATTGATACTGAGCTAAAATGTCGTGTATTTATATGAAATTAACCCTAAAAATATATATTATTGTCAATTATAAAAATGCTCAATTAAGCTTGAGATGAACCCTTTTAGCAAATGTTCAAATAAGAGGGGAACAAAGGAAGTAAAACTTAGTAAACATATATGATTTTTAAAAATATAAATTTTAATTTCTATAATTAATTAATGAATAATCTAACACAATTAACATCATTCACTTTCAAAGTGTTAAAGCGTTAATACCCGTTTCACTGGAAGACCGTCAGACATAGATATGCCTCTTGATATTAATAAGCTCATTTGAGTTCTTATAGACTCAATTAAGCTCGAAAAAACTCATAAATATTCGATAACTATTTTAGTGCCCGCGTATTACGCGGTTCTTTAATTAAAAAATACAACATTCAAAGTAAATAATATATTTAATAATTAAAAATATAAATATGTGCATAAATACACTAAATATGAATTATTTATTATTTAAGGTGTATATTAGTAAACTTGCTTAAACTTTGGAATGAAATCGTTATGTGAAATTTTATTTATCCTTTTTTATATTTAGTCAAAACATGCAAATCAAAACAAAATAAATTGATTAAGAAAAAATTTTAAAAAGAGAAAAATAAAACAACATCTAAAAAAGAAGTGTCAATATATTAATTAATATGTATTAATGAAATAAACTTAAAAGTGAATGACTTATAATATAAATAATTTTATTACATAAAATAAATTAAGATATATATAAGAGCAATTATAAAATAAAATTAATCATTAAAGTATTAATAATTAAATATAATTCACAATAATATAGTTTGATTGAATATTTTAATTATATAAAATTAAGTCGAGTGAAAATTAACTAAAGAAAGATAAAATAATAATATAATAAAGTTAAATAAATAAAATATGAATTAATAAATATTAATTGCACATTTTTAACATTTACACATACTTTAAATACATAAATAATTAAAAATTACACATTTTATAACATCCATACATACTTTAAATACATAAATAATTAGAAACTAATTATATTATGACATATCTATAAATAAAATTCATTATTTACTTTTCATATAATTCTTACTTTTTAATTAGACGACTCATCATCGAAATTCACAATAATATGATACGTAAGCAGTAGAAAATTCATATTAGTGGGTTTAAGGGATGTTTTAAAATTCCGTGTATAATAAAATATAAAATATAAAATAAATATTAATAAAAAGAAGCTAATATTCAATATATTTAAATGTTTATAGATTGAGTTAGTTAGTAAGTAACATAAATATTATTTAAAAAGTGCAAGGTTCAAACCTTAATTATTGCATCAATTTTTTTTTATTAACTTACATATTAAAATGACACATGGATGTCACCTATTAACTACAAACATATTAAAAAATAACACATCAACACAATAATATATGGCATCTCATTCAAATTAACCACAAGATGACACATCATCCAAATGAATCACAAGATGACACATCATAAAAAAAAAAAAACTCTCTATTAGTATATAGGAGGATTAAACTCGAACTTGACTGGAAAACAAACTAATCAAATTCAAATATTCTAAGGTTCAATTCGGTCGATTCGATTACATTCCTTGTACGATGTACACGGTAGAGCAAAATGTTACACATAATGTCAGTTTTGAAATATTGAAACCTTGAAAATCGAGTTTGCTATTTATCCTAAAACCATTTATTTTTATCATTCTCGTGAGTGACAAAATCTCATACACCTCGTCTTATTCCCAAGGGAAGAAAACGGGAGAAATCCAATTCCAAGCATCGTTTCATCCGCCTAATCTGTTTACATGTTATTTTTCTCGTGTTCATCTTTTTCTGCACCCAAATTTGTTACACCCCCTTCAGATTCGACTTGTTTTTGGTGCATTTCTCAATCTTTGTTGAATAAAATCGTAGCATATGACGTAAATATTACCTTCAATTTCAAGTAGTACAAAGTTTTATGAGTGAGAATTGATAGTGGTTTTTAATGCGGAAAATTTTGGGAAAACATTGGGCGGAAATTGCAATTTCTAGAAATAATAGCGGCGGGTAGGCGGTGCAATGATGAAACTGGGGATGAAATCACGCTCACGCAGAGTGGTTCAGGATAGCTCTATGGCGGTGGAGAAATCGAAAATTAATATGGGGAAAAGCAATAAAAGCGATGCGGATGAGGATGGGGATTGCAGTTACTTTTGCTGGGCGAGTTTGCCGCCGGAGCTGTTGAGGGAAGTGCTGTTGAAAGTGGAGGAATCGGAGTGTAATTGGCCGGCGAGGAAACACGTGGTGGCGTGCGCCGGCGTCTGCAAGAGCTGGAGGGAAGTGATGAAGGAGTTGGTGAAAACTCCCGAGGTTTCAGGGAAGATTACGTTTCCTATATCTGTTAAGCAGGTCTGTGGTTTAAAATTGTTTTTTGTTTTTGTGATTGTGATTCGATTTCGGATTTGTGTTTGATTGTTGGTGTTCTTCAGTGTGGATCTTGTGTTATCTCTATTTCAATTTTATCAGTACATTACAAGCAAAGTTTGTATAAAATTGGCATCATATATTTGGCGTGAATTGATTGTGGTGGGATAGGAGACGCACCATTTGAAGTAGAGTATGTGGGCAGGATTTTCTGAAGTGTAGTTTGCTTTGATTATTTGCTCCTATGTGTGTGAATTGTGTTCTGAAGTGGCTTATTTTGGGGGATTAATGAGATTTTGATCCTTGAAATTTTATACAGCTTGTTTATGCATGCATGTTCTCAAGTTTGACTCTCAATATGTTGGTCATGATTTGTGGTTGCTTTTGTGTGGTCTAGTTTCGTATATTTGTTTGCGTGCTGGAGTTTTATGCCAATTTGTCGGAATGTTGGTAGTGTCGTATACTTGTCTGCGTGCTGCGGGTTTATGCCTATTTTGTTGGAATGTCGGTGATTTGTGATTCCGTCATCTTTTATTTTTATTATTTATTATTTGTATGCATTTGGTTAATTAAGGGTTTCATCTTCTTTTCCATTCATTGACTGTATATGCTAAACAACATAATCCAGTTTGATAAGTTGTCCATTGAATACATAAATATTTGGCTTAGTGCTGAAAAAAGAAAGAGAAGTAGGAAAGAAGATTTTGTAAATGTTTTGATTTTGCCTTACATTGAATGTGGGTGGAAGGAATGATTCTAGTTTTTTTGTTAGATTTCACAAGGGTTGTTATCAAGAAGAATATGATTCAGTGATTATCCATCCATCAATTTGCCTTTTTAAGTTTTGGGATCTTGAGCTTATTTTAGCATTTAGTAAATAGGTATAGCTTTCTAAATTCATAACACTTTTGAATTATTGTATGCGATATTCCAATTCGAGTTATTGTGAATCTTGACTTTGGTCATGTGGCCGATTCATGGAACTCCAACTTGTTGCGTTTAATTTTGCCTGAATGATTCTCTGATCACAATGGAACGATAGGCAATATCAGTTTTAATGCTTCAGTAGTTTTATTTTAAATACCTGAGGTTACATTCCACTAAAATGTAATCAGATATGGGGGGTGTTTGCAAAAAAATATGCTTTTAAGGAAGTGGTTTAATTTAGTGATGGTGAGAAAAATTGTTTAATATTGAAAGTGATAAGTTTTTGCAAGTAAATTATGTTCTTAAGGAAGTTATTTAATTTAGTGATTGTTAGAAAAATGTCTTAATACTGAAAGTGATAAGTGTTTGCAAAATTTATAAGAAGTAGATGCTGAGTGTTTGATAAAAGATTTTAATATAGTAAAATATTAGTGAGAATCTATAATCAGGTAGGAGCATGCCCCTCTAAGCTTATAGATTATGGATTCTAGGTGATTAATTTAAGTAGAAATATTCAAATAAAACACTCAAATTATACGAAATTCTATGTGATTATAGTCATTCATAATTTTTTGAAAACACCCCCATTGCACTATATACAATTCTGTTGCATACTGTACATTTAAAAGGAGCACGTGTCGTAATTTTATTGGTATGCATGTCTTTCAACTAAGATTTTCAATTTGTTAAATGGATATTTACGGATACTGTACATTTAAAAGGAGCACGTGTTGTAGTTTTATTGGAATGCATGTCTTTCCAACTAAGTTTTCCCATTTGTTAAATGAAATATACGTACGAAGATTGTTTGAACATTTGTTGTCAATATAAATATATTTCTATTTTCCCCTTAGAATTCATTCTTGATTTTGTAGCCCGGCCCAAGAGAGTCTCTGCTCCAATGTTTTATAAAAAGGAATGGCTCCAATCACACATATTTTCTCTTTGTGAGCTTAAGTCAAGGTGATTATTTTTCCTCTTAGCTGCTTCCTTACCAACTCATTTTTAGAAGCTATTGTTCATTTTCATTTACACAAAGCTACCAACTCATTTCCAGCATTATTTTTTGTTTATTTTAGCATATATGTTCATTCTTGGTCTTGCTCATCTTTAAAATCCTCGATTATTATTTATGGCAGCACTTGCAGATGACGGCAAGTTTCTTCTAGCTGCTCGTAAATTTAGGCGGCCAACATGTACGGACTATGTGATCTATCTACATGCAGATGATACGTCTAAGGGAAATGACATATTCGTTGGAAAATTAAGGTGAATTATTTTTCCCGGATTTGACCAGTTATTAAAAATATTAGTTTTTTCTTTTTTTTTTTTAGAAATATTTTATGCGAGTTTCTCATACTATTAACCCATCTTACCTATTCCCTTATATTTTTCGAAAAAAATATTTCCTAGAAAAGAAATACATAGCGAATCAGAAGAAAACGTGTTTTAATCAGAGGCTGAAATCTCTTTATTTCATCAGATCAAAATTTCTGGGAACAAAGTTCATTGTGTACGATGCTGTTCATCCTCATTTGGGAGCCAAAATGACAAAAAGTTGGTCAAGCCTCATGGTTGGCTCGAAGCAAAATTCAGCTAAGCTTCCTTCAGTTAGCTTTCCTGTAGCTCACATCTCCTACGAGCTGAATGTGCTGGGAGCCAGGTAAGATGAAGATTTATACGATTAACGTAGTCTATTTTGGTGGTCTAAGATTTGAATAAAGAATTTGGGTTGATAATATTTTGGTACTCAGAGAGTAAAATAAGCAAGAAGTGCAACGTAATTATATCAAAAAAGTTCTGAGCCTTTTGAAACATTTTTTACTTGACAAGAACTTGTATACACCAAGTGCACCGAGCAATTTAAGTCTATTTTTATATGGTAATAGTTGTTTTGATAAAAGTATTAGTTTTTTAGTATTAGTTGCATTCGCTGGAAAGTATTAATTGTGCACAGTTGCACAGCACAACTGGTGTGTACAAGAGTGCTACTCTTGTTATTTTGGTTAGATCTTTTAAAATTGTCTTTTTGCCATGTTTTAGCTAAATTTGGTGCAGTATTGAACAATGTGTCAGTATGGGAATTGTTTTTTATGATCTCAATTATTTATCATCTAAAACTAACCAAACTCAATATTGGACATGCTACTCATGGTAAAATACGTAGGGTACAATATTTGTCGTTCACGTGTCAACATAAATGCTATATGCGCTTGTTTATGGATAGTGGGCACTGTACTGAATATACTTCAACTGGTGTTGTATCACTAAAAACCCCCGTATACCATTTAATCAGATCTGTGTGTGGGTTAGGTCATTTTAGCCATTGCCATAATTGCATCCAAATGGCTGAATTTTAGCCATTGCCATAATTGCATCCAAATGGCTGAATTATGGATATTCTAGAATTATAGACGAATTGGCTAAAAATAAAATACAAAAATGTCGTCGATGTTTGCATTTTTCGTTCATAAGGACTAAAGAATGTGTGTATTCTTAAAAGCCAGAAATTATGTGTGCGGAGCAATTAGGGGTGAGGAAAATACCGAATATTTCGGTATGCTGCACTTATTGAACCGAACACCGATTTTTTTGGATATACCAAGATTTTGGGTATGGTAACGGTAAGTAAATTTAGGTATTTCGGTTTTAAAAAAAACGTCGGTATTTTCAGTAAAAAACATGTACACAATTTCAAATTGCATATCAATATCATCTATATATTTACCGAAATTTCGGTAAGAAACATTATACTAAAGTGTTGGTATGGATCGGTATATAATGATACCATTCAGAAATTTGGTATGCCGAGATTCGAGTACGGTATCAGTAAGTATTTTTTATATACCAAAAGTTTTGGTACGTTATCAGTAATGAAATTTTATATACTAAAATTTTTGGTATCTTTATGGTATGAAACGATATTTTCGGTATACAGTACCGAAGCAATCATTGGTTCTTAATCCTGCTTCATTCATTGTCAAAGTGGTTGAATGCATTAACAATTCTTGTTTTATGCAGAGGTCCTCGAAGAATGCACTGCTTATTGAACTCGATCCCAGCTTCCTCCATTAAACCCGGAGGCGTTGCCCCAACACAGACGTTCCTCCCCTTAACCACCGTAGATTCGTCTCCTACAATCCCGTTTTTCCGCATGAAATCGAACCATTTTGACAAACCCCCTCTGGACCCTTGACTAACCAAGGTGGTGATGGTTCACTCGTTTTAAGGAACAAGGCCCCACGGTGGCATGAGCAGCTCCAGTGCTGGTGTTTGAACTTCCATGGCCGTGTGACTGTTGCGTCTGTAAAGAATTTTCAGTTGGTTGCTTCTCCAGAAAACGGGGTGGCTGGGCCCGAACATGATAAAGTTATTCTACAGTTTGGGAAAGTTGGGAAAGATGTGTTTACAATGGATTACAGGTACCCTATATCGGCTTTCCAGGCTTTTGCTATCTGTCTCAGCAGCTTTGATACCAAAATTGCATGTGAGTAATGTATTTCGTGTGGTATGAACGTTAAAATTTCGTTGTTAGTTTATGTAATGTTGATGGATTAGACAATCTTTGGCACTTTGTATAATCGGATGATGTGTGTAAAAGTTATTACTTCTGTAAGGTAATTATCAAGAGATTGAACTAATCTTTTTGTGTGTGGAATTTCTGAGAATGTTTTACATGTAGAAAAGATGGTAAAAGAAAAGTTGCATCAGGACATGCTGTATTTTGATCCTGGAACCACCTGCTTAGGGTGGTAATTGAGTCGAGCCGAATCTAACGTGTTGTTGTTTAAGCTTGTTTGAGACGTTATCGAGCTTTAATATGCATGTTTGAATACGAGTGCAATTGAAATTCCTGGGGAGTTGTACATTTGTTTAATGAAGCTCGGTCTCTCCCCCGCATAAACCATATAGCCAAGAGAGCTTGTTTGATAATTAATTTAGTCGAGCTCGAACGAGCTTTAATTGAGTCAAACAAGTTGAACTCGAGTAGTTTGATATTTTTATGTTTGTTATATATTTTTTTGCTTATGAAGCTTGACCCGAGCTTTAGATTGTTTTGAACATAAAAAATTTATGTTCAAACTGGTTTCATATATTACAACTATAAGTTAGGTGTATTTAGGAATTCTGCAGGTGTTAATAGTCGGATCCTTCTGAAAATAAAGTGTGTTTTGAAACACAACTGAAAAGTGTAGAAGTGATTTTTTTTTCTTCGAAAAAATTGGGTCATACCAATTTTTTAGAAAAAATACTTCTACACCCTTGAATTGAGTTTCAAAATAGCCCCAATGTATAACAAGAAAACGAGATTTATATATTAATTGAAAAAAAAAAGAGTGCGTCTTAAACAAGTTTGCAATCGTTTGGCTTACAACTCTTTTGGCTCTTTTTTTGCACATCATCATCAAACCTACTATTTACTTAACAAAGAAAAATAATTGATGAATAGCAATCAGAATCGAGCTATAATTTGTGTAAAAGCTAAATTTATCTTTTGTCATGCGTGTTACGCTACCATAATAATCTGATTTATATGGGGCATGACTATTGATATCAACAAAATTAATACATTTTATTTTGTAGTTGTATTTGATTATACGGTTATCTTAAAAATATTGTACTTACGAGTGCATGCAAGAAGATACAAACGATTTTAATCTTATAAATAAACGACTTAACATTTATTTATTGAGAGCGTTTAATGCGAGGTTTCAAGAAGTGATTTACATATTGCCTCAAGAAGAAAACAGATTTCATCTGCAGATAAATAAACAGAAGCTCAACTACAAACTGCATCTTCTTGCATTACTAGTAGCAGCATCACAGTCATCCCAGAAAAAAAATAAAATTAATATATATTTACATTGCAAAATAAGAGGCACTTCATGCAGTTTGCATCTGAAGATTAGCATCAGAGAGTGAATGTGTAGCTGCTTCTCCATTTTCAAGAGGCAAGTCATCCACAGCTAAAACAGCAGCTTGGTTAAGTCCTCGGACAAATTGAGTGAAATTCCGAAAATGGGCAGGAGAAAAGAAATCTACTCCAATTCTCTGATAAGTAAACATTTCCATCCCTGCATTTTCACCCACCAACTTGTCTTTAATCTCTTCAAACCCCTTCAAATCACGGCAAACCGACGAGTTTTCCCCCGAAATCTCCACCCCGTGCTTTCTGCAAGCCGACGTCACTTGTTCAAGAATCGATTCTGGGCTCGATTGGCACTCATTCGTCTGGTCCTCGTCTGATAAATCCAGACCTGGGATGATCACATTGCACGAATTTCTCGAGAACATTTTGATGATGTCACTGTATCCATCTCTATTAACAGTGTTGTAGACCTCACCGGTTAGCTTGGAAGGGTGCGAACGGGATTTATACCAGGAGGGCATTAAAGGGATTTTAGCAGAGAGTGGGACGGGGATGTCTTTGAAGGTGGAGGCAGCGAGTGATAAGACTCGATCACCGTGGTTTATAAGCTGGCTTGAATACCATGAGAGGAAAAAATTGCCATACGGGGTCTCCCAAGACCCGTTGTTTTCTGCAAAGAAGGTTCCGGAGAGTGGAGACTGGTCGTAGGTGGGGGCGTCATGGGGTCCACCGAGCCCCCATAGAGGGTTCCCGAGTGTGTTGGCTTGATATTTGAGATTGGCGAGCATGTTTTCGTCGTAACATTGGAATTGACCGGCCCCTAGACGAGTCTTGCTCGTTTCAGTATGGTGGTGAGATGGGTATCGTAGTTCACCATCTGGCCCGAGACCAATTGATAGGCCCTGTAAAATTCAAAACCGAATAAGATCAGCCTTAAAATCTTTTTCTTTTCCCAAATAGAAGTGCTACATTTTAGCATATGAAGTATCATTGTTTAAAAAATGTTATATTTTATGTGTTATTCTTCTCAAAAATCACTAAACAGTGGTACTTATACTAAAATGTATCACTTCGTAAGCTAAACAGTATTACCGAGTACACCATAAAACTTCCGTGAACTAAGTTCATAGAAGTTTTTGACTTAACTGAATAATACAGATTTAAGCTGATTTGAAGGAGCGGTTATAAACCTATTTTTTTTTTATTAAACCCACGACCTCATGGCATAGGTAGTGGTGCTCAAACCATTTGAGTTATTCCACTTCGTAAGCTACTTAAAACTGCTTAAAACCAATTTTCAGCAAATACTCCCAATTCTAAAAATTTAACCAAAAACATTTTATTTTCAAACACTTGATTTTTCTACGTACATAAATTTAAATCACTTCTTCAGTAGCATAATCACTCAAATGAGTTACCGTGATTGTGGAACCCATGAAAGGCGAGAACATGGATTTGAAGTTGTCGAAGAAGTCTTTGTACACTTGAAGTGGAGTCTTTCCATCTAAAACCGGAAGATCATCCGCAGACAACGATAAGCAATTCTTGTATTGCTTTCCCGATCGATCCGTGAAGTAAATACTCGATTCTGAGTCACCAATCTTAGAAACCCATTGTGGAAGTGACATTTTCTCATCGTCAGATGCATGAAAACATAGGGATACACGAAGCTTAAGATCGAGCTTTTGAACCATTTCGACTATTTCTAGATACCTGGTCCAATTGTACTTCCCCATTGACTCGTTTTCAACTACTCCCCACCATAATGGGAGCTCAACACCATCCACACCCAAAAGCTTCAATGCCTTCAACCCTGCAGCTATTGCTCGACCATGGTTTATTGTATTGCAACTTGAGACAGTGTCGAGTGGCAAACCGACGTACAACTTCACACCATCATTCTGCAATCGGATAAACAAGCAATGTTTAATACACCATGTAATGCAGAATTAATTGAACCGAGAACCAGAGAAATACGTAGCACTGGTTAGACAGAAGTTTAATGGTGAACTCTGTATACTGTTTAGAAAACGAAGCACTCCCTCCGTCTCACAAGAATTTGCACACTTTCCTTATTAGTTTGTCCCAAAAGAATTTGCACACACCAAAAATGGAAATTCCTTCATAAACTACACCCTCACGATATTCACAAATTTACATCAAATGCCATTACTTTTGGGCCTACACATACACACAAACCAATTCATTTACTTAATTTATACATAAAGGTTTACAAAATTACTCCTCAAATCCCTACTCGTTATTTCATTTTCTTATTTTGCGTGCCCAATCTAGTGTGCAAATTTCTCTGGGACAGAGGGAGTATCATTTTTTTTGTGATTTTGAAAAGTACAACGTACAAAATCAAACATTTTTTAAATAATATACTTATTTTTTTGAAAAAATTCACATTCACAAGAGACCTGCTCATATTATACCATACAAAAGATATGCAAAAACTATGGGTAATTATAAGGCCTTGTGTTTCTTCTTTAATTTGCAAATATTATACCATATTAAGGATATCCAAACTTAATTGAATCGAAAACCAGAGAATGACGAACCAAATTCGTATTGGGTTCATCTAGGAAACATATTACAGATGGCTTGTAACTGTGAAAACAATGATAAGAAGAATAAATCATTCAAAATTATTTTCTTCTGAAATTGCGTGATTAAGAATTTAAGATCCCCTTTCTTCTAAGAAACTCAGAAAGTGACATCTTACCTTCTTTTAGCATAATTCAGCAGTAAAATTATAAAATCCCCTAAAAAATTTAATAATTACCGAATACCCTTACAAAACCAAAAAGGTTTTGTTTAATTAACCTAAATGCAAAATCATTTTACTTATTGTGATTTTCCCATATGTGCATCAATTAATTGATTATGATTTTGCATAGATGAATTGTTTAATTATTCATAATTTACCATTTTTTAACCACATGTTCAAAATCAAACCGCAGACAATAAACAATTAAAATTTGAAGCAACTCAAACATATATTCAACCATGAGATCCAAGAAAGTGAAAAAAAAAAACCATGTAATTTTAAAGATTAAATAAGAGCAACAAACATAAATTGAAAAGCTCTAACTGTAAACTCACAGTCTTGGTTCTTGTGATTTTCGAAGATTTATCAGAAACAACAGCTGGATTCTGAGCAGAGGCAGATGCTATAAGGCTAAACCCAGATCTTGAAGGCCATAAAAAGCTTTGATTTTGAACAAGATTAAATTTTGACTGATTATTCTTCAAATTACAGATATTGGAACTCAAATTCCTGCTAAAACTGGAGAACCCAACATCATTTATCCTTCCAAAATTCACCTGTGAGCTTCCAATCACTGAAATCTCCATAATTGTGAAAAACCCAGATGAGGAAAACTATTTTCAGCCAAAGAATTAGGGCTCAGCAAGAAAAAGATTGAATTTTTAAGGGGAATTGATATCAAGAAAATGGATACAAGGGTTTGTTTTAGGTTAGGTTTTGCTTTGATTCAAGAATGGATAAAGTAGTTGGTGTATATATAGAATTAGAATACCTGTATCATGTGGCTTTGAAAAATTGGATTGGTGGGCCCCAGGGGTTTTGTGGAGTGAGCCAATTTTGGAAGAAAAAGTGAAATAAAAAGTTTGGACAAGTGGCAAATTTAGGGTGAAATTGATGGTAGCCGCATAATTTAGCTTATAATTTGTAAAATAAGTATTCTATAAAATATAATGAGCAAATGTTGGCTTTTATAAAAAATGTCTTTAAAGAATTTTGATTTTGTAATTGAATGTATACCACAGGAAATTCTATATGGACTGCGCATAAACATAAAACGTGTGACGACCATTTAACATTGAAAATATTCAACTTTGAAATTTGAATTGTCAGATAGACGTTAACGATTTTATATACGATTGGAGATAATTTCATTTTCAATCCGTGAACTTATTAATATTTTAAAATAAAATTTTATCATTTTATTTTATTAATTTTGATTTTAAGGTGTCCAATTTTAAGTTTTTTTAATTCAATTTTGGTAGGAGTGGCGAGTAGGGGGAGAGCAGTATCTATCGAGTATCCCAACTCAAAATTCCAAATTTTATTTACCTTTTTTATTCTTAAAATTATTTTATCTTTCTCTAATAAATTATTTTAATCATTACGGTCTCGATTGATAAGTCTTATAGTCCTAAAAGGGCTGAACTACTAATTTAGTCCACTGATTAATAGGCATTATAAAAAATCGATCGACCCGCCGCTATTAATCTTGTGAATTCACTGTTCACACCTATATTAATAATACCACCAATTTGGTGGTATTATTTTTGAGTGACTTCTACATTATAATTTATTATAAATTCACCCTTTACTTCAATTCCGCCTCCCATCCATCTTCTTCTCCACCGCCCATCCGCCGGCCATCCATCACCTTCTCCACCGCCCATCCACCTTCTTCTCCGCCGCCACAACCCACCTCCTTCTCCTGTGGCGAAATTGGCGGAGCGGAATCCACCTTCTGCTGTGTAGATTGAATCAATTTCCCGATTTGTGAGTATTTGGGTTTTTGCTATTCCTCTGAATCAATTTGAAGATTGAATCAATTTCTGGGTATTTGAGTATTTGGGTTTCTGAGTATTTGAAGATTTGTGAGTATTTCCCGATTGAATCAATTTCCAGATTTGAAGATGTATTTCTCTGAATCAATTTCTGAGTATTTGGGTTTTTGCTATCTGTGTTGTTGTTGAATTTGTTGAGTATCTGTGTTTTTGCTTCAATTTCTCTGAATTAATTTTTTGCTATCTGAGTATTTGGGTTTTTTCTCTGAATCGATTTTGCTACTGGAATTTGTTGTTGAGATTTTCAATGCGCTTTAGCAAAGTAACTTAAGTTTCAACATAATGAAATTCTTACAAGTTTGATGATTTCTAAAACAGAAGCGTACCAGAGCGGGGAGTTGCATGAAGTGGTGGAGAAAGCAATGTGTTCCTAACTCTTTTATGGCCTGGTTATTTGATTCTAGGGAATTGAATTCTTAATCCTGTTGCAAGTTGTTGCCTGAATGTTTGAATGTTTGGATATTATAGAAGCGTTTTCCTCTTATAAATTATAACATCCTTCATTTCCTTGTTTTGGAGGTTACATTAGCAACGATGATATAATGCAAATATTAGAATTCATTAATCAAGGGTGTTTTGAAGATGATGATGGTGTGCTATGGAAGATGAAGGATAAATTAGTAATTTAATAATGTTTCAAAAAAAAAATTATTCACTTTTAATACACATTAACTTACAATATTTTATATCCATTTTTTAATATTGACTACCAATCAGTTTTACAGGAGTTCATCTCATTAAATTAGTCTAGACATTAATATTGTAGAAATTTTCATATTGACTACCAATCGGGCATCTATTCAAAAGTATTTTAAAAGGCTAACAAATAAAACAAACAGAACCTTTTATAATTTCAAAACAGAACCTTTTATAATTTCAAATGATTAGGGTAGACCTATTTTTTTTTTTTTAAACCCAATTAACCTAAAAATTTAAACATAAATAATCAAAATAAATATTCAATATATGTAACAATATACGCATACATAAATATAATATATTCACACAAAATTAGCATATATGGTCCTTGCCCATTCTCAGTTTAAAATAATTCGATTTTTTTTTTTTTAAATTGAATCAAATTGTTCATAAATAAAAATAACAATGTCAACGGGGATGAGAGCAGGTCATCCTGGGCACCGTGAGTTTGGCATAAATTTTATATCAAATTAATGTGTAATAGTAAAAAACTATTGTATTATTATATTGTAATTGAATGGGCTTTATGATAAATTAATAAGTAAGAGTAAATAATGTTACATTATTATATTATTGTTGAATGAGATTATAATGATTATACGATTGTTTAATGATTAAGATTTATAAATTGATAGGACTAGATTTTAAAAATTAATTTATAAAATTTGGAAGTAAAATCAACTTAAAATTTTAAACTCACAATCAGATTTACAAAACTCAATATAAACATAACTTTTTGCTTTTTGTTCGTAATTGGAAATACAATTTATGATGGAATGTCCAAAATTGCATTTACACTTTCTCCAGGGTGTAGAAACCCACAATATTTACGTAAATTAGTTGTTATTGTCATCATCAATTGATACTAAATGAGAAATTTTATAAATAAAATTGTACATGCAATTCAATTACATCGATTGGTACATAGTATTAGTGTGTGTTTTGAAATACTAAAAATAACTTTTAAAAGCATTTATTTTTAAAAGATGTGAAAAATAACTTTAAAAATAAGTGATTTAAAAATTATTTTTAATATTTCAATACACATCCTTAATACACATCCTTATTGGATAATAAGAAAAAGTGCAACAAGAAGAAGAAAAAAATGTATACTTGTAATTGTAAAGTAAAAGGGCAAAAAGAATAAAGAAAAAAAATTGGGGCATCCTGTGGCAACCAATTTAACGACTTTAGTCCCTTTTAATTTTATATGTTCATCAAATGATTGGGAGGTATATTACACGTGGCAGAAGCCCACTTGCATGATTAGTGGCTGCCTCCATGCCACCGATTCTTGCTCATCATTCTTTTTATTTTATTCTTCGACTCTTGATTTTCCACCATTCAAACATACAATCATTGCAAGCCCCAAGATATATATATATATATATATATGGGGAATTTTATTTTAGCTGAGGTGTTAATTATAATATTGACTAACATCTTTATAAATTGCATTTATAGATTGCATTATGTGGTTGTAAGAGTAGTCACTCGCACATCAGTCTCAATTATACATGTTTGTTTTACTTTATTTTATTTTTAAAATAAATAAATAATTTTTTATTATAATTTTATATACTTTCTAATGCATAAATGCATTGAGATTACATTAATAAATTTATTAAAAAATATTATTCTATGTATATATAAACAAGTCAAAATAATTGGAATATCTATTAAAAAAAATTATGTATAAATGAGATGGAAGAAGGATATAGATGTAATTTTATATAGAATACCCTCTACGTCCCATGATTTGTTTTCACACACTTTTTAAGAAAATATAATAATAAATAAAAAAATTAAATGCTAGTAGAAGATATTAATGTCGATTTAAATTAATAACAAGACATTTAATTAAATAATATTCTATAACATGCTTTAAGTTGAAAAAATTTATATTAAAATGAAAAATAAAATAATGTTTTTGAATGCGATTAATTTATAAAGGTCCAACTCTTTTAAAAAAAAACATGTTGAAAGAGGTTGAAAATATTATAAATACGATATGAGAGCCACTAAACACACCTCATAATCCTCCATTCACACCCCATAATATTTAAGACTAAAATAGGCATACAAAAAATGACTATAATGCCCTTATATAAATGGATATAAAATTAAATTTTATTTACATAATTAATATGTAAATTATAAACGCTAAAACATTTATTTTTTGGAATTCATGCCCATAAACCCTTTCATCTTTTTTATTCAATTTCAATCATCATAGTCATGAAACGTGAAAGTTCAAACGAGCACAATAATGTAAGTGTTTTTAGGGTTTTTTTTCTATTTTTTTTAATCGATTTTTATGCAAAAACTTTGGTATTTTTAGGGTTTAATTGCGCCACAGTTCGGCCAAAATCGCGTCTGAATGTAGGAGAGATTACTCGGTGAAAACTGTCGTGCAAAAATAAAAAATTAAAAAATTGATAGTGTTCGGTCCAAGGGGCCGAACGGTAATGAATCCGTGCATGATTAGCTGGACGAACACTAGTAAGTCTGTACATAACCCGACGGCCGAACACACATGGCCGAACACACTTGAATTTGTATGAATTTGTTACCTTTGAATGGTCGATTTCGAGCCATTGTCCATGAGTTCACTTTCGATTTTGTTCCATGAGAATCAAAGTGAAAGACTTTTTTTCTTTTTTTCTTTTTTTTTTGCACGCACACTACTGTTGAGAAGTGGAAGAAGTGATTTTATTTTTTGGAGGAGAAGGGTATAATGGTATTGATTTGGGGTGGATTTAATAATATAAATTAATCTTAAATTTTTAATGGGGTGAGTTTAGTAAGTGGGGTGTGAATGAAGGATTATGGGGTATGTTTAGTAAGTAGGGTGTGAATTGAAGAAGATTAACCATGATTTATTGTAAAAAATTATTTATTAACAACATGAGTCGATGCGGATGGTATTGAGAATTTAATGATCACCTCTACCACAAAGTAATTTGCCCCGTCATTTACCCACTGGACCAACGTGATAATAAAACACATATATGCAAAGAATTGTCTACAGAACTTTTATGAAGTAATGCATGAGGCACAGCATCTACAACAATAAGACATTTGTATGAAATTATTTCTTTTGATACCCCTTGCATAAATTTAATTAAAAACTATACTGATAAAATAATTAATCTGCAATTAAATACATGCATAAAGAGATTATATGACGACATTATTTCAGATTTTGAGTATACTGGGAGAACAAGCTGATGTCATACATAAGCAGCCGGTTCACCACTCACCAAATGGGCCGGGTTGATTTTGTGGGCCTCCATAGTGTTGATGTTGATATCGATGCCCAACATCAGGAGGTGGCGGTGGAGATGGGCCTCCATAATGTTGATATCGAGGCCCGATATGAGGAGATGATGGGCCACCAAAAATTGAGCCCAATAGTCCATGAGATCGAGGCCCAACATCGGGAGGAGGTGGTGGAGGAAAACTCCGTCGGCCCATACAGCAATCTTCTAGAAGCCAGCAACAACACAAGACATAGAAGCTACAACATGCAAATGCAAATTTGTTGTACCCTTTTATAAGTATAAGCTTTTATTGCTTTCTTAATTTCCAAAAAATAAAATTCCTCAATTTTATGTACTTCAGCATAATAACTTTGACCAAAAGGCTAACAAGTTACCCCCTCCATCCCAATTAAGAGAATATATTGTGAGACCGAGTTTGTCTATTACTGTTATAGATAGACACTATAATTATTATATTTATACACCAACATCACACTGAAAACTAATAATAGTGCATATATATGACCGTTGTAATGTCTATGCATAAACGGTTTATAATAGTAATATTTAAAAAAATACTCTCACCTTCCAATTGTATTCATTCCATTTGGTTGAATTGTTTAAGGAATAATAATAAACTAATAAAAATGAAGGGTATTTTTAGGTATTATGAGAGGAAAAAGAGATATGGAGTAATGAGTGGAGTAGTGTGTGATATTTTTTATAATAGTGTTTGAAGGGTGAGGATAAAAATTATAAATAATGGAGTTACTTTTTCCTTTTATGGAATGAGAAAGTTATAATGGGACATCTATAAAAGGAAAGTGAGATAATTATAATGGGCCGAGAGAGTAAAATACACCGTGAACTCGAGTTCATACAATTTTTTTTATCCCGTTACATAGAGTACTTTATGTAGACTAATTGAATTTTACATAAAGATTAAAAAATAGTAAACGCAAATTAGACTAATAAAATCTCTAATATAGCCATATTTAATAAATTTATATTTTTCAATATAATTAATGCTTAGACTTATATGTTTATAAATTAATTTAAAAAATTACTTTATATAAACACAAGCCTATATAATTGATATCATTGGAGAGGAGTGAAAACACATGTTTTTAAGAATTAAAAGAAACCAAAAAACTTACCAAGAAGTAACAGCAGTGCATAAGTTAGAGAGGAAACCATGCATAAGACTGGGCCTTGATCGTGAACCATCCCAGTCCGGGCCGGGCTGCCACATTCCTCAGAATTCCAAAGATAATTTCCAGAGATTTTTTTTTTCCGTTGGTAATGGATTGTGAGAGTTGAATTGAAAAGTGAAGGAAAATGACTCAAAAATGAGTATTATATTAAAGCCTTTTTGTTTTTTTTGGGGGTGGGGAGGGGTGTGGCGGTGGAATTTGGGAAATATTGCATGTCATTCTGCAAACATTACACGTATCTCAGGGCAAGATATGCTCAAACTTGTCAATGTTTTTTTAATTTTATTTGTCTCGATATTGTATAATAGTATCAACCAAAAAAAAAATTATATAATAGTATTAGATTAATAACATTCTTAGTGCGTCTAAAATAAAATTTAAATTCTCCTGTCAAAAAAATAAAATTTAAACTCAATATTCAATGTAATGTCAAAATGGATTTTGAATTTAACTTTTTTTTAAAAGACAATCAATCAATTACAATAGTTCCTTAAGATAATCAATTACAATAGCTCCTTTTACCACCGGGCATGTGATAACATCATTTTATCTCGCTGTAGACCAGAACCACAACCACCACAAGAGGGGGACCACCCGAAACCGCAACTGCACTGCAACCGGAACCGCAACCACCACAAGAGGGGAACACCAGCCCACACCCAGTGGCGGATCTAGGATTTTAGATTTGGGGGTACAAAAATTTTAACAACATATCATTCAAATCAAGTATATTTTTTGGAAGAAACCTATGACATTATAACTGGAAATTTTTTGGCGATCGAGTTATTTCTTATTGTCTTTGTTTTCTTTGACTCAATATATCATTCCTAATTGAATAGGTAATATTACAGAAATTGTAATTATAATTGCACAACAAATCAACAATCGAAAAAACACAAATATCTTTCTCAAAATAAATTAATTAAACACAAATAAATATAATGATAAATCAAGTTAAACTAAATTAGGCTGCAGTGACCCATGGAAACTGATTTAAAGCGATAAACTGATTGGGCGAAAAAAGATTAGATTGGGCCCAATTTCTTTTCTTCTACTAAATGCATAGTTTTTTCTTACAATGCAGTAACTAGAATTGGGGTATAAACAACTTGCAGTAACCATATAATTAATTTTTATATGGAATATTAGCATAACTTTTTCTTGTACCCCATGTACCCTTGTAGATCCGCCATTACCCACACCAATGTTAAACGGGTCAGCCCTAACTCATTAGGGTCAGCCCTACAGGGCTACGGGCCTAAACAGGTTAGGGCCTTTGCGGTTCACTTTTAAACGGGCTATTAAGAGCCGTAACCTAACCCTAACCCTAGCGGGCGTCGGGCTAAACGGGCGGGCCACATCATTTTTATTTTTTATTTTTTAAATACAATCCAAATGTATATTAAATAGATTACAGTCACAAAAATCTGATTTCTTGATTCTTAAATACTATTATGTTCCCCATTCGAAGTCACGTTTATTGTTTACATGGAATTTAATGGGTACATGCTTCAACTTGTCTCGGGAAATCAGAATCGAGGTACACATATTCTTCACATATATAATCTAATTTTGAATTTATTTTCAAAGTTGAAATGAATGATTTATTTGTATAATTTTGACTCTCATATCACCAGAATCTTGAGCTTCAAATTAAGAAAGGTACTCTAGAGTTGCAAATGTTAGAACGCGATCTCAGGTAAAAAAATGGAAAAATTACTAACAAATACAGTATAAAATTTTAATGTAAATTATTACTAGGTACAAATGACATCGCATATATAATCAAAATTGCACGTAAAAATGTAAAATTACATACACATATGCAATTATTTTGTACCTATTAGTACGTTATAATTCTGAAATGTATCTATTAAAAAGTCTCAATAAATAATTTGATGAATAATTTTGTAGATTTTAATAATTGTGAATTTAATAGTAATTACATGAATTTGTAGGGATTACAAACTTGGCCCTGGACAAGAGCCTTCTTTACATCAACTAAGTTGGTGTGAGAGAAACTTGAACCACTCTTTATACAAAGTGATGGCTAGAAAGATAAGTCGAGAGGTATCTCACAAAAATTTATTCCTGAATATGTTACAATCTTATTTTTCAATGCGTATAATATAATTAATGTCACATATATCCACCCCAGCAGCCCATTTATCATTCTTCTTTCTTTTACTTTGGGTTTGAGCCTCTCCCTCTTATAAAAATTAATTTAAAAAAAAAAAAGAAAAATAATCAGGCCAGCCCAATAAGCCCGCCGGGCCAGCCGGTTACGGGCCAAAAAGGCCCAGTTTTAAACGGACAAGAGATACCTAAGCCCTAGCCCTGGAAAATTCCCGGTTAGCCCGGCCCGGCCCATTGGCCCATGGGCCGTTTAACATCTCTACACACCATAAAGGGAACCACCACAAGAGGGAATAAATTTTTCATCTCCGTGTATCAAATCCAAGACCTCAGGTCTTAGTTATTCGTAAAAAAATATAAGTTTACGTTAAACTTTCTATTTCAAAATATTATTATTTTAATATACAAAATGTCACTAATTTAGTAATTTTGATATTTTATTTTATATGTTAAATGTTAATATTTATTAAACAATAATACTTGAAAAAGAAAACTCAAGCACGTAAGCCCGAATTCACAAAAGACGTACCCATTATTCAACTCGATCCATTTAGGCTCTGCTTCAAAGTATTTTTGAACTTGTTAAACACGATTTTTCAAAAAATAAGTATTTTTAAGTATTGTATTGGGTTTGCAAACACACTAAACCATTAATACAAATTTAAAACATCTGTAACTAACCATTAATACAAATTAAAAAGGTCTGTAACTAAAATGAAATTTGATTTCCCCACCCATAAACATAATGTTATACTAATTCAAACAGAAATTAGAGTTGGTCAAAGGAGGGAATAATTTTTTTTAACATTAGAATGCATAAAAAGGTTCTCATGTTTACAGAAAAAAATGAAAGAAACAAGAAAACAGATATTTTTACCTCTTAAAACAGTTTGATAGTTTTCCGGCAATGATATAACACAGAATTTGCAGTGCGTGTATAGGGAATATATATGTCTATATCACATTGTCATCTTTCTCCTTATTCCGGCTAGAGTTCTTGTCCTTTCTGTGATCTTTCTTCGATGGTTTCGATTTTCTTCTTGGAGCCCCGCCACCAGAATCGACCAACGGGCCAGACCAAGTCTGCATCGGGTCTTTGGCGTAGGAGAAATTAGTGGAACTGAAGGGTACGTCTGGTGGATCAAAAGTCGGATCAATGTGGTGAAACGCTCCCAAAGGAAAACCTATCGCGCCATCTTGGTGTGGAGGAGGGAACTTCTCGCTTTTGCTCTTTGCATTTGCGTGGGAGATTAGTCGTCGTCTCTGTTATGTAAGGGCAATAAAGGTCATTGCACAATGTATATAGATCAAGAACAGTATGCAGAAAACAGAGTTATATTATCAACTTCAAGGCAAGTTTGATCATAAGTAACACTCTTGTACACCACTAATAATTTCATTGAAAACAACTCATAGTTATAAACTAATACTACCTTTCAGTAAAACAATTAATTCCCATTTAAAATACATTTGAGTTGCACAGTGCATCTAGTGGATAAAAGTTTTTGCGTTTCATTTAATCTGCAAAAGTTAAGAAAACAATTTTCCAACATCTACAGTGTGTTTAAGTTCATTTGTTCAATATCAAGTGCTCATGCCATGTCCAGATTGTAGCAAGATTTTACGAGATGTAAAAGGTTCAAAATGAGTCTAGAATAGTAATACCAATACATCGTAAAACTTTAATATAACATCAATAAACTAATTAGTTAAGAGGATGAAATGCCTCTCCCTGATGAGTATGAATGCAACTCCTTAAACAACAATATAAAAAACTGAGCCTTGTCTCACTTTATGGGATTTGAATATATGGATGGTATCTTGCCTTCAAGAGTTAAAACACGTGCTCTCGTATATATTAATGGCTCTTTTTAAGTCCTTTTAGGTCTTTATATACAATGGTTCCTTTTAAGTAATTTATTTTCACCTTAAAATTTGACTTAAGAGAGTGACACATAGAAAATGGCTTACATCAATATTGGCTTGCAGCTCAGCATTGGCTTCAGGGGCAGCAAATGCCCGTGGTGCTCTATCACGTGTCCTTGTTTTCTTTGCAGTATCAGCTTGATTTTTACCAACCGCTCTTAACCTACACTCGTGTAACACATGTTAGTTTTTTAACATAAGCGTAACGGATTTGAGGCTTACTAACTTAATCCTCTGAGTAGCAGAAAAGCAAAACAATTAGGAATATGAAAGTAAAAATCAAGCCGCATTTATGGAAAAAACACAAATCCCAGATTACACCATGCCAAAAATTGTAATGGATGCACGTAAGTTTTTATAGATGATATTGTTTTTCAGACCTTCGAGCTTCTTCATCACGGCGCTTAGCATCCATCTCCTTACTCGGTGGATACTTTGGTAGGCTTGAAGGATCACATGCATACGGTTTTGTTGTGAAGAACTGAACGAGAAAAATAGATAAATCAATGTTATTGTAGTTGATTCCCAGTTCCAGACCTCAGAAATTTAGTGGGACTTTTTTTTAAAGTCTTGTAAGTTTGCTCATATTTGCTTCTGAGACACTCCACTTTCCCATATTGAATTTCATCATGTAAACTTTAAAATTTCAATTTTTTTGTATTTTGACCGGCTACAACAGGTAAGTAACCAGTTTTGAAAGCTAACCAAAAAAATTATAAAAAAAATTGAAAAACGTGCCACAACAGCTCAAAATCGGCTTGTAACCCTCAAAAGACTAAAAAATTGAATTTTGAAAGTTAACAGGACATAATTTAATTTGGAAAGTGGAGCGTCCTGAAAGTAAATATGTACAAACTTATATCACTTAAAAACATTTTGCCAAATTTAGGTCAACTGTATCAAGAATATAAGTGTTGTGTATCGAGTAAAACCCAAAAAGGTAGGCATGACACACATATAGAGGAAGACATGACAAAATAGGTAAAAATGTAATTAAAGAGAGCTAAAAAATCATCCAATGCAAGCCAAAATAGAGTTTTGATTGAATTACAAACAAAACTTATATATTCTTAAGAAAGAGAGCTCACTTCACTGTTTAGTGCAGCTGTAGCAGTTTGTCGTTCACTTGGATCAATAGCAAGTAGAGTATCAACTAGAGATAGTGCTGATTGTGGGAAATCCTTAAATGTCTCCCGTATGCATCTTTTGTACGACTGTTGCGGTTTAAATATGGTTGCATGAGGAAGCTTCGACTTTTTCCAATATTCTTCAGAAGGAGAGCCACATAGCCTAAAAATCCTGTGAAGCTGTTCTACCTAATCACAAAAAAATAATATTTCGTTATGGCTATTAATGCCAGTTACCATAAAACCCCGCAGTTCATATCTTCACAAGATTCGATCAAATGAAGCCCACAATACAAGCAAGAGTAACACTTTGGTGCACCAGTGGCACCATACAACTGGTGCAGTTTTGACCAATTTGGCCAAAATTCTTATCAAATACATTTTTTCGCTAATCATAGAAATAACGGTCGAAAAATATCAGTTCATGTGATGAAAAGTATCAGCTCATATGATGAGTCAATCTTTGGTAAAATTGGGTCAAAATTGCACCAGTTGCACATGCAACGGGTGCATAGAAGGTTTTGCCAACAAGTAAACATGTTAAGTCATCCTTACGGACCAAAGAAATAATTTCAAATTGTTTTTTTTTTCTGCAACTCGTACGCTTCATTTTTTTCAACAGCTACAATATTAGTATATACTCCTATAAAACTCTATCTCTTCTAGACTTTTCAATAATGAGGCATGACATCAGCAACTATAGTGAACATACCCTTATGAAGCACTTACCTCAGTCCGCCCAGTCATAATGGGCTTCCCAGCAAATAGCTCAGCTAAAATGCACCCAGCGCTCCACAAATCTATACCTACGCCATAGTGGGTGGCCCCCAGAAGCAACTCCGGTGGCCTGTACCAAAGCGTAACCACACGGCTAGTCATTTGCTGCTTACTGCTGGGGTCAAAGGTAGAAGCCAACCCAAAATCAGCTATCTTAAGAACCCCTGCATCATCAATGAGGAGATTTGATCCCTTAATATCCCGGTGCAGAATGTGACGGTTGTGACAATGTTCAAGCCCAGACAATAGCTGATTCATGTAGCATTTAACCTAACATAACAATCAAACTATGGAAACATAAGAGAACAGTTTCAAACTCAAACAACTTTACTCAAGCATAGCTCCAACCGATTGGGTTTTTTGTGGGTTGATATATATTTTGTCACCTGTACTATACCCCTTTATCAAACTGATACCTGTACATTTTTGTTTTCTATTCCTGTTGCAACCTGTACTAAGGTTTAGTATTTTTCCATCCAAAAGTCGGACACGCGAAGTGCATGCCTTTTTTTCAGGGGTATATTCGTCTATTCGAGATTAATGCAAGGACAATAAATAATTCAAAGTCACTTCTCCCTTCTTCAGTATTACATCTGCATATGTAAGAGTGTTACATAGCATACTTATCACTCAAAATACTTAAAAACTCAAGACAAGACCAATGCATTTAAAGTTGAATCGATGGATATACCCCCGAGAAACAGGAATTCAAGTCATTTGTTTGACTTTTGGCTGGAAAAGAATAGTAAAACAAAGTAAAGGTTGCAACTGGAGTCAATCCTAGGTAGTAGATGACGCAATCAAAAAAAAAGTAAGTATAGTTACCAGTTTTATAAAAGGTGTATGTGAAGGTAGCCAAATGATAAGGGGTGGGGGAGTGGGGGGAAGCAGAATCAACCTGAGGCTCGGTAAACTTGACTCCAGGGCTTGAAGCAAGGCCAGCCAAATCATGCTCCATATAATCAAAAACTAAGTACAAACTACACGACATTCTTGATGTCGCCAATCCTTGCAATTTTACGACATTAGGATGATCCAAACGGCGCAAAATCAAAATTTCCCTAGCCATAAATCTCACACTCTCAGGCTCCAAATTATCAAATCTAACTTTCTTTAATGCAACGATCTTCCCCGTTATGGTATCTTTTGCTTTATACACATTACTATAAGTTCCTTGGCCAATCTAAACATCACCACAAAAATCAAACACAGCATTAGGAAAGAATCAAGAAACTCGGTAAATACAATGTAGCAACTTAGCATATAACCTCTTGCCTTATCAATTTTTTCGAATGCATCAGCTCTACGTGGGGTCCACCCGTTGATTGCCTCTCCTGCTACAGCAGAGAGCCAAGAAGGCCAACCAGCAGCCACTTGCTCACCATGGATAGACTTTGGGGGATTACTTAGCCTTGGATTTGGCCTTGACCTCCTTCTCTCTCCTCGATTCGATTGTGCATTCTCTTCCTTCCGCTCCTCCTTCTGATCACCGCCATTTTGGAGTTGACCACCACCACCTCCGCCACCATCGGCCTCCTCTTTTGACTTATCAACTGATCCAACCACTACTTTCTCTCTCTTCCCAGAAAAATCTCCCTGATGTCCTTTACTTCTCCCCTTTCCAGCTACATCAGCACTAGCTGAGCCAGAAGATGAAATCTGTTTCCCAAAAACACACCCCATTCTTTTCCAATAACCCTAACTCTCATTTCTCACAACATAGCATACTTTTGCACCCCATTCAAAACTCTCAAGTTTATCATTTACCAGAAATACAGAGCTAATAATCTAGATTTCAGTACAGAATATTTCAACTTCCTAAACAGATCACTCAAATGGATTTTCCTCAATCTAGCACATGGAAAATAAATCCTCCCCAAAAAACACTCACATTTGAGCAAACAAATCAATTATCTTAACAAAGCAATGAATACCTGGAAGTGTATCAATCAAGGAATTCTCAACAGAATAATGATCTCGAACTACAAATAAAAAAAAAAAAGGAAAAAAAACAGGTATGCTGCTCCAAAAAAAGCAGATGCAACAATAATGATTTGGAGAAAGGCCACAACTTAGGCGACGAAGAAGTATATAAGCTAACAAGGCAGGCAATATAGCTACAAAAGGCAAAAACAATATTATAGAGTCCAAAATAATAATAGTGATGGATTGATTGCACCTCCCTTTTTGTGCTTTTTTACCATGTGCGATTGGAGAAAAGATGAGAGAGTGAGCTAAAGGAGAAATTTGCACTTTCTGGTTTGGTAAAAAATGGGTAAAAGATTGATTTTGATCGACGAGGAAATGCGAGTGATCAAGCCATAGATCTGTTGTGAATTTATGATTTTTTTTTAATTTGTTACTGTATGAATTTTAGACATAAAAAAAAAACACATCAGAGGAGAGAGAAAAGGAGGAGAGAGAGAGACTGCGCATATGATATTTTGACCGCTGAGAAATGAAAACGTTACGCATGCTATTGTAAGTCAACACAGTGCATTTGGATTGGCCAATTGGATTTGAGAGATGAAATAATAATTACTTTATCAATAATGATCGAGTAAAATAAATGTAAATCACTTTTTGGAAATTGTTCACGGAAAGCCCCGAAATTGAAATGACAAATCGACGTTTTTCTATCCAAAATATTTTTTAAAGTTATTGAGACTAACTAAATCAAGACAAAAAAAATTTATAGGACTAAATATATTTGAGATCAAAGTTATGGTAATAAATATGAAATCAATTTTGCGGTAATAAATTTCACTGGAGATCTACTATTTCTATAATGTTCAATTTTTTTCACTTCCATTATTCTTATTTATTAACAATTTATTAGTTATTTTATTATTATTATTATTGGTTTTAAAATTGCTTACTTCATTTTTCAATTTAAACTTTTTACAGAAACGAAAAGTTTTCAAATTACGCATTTTTATACCAAGTATAGATCTAAAATCGAATTAATATTATGCTTACAACATAGCATTGTTAGATATATATTTAATGTACATGTACCTATAAAAAAATGTATTATTGAAATGCATAATTTTTTGAGAAATTTGCACTCAAATGATATATAACTCAATTTTTTTGATCCACATAAAACTTGAAGCATGAATTAGAAAATTTGCAAATTAAACTTTCTTTTATGCCTAATATCGACACTTTATAATTGTTGTTTTGTGGCCTTAAATTAGATGTATATATGCTCAACAAATCAATATTATAGTTTTTGGATGTGTAAGAACACACAAAAACGTGTGATAAGTGTTCGTTATACAACCCAAATAATGGACAAATTGAACTTTAAACTAAATGTACAATATTCCAAATAATAAAATAGAGAGAAACAAATGAAAAGTTTAAAATAGAAAAGGAAGAAAGTTTAGTTTGACTAAGTAGGACCAACGTTGGTCATCTAATACCAAACATTTTGTATTGAAGTGTTAATATATATGTTGTAAATGAAAAAAAAACATATTAGAGAACTTCAATAATGACCTAGCTCTAGTTGGGTTTCTATATATTCTGTATATGGAAGACCATATAATACTTTGATTTATTTGAAGATTTTATGCATTAAAAATGTGTTGAGATCATCTATTAGATTGTTTAGTTTTTTTCCCCAAAATACAGCTACACAATGAGCCAACCTTAATTAATTATAAAGTGTTGAATAATAAATATATATGAAGAAAATGTAGAACTGGCTTCCCAAGTTTTCAATGGATTAAAAGCCATTATTGGCATATTTTAGTGAAAATAATTTACAGATTTTAAATATATGCACATGAATTGTATGGTGCATATGATACTTATTATTTAAATAATTGAATTGACATGATCAATTCAATTGTGGTAATAGAAGAAATTATTATAGATTAATGGGAGATGAACAAAATAAATTTAATTTTAATTTTTATTATAATTCGTCTTATTACACAATTTTATGTTTAAAAATTAATAATTTAATTTGTGCATCGCACATGATCGAGAAATACTAGTTCCTGTAAGAGTTGTAGTACTCTTTGTAGCAAAAGGCGAAGCCCTCGCCCTCACCCTCAAGGCCCCCACCCCCCGGCCCGACAGGAATGGTGGAGGTGGTAAATCATGGTGATTCAGTGGTTCATTAGGTGGGAGGATCAGTGTCTGGTGCCCACAAGAAGCTATTCCCACATTGGAGGGATAAAACTCTCACACTGCGGCTGCCAGAACTCGATCCTGCGTCCTTGTAAGAGTTGTAGTACTCTTTACTTGGTTAATGTATACTTCTTTACAATTTTACCGTTAAAAAAAAAAAGAAAAAGTATACAACTAATCAAAATAGGCATGAATTAGCATGATAAAGCTAATAACAGTACTGGCAAGAGACTCATGTGAGGCTAACAATATGGCATGGAAATATTTGCAACAGCAAGATTGGCACACTTTCTGTCAAAAAAAAAAAAGATTGGCACACTTCACAAGCTTTACGTTATTAAGCATGCAATATCTCATCACTATGCTTCTAAAATTAATCTTATAATTTGGGGACACACAAACAAATATATGATAACTGATAAAGGTTAGTCATAAAATATAATCACGATTTAAGGGGTGTTTGTAACCACCTTTCAATAGTAAAAAAACATTTCTAAAAGCCATAAACTGTGAGGGGTAGCTTTAAAAGAAAAAGTGTTTTTAACCCTCTCAATAGAGGATGCAAACACCCCCTTAAATATAGATATTTATACGTAGATATCATTAATTGGACCTTTTTCATTAAAAAATGAGTTCTCTAAGCATAATATGCCATTAGTAGTTTACATGGTTAAATACATATTTTAGTATGATTATAATGAGAAAATTTACATCTAAAATTTTAAGCTAACTATTTCTTTTAAGGTAAAATGCAGATTAAACAAGTTTCATACTAGGGATCCGTGAAAAAGGTTAAAAGGCACTCCCTCCATTTTAGAGAATTTTTACACTAAATTGGACATACAAAATAAGAAAATAAAGTAATGAGTAGAGATTTGAGAGGTAATTTTGTAAACCTTTATATATAAATTAAATAAATGAATTGGGCTGTGTGTACGTGTGAGTTAAAAAGTAGTTACATTTAATGTAAATTTGTGGATATTGTGGGTGTAGTTTATGAAGGATTTTCCCTTTTTTTTTGTGCGCAAATTCTTGGGGGACGGATGGAGTATGATTTAAAAGTATTATTAAAGAATATTAGTGCGATAATTAAAGGATATGACTTATTACTGCTAAAAAATATTACTCGTAATATTGAAAAATATGACTTACATTATAATAGAGATATTAGTAATGAGTATAATTTACATTAAGAAATGATATTAGCTATTATTTGCATATTTTAATATAAACAAATTAATAATTTAATGAAACAAGTTACTCACTACGTCCTAAAATGACTTAAACACTAGAATTGGATCGCAAACCAAAAAAGTGGGTTTTAGTGGGTTTTAGTGGAATAAAATAAAGGTATTGTGAGTGTATTAATATTATATTTGTTTTTATTTTGGGAGTGTTCAAGTAATGTTGGGACGTCCAAATAAGTCAAGTGTTCAAATAATATTGGGACGGAGGGAGTACATGTTTTAAAAATACGGTTAAATTGTCGTTGGTGCATACAAAATCTTGCCATATGTATGTGTATGTATATATATTTTATCGTGAAGATTACATATATAACAGCTGAAACAAATGTCAAACTAGTAATGAATTAATGGATATGAGGATATCGATCGGTTCGTTGTCATACGTACTGATTTGATGGTTCAAAATATTTGAATTGTATAGTATTTGATATATTATGCTATCTTATAACATTGCTGATGATGGTGACAAAAACTATTACTCACGCCAACTGATATATTCAACTCCTATGTTAATAATATGACAAAAAATTCATGTGAGACGGTTTCATATATGAAACGGTGTACAATCTAGCACTAATTAATATCCATTCTTTCATATTATTAAAATGTTAATCCCCAAATTATGTTCCGTCTCATCGTGATGCCTCATGCAAGTGTGTCTCTAATAATATTGATATACAAGTTTAAAAAAAAAATTGACATACATTGACATACAAACGCAAAGATTGGGACTAGGGGGTGTTTGTAAAAAGTATCCTTTTGAAAAAATGATTAAAATTAGTGATTATGAAAAAATTAATTAATAATAGAAGTTGATGGTGTTTGTAAAAAAATTCAAATAAAAATTGATAGTGTTTAAAAAAAAAAACTTAAAAAATACTCATAAGCTAAGTGCCAAAAGCACCATCTTTCAACTTATAGCTTATAACTTTTGAAAAAAATTATTTAATCTCATTAAAAAAACACTTCAAATTGCTTATGCATACAATTTTAAGAGACTATAATCATTTATATTTTTTTATAAACAACCCCTATATATAACAATGTATTAAATGACAAAAATAGGCACGTGTCAATGCATTTTCAAGCCCCAATTCTTCTTGACAAGGAAATAATGATTGAATCCTGAGAAGAAAATTGAAATTCAACACCTAATTGCAATTAATTAATTAATTAACATGATTAAAAAGAAAAACTAAGATGTAATACAAATTAGAGTGGTATTAGGTTTGTTAAGGTAGGTGAACTTGTTATATACGGCTTGCTATTATTGGTAGTAGGTAAAAGGAACAACTAATTGATTGACATTATTTAGGAATACAAAATGATTTCCAATTATGGAGAATTTTCATACTCTTATGTTTTATGTTTCCTAATTTTTTTTCTTTTTGTGAATGAAAATATAGTTTATATACAACGGATGCACATTGTTGTAAATATATTGTTATTTAGTGGACATTACTTTGTGGATTTTAGTATGACTTCTAGGGCTACGACCCAACTGTTCTGTTATAAATAGGTTATATCCTTTGTAATGTCTTAAGATAAAAAATACAGAGAATTATAGTGAAAACTCATTTGGCTTGGTCGCCCCTATACATAGTCATTCTGATTAACTGGGTCAACAAATTCGCATTCTTATGTTCTTCATTTGTTATTGTCCTTATCAGCACGAGTGTTCTACCCAATTGAGTCTCAGGGATCTCGCAAAATCTGTAAGGTTTTCGCTTTATCATTCTTTTCCTGGAATTATTTCTCTGTTTTCTTGTCTTTATGAATTTGCTACTCTTGGATGCATTATTTTTCTTTTTATAGCTCGCAATAATTGGGCTCTGTGTAAATTTGGTGATTTGATTAATTTAAAATTGTCATTCTCACGGATCTCTTAGAATTGATTTGATTCATTTATAGATCGCAATTGTTTTTGCTGTTATTGATTCATTTAATCACCTGCTGATTCAAATGGATTAATTGTTCGCATCAATTTATCATTATTTAAAAGAACTTGGATATTGCATTTGCTTTCGTTATTGAACTATATTGTTGGAATGCATGGATTTCTTAATGTGATGTAAGAATGTGTTGGAATTTGGAAGTTGGTTACCAATATATAATTTACTCCTACTGATATATTAACTCTTAATGATATTAAGAGGATGTTGTTTTGTATACTTATATATCAACTCTTAAATAGGTTCAATGAATTATTTTGTCATCGAAATGTAGACAACCTGCGTCCTGAGTGAGTAATACTATCTGCACATTGGACGGAGTTGACAGCAGGTCAACCTTAATATCTGTCGCGCAACGCGCGCGACTGATTTTTTTTTTTAAAATTTAAAATATAATAATGATAAATTTTATTTTAATATTTTATATGTATACTAATTAATGATTTAAGATAGTTAATTAATTAATTAAGTATAAATATGTAGTTATTTTATATTTAATTAATATTAAGCATCAATTTGATACAAATAATATTAAGCACTCTAAAAATGTGTGTTCAAGACTTCAAATAATATTAAGCACACCAATTTAATACAGTTTATAGTATATATGAAAGTATTAGTTTTTTAGGGTTGAAAGTATTAGTTGCTTCATTTATAAGTATTAGTTGTTTAGGGTTGAAAGTGTTAGTTGTTTCATTTAAAAGTATTAGTTGTTTAGATTTGAATTTATTAGTTATTTCATTTAAAAACATTTATTGTTTCATTGAAAGACATTAAAAGCGAACAAAATTTTGTAATTATAATTTTCATAATTAATACATTTATTTTTATTATAAAGTTATTCATTTAAGTAAAAAAACATTTATGATAAATTAAGAGTAAATAGTTTAACAACTTATAATAGTAGACCTTTTAATTTTTCACAAAAATTAAGCACCAATTTGATACAACCTTAATTAATAATAAAAAAATACATAAAATTTAAATGTCTTTTCCCCAATCGAAGTGCTCCATCTTTTGTATCACTGACCCTCCAGGACCGTCAAAATACAATCGGAGGTTTCTCCATCATTGACGCATGAATGTTGCACAAACCTTGAAGAATGCGATTCTGAAATCAGATGGATCTCCACTAATCCTGAATTTGCCATGTAATTAAAAAATAAAGATTTTTATTAAGATATATAGTTTTACACAATATTAAAACGTACTTCAAATATAGTCCACATGTGTTCCCAGCACTCGGAAGGTACCATGGGCTAGTTTGTCCATTTTGGGTCAAGGTACTTGCAGTATATGCCCCGTACCACGTTATTCACACAGAATCCAAACCGTGCGATGAAACTGTCGTGTCCAAGTAGTTTGTCCATATTAAAAATGATATAATATTTTTAAAAAAAAAAAAAAAAATCAAACGTGATATTATTTATAAAAATTAGATTACCTTCCATCTTTGTCCAACCACAACAATGGCGGGGGTCTTTCCTGGTTATCGACACTGTTGTCATTTTCTGATGTTCTTTTTTTTGCACTCATCTTTTAATAAAATATACAAATATATTAGTTTTTGCACTCATCTTTTATGAATATTGTAAATTGTGAATTATTACTTTCAAAATTATTAAAATGTTACATATAATGAGTTTGATATTTTTCAATATTACCTCTTCAAAAATAAAAAATATTTTTCAATATTACAAAGGATCGTGGAGAGTGCATTATATTTTATATGTGCATCTATTATGCCCCTATTTGAAAATTTCTAAAACCATATGTAACATAATGCACACTCAAAAAATTATAAAGCAAAAAAAATAAATAAAAAAACTCAAAAAATTACAAAGCAAAAAAATAAAATAATATATATATATATATATATAAGTCTTATGCGGCTATCTTGACAGAAATGTCATTGTCATGATCAACAACTTCGACAAACAAAAGTCGACCAATGATTGGAATTTCGTTAGTCACTTCCCTCATATGTGCATTTAACACTAGTGCTTCTATTTCAATGTAGTCCTTCTACTCATAACTTTTCCAAATTCAACTTCATTCCCTTTTTATTTACCTCACATGTCATTATTTTACCATTTAACCCTCACAAAAAAACAACTAATTCTAATAAATAATTTTTTCATTAAACTCCGTGCAAATAGTAAATGTGTCTTCGAATTCGGGATGGAGGGAGTATATAATAGTATTAGGTTTATAAAATTCTTAGTGCGTCTAAAATACAATTTAAACTCAATAGTCCATGTAATGTCAAAATGGATTTTGAATTTAACTATTAGTAATTCACAAGAAAATATAAGTTTACACTAATCTTTCTTCTTCAAAATATCATTATTTTAACATACGAACACTGATTTAGTGATTTTGATATGTTATTTCATATGTTAAACGTCAATATACACTAAACAATGATACTTAAAAAGAAAACTCATATGTTAAACATGAATATACGAAAAGAAAACTCAAGCAAGTAAGCCCGAATTAAAAAAAAACACCCCATTACTCAACTCGATCCATTTAGGCCTTATTTTGAAATACTATAAAAATATTTTTTAAGCACTTATTTTTAAAGTTATAAGAATACAATTTTAAAAATAAAAAATGCTTATAAAATATTTTTTAAACACTTATTTTTAAAGTTATCAAGAATACAATTTTAAAAAAAAAAAAAAAAATGCTTCTAAATTTTATAGTGAAGTTGCAAACAAAGACTTACTCGTTAATACAAATTAAAAAGGTCTGTACTACCCATTAATACACATTCAAAGTGTTGGAAAAATTTATAGTTTTGATGAAAGTTCCAAAACAGTTATAATATGACCAGTCAGACATATTAGCTGACTGATGATCTAGAAATCAGTATAGGATGACCAGTTGATAACTGTTGTATAGAGCAATTGATGTATTTGATAGGTCACATATTGAGGGGGAACTCAATATGTATAGGTTTAGTCTTGAAGAAAATCAGAAGATCAGAAGAAGAAGATGATACCAAGACCAGAAGACCTTCTGAAGACCGACATCAGATAAGCATCAGAAGAGTCAATAAGTTGAGCTAAGACAACTTACATCAGAAGACTCAACAAGGTAGACTGATCAGTCTGAACTGATCAGGTCAGTTCCTATCTGCTGACAACTAGTGTCAACCTAAGACACACGATGTGATCAGACAACCAGAATAAGCAAGAATGAAGGCTGGCGAGTGCCGAATAAGTGTACCTGTCAACTAACGAGAGATCGACACATATATACAAAACTGATAAAGACGGGATGTGAAGCCTCAGAGTTCAACGACTAGAAAAGACAATTAAGCACGCATTTAGTCATGTCGTCTCTGAACACATCAAGTCAATCCTGCAAACCTACCTTAAATAGACCGAAACTCGAATTGCTCTCCAACGGCTAGTTCGATTTCGTGCCTATAAATATGAGATCAAACCTTTAGAGTAAGGTTACGGAAATTATACTCAAGCTCAAGCTACAAGCAATTCTGCAAGAACACCAAGAACTCAAGAAATATTCAAAGTGTTCATCCCATAGGTTCTTAGCAAGAATTCTCATCATTTAGTTATTTAGGTTACCACATACTAGGATAGAATTCAAGTTGTAAACAACAACAAATCTTTACCCAAACCGAGTGTTAGGTTAAATTTGTTTAGCAAGATTTTAAGCTAAGATTTATAGTCTTGATTTCTGGGATCAGTTGAGTGAGAACTCCATAAACATCTGTTGTACTGTGTTTGAACTAACACATTAAACTAAGTCTAGTTCGGTAGTAAGTGCCCCTGCTAATAGGGAAGAGTGGACGTAGGACAAGTTGTCCGAACCACTATATATCTTGTGTGCTTACCTGCTTTACACTATCTGCACACTACTATTTTGATAAGTTAGCATGCATATTCTAAAAAGAGATCAGTTCTGCATCAAGCAGCTGATCTGATTAGTTTGATAGTTGGTCATCTGATCTGATTCAGAAAACCTTAGAATCTGATTTATATAAAATTGGTTTTTCACACGGGTAAAACTTAGCTTCCGCACAATCAGTTAAATTGATAGACACCAAACTGATCTGCTCTCCAGCGATTAGTAAGTTGGATATCAGTTTGTACTGATCACTAGCATTCTGATCAGTAAACTTGCAATTCACACTGATCACACGAAAAAGTTTCATAAATCTATTCACCCCTCCCTTCTAGACTTCTGTCTCACTGAAACCCGTTCGGGACCTACACAAAGGGTCTCTAACTAAACTGAGATTTGATTTCCTCACCCATAAACATAATGTTTTACTAATTCAAACAAAGAAATTAGAGTTGGTCAAAGGAGGGAAGAATTTTTTTTAACATTAGAATGCATAAAAAGGTTTTCATGTTTAGAGAAAAAAATGAAAGAAACAAGAAAACAGATATATTTACCTCTTAAAACAGTTTGATAATTTTCCGGCAATGATATAAAACAGAATTTGAGTGCATGTATAGGGAAGATATATGTCTATTTCACATTGTCATCTTTCTCCTTATTCCGGCTAGAGTTCTTGTCCTTTCTGTGATCTTTCTTTGATGGATTCGATATTCTTCTTGGAGCCCCACCCCCAGAATCGACCAACGGGCCAGACCAAGTCTGCATCGGGTCATTGGCGTAGGAGAAATTTAGTGGAACTGAAGGGTACGTCTGGCGGATCAAAAGTCGGATCAATGTGGTGAGACGCTTCCAAAGGAAAACCTATTGCCCCATCTTGGTGTGGAGGAGAGAACTTCTCACTTTTGCTCTTTGCATTTGCGTGGGAGATTAGTCGTCGTCTCTGTTATGTAAGGGCAATAAAGATCATTGTACAATATATATAGATCAAGAACAGTATGCAGAAAACAAACCTATATTATCAACTTCAACTCATAGTATAAACTAATACTACCTTTCAGTAAAACAATTAATTCCATTTAAAAATACATTTGATTTGCACAGTGCACCAAGTGGATAAAAGTTTTTGCGTTTCATTTAATCTGCAAAAGTTAAAGAGCACTCTTTTCCAACATCTACAGTGTTATTAAAGTTCATTTGTTCAATATTAAGTGCTCACGCATGTCCAGATGGTAGCAATATTTTACGAGATGTAAAAGGTTCAAAATGAGTCTAAAATAGTAATACCAACACGTCGTAAAATTTTAACATAACATCAATAAATTTTAAGAGGATGAAATGCCTCTCCCTGATGAGTATGATGAATGCAACTTCTTAAACAACAATATAACAAACTGAGCCTTTTCTCACTTTATGGGGATTGACTATATGGATGGTATCTTGCCTTCAAGGGTTGACGTGTGCACTCGTTTATATTAATGGATCTTTTTGGTAATATCTTTTCAAGTCCTTTTAGGTCTTTATATACAATGGTTCCTTTTAAGTAATTTCTTTTCACCTTAAAATCTGACTTAAGACAGTGACACATAGTAAATGGCTTACATCAATACTGGCTTGCAGCTCAGCATTGGCTTCAGGGGCAGCAAGTCGTGCTCTATCACGTGTCCTTATTTTCTTTGCAGTATCAGCTTGGTTTTTACCAACCGCTCTTAACCTACACTCATGTAACTCATGTTAGTTTTTTAACATAAGAGTAATGGATTGGAGGCTTACTAACTTAACCCTCTGAGTAGCAGAAAAGCAAAACAATTAGCAATATGGAAGTAAAAATCAAGCCGCATTTATGGATAAAACACAAATCCCAGATTACACCATGCCAAAAATTGTAATATGGATGCACGTAAGTTTTTATAGATGTGATTGTTTTTCAGACCTTCGAGCTTCTTCATCACGGCGCTTAGTATCCATCTCCTTACTCGGTGGATACTTTGGTAGGCTTGAAGGATCACATGCATACAGTTTTGTTGTGAAGAACTGAAACGAGAAAAAATAGATAATCAATGTTATTGTTGATTCCCAGTTCCAATCCTCAGAAATTTAGAGGAATTTTTTTTTTTTTTAAGTCTTATAAGTTTGCTCATATTTGCTTCCGAGACACTCCACTTTCCCATATTGAATTTCATCATGTTAACTTTAAAATTTCAAATTTTTTGTATTTTGACATGCTACAACAGGTAAGTAACCAATTTTGAAAGCTAACTAAAAAAATTATAAAAAAATTGAAAAACGTGCCACAGCAGCTCAAAATCGGCTGGTAACCCTTGTAGCAGCTCAAAAGACAAAAAGTTGAATTTTGAAAGTTAACATGACTGGAATTTAATTTTGGAAAGTGGAGTGTCCTGAAAGTAAAAAATATACAAACTTTCATCACTAAAAAACATTTTGCCAAATTTAGATTAACTGTATCAAGAATACAAGTATCGTGTATCCAAAAAGATAGGCTCACACATATAGAGGAAGACAGGACAAAATAGGTAAAAATGTAATTAAAGAGAGCTAAAAAATCATCCAATGCGAGCCAAAATAGAGTATTGATTGAAATACAAACAAAACTTATATATTCTTAAGAAAGAGAGCTCACTTCACTGTTTAGTGCAGCTGTAGCAGTTTGTCGTTCACTTGGATCAATTGCAAGTAGAGTATCAACTAGAGATAGTGCTGATTGTGGGAAATCCTTAAATGTCTCCCGTATGCATCTTTTGTACGGCTGTTGCGGTTTAAATATGGTTGCATGAGGAAGCTTCATCTTTTTCCAATATTCTTCAGAAGGAGAGCCGCATAGCTTAAAAATCCTGTGAAGCTGTTCTACCTAATCACAAAAAATAATATTTCGTTATGGCTATTAATGCCAGTTACCATAAAACCCCGCAGTTCATATCTTCACAAGATTCGATCAAATGAAGCCTACAATACAAGCAAGAGTAACACTTTGGTGCACCAGTGGCACCATACAATCGGTGCAATTTTGACCAAATTTGGCCAAATTTCTATTAAATATATTTTTTCACGAATCATAGAAATAACGGTCAAAGTATTAGTTCATGCGATGAAAAGTATCAGCTCATATGATGAGTCAATCTTTGGTAAAATTGGGTCAAAATTGCACCAGTTGCACAAGCAACAGGTGCATAGAAGGTTTTGCCAACAAGTAAACATGTTACGTCATCCCTACGGACCAAAGAAATAATTTAAAATTGTTTTTTTTCTGCAACTCGTACACTTCATTTTTTCAACAGCTACAATATTAGTATATACTCCTAAAACACTCTTATCTCTTCTAGACTTTTCAATAATGAGGCATGACATCAGCAACTATAGTGAACATACCCTTATGAAACACTTACCTCAGACCGCCCAGTCATAATGGGCTTCCCAGCAAATAGCTCAGCTAAAATGCACCCAGCGCTCCACAAATCTATACCTACGCCATAGTGGGTGGCCGCCAGAAGCAACTCCGGTGGCCTGTACCAAAGCGTTACAACACGGCTAGTCATTGGCTGCTTACTGCTGGGGTCAAAGGGGGAAGCCAACCCAAAATCAGCTATCTTAAGAACCCCTACATCATCAATCAGGAGATCTGATCCCTTAATATCCCGGTGCAGAATGTGACGGTTGTGACAATGTTCAAGCCCAGACAGTAGCTGATTCATGTAGCATTTAACCTAACATAATAATCAAACTATGGAACCATAAGAGAACAGTTTCAAACTCAAACAAATTACTCAAGCATAGCTCTCACCCATTGGGTTTTTTTTGGGTTGATATAATTTTGTCACCTGTACTATACCCTTTATCAAACTCATACCTGTACATTTTTGTTTCCTATTCCTGTTGCAGCCTGTACTAATGTTTAGTATTTTTCCATCCAAAAGTCAGACACGTGAAGTGCATGCCTGTTTTTCAGGGGTATATTTGTCTATTCAAGATTAATGCAAGGACAATAAATAATTCAAAGTCACTTCTCCCTTCTTCTTCAGCGTAACATAGCATACTTTTCACTCAAAATACTTAAAAACTCAAGATAAGACCAATGCATTTAAAGTTGAATCGACGGATTTTTGGACAGAAAAAACCAGTAAAACAAAGTACAGGTTGCAACTGGAGTCAATCCCAAGTAGTAGATGACGTAATAGAAAAAAAAAAGTATAGTTACTAGTTTGATAAAAGGTGTACAGTACGGGTAGCAAAATGATAAGGGGTGGGGGAGTGGGGGGAAGCAGAATCAACCTGAGGCTCGGTAAACTTGACTCCAGGGCTTGAAGCAAGGCCAGCCAAATCATGCTCCATATAATCAAAAACTAAGTACAAACTACACGACATTCTTGATGTCACCAATCCTTGCAATTTTACGACATTAGGATGATCCAAACGGCGCAAAATCAAAATCTCCCTAGCCATAAATCTCACGCTCTCAGGCTCCAAATTATCAAATCTAACTTTCTTTAATGCAACGATCTTCCCCGTTATGACATCTTTTGCTTTATACACAATACTATAAGTTCCTTGGCCAATCTAAACACCACCACAAAAATCAAACAAAGCATTAGGAAAGAATCAAGAAACTCAGTAAATATAATGTAGCAACTTAGCATATAACCTCTTGCCTTATCAATTTTTTCGAATGTATCAGCTCTACGTGGGGTCCACCCATTGATCGCCTCTCCTGCTACAGCAGAGAGCCAAGAAGGCCAACCAGCAGCCACTTGCTCACCGTGGATAGACTTTGGGGGATTACTTAGCCTTGGATTTGGCTTTGACCTCCTTCTCTCTCCTCGATTCGATCGTGCATTCTCGTCCTCCCGCTCCTCCTTCTGATCACCGCCATTTTGGAGTTGACCACCACCACCTCTGCCACCAGCGGCCTCCTCCTCTTCCGATTCATCAACTGATCCAACCATGAACGCCAATGCAAACAGTTGACATGCGGCACATGCCTTAGTTTTAGATGGAAATAAAACTTCAAGGCAGAGTCGGTCAGGAACCCAAGCATTGAGCAAATGACTCATTACAATCAGCTAGACTTAGCTGAATTTTTTTAGTACATATATGTTGCAACATCTTAAGTTATATATAGGTTAAAATTTAAAATAATTCAAGGACATGTGCAGCAGCACCAATTATACGGTTCTACCACCCCAAGCTGACGCTGCTTCAAAGGGCCATTTGATTATTCCATTGGTAAACACTTCATTCATAATATTCTCTTACAAGGAATTTCTATCTAGCTAGTTCTTCGAGTATATCTTTTTTCAGCTTTAATTTACATCTTTTCGGGAGTCATACTCCCAATCCCTAATAATTATTTAATTTTCCCACAAGTGATTACTTCTTTGAGTTCTTTCGGTTTTGAAAAAGAATTTGGGGATTTTCAAATCCAAATCTTATTAATGTTTTGGGATTTTGATTAATTAAGCACTATGTATACATACACATCTTAGTAAACTACCTAACTGCCCACGTTATTTTATTACACGTTTTACTCGATTTGGATCCTATGTTGTACAAGATCATCCTGTGCATTAAAACCGTCACAGAATCCTGCGCAGTATCGGGTCCAAATACACTATAATACCGTATGATGGCCGTATACAGCACAGGATCCAAATCTTTATTCTCACTCCCACAATCATCACATCATTACAGATAGAACCAATAACAATATAATAATACAAAATTTCAAAACAAACTAATTGGAGGATTTAGTGCTGGAATTTTTTAGTAAAAGGGAAAAGGACGAACAAGATGATTATTTTACTAAAACTATAACCACACAACCAAAACACAAAACTAATTCATCATTATTTTACACATAATTAATAAAAATAATTCAATAATATAATGAAAACTAAAAAAATGAGATGAAATTAAATTAATCACACCTGAAGTTGAGCTTCTAAAGCTTTCGCATAGTGCAAGTCGCTGAAGTTCTTCCTTATTGAAAACAGCTCCCACCAACCTCTCCCAGTTATCATAAATTCTTGACATTTTTACCCTAAATTCTCGATTGGAAATATAATTGAACACATATATAGTGAAAGTCAAAGAACAGAGTGTCAATTTGAAAAAAGTGCCTCTTGCTGAAAATTCTAGCTAATTATCTTCAATTTTATGCAAAGTCAATACGTACAAAATTATTTTTAATTTTTGGTAGACAATCTTTTTACTTTTTGGTCCTCTATACGTGTCTTATTTATAATCTGGAAATACAGTTTCTTTAGTTCTTTGAGTTAGTTGAGTTTTTTTGCACTTTTGATCCCATGAATCATGTCATATTTTCAATTTAGTCTCACTACTGACAGAACTAGTCCCACAAGAATTTTAATTTGTAAATGTGGCCCCACAATTTACCAAGTTTGCACATTTGGTCCCAAAATTAAACGGCGCTTGACGGCATCTAGTTAACCGCGAAACGGACACTGTTAAACGTATAATTAATACGTGTTAAACATTAATCTGTCTTAACAAATTAATTGAGTTTTTTGCACTTTTGATCCCATGAATCACGCCATGTTTTCAATTTAGTCTCACCACTGACAGAACTAGTCCCACAAGAATTTTAATTTGCAAATGTGGTCCCACAATTTATCAAGTTTGCACATTTGGTCCCAAAATTAAATGGATCTTGACGGCATCTCGTTAACCGCGAAACGGACACTGTCAAACGTATAATTAATACTCCCTCCGTCCCAATTTTTATGAAACTCTTTCCATTTTTTTTGTCTCAATCTTTAAGGAACACTTCTTAAAATGGATATACTCATTTTATCACATAAAATACTACTCCCTATGTCCTAACTTTGATTGTCCACTTTCCGTAAATAGTCGTCCTAATTTTGTTTGGTCATTCCTAAAAAGGAAATAAAGCAACTTTCAATTCTATTTAATATTATTATTCCCTCCACCAAATCCAATTTACACCATTTAATATTATTATGTCCCTACACCAAATTCACTTTACACTATTTAATATTATTATCTCATACTTTTTCTTAATCTCCGTGTCTACAGTATTTGACTACGTTTAAAAATACGGGTCGGATCGGCCGGTCGGACCGGTCGGACTAGAGAATCGCTGCTAGGGCGCTCAATAGGGGTGCCCAGAACCGCTATTAAACCGCCCGGCAAAAACCAAAAAATCCGGGTGAAAACAAGTGAACCGCCGGTTTTCATAAAAAAACAAGAAAAAAAACCCTCGCGACCTGTTGTCGCCGACGCCAAGACGCTGCATCCCCGCCTTCGCCTCGAGAAAGAAGACGCCGCCAAGACCCTCTATTCTTCGCCACCGCCAGGGCTTTCTCGGTCAGCCCGCTCTCATTGCACAGGGAGAAAGAAGATAGAGAAAGAAAAGATGCAGAAGACGGTTGTCATGGACACCAAGATGGGAGAATCACATACTCATGATGAGTAATTTGGTAAGATTTGTGAATATGAAGATTGAGAGAAAACCCTCGTTTTATTTGGAGAAGACTTGATTTTCCCACCAATTTTTATTAAATTTGAATTCAATGGGACTAAAAGTGAAAGTATATTGGCGCCAAAAAACGTGATTAGCTGAAAATTGGCGCCAAAAGAAATGGAGGGAAGCGTTTTGGGTTTTTGGAACATATGGGACCATATGTGCAAGTGGGCCCATATAAGTTAATTGGTTAATTTTGTGTTAATTATGTTTCATAACTTATGGGATTAAAAATGCAAGTGGTTAAAAGGTGATTGAGCCTTAATTGCGAATTAATTATGTCTCATAACTTATGGGACCACATTTACAAGTCGATTTAACAGTTTCCGTTACGGTGGGACCACATTTGCAAATTAAAATTCTTATGGGACTAGTTCTGTCAGTAGTGAGACTATATTGAAAACATGGTGTGGTTCATGGGACCAAAAGTGTAAAAAACTCGCATTAGTTCTGTCAACATCAATGGATTGAAAATAATCTGATTTGTCAACCGAATATTTCATCTCCTACAACCAGAAGATGAAATCTGTTTCCCAAAAACACACCCCACTCTTTTCCAATAACCCTAACTCTCATTTCTCACAACATAGCATACTTTTGCACCCCATTCAAAACTCTCAAGTTTATCATTTACCAGAAATACAGAGCTAATAATCTAGATTTCAGTACAGAATGTTTCAACTTCCTAAACAGATCACTCAAATGGATTTTCCTCAATCTAGCACATGGAAAATAAATCCTCCCCAAAAAACACTCACATTTGAGCAAACAAATCAATTATCTTAACAAAGCAATGAATACCTGGAAGTGTATCAATCAAGGAATTCTCAACAGAATAATGATCTCGAACTACAATTAAAAAAAAAAAGAAAAAAAACAGGTATGCTGCTCCAAAAAAAGCAGATGCAACAATAATGATTTGGAGAAAGGCCACAACTTAGGCGACGAAGAAGTATATAAGCTAACAAGGCAGGCAATATAGCTACAAAAGGCAAAAACAATATTATAGAGTCCAAAATAATAATAGTGATGGATTGATTGCAACTCCCTTTTTGTGCTTTTTTACCATGTGCGATTGGAGAAAAGATGAGAGAGTGAGCTAGAGGAGAAATTTGCACTTTCTGGTTTGGTCAAAATGGGTAAAAGATTGATTTTGATCGACGAGGAAATGCGAGTGATCAAGCCATAGATCTGTTCTTGTGAATTTATGATTTTTTTTAATTTGTTACTGTATGAATTTTAGACATAAAAAAAAAAAACACATCAGAGGAGAGAGAAAAGGAAGAGAGAGAGAGACTGCGCATATGATATTTTGACCGCTGAGAAATGAAAACGTTACGCATGCTATTGTAAGTCAACACAGTGCATTTGGATTGGCCAATTGGATTTGAGAGATGAAATAATAATTACTTCATTAATAATGATCGAGTAAAATAAATGTAAATCACTTTTTGGAAATTGTTCACGGAAAGCCCCAAAATTAAAATGACAAATCGACGTTTTCTATCCAAAATATTTTTTTGAGACTAACTAAATCAACGACAAAAAAAAATTTTAGGACTAAATATATTTAAGACTAAAATTATGGTAACAAAAATGAAACCAATTTTGCGGTAACAAATTTTACAGGAGATCTACTCTTTCTATAATGTTCAATTTTTTTCACTTTCATTATTCTTATTTACTAACAATTTATTAGTTATTTTATTATTATTAATTTAACATTGGTTTTAAAATTGCTTACTTCATTCCCTCAAAAAAAAAAAAAATTTACTTCATTTTTCAATTTAAACTTTTTTACAGAAACGAAATGTTTTCAAATTACTCATTTTTATACCAAATATAGATCTAAAATCGAATTAATATTTTGCGTACAACATATCATTGTTAGATATTTATTTAATGTACAAGTACCTATAAAAAAATGTATTATTGAAATGCATAATTTTTTGAGAAATTTGCACTCAAATGATATATAACTCAATTTTTTGATCCACATAAAACTTGAAGCATGAATTAGAAAATTCGCAAATTAAACTTTCTTTTATGCCTAATATCGACACTTTATAATTGTTGTTTTGTGGCCTTAAATTAGATGTATATATGCTCAAATCAATATTATAGTTTTTGGATGTGTAAGAACACACAAAAACGTGTGATAAGTGTTCGTTATACAACCCAAATAATGGATAAATTGAGCTTTAAAACCTTGGCATGATTGATATGATTGAATGTAATTGCGGCTGAATGGAATAAAGGCCCGAATGAAATTATATAGAAATGATCATTCTTATGATTGGTATGACTTAAAAATAAAATATAAGTATTGGTGAATCTATTTTAAAATTATATTATTAATTAAATTATACTTTAATATTAATATTATTATTGATTATTATATATATTTTTAGCTTTTTAATATATATATTTTTAAATAATATTTTTTATAATTACAAAAATAGTATTATTATTGTGTTTATTATAATAATATATAATTTTAGTAAACATATGTATGCATATTAATATGTTTTTAATTGTTGTTGAAAGTATGAGTTAATAATAACATTATATATATTTTTAATATTTTTATTATTAATAATATATTATTAAATAATAATGTTTTTATTTTATTTTTATTAAAATATTATTAAGAATTCACTTTAATTTACATTTTTTGAGATATAGTATTATTATTAAAAAAATTATATCATTTATATATTTTAATATTATTATATTTAATATGATTATTATTATTATTATTGGAGTTGGTTATTATTTTTATTATTATTAAATTATTATTGTTATTGTTAGGTAGAACTTAGAAGGTAATATTATGAAATGAATGATAATATTTTTTGTGGAAAAAAAAATTTAATTACTCAAAATGTGGAATATATAAACTCATAGGGGTATGTAAGGAATCACAATTTCTTTATTTTTGGGAATAACCATTTCTAATTGAATTATAATTCCTTCCAAAAATACATATAAATCAATGTATTTGGAATAGATTAAGGAAATTCTCTATCTATTCCAACATACCAAACATACATTCCAAATAATAAAATAGAGAGAAACAAATGAAAAGTTTGAAATAGAAAAGGAAGAAAGTTTAGTTTGACTAAGTAGGACCAACGTTGGTCATCTAATACCAAACATTTTGTATTGAAGTATTAATATATATGTTGTAAATGAAAAAAAATATATTAGAGAACTTCAATAATGACCTAGCTCTAGTTGGGCTTCTATATATTCTTTATATGGAAGACCATATAATACTTTGATTTATTTGAAGACTAGTTTAGTGCAGCGTGTTACGCGATTTTTAATTAAAAATTGTAATATTTTTAATAAATATTATATTTAATAATTAAAAATATAAATTTGTGCATAAATACACTAAATATGAATTAATAATTATTTAAGGTGTATATTAATAAATTTTCTTAAACCTTGGAATAAGATTATTGTGTTAAATATTATTTATCCATTTTAATATGAAATTGAAACCTACAACTCAAAACAAAATAAATCGACTAAGAAAAGACAAATAAATAAATAAATTAATATGTAATAATAAAAAAAATTAAAAGTGAATGAATTATAATATAAAATACTTTTGCCACATAAAATATGTTAAGATATACATAAGAGCAACTATAAAATAAAATTATTTATTAAAAAATTAATAATTGAATATAATTCACATTAAAATAAATATAGTTAGAATGAATATTTTATTTATCTTAAATTAAGTCAAACAAAAATTACTTTATTAATAATGATCGAGTAAAATAAATGTAAATCACTTTTTGGAAATTGTTTGCGGAAAGCCCAAAAATTGAAACGGCAAAACGACGTTTTTCCGTCCGACTTGGAATTAAAATCGAACATTGTCAAAGTTATTGAGACTAAATCAATGACAAAAAATATTTATAGAACTAAATATATTTGAGGTCAAAGTTATGGTAACAAATATGAAACCAATTTTGTGTTAACAAATTTCACAGGAGATCTACTATTTTCTATAATGTTCAATATTTTTCACTTCTATTATTCTAATTTATTAACAATTTATTAGTTATTTTATTATTATTAATTTAACATTGGTTTAAAATTGCTTACTTCATTTTTCAATTTAAACTTTTACAGAAACGAAAAGTTTTCAAATTACGAATTTTTGTACCAAGTATAGATATAAAATCGAATTAATATTATGCGTACAACATAGCATTGTTAGATATACTAGTATATCATTCATGCGTTGCACGGTTTGTGAGTATAAAATGAACATAATATAAAATGTATTTATTTTTGTATTAAATAAATTATAAAAAAATATTTTACTTATAATAATAATAAGAATCTTTTTTTTTTAAATATTTTTTTTATTTAGATGCAATGCACGATTTATGAATATATTTTGATTTTGTAATCAGACATGGAAATGGGTGGATCTTTAACTGCTTAAAAAATTTACTTTGTTAAATAATGCAAATTTAAAGAAATTTTTTTCTTACAATTTTAAATTATTTCTTCTAAACCACTTTGATTGTCACTAATTATTGTCTTCCCAATTTTCATTGCATGTAAAAAAATTCAAATTGTCCCCTTTAGTTACTCTGAACATAATAACATATAACTACCCATGATTGAAATTGATCTCCTTAAAAAAATCCAAGATTTTTAATAATTGTCTATAATTCTTATTAATGATCACACCATAAGATATCATTAGTCAAAATTATCTTTCTAAGATGTTAAAGAGGGTTTACTATCTGATGATGACATTGTCATTCCCGAAATCAACACTTTTTGTCCTAAGTTAGTCTTTATTAGTATTTTCTTTTAAAAATATGGGTATCAAGCTTCATCACAACCAACTCAGTATCGTTTTACAATCCAAGGTCTAATGTCAATTGTACATGCAACTAATTCATAGTAATTAGACTCAATGATGGACCTACATGTCCTATGTTGGGATCACGTGCCCCCATATTTTTTTAAGTATATGTTATATATCTTTTAATTATTAGGAGTAATACTTATATTATATGTATATAATGACTTAAATGAGTTTTTAAAAGTGTTATAATTAGTTAATCATGCAAATATTTCATCTAAAAAAATTTATAGATCTGTTATGTATATGCACTATCACTATTTAAATAAATATTTTTTAAGATAGTAATAGTATATAATTATATATGCATAATCTTGACACTAAAAAAAATAGAATTCACGTGAACCCGGGTTCACCAGAAAAATCAACTTGTTATATTATTTATTTTTGTGCCCCCGTCATGAAAGTTTTCCGAATCCGTCCATGATTGGAATAATCAATTTAAATATTATATCCTATAAAAGAATCATACAAATGAGTAAACAAATCGAGCTTTATCACAACCAACCTAGTGTCATTTTACAATTCAACTAATAAAGTCAACTAATAATTTAATTAAAAATTATTCAACTAACAATTTAAGTCTAATGTCAATAGCTCATACAACTAATTTATGGTAATTGGACTAATCAATTTAAATTCAATATCATGTAATATTATCATACAAATAAGTATATAAATTATACATTTTCATATATACAATACTTTTCATCTTTTTTAGATAGCTCAAAATTCAAAAAGTCAATCTTTTATCACATACTCAAAATAGCAATAAAGTAACTTTACAGTTCGTGCTACCCCTTACAAACATCACTAAATTACATCACATGTCACTACTAATTACATACAAAATTAACTTATTTTTTTTTATCTTATTCACTAAAAATTGACAAAATACTCATATAAAAAAGCTATTTTATTACCTTCAAATATTAATAAAGAATTTCCTCATCAAAACCCATGTCAAAATCAAGTGTGCAATCTAAAAAAAAATGAAAAGAGTAACTTGTTTTTTTTAAAATATATCCATATCAACTACAAAATATAACATCTTATATTATTAATCATTAATGTGCCACTTTTAAAATTTTATGATAAATTTGTAATAATTTTTTGTTGAATTTTTTTCTTTTTTGGTATAATATTTTGTTATTATGTATGTATAAATAGATTTAGTTCACAAAAATTTGTAATAATTTTTTTGTTGAATTTTTTTTCTTTTTTGGTATAATATTTTATTATTATGTATGTATAAATAGATCTAGTTCAAAATTTCAAAAATAATATTAATAATTTAGAAAATATTCAAAAAATAATTAATATATATGTGTTAGATATGGGGAATTGAACCTTGTACTTTTGCATACAAAGGAGATAAAAAATATTTGTTATACCATTTGAGCTACATCAAATTTGTTATATTTTTTAAAATTTTATTAGAAAATTATAACAATTTTTTGGCCCAACTTTTGACCCAACATTTTGTTAAATTATTCAATTAACAATTTAAGTATAATGTCAATAGCTCATGCAACTAATTTATGGTAATTGGACTAATCAATTTAAATTCAATATCATGTAATATTATCATACAAATAAGTATATAAATTATACATTTTCATATATACAATACTTCTCGTCTTTTTTAAATAGCTCAAAATTCAGAAAGTCAATCTTTTATCACATACTCAAAATAGCAATAAAGTAACTTTACAGTTCGTGCTACCCCTTACAAACATCACTAAATTACATCACATGTCACTACTAATTACATACAAAATTAACTTTTTTTAAAAATCTTATTCACTAAAATTGACAAAATACTCTTATAAAAAAGTTATTTTATTACATTCAAATATTAATAAAGAATTTCCTCATCAAAACCAGTGTCAAAATCAAGTGTGCAATCTAAAAAAAAATGAAAAGAGTAACTTGTTTTTTTTTTTTTTTTAATATATCCATATCAACTACAAAATATAACATCTTATATTACTAATCATTAATGTGTCACTTTTAAAATTTTATGATAAATTTGTAATAATTTTCTGTTGAATTTTTTTCTTTTTTGGTATAATATTTTGTTATTATATATGTATAAATAGATTTAGTTCACAAAAATTTATAATAATTTTTTTGTTGAATTTTTTTTTTCTTTTTTGGTATAATATTTAATTATTATATGTATAAATAGATCTAGTTCAAAATTTTAAAAATAATATTAATAATTTAGAAAATATTAAAAAATAATTAATATATATGTGTGTTAGATATGGGGAATTGAACCTTGTACTTTTACATACAAAGGAGATAAAAAATAGTATTTGTTATACCATTTGAGCTACATCAAATTTGTTATGATTTTTAAAATTTTATTAGAAAATTATAACAATTTTTTGGCCCAACTTTTGACCCAACATTTTGTTATTAGATATGTATAGATATTTAATGTACATGTACTTATAAAAAAATGTATTATTGAAATGCATAATTTTTTGAGAAATTTGCACTCAAATGATATATAACTCAATTTTTTTGATCCACATAAAACTCGAAGCATGAATTAGAAAATTCACAAATTAAACTTTCTTTTATGCCTAATATCGACACTTTATAATTGTTGTTTTGTGGCCTTAAATTAGATGAATATAAAATGGTTTTTTATGCTCAAATCAATATTATAGTTTTGGATGTGTAAGAACACACAAAAACGTGTGATAAGTGTTCGTTTTACAACCCAAATAATAGATAAATAGATAGATAAATTGAGCTTTAAACCCTAAATGTACATTCCAAATAATAAAATAGAGAGAATCAAATGAAAAGTTTAAAATAGAAGGAAGAAAGTTTAGTTTGACTAAGTAGGACCAACGTTGGTCATCTAATACCAAACATTTTGTATTGAAGTATTAATATATATGTTGTAAATGAAAAAAAAACATATTAGAGAACTTCAATAATGACCTAGCTCTAGTTGGGTTTCTATATATTCTGTATATGGAAGACCATATAATACTTTGATTTATTTGAAGATTTTATGCATTAAAAATGTGTTGAGATCATCTATTAGATTGTTTAGTTTTTTTCCCCAAAATACAGCTACACAATGAGCCAACCTTAATTAATTATAAAGTGTTGAATAATAAATATATATGAAGAAAATGTAGACCTGGCTTCCCAAGTTCTCAATGGATTAAAAGTCATTAATGGCATATTTTAGTGAAAATAATTTACAGATTTTAAATATATGCACATGAATTGAATTGCGTGGTGCACATGAGACTTATTATTTAAACTAGTGTTAGCCCCGCGAATTTCGATGATTGAAATAATTTTTTAAATTAAAATAATCAATAATATTTTAATATTTTTTTGTCTTTTAGTATATTTTATGGTCAAATAATTTGTAATTCATAAAATATTAATTATGCATGATTTTTCATCATGATCAAGACATTATTTTTAATCTTCTTTGCTCTTTATTTTTGACACAACACTATGTAGTTGAATGGAAAAAAAAATGTATTTAGGTCCGTAATTATGATGGTGGTAATTAAAGGACAATAATTTCAGTTTGAAAAAATTAGGTTAGTTGTTTGGCAAAAGTAGACTTGTGAGTTTCGAGTTTACGCAAATTTATGCTCGTAAATTTTGAATTTCGACAAAAGTAAGTTCACAAGTTAAGTTTTCACAAATTTAAGCCCGTCAGTGTTGGGAAAATGACTTATTTTTGTCAAAAAAAATATTAATTGTAACACCCCGTTTTCAAAAACTTCCATTTTGTATTTAAAATAATTTAATTATTTATTTAAGTATCAAAGTTGTGAATTAATTGAGTTTGTGCAAGCTTAAAATTTATGAATTTTAAGAGCTAATGTTTTCAATGGAGTTTTAAAGAGTTTTGCAGGATAGCGTACGGAGGAGACCGAGCTTGATTGCGATTCACTCGACACAAGTAATTAATGAAAAGAGATAAGTAATTTTATTTGAAATAATTGTGACAAAATTGAATAATAATGATAATACATTTAGTAATACTAATATTTATAATATTTAATTATAAAAGATCACATATCAAGAAATATTCAACACAGATTATTTAGTTACAGAAATTCCTATAATGATGGAATTTAATTAGATTATTTCCATATCTTCATTATTAATGTATCTTTATATATATCTGTGTAAATCACTATATAAAATATTAATAAGTTAAATTAAAGATACTACATGATAATAATTTAACAATAATAAATAAATAAAAACACGTACGCATTAGAAAGAAAAAAAAAAGGGCACGCACATATCCCCTATATAGTCAAATTCTTAATAACAATAATGAAATAGTAAAATTAAATATATATATTGCATAAAACACACAGAATACCAGGAGCCTTTCTTTTTCATTCTATGCCTCTTTCTTTTTCGGCGTCTCCGTTCTCACTCCCACTCTCTAAAATTTCCCCTCAAACAATCAACAACTCTGAGCAAATACTCAAGAAATCAGTGATGATTCAAGAGTGTTGGTCCTGGTGCTAACGAGTCTCACACGTGTATGGGGGGGAATACATTTGTTCAGTGATTTTTAAAACTTTTCTTTCACTGAGGTCAGATGGGTCAGGTTATCCTGATAATTTTGCTCTGAGAAGCACGGATTGCCCTGAGTCAAAGTCTACTGAGACAATGATCCCGAAATTTCTTTTGGAAGCTTCAGATTAATTTCAACCGATCCTGAATTTATCGAGAGATCCCGAGGAGCTTGATAAGATAATTATCTTCTTGAACACTTTCGAGAGAGTTAGTTCAGTTTGGTAACTATCTGTTCTAGCTACTCAAGTGTGCGGAATGGTTGGCCCTAAGTTTATACTCGTTTTAGCTTTGCTGAAAATCTTCCCTTCAATAAAACAAAGGATTAAGGTCAGATCAATTTGATGCAAGTTCAGTGGATTGATTCCAACTGAATATCAGTGAAATATGCTTTCAGTGAAAAACATGCAACATATAATAATGCAGTACAGAAAGCAAACAATACAACAATTATAGTGGTTCAGAGACTCAAGCTCCTACGTCCACTCTCTCTGATCTTCAGAGAAATTCCTTAACCACTTCCTAAAGCTTTCAGGCTAACTCACTGTAGCTTACTCACTTTTCTACCTTGAGTTTTTCCGGGTCGACTCAAGCAGCCTTACTAACTCAAACACACACAAGTGTTTAGACTACCACAAGTAGCTTACTAACTTATTCTCTAGAGTTTTCTGGCTAACTCACTGTAGCTTACTCACTTTTTACAACTCTAACTCACCAACAAAACATACACAAACTACCTTAACAAAGGGTTTGAGTTTTGGGTTGGTTTTCAACTAGGGTGAGATATCCTTTACAATAAGAACAGATGCAAAGGCTAGGATATCTCTACTAAGCTTTGGATATATCTATCAATCTAGGCTTAGAATAGTGAGCTCTCTCCAATGTGAAACACTTGGGAAATTCTAGGGTTTTCGAGTGCTTCGATTTGCAATAATACGAATGAGCTCTTGAGTTGCTTTGAAATTTCTCGTACCCTCTCAATGTAAAGGGTCACTGGTATTTATAGGCAACTTCACCAAGGTCACTCTTTGAAAATTATCCGTTGGAAGAGACTTCTGGTGTTTGATGAACGACTATTTTTAGGGTTTGAACACTCCCTTGCATGTTTTAGGAAATATGCAGTCATGTAGCCAATCACCAATTTTTGCACTCTGGAACTTAGTACTACTAACATAATTCAGGGACCTGTCGCTTTCAGTGTCAGTGAAGTACAGTGTTGTCTTCCTCTGATTGATTCTTGTCTTGAGCGAATGTAGACAAACAAAACGGCTCTTTTTGGTCAATCTCTCTGAATGAGACAACCTTAAACAACACTTAGACTTAGTTCCTTTTGTCTACATTAGAATGATTTGGGCAACATCTATTTTTCTGAACATTTGCGTTTTTCTCAGTTTTGTAGTCTTCAGATAGATATTATTTAGTGCCTCAAACATTCAAAGTTATCTTTGAGTATTCGATATCTTCATCGAGTCTTCGATGTCTTCAAAGAACTTCATCGAGTCTTGATGTCTTGACAGAACTTCATGAGTCTTGATGTCTTCAACAACTTCATCGAGTCTTGATGTCTTCAGATACTTACTGAGTCTTCAGTGTCTTTAGCAACTTACTGAGTCTTCAGTGACTTCAAGATCTAACCTGATCTATATCTGCTAACTATACATTGTGCAGATATCTTCCTGAATAATCTATGCTGAAACCTGACTCAGACTATCAAGATTATCCTGAACATGTCATACTTAGGGGTTTTTGGGATCTAATCAAAACTTCTTTATTAAATTCATCTCCCAACAATTTCCCCTTTTTGATGATGCCAAAACCATCTTGTTACATTTAAGAAAACCTAACCTATCCTTAGGTTTCAGTTTATCTATTACAAACCAAATGGTATTTCACCCAACATTTTTCTAAACAATCTGGCATATCAAGTGATTAAAGACATGTAAAAAGATAATGAGATATTATCTTTTGAGCATAAAGATAAAATTTTCATTGATATAGGATAAGAGTTACATATTACAATGAAAATAAAAAATAAATCAGAAGAACAAAGTCTTCAGTCTTCTTCCACTTCATCCTCTGGCACTTCCAGGTTGAACATCCCGTAGTATCTCTTCTTCAGTTCATCCCTTGCCTTGATGATATCAGGGTTGTTTCCTGTTAGGCCTAGCTGGATGGCATACTGGGCTATTTCCTGAGAAATGGCTGCTTCATTCACATAGCCATTCTCAAACCTAGGAGCTGGGTACATGTATGGACCAGGGGCTACTATCTGCGTGTTTCCTTCATCTGCCATGTTGATCCAACTTTGCAGGTATTTAGGATAGAATGTCAATAAGTACTCAATGAAGGCTTCATTCTTATCCGAGCCGCTCCCTTCCATTCTCTCGAGATCTCATAATAGAACCAGAAGGTTCTCTTGATCTCTTCCCATGCATCATTGAACTGTATAAGCATCCACTTGTCAATGTGCGGCCACTTTTGAGTCTTTTCCGTACCCCTCCTTGTGCTTAAAAACTTTTTAAAACCACCTCTTCTTTTTTCTCTCTTCTTCTTTCTTTCTTCTTCCCGATCGATTGGAACACACAAATCAAGCAACTTTCTTCTCTTTTTCAATCAAGAACTTTCGAGTTTTTTCTTGGTATCGAAGACTTCTTTCTCGAGTTTCAGGTTTTTTTTTTTCAACTTCTTCCTCGATTTCTTCAAATTCCATTATCAACTTCCTCCTGAGTAGGTTTTGAAATTTTAGCTCTTTTCTTCTTTTCTTGTTCCACGAATGCAACAGCCTTTATCTTTTCAGGCCTGACTTGCTCTTCACCGGCTTTGCTTGTCTCAATCATCCTTCTATCACTCATTTTTTCACTAATTACTTCCTGAATGGTTTGCTCAGATGCTTGAGTGAAGATAGGTTTTTCTGCTTCTTTGAACTTCAGTTTCTCAGTGGCTTCAATCTCACTTAAGGCATCCACAATTTTCTTTCCTTCAGCTTCTTTTGGAGCCTTTCTCTCCAAGGTTTGTGCCAACAACTCACTTAATTTGCCACCAGGTCTTTCCCCCTTTTTGGCACCATACCTTGGGAGTAGTTAGTCGGTCTTGATATCCATATAGTATTGCTTTTTGCCCATATTTAGTCTTTGCTCGCTTAACCGATCATGCTCATCCTCTAGCCTCATCATGTAATTCTTGGCCATTGAGAATTCATCTGCGAGTGGAGCAATCTGCTTTGAGAACACTTCATGCATCATGTCTGTCATCTTGGTCATGAGCAGGGAGCCCATTTCCTCAACAACTGTCTTGATTATCTGATCATTCTTCTCAATCACCTTGGCTTCAAGATAGACAGTTCTTTCTTGATACATCTACTTCATGTTGGCATTAAGATCTGTATGTACTCCATCAATCTTTCCATCTAATGTAGTTAATTTACCTGATAGAGTTGTTTGAAGCGTATCAGATGATGAACTCGGTTCTCCATTTTTACGATTTTTGAGCGGCCGGACTAACTCCATCTGAGTCATCTTGTCTGTGAGAATTGTTTGCATCATGCCTGATGAAGAGCTTAGATTCTCAAGCTTTTGAGATTGACATGCCAGTATTTCTTCCATCCTTGGCTCTATCTTCTTTAACTCATCCAGGATTGGTGTGAAATCAACCACTGGAGTTTGTACAACATTTTCCAACTGAACTGTGTGCTCCAACTGAGCCTCAGTCTGCATATCATAAACATCAGATTTAAAGCTAAGTACTTCAGTAACTTCGACATAATGTATAACAGTGCCAAAAGGTACCTGAAGAATGCTAACTTCACCGAGGTTGTCTCGATATCGATTGGTTCAAAGATCGATATCTCGTCCTCATCCGAGTCTCGGTTTCCTTCTCTTTCTCAAGATGTCACCGTCTCGAGGTTCCTTCTCCTTCTCGGGATTTATTTTCTGCATCATCTCCCTTATCCTTATCTTTGTTTTGATCATGAGAGCTGGAAGCATCTACTCCTTCAGCAACTTTCTTTTCAGCTAGCTTCTTTTTCACCAATTCATCAAACTCAGCAACTTTCATCCTGAGTTTTGTCCTTCTGAAGCCTGAGAATTCAGTCAGGGCAGCTGTCTCAACATTCCACCACTCTTCTCCTCTGTATGAAGCAATGTTCAGCATCTCCGGGAGTGTTTGATTCAGAATATACACTATCGTTCTGAGCCTGAAGAACATATCCTGAAGGTCAGGATAGACATTCAGCTCAGGGTATCTGTCCAAGATGAACCGTTCCCCTTGCTTCGCCATTCAGTCTCTTCGGCTTCTCCCTTCTTCAATCTTGGGCTTTCAGGAGTAGTACCCTCAGATTGTATGAGTTCCAGAGCTGATGGATCAAGAAATGGTTCATTCAGAAGCGCATCCAAGTTCAGCAATTCATGAGTTTCAGACTGATATGACGTCTGAACAGGTCTTTCTTCAGTAGGGATTTCCTGAGAGATTTTATCTAAGCTCAGAGAGGTTTCAAGTACCTCAGAGAAAACCTGCTCCTCAGTTTCTTTCTCCTGCACATTTGTCACTACCTGAGCAAGAACCTGAAGTGGAGATTTCAACCCTTGCTGGCCTTCAGGTTGAGTTTCTTCAGTTTCACTGGCCTCCTTCTCAGCAATATTTTGATGCCTTCTTTGCTTCTGAGGAACCAATGCTTTCTTCTTCAGTTTCTCACCTTTCTCTCTTTTAATTTCCATCAGGGCTTTCCCCTTAGCTTGTTTGGCTTCTTCATCAGTTTCCTCAGTGGATTTCTGAGCGGATTGTCTTGTTTCCCTGACCTGCTCCACCACTGTTGTATCTTCCTCAGTTTCCTCCTTAGCAGTCTCCACCTGAGACTCAGAGTTTTTCTCTTTCTTTCCTCTCAAAGTCTTTTCGTTTGTTTGGCTTGATCACTCACCACCTTGATCAAATAGTGCAACCAATTGAATGCCATAGTAGGTGAATCTTCAATCGCCGTCATTAGCCTTAACTTAGGCGTGCTTATCTGTTCGAAACTACCAGATCTACTCATGATGCATTTGCTTACAATATCCAACAATACTCGATATTTAGGCTTCAAATGCCTCTTATTCAGAGTAGCTTCAAACTTTACTGGATGCTCAGTAATTTTATCCAAATACTCTTGTTCCCTACCCATCATGTATACCGTAGGGTCTTCACCTCTATCACTTAACTCATATATGGCATTCAGATTCTTAGGAATAATATAAAATCCCCTAACAAAATCCACATATTTCGAACCATGCTCCAAATGTGAGACTGTAATCTGAGACTCTATGCAATTCTCATCATCTAACTGCATATTAGGAACAAACTCAATTACCTCTTTTGCATATTCGGCCTCTGGTTGATTCGCGACCAGGCATATAAGCTTTGCCAAACGAATCATATGCAACGTCTCCTCCTCGTGAGTTGCATTGGACGTGCTTTCTAGAGAAACGATATATTCGTACCATGGTTTTTTGGAAATGGCGAGTTTGTCGTATATAGAGAGTGTCATTTTTGAAGAATTTCTGGTGAAGGGTTTTGAGATAGGTAAAAATTTCTGGGCAATCGAGGGTTTCGAAGCAGAGTGTTTGTGAAGATGAAGGCTTTTTTTTTTTTTTTTGGAATAGGGCTTGAATGAAATTTTTCAATGGATATAGGATTTTGATTTATGGAAATCACGTAGATGAAGGTTTTGACGGTCAAGATTAAAGACCGACTAAAACGGGTATTTGAAAGGACAATTTCGCAAATACTAAGCCGCCAATTTATCCCTATTGGTGATTAATGAACAGTGCATTTAATTACTGTTCCTGCATACCATTGACTTTCCTCGTGGATTTCAAAGGTCCAGCCCAATTATTTCTTCAGGTGTTTTGTCATTTATTGCCAATGATTACTGAGATTCAGATAGACAATAAATGTGGTGCATGACTAAATACTTCTTCAGACTAATTTTCTCCATCAGTCTTACTGAGTTTTGACCTTGATAAAATGTCAGTATAATACTGAGTACTGAACTTCAGGATAACTGAGTTTCCCAAGACTCAGTGTTCAGGACTCTCAATTTTATCCTGAGTTTTTCAGTAAAAATCTGAGAAAACTTCATGCATTTGAAAACCTTCAATTTTTTAGATTTGCTTTATTCACCTGGATCCAACATACCTAATTCAACTGATAGTTCCTGAAATCTTGATTCAGCCAAAGGTTTAGTCAGGATATCAGCTCTCTGTTTATCAGTATGAATTTTCTCCATTCTGATGTCTTTTTTCTCAACATGATCTCTGATGAAGTGATGTCTGATATCAACATGCTTACATCTGGTGTGCAATACAGGATTTTGTGTAATAGCAATTACATTATTATTATCACAAAATATAGGTACTTCATTGGCTATAATCTTATAATCCCTCAATTGTTGTCTGAGCCAAAGAATCTGTGCACAACAGCTTCCTGCAGCCATGTATTCAGCTTTAGTAGTACTGGTTGCTACTGAGTTTTGTTTCTTTGAAAACCATGATATCAGTTTACTTCCAAGAAATTGACAAGTTCCTGTGGTAGACTTCCTGTCAATTCTACATCCTCCATAATCTGCATTTGAATAACCAGTTAATTCAAGGTTATCATCAGCTGGATACCATAATCCTCTATTCACAGTGCCTTTAAGATATTTTAAAATCTTTTTGGCAGCCTCCATGTGACTAGCCTTAGGATTAGCTTGGTATCTTGCACATATCCCAACAACAAATGTTATATCAGGCCTACTTGTTGTGAGATATAGCAGTGATCCAATGATCCCTCTATAATCAGTGTGATTTAGTGATTTGCCTTCAGGATCAGGATTCATCTTGTAGTTAGTATTAATTGGAATTCTAACTGCATTGCAATTCTGTACTCCATACTTTGCAATCAGATCTCTGGTGTATTTTGCTTGATTGATGAATATTCATTCCTTAGTTTGTTTCACCTGAAGTCCAAGAAAGAAATTGATCTCCCCCATCATTGACATCTCAAACTTTCCTTTCATCAGAGTAGAAAACTTTTCACACAACTGATGATTTGGAGATCCAAATATGATGTCATCCACATAGATCTGAACTAGTAAAATATCCTTTCCATCTTCTATCCCGAACAAAATCCTATCAACATTTCCTTTGATAAAACTATGGTCAGTAAGAAACTGAGAAATAGTATCATACCATGCTCGGGGTGCTTGCTTAAGACCATACAAGGCTTTCCTGAGCCTGTAAACTTGGTCATTCTGACACAATCCTGGAGGTTGTTCCACATATACTTCCTCCTTAAGCACACCATTCAGAAATGCACTTTTCACATCCATATGATAGACTGTGAATTTCATGTGGGCAGCATATGCAAGAAACAATCTGATGGCTTCTAGTCTTGCAACAGGTGCAAAGGTTTCATCATAATCCAAGCCTTCTTCTTGGGAATAACCTTGTGCAACAAGCCTTGCCATGTTTCTCACAACGTTGTTGTTTTCATCTCTCTTATTCTTGAACACCCACTTAGTTCCAATCACATTGTGCCTTTTAGGTCTGTCCACTAGCTCCCAAACTTCATTCCTTGTGAACTGATTCAATTCTTCTTGCATAGCAACAATCCAGAATGAGTCTTGTAGAGCTTCTTCAATCTCAGTAGGTTCTTTTTCAGATAGGAAGCAGCAGAACAAAGCACTTTCTCCGTGGAACCGTCTTGTCTTTACTCCTTCTGATAGATCACCCACAATCTGATTTGTAGGATGACTATCCAACCATGTTCTCCTGGATGTTCCCCCTCCAGTATTGTCCTCAACATCAGAAATGTTAGGTTCAGGCAGTTCATCAAATTCAGGGAACAACATAAAATGAGAAAGGGAATCATCTTCCTCAGGGGAAATTCCATTCAGAACATTGTCAGAGACATTTGTTCCCTCTTGGTTGATAGATTCAGAGTTTGCCTCAGCTGTGACCACATCTTCATTGGCATTACATACCTGAGTCTGAACTGGTGTATGTTCAGATTGGTCAGCTTCAGTGTGTTGGCTTTCCTTCAGTGGAGAATTTCCATCCTGAGTCTCACCATCCTGAGTTTTTCCATCCTGAACTTCTTTGTCTGAGTCTGATTCACTCCATTCATAGAAAGTGACTGACTTCTTCTTTTCAGGTTCAGAGGATTTCTTTTTTAGGCTAAGTCTGGTGATTCTCTTGGTCAATTCTACTGAGTCGTGTTCCTGTTTCTTCTGAACACAAGTACATTCATCAAAAACAACATGAGGTGTTTCTTCCACAATAAGAGTCCTACAATTGTAAAATCTGAAGGCTTTACTGACTTCAAAATATCCTAAGAATATCCCTTCATCAGCTTTGCTATCAAAAGTTTTCAATTGATCTTTACCATTTTGTGTATGAAACACTTGCAACCACACACTCGAAAGAAAGAAACAAGAGGCTTCCTTTCATTCCACAGCTCATATGGAGTTTTTCCTTGATTCTTGGTCAGCATGGATCTGTTCTGAGAGTAGCATGCAGTGTTGATAGCTTCAGCCCAAATTCTCTTAGGAATATCAGCTTCAGCAATCATTGTTCTTGCAGCTTCTTTCAGAGTCCTATTTCTTCTTTCAGCAACACCATTCTGTTGTGGGGTCCTTGCAGCTGATGATTCATGGGTTATTCCATTTGCTGCACAATAATCAGATATGATATGATTGATAAACTCAGTTCCTTTCTGATCTGTTTTGACCACACTCAGATTCTTTTCAGTACTAAGCCTTTTCAGTAGTTCAGGCAGTTTTGTCTGAGTCTATTTCTTACTGAGTAAGAATATGACCCATGTGTATCTAGAGTAATCATCAACTACCACAAGTGTGCATTTCCTCCCATTAGTGCTCACAGGTGTTACTGGACCAAAGAGATCCATATGTAACAGTTGTAGTATTCTATCAGTAGAAACATCTATTTTGCTTTTGAAAGATGCTCTGATTTGTTTTCCTTTCTGACAAGCATCACAAACATGATCTTTACTGAACACTTCATTTGGTAACCCCCTCACAAGTGCTAATCTTGCAAGTTTGTTTAGGGTTTTAAAGTTTAAGTGATTCAGTCTTTTGTGCCACAACCAACTGTTATCAGTGGAACTTTTTGCAACCAAACATGTATCTTTAGGAGATAATTTCCAATCAGCAAGATACACTTTTCCTTTTCTAGTACCAGTAATTAAAATTTTCTGTGAAGTATTATCTTTCACATAACATAAGTTCTTTGAGAACTCAACACTGAATCCTTTGTCACAGAATTGACTGATAGAAAGCAGATTATGCTTTAGACCAGACACATATGAAACACCATGGATATGAACAGAGTCAACTTCAAGAGTTCCATATCCTTCAGTTTGTCCTTTGGAGTTGTCTCCAAATGTGATCTGAGGGCCTTTTTGCTCAATATAGTCAGTGAGTAGTTGCTTATATCCTGTCATATGTCTTGAACATCCACTGTCCAGATACCATACAACAGGTGCCAATTCATTTCCACTCATCAGTGCTATGTTGTATTCATTCAGCTCAGTGACCTTTTCATTTACCTGAAAAATAGATCAGTTTTTAGGTACCCATTTGGTGCAGGGTCCTACCAGGTTAACTGTACCTTTTGGAACCCAAATATGCCTGATAACTCTAATTACTTTAGAGTGGCTGATTTGTCTCCCATAAACATCTACATACAGATTCACTACCCTAGGTGCCTTGACAGTACCTTGTGTATGAGTGCCAGCCTTAGCATGAACATGAGCTTTAGAGTTCTTCTTGGGTTCAGGCTTTTTGTTCAAGTGCCTTAGCTTTGGTGCAGCTGGTCTCTGTCTCTGCTGACTTGAGTTCAGGAAACCTTTACCCTTAGACAAGTGGGGTTTAGGTTGCCTGTACTGAAATTGGGGTCTTTCAGTAATCTGAGGACTTGGTCTTTTTAGTTGAGAATATCTATGCTGAGTGTTTCTCTTCTGAAAATTCCTCCGATGGTTCAGTGCAGATCTCCTTAGGTTGGTATTCTTAGCCTGAGGCTTTAAAGTACTGGCCTGAAAATTTCCTACTGAGTGTTCAGGTTTTCTAGCCTTTTCCTGAGGTTTGGGCTTTCTTCCCTGAACCTTCAGTTTTTCTGAAACCATGGGTCCTTTACCCTTGTCTAAAACGCTGGGCTGTTCTTCAGTAAGAAGATTAGATGCCACTGGTTTAACAAAGACTGTCTTGGTGCTACTAGAAGCAGCATTCAGAATACCCTGTGAGGTTCCCCCTGGAATGTATCCCAATCCAGCTTTTATAGTTGCAGGTCTTTGATAACTCTGAATTTCATCTATTACTTTAGATGCAGAATTCAATAGAGCTAACTTTCTCTGCGCACTATCCTCACATTTCTTTAGAGTTTCATGCATCTCAAAGAGGTCATTGAACTCAGTTCTGATAAGCTGAATCTCTTTAGTGGATATCTCTAATTTTCCATTCAGGATCTATATCACCTTCTCTTTTTCTGAGAGTTGTACTTTCAGAACATCCAGTTCATCAGTAGTTCCCATCAATTGAGAAGTGATCTCTGCATTTTTAGAGTCTTTCCACTTCAGATTCTCAGCAGTCAGTTCCTTGTTCTGCTCTTGAGTTTCAGTGAGTAGTTCTTATAACACAGAATAGTCCATCATAAGATTCTCAAACGAATCCATCAGGTCAAAGTTACTGTTAACAGTTGAACTTGAGAACTCATGTGCTTGTGTAGGAGCAACAACAGAGATAGAAGAATTTACCTCCTCCAGAGCCATAAGACAGACATCATCACTGTCTCTGTCTGAGAAAATCTCACTGAAGAACTGGAACCTTCTTCAGAATGTTCTTCCTCTTCTGCAATCATAGCTTTCTTGCTGGAGATCTTCTTGTCTCTCTTGGCTTGTCTCTCCTTTATTTCTTTAGCAATCAGCTCAGGACAGTCATATTGAAAGTGACCTTTCTTCCGACAGTTGTAGCATCTGTTGGTATCATCATCCTGATCACTTTCCTCCTTGGTCTTGGAGTCCTTCTTCTTGGATGAGGATCCTTCAGCTTTGTGGTCCTTCCTTTTCTCAGTGTATCTGTCCTCAGCTTCTGAGTCTCTCTTGTACCTGTGATTCCTGTAGTATTTCTTATATTTTCCATATCTGCTATTAAGTCTTTCAAACCTCCTTGCCATCAGTACTAGCTTATCCTCTTGCTCATCCTGTTTTCTGGCAATTGAGTTTTCAGACTCTCTAGCTTTACAGGATTTCTCTTTGGCTTTAAAAGCCACATTCTTGCTAGATGAAGAATCATCTTTGCTGTCAGATTTCTTAGTTTTCTTGTCAATCACAAACTCATAAGCTTTCAGTTCGGAGAAAACTTGTTGGTATGACATGGAATCAATATTTTTGGTGTTTTCAATCACCACATCATGTATATCCCATTTCTTAGACAATCCTCTAAGAATTTTCAGTGCCACTTCTCTCTGTGAGTATCTTTTCCCAAGAGCACTCAGATCATTCATGATGCTAGTGAATCTGACCTCAAGTTTGTCAATGGACTCACCATCTTCCATTTCAAAGCCATCAAACTTTCCAATAGCAACAGAAAGTTTGTTTTCCTTAATATGATCTGTGCCTTGACACATAACAACAAGTGTGTCCCATATTTCTTTTGCAGTTTCACAGTGAGAAATCATCCCCATAACACCATCATCAATAGTGCTATACAAAGTATTTTTAGCAATGTAGTCCAGATTGACTAACTTTCTCTCATCAGGAGTCAGTTGGTCATTAGGTTTAGGAAATTCATCCCTGGGATCATTTCTCTCAGTATCAGTGATTCTGGAATTTACAACAGTAAATTTGAATGGTCCTTCAGAAACCACTCTCCACATTATTTCATGTTTTGAATACAGATGAGCCTGCATTCTCAGCCTCCATAGGTCATAGCTCTCAACAGAGAACATAGGAAGTTTCTTAGAAGGCATGATGACTGAGCCTTGTAAGATATCAGCAAACAGATCTATTCAGTAGACCACCAAAGTCTTTCAAAGAATAGACTATGGCTACCAAAAGCAAGTGGTCAAAATGAACCAATTGCTCGATACCACTTGTTGGTCCCGTAAGCTAACGAGTCTCACACGTGTATGGGGGGAATACACGTGTTCAAAGGATTTTAAAACTTTTCTTTCATTGAGGTCGACGGGGTCGTTATCCCGATAATTTTGCCGAGAAGCACGGATTGCCCCCGAAATAAAGTCTCATCGAGACAATGATCCCGAGCCGCTTTCGAAGCTTCAGACAGCCCAACCGATCCTGAATTTATCATAGATCCCGAGGAGCTTGGATCGATAATTATCTTCTTGAACACTTTCGGTAGAGTTAGTTCGGTTTGTAACTATCTCGTTCTAGCTACTCAAGTGTCTTGAATGATTGGCCCTAAGTTTATACTGCTTTTAGCTTTTGTTGAAAATCTTCCCTTCAATAAAATAGTGATTAAGGCTGTGATCAATTTGATGTAAGTTCAGTGGATTGGTTCCAACTGAATATCAGTGAAATATGCTTTCAGTGAAAAACCATGCAATGTATAATAATGCAAAGATGTAAAGCAAACAACACAAAGAATTATAGTGGTTCGTAGACTCAAGCTCCCTCGCCCACTCTCTCTCGATCTTCGAGAGAAATTCCTTAACCACTTCCTAAAGCTTTCAGACTAACTCACCAGAGCTTACTCACTTTTCTACATTGAGTTTTCTCGGGTCTCTCCAATCGCAGCCTTACTAACTCAAACACACACAAGTGTTCAGACTACCACAAGTAGCTTACTAACTTCTTCTCTAGAGTTTTCTGGCTAACTCACTGTAGCTTACTCACTCTTTACAACTCTAACTCACCAACAAAACATACACAAACTACCTTAACAAAAGGTTTGGGTTTTGGGTTGATTTTCAACTAGGGTGAGATATCCTTTACAATAAGAACAGATGCAAAGGCTAGGATATCTCTACTAAGCTTTGGATATATCTATCAATCTAGGCTTAGAATAGTGAGCTCTCTCCAATGTGAAACACTTGGGAAATTCTAGGGTTTTCGAGTGCTTCGATTTTCAATAATACAAATGAGCTCTTGAGTTGCTTACCCTCTCAATGTAAAGGGTTACTGGTATTTATAGGTAACTTTACCAAGGTCACTCTTTGAAAACTATCCGTTGGAAGAGATAGCTTTATGAGTTTCCTCTTCTGGTGTTTGATGAACGACTATTTTTAGGGTTTGAACACTCCCTTGCATGTTTTAGGAAATATGCACCATGTAGCCAATCACCAATTTTTGCGATGCGAACTTAGTACTCTTGACATAATTCAGTGGTCCCGTCAAGCAAAGATTATCGGTGAAGTATGATGTTGTCTTCCTCTGATTGGTTCTTATCTGCAGTGAATGTAGACAAACAAAATGGCTCTTTTTGGTCAATCTCTCCGAATAAGACAACCTTAAACAACACTTAGACTTAGTTCCTTTTGTTCTGCATTAGAATGTTTTGGTCAATATCTACTTTTCTGAACATGTGCATTTTTCTCAGTTTTGTAGTCTTCAGATAGATATTATTCAGTGCCTTTGAATATTCAGGTTATAATGAGTATTCAAGATCTTCCGAGTCTTGAAGAATTCACCGAGTCTTCAATGTCTTCAAAGAACTTCTTCGAGTCTTCATGTTTTCAAAGAACTTCATCGAGTCTTGATGTCTTGCCATTTCATGAGTCTTGATGTTTTCAAAGAATTCATCGAGTCCTCGGTGTCTTGCCACTTACTGAGTATTCAGTGTCTTCAAGATCTAACCTGATCTATATCTGCTAACTATACATTGTGTAGATATCTTCCTGAACCAATCTATCTTTGAAACCCCGACTCGACTATTAAGATTATATCCCTAACATGTCATACTCAGGGGTTTTTGGGATCTAATCAAAACTTCTTTATTAAATTCATCTCCCAACAATTTTCCCCTTTTTGATGATGCCAAAACTATCTTGTTACATTTAAGAAAACCTAACCTATCCTTAGGTTTCAGTTTATCTATTACAATCCAAAAAGGTATTTCACCCAACAATTTTCAGGCATATCAAGTAATAAAAGACATGTAAAAAGATAATGAGATATTATCTTTTGAGCATAAAGATAAAATTTTCATTGATATAGGATAAGAGTTACAGATTACAATGAAAATAAAAAAATAAATCAGAAGAACAAAGTCTTCAGTCTTCTTCCACTTAATCCTCTGACACTTCCAGGTTGAACATCCCGTAGTATCTCTTCTTCAGTTCATCCCTTGCCTTGATGATATCAGGGTTGTTTCCTGTTAGGCCTAGTTGGATGGCATACTGGGCTATTTCCTGGGAAATGACTGCTTCATTCACATAGTCATTCTCAAACCTAGGAGCTGGGTACATGTATGGAGCAGGGGCTACTATTTGCGTGTTTCCTTCATCTGCCATGTTGATCCAACTTTACAGGTATTTAGGATAGAATGTCAGTAAGTACTCAATGAAGGCTTCATTCTTATCCGAGCTGCTACCCCTCCATTCTCTCAGAATCTCATAATAGAACCAGAAGGTTCTCTTGATCTCTTCCCATGCATCATTGAACTGTATAGGCATCCACTTGTCAATATGCGGCCACTTCTGAGTCTTTTCTGTACCTCTCCTTTTGCTTAGAAACTTTTTGAATCCACCTCTTCTCTTCTGTTCTTCTTCTTTCTTCTTTCTGATCAGAGGAGCACCAGATACTGAAGCAGCAGTTCTTTCTCCTTTTCAAAAGTCTTCTTGGTATCAAAAGTCTCTGGTTGAGTTTCAGTTTCCTTTTCTGGTCCTTCATATGATTCTTCAAAATCCATAATCAACTTCCTCTGAGTAGGTTTAGCTACCTTTGCTCTTTTCTTCTTTTCAGTTTCAACAAAGGCAACTGCTTTTCTCTTTTCTGGTCTGGCTTGCTCTTCTTCTGCCTTGCTTGTTTCAACCATCCTTCTATCACTCATTTTCTCAGTAATTACTTCCTGAATGGTTTGCTCAGATGCTTGAGTGACGAAAGATTTTTCAGCTTCTTTGAACTTCAGTTTCTCAGTGGCTTCAATCTCACTCAAGGCATCCACAATTTTCTTTCCTTCAGCTTCTTTTTGAGACTTTCTCTCCAAGGTTTGTGCCAATAACTCACTTAATTTGCCACCAGACCTTTCCCCCTTTTTGGCACCATACCTTGGGAGTAGTTGAGTCAGTGCAGTATCCATATAGTATTGCTCCTTGCTCATACTGCGCACTGCCCCTGCCAACTGATCATGCTCATCTTCTAGCCTCATCATGTAGTTTTTGGCCATTGAGAACTCATCCGAAAGAGGAGCAAACTACTTTGAGAAGACATCATGCATCATCTCTATCATCTTGGTCATGAGCAGAGAGCCCATTTCCTCAACAACTATTTTGATCATCAGATCATTCTCCTCAATCAACTTGGCTTCAAGATAGGCAGTTCTTTCTTGATACAGCTGCTTCATGTTGGCATTAAGCTCTGTATGTACTCCATCAATCTTTCCATCTAATGTAGCTAATTTACCTGATAGAGTTGTTTGAAGCGTATCAGATGATGAACTCAGGTTCTCCATTTTCTGATTTTGAGCAGCCAGGACTAACTCCATCTTAGTCATCTTGTCTGTGAGAATTGTTTGCAGCATGCCTGATGAAGAGCTTAGATTCTCAAGCTTTTGAGATTGACTTGCTAGTATCTCTTCCATCCTTGGTTCTATCTTCTTTAACTCATCCAGGATTGGTGTGAGATCAACCACTGGAGTTTGTATAACATTTTCCAACTGAACTGGGTGCTCCAACTGAGCCTCAGTCTGCATATCATAAACATCGATTTAAAGCTAGGTACTTCAAGAATCGGCATAATGTATAACAAATGCAAAAGGTACCAAGAATGCTAACTTCACCGAGGTTGTCGATATCGATTGGTTCAAAGATCGATATCTGTCCCCATCCGAGTCTCGGTTTCTTTCTTTTCTCGATTCCGTCCCGAGGTTCCTTCTCCTTCTCAGATTTCTTTTCTGCATCATCTCCCTTATCCTTATCTTTGTTTTGATCATGAGAGCTGGAAGCATCTACTCCTTCAAGAATTTTTTTTTTCAAATAGCTTCTTTTTTCACTAATTCATCAAAATCGCCAGCCTTTTCATCCCGAGCTTTATCTTTCCTCAAGCCCGAGAATTCAAAAAGGCAATTGCCTCAAAGATTCCACCACTCTTCTCTCCTCTCAGATGAAGCAATGTTCAAAGATCTCCCGTGAGTGTTTGATTCGAATATACACCGCCGTTCTCGAGCTCGAAGAACATATCCTCAAGGTCGATAGACATTCACCAGATATCTCGGCCCAAGATGAACCGTTCCCCCTTGCTTCGCCATTCAATCTCTTCGGCTTCTCCCTTCTTCAATCTTGGGCTTTCAGGAGCAGTAGGTTCAGAGTGTATGAGTTCCAGAGCTGATGGATCAAGAAATGGTTTATTCAGAAGCGCATCTAAGTTCAGCAATTCCTGAGGTTCAGACTGATCTGACGTCTGAACAGGTCTTTCTTCAGTAGGGATCTGAGGTCCCTTGAAGATTTCATGAGAGATTTTATCTGAGCTCAGAGAGGTTTCAAGTACCTCAGAGAAAAACCGCTCCTCAGTTTCTTGCTCCTGCACATTTGTCACTACCTGAGCAAGAACCTGAAGTGGAGATTTCAACCCTTGCTGGCCTTTAGGTTGAGATTCTTCAGTTTCACTGGCCTCCTTCTCAGCAATAGTTTGAAGCCTTCTTTGCTTCTGAGGAGCCAGTGCTTTCTTCTTCAGTTTCTCTCCTTTCTCTCTTTTAATTTCCATCAGGGCTTTCCCCCTAGCTTGTTTGGCATCTTCATCAGTTTCCTCAGTGGATTTCTGAGCGGATTGTCTTGTTTTCCTGACCTGCTCCACCACTGTTGTATCTTCCCCAGTTTCCTCTTCAGCAGTCTCCTCCTGAGACTCAGAGTTTTTCTCTTTCTTTCCTCTCAAAGTCTTCTTTGTTGGTTTGAACATGATTTTTGACTTTGGATAGGAAGTGAAATCGGCAAAAATGTCCTCCTCTTCTCTGCACGTTTCCAAGATAAATGCAATCTTGGTTGCATGTAGAATCTTTCATTTGATAACTACAGAGTCATTCACCTTCTGAATTTGTTTGGCTTGATCACTCACCACCTTGATCAAATAGTGCAACCAATTGAATGCCGTAGTAGGTGAATCTTCAATCGCCGCCATTAGCCATAACTTAGGCGTGCTTATCTGTTCGAAACTACCAGATCTACTCATGATGCATTTGCTTACAATATCCAACAATACTCGATATTTAGGCTTCAAATGCCTCTTATTCAGAGTAGCTTCAAACTTTACTGGATGCTCAATAATTTTATCCAAATACTCTTGTTCCTTACCCATCATGTATACCGTAGGGTCTTCACCTCTATCACTTAACTCATATATGGCATTCAGATTCTTAGAAATAATATAAAATTCCCTAACAAAATCCACATATTTCGAATCATGCTCCAAATGTGAGACTGTAATCTGAGACTCTATGCAATTCTCATCATCTAACTGCATATTAGAAACAAACTCAATTACCTCTTTTGCATATTCAGCCTCTGGTTGATTCGCGACCAGGCATGTAAGCTTTGCCAAATGAATCATATGCAACACCTCCTCCTCGTGAGTTGCATTGGACGTGCTTTCTAGAAAAACGACATATTCGTACCATGGTTTGTTGGAAATGGCGTGTTTGTCGTATACAGAGAGTGTCATTTTTGGAGAATTTCTGGTGAAGGGTTTTGAGATAGGTAAGCAGAATGTTTGTGAAGATGAAGGCTTTTTTTTTTTTTTTTTGGAATATGGCTTGAATGAAATTTTTAATGGATATAGGATTTTGATTTATGGAAAATCGCGTAGATGAAGGTTTTGACGGTCAAGATTAAAAACCAAATAAAATGGGTATTTGAACGGACGATTTCGCAAATACAAAGCTGCCAATTTATCCCTATTGGTGATTAATGAACAGTACATTTAATTACTGTTCCTGGAGACCATTTAAATACAAAGCTGCTAAATTATTTCTTCAGGTGTTTTGTCATTTATTGCTAATGATTACCGAGATTCAGATAGACAATAAATGTGGTGCATGAGTAAATACTTCTTCAGACTAATTTTCTCCATCAGTCTTACTGAGTTTTGACCTTGATAAAATGTCAGTATAATACTGAGTACTGAACTTCAGGATAACTGAGTTTCCCAAGACTCAGTGTTAAGGACTCTCAATTTTATCCTGAGTTTTTCAGTAAAAATCTGAGAAAACTACATGCATTTGAAAACCTTCAATTTTTTCAGATTTGCTTTATTCACCTGGATCCAACATACCTAATTCAACTGATAGTTCCTGAAATCTTGATTCAGCCAAAGGTTTAGTCAAGATATCAGCTCTCTGTTTATCAGTATGAATTTTCTCCATTCTGATGTCTTTTTTCTCAACATGATCTCTGATGAAGTGATGTCTGATATCAACATGCTTACATCTGGTGTGCAATACAGGATTTTGTGTAATAGCAATTGCACTATTATTATCACAAAATATAGGTACTTCATTGGCTATAATCTTATAATCCCTCAATTGTTGTCTGAGCCAAAGAATCTGTGCACAACATCTTCCTGCAGCCATGTATTGAGCTTCAGTAGTACTGGTTGCTACTGAGGTTTGGTTCTTTGAAAACCATGATATCAGTTTACTTCCAAGAAATTGACAAGTTCCTGTGGTAGACTTCCTGTCAATTCTACATCCTCCATAATCTGCATTTGAATAACCAGTTAATTCAAGGTTATCATTAGCTCGATACCATAATCCTCTATTCACAGTGCCATAAAGATATTTCAGAATCTTTTTGGTAGCCTCCATGTGACTAGCCTTAGGATTAGCTTGGTATCTTGCACATATCCCAACAAAGAAATGTTATATCGTGCCTACTTGTCGTGAGATATAGCGATGATCCAATGATCCTCTATAATCGTGTTATTTATTGATTTGGCTTCGATCGAGATCCATCTTGTAGTTAGTATTCATGGGAATTGAATCGCATTACAATTTCATCTCCATACTTTGCAATCGGATCTACGGTGTATTTTTGCTTGATTGATGAATATTCCTTCCTTAGTTTGTTTCACCTGAAGTCCAAGAAAGAAATTCATCTCCCCCATGATTGACATCTCAAACTTTCCTTTCATCAGAGTAGAAAAGTTTTCACACAACTGATGATTTGGAGATCCAAATATGATGTCATCCACATAGATCTGAACTAGTAAAATATCCTTTCCATCTTATATCCTGAACAAAGTCCTATCAACAATTCCTTTGATAAAACTATGGTCAGTAAGAAACTGAGAAAGGGTATCATACCATGCTCGGGGTGCTTGCTTAAGACCATACAAGGCTTTCCTGAGCCTGTAAACTTGGTCATTTTTACAAAATCCTGGAGGTTGTCCCACATATACTTTCTCCTTAAGCACACCATTCAAAATGCACTTTTCACATCCATATGATAGACTGTGAATTTCATGTGGGCAGCCTATGCAAGAAACAATCTGATGGCTTCTAGTCTTGCAACAGGTGCAAAGGTTTCATCATAATCCAAGCCTTCTTCTTGGCAATAACCTTGTGCAACTAGCCTTGCCTTGTTTCTCACAATGTTGTTGTTTTCATCTCTCTTATTCTTGAACACCCACTTAGTTCCAATCACATTGTGCCTTTTAGGTCTGTCCACTAGCTCCCAAACTTCATTCCTTGTGAACTGATTCAATTCTTCTTGCATAGCAACAATCCAGAATGAGTCTTGTAGAGCTTCTTCAATCTCAGTAGGTTCTTTTTCAGATAGGAAGCAGCAGAACAAAGCACTTTCTCCATGGAACCGTCTTGTCTTTACTCATTCTGATAGATCACCCACAATCTGATTTGTAGGATGGCTATCCAACCATTTTCTCCTGGATGTTCCCTCTCCAGTAGTGTCCTCAACATCAGAAATGTTAGGTTCAGGCAGTTCATCAAATTCAGGGAACAACAGAAAAGGAGAAAGGGAATCATCTTCCTCAGGGGAAATTCCATTCAGAACATTGTCAGAGACATTTGCTCCCCCTTGGTTGATAGATTCAGAGTTTGCCTCGCCAGACCACATCTTCATCGGCATTACATACCGAGTCCGAACCGGTGTATGTTCGATTGGTCACCCTTCGATGTTTGGCTTTCCTTCAGTGGAAAATTTCCATCCTGAGTCTCACCATCCTGAGTTTTTCCATCCTGAACTTCTTTGTCTGAGTCTGATTCACTCCATTCATAGAAAGTGACTGACTTCTTGCTTTCAGGTTCAGAGGATTTTTTTTAAGCTAAGTCTGGTGATTCTCTTGGTCAGTTCTACTGAGTCATGTTCCTGTTTCTTCTTAACACAAGTAGATTCATCAAAAACAACACGAGGTGTTTATTCCACAATAAGGGTCCTACAGTTGTAAACTCTGAAGGCTTTACTGACTTCAGAATATCCTAAGAATATCCCTTCATCAGCTTTGCTATCAAAAGTTTTCAATTGATCTTTACCATTATTGTGTATGAAACACTTGCAACCAAACACTCGAAAGAAAGAAACAAGAGGATTCCTTTCATTCCACAGCTCATATGGAGTTTTTCCTTGACTCTTGGTCAGCATGGATCTGTTCTGAGAGTAGCATGCAAAGGTTGATAGCTTCAAATTTCAAAATCTCTTAGAATATCACCTTCAAAGAATCATTATTCTTGGCAAATTTCTTTCGAGTCCTATTTCTTCTTTTAAAGAACACCATTCTCATAGGGGTCCTTGCAGCTGATGTTTCATGGGTTATCCCATTTGCTGCACAATAATCATATATGATATGATTGATAAACTCAGTTCCTTTATCTGATCTGATTTTGACCACACTCAGATTCTTTTCAAGATCGAGCCTTTTCAAATGATTCAGCAGCTTTTGTGCGAGTCTCTTTCTTCTTGAAAAGAATATGACCCATGTGTATCTAGAGTAGTCATCAACTACCACAAGTGTGTATTTCCTGCCATTAGTGCTCACAGGTGTTACTGGACCAAAGAGATCCATATGTAATAGTTGTAATATTCTATCAGTAGAAACATCTATTTTGCTTTTGAAAGATGCTCTGATTTGTTTTCCTTTCTGACAAGCATCACAAACATGATCTTTACTGAACACTTCATTTGGTAACCCCCTCACAAGTGTTAATCTTGCAAGTTTGTTCAGGGTTTTAAAGTTTAAGTGATTCAGTCTTTTGTGCCACAACCAACTGTTATCAGTGGAGCTTTTTGCAACCAAACATGTATCTTTATGATATAATTTCCAATCAGCAAGATACACAATTCCTTTTCTAGTACCAGTCAGTAAAATTTTCTGTGAAGTATTATCTTTCACATAACATAAGTTCTTTGAGAACTCAACACTGAATCATTTGTCACAGAATTGACTGATAGAAAGCAGATATGCTTTAGACCAGACACATGAAACACCATGGATATGAACAGAGTAAACTTCAAGAGTTCCATATCCTTCAGTTTGTCCTTTGGAGTTGTCTCCAAATGTGATCTGAGGGCCGTTTTGCTCAACATAGTCAGTGAGTAGTTGCTTATATCCCGTCATATGTCTTGAACATCCACCGTCCGTGATACCATACAACAAAAAAGCCAATTCATTTCCTCTCATCGGTCTTTATGTTGTATTCATTCAAATTTCGGTGTTCTTTTCCTTTACTCCAAAAAATGATCGGTTTTTTAGGTACCCATTTTAGTGTAGGGTCCTACTGTTGGGATTATAATTAAAAGTATGCTTTTACTTTGTATAATCGAAACCTAATTTTAGACTTATTTATTTGAAATAAATTGTTTATCAACGATGCTTTAAATATGATTGAATGTTATATATATTTACTTTGCATAACTGTTTCATGAATTAAATGCGTGTTACATCAGAGTTAATTTAGTGATACCGGATCACGAAAGATTAAATTAATAAATCCCTTGTAACTAAAAAGTACGCCATTCACGACCTAGATGGAAATGAACAACCATCGCGAAAAGGTTGAGGTGTAAGGCTCGATTAGTTTGTCTTGACCAAGAGATTACACTAGTGCATGACCGATCTTGTTGAATAGGACCTCTGAGGAGGATAAATTCTTCGAATCAACAAGGAAGAATTAGACCTCGGTGGGTCGTTATTTCTTAACCTTCGCCCTTTAAATAGGATCACGTGGGATTGGTAACTATTGTTTTGACTTATCATGCGTGGCGAATCGAGAGAGATTCAATACTTTTTATCTTGGGCAATATTATTGGTCACATGTGATTGCTAAGATTTAATCTGAAGAATCGTGTAAGCACGCTTGCTTGATTTGATTTGCCCCTTGGGAGGTTCATAAGTTTTATCATACCAAATCTTGCAAGTGGAATTAGTTTCCTAGATGGATAATAATGTTGAACCGTTCCTCGACCAAGGACAAAAGATATTAATTAACGGAAAGCTATTTCAGTGGCTTGAATTAATTAATGGGCTAGATAATCTTAAACACGGGAAATAATGACCGGGAGCCATATTGACTGTAATATGGGTTAAGATGGATAGTGCAATATTAATTATGTAGTGGGATTAATTAATATTTATGGGCTTGAATTATATTGTGGCTCAATATTAGATATTCAAGATCCATTAGAAGGTCAAATCTTAATTCTCCCAAAGGCCCCCTAAGTAGCCCAACATATAGTCCAATAACTGAAAATGTGATTAAAATAAAATAAATATTGTTGCTTATATTTCCTCTAAAATTTTCAAAAATTATGGATAAAAGAGGGAGAAAGATTTTCTTTGAATTTTGTTATGGAATGAAGATATGTATTCTTGGAATACAAGATTATCTCATTAAATTCAAGAAATCTCCCACTTGGTTATACATAATGATATTTTGATTTTTTTTGAAAATAGAGGGCAAGAAAGATTTTCTTGATTTTCTTGAAAAGATATTATGGAAGATATGTATTTCTTGAAATACAAGAATATCTCATAAATTCAAGAAGATCCAAATCTTGGATTCTTGCATCATCAAATTTTCGAAAATAATGCCATAAAATAGAGGAGGTGGAATTTTGTGGAATATTTTAATTATGGGAAAAAAAGAATATATGAGATATATTCAAGATTTCTTGGTGTCCAAGAAAAATCTTTTCCCACATTGAAAAGTCACTAAAATTTCGTCCACCCTCCCTCCTATAAATAGGGGATGATTAGTTCATTCCCAAGTACAATTCCATGTCTTTGAAAATATTAGCAAATCCACATAAGTGCAACAAAGTTTATTTTTTCCTTTTGTTAATTGTTCGCGAGTATCCTTCCACCGGATTGTCGAGCAAGGGCTAAGGAATACTTGAAAGTCCTTTTGGTTAGTCCGTCCACCAAAGCCAACGCTATCCCGAGAGGTACGCTCACGTAAACCCGTAGATTCGCGACGCTGTAGGTTTTACGTGGCTTTTTTATATGCATGATATGTTGTTGCAATTATTATTTGAATTAATATAGATTAATTCATGCTAGTAATAATTAATGAATTAAATTTGTATTTAAATATTCACCCCTAATAGATCTCGTGCAACTCATTCCCCAACAATCGCATCGAGCCACTGCTTTGCTCAATTTTTTAAATTGTAATTTAAATGGACATTAAATTTGAAATTGGATAGTAGAACTGTTAGATCTGCTTTTGCGGTATCCAATTGTCATGGATTTTAATGTTTTATTTTGCATGCATATAAATCGTGGTTTTTTAATTCGATTCGTTCGGATTTGTTTTTGCTCGCGGAGAAAATCCACGAGTAGACTAGGATTTGTTTGATTTGATCAATGTAATAGACTAGTCTAGATCTAGGTTTATTTATTTTTTGTAAATAAATTGTAATCGGATTCCTGACGGAACGAAGAGACGGAAGAATTAAAAGCGATTTAAATCCGTATAGGGCGTGAAGCGGCTGGGCCGCTACCGGCACGCTTTGCAGGCGCAGGCGGCAGGCGTCGAAGCGAGCACGGATGAAGCGTCGCACCACGGGCGCGCGCGTGCTCCGCGTGCTCGGGCGGATGCGATAAATGGAGATCGCGCTACGGCCGCCGGGGTCAAGGGCGAGGCGCTGGCGAAGGTGGATGCGGATGCGGACACGCTGCTGCTGCTCGCGAGATCTACCGGACGCCGGCCGACATCTCGCCGAAGCCGGAGACCGGCGGGAGCGTCTCACGGGCGGTGCCGAGAAAGTTCTAGGCCAAGCGGCGGCCGGATCGGATGCGTCGTCCATCCCGTACCAAGGAAGCCGCCATGTGGCGGTTCGAGATGAAGTATTTTTTCAAGACGAACGAGTGGGAGAAATTCGAGACGTGTTTCTTCAAGATCAAGCCAAGAAAAATCAAACCATGGCAATTGGATAATTTGTGCCCAATATGTTTATTTTTCTGTTATGCTTGATTTATTTGTGCTATCTTATGCTTTATTTAATTTGTTTAAATGTGTTTGCATGAGGGTTGCCAAATGGAAAAATCTCAACTTCAAAATTACTAAGTATGTTTTAAATAATTAATTGATAATTTTATTCCGGATAATAAAATTGAATTAATTTTGACCTCCATGATTTATTTATTTGTGAATTCTTTTGGAGAAATTCCCCCCACGGGATGGTAAAAAGATAGGTTTCACATGAATGAATTCCGAACGGATGATTGTGTGTTATTACTAGTGGCGACGATGACCCTCCCAACGAGGCTCGATCAAAGCGAAATAATAATCCTGTATTTAATCATGGTTATTACTTAGGTATAAAATTGATATGCATATACTTCCCGAAGTCCCCGCCAATTTTATATTGGTCGTCAGGAGCCAACTATTAATCTGGATATTAAAGGTTTGTAACTGTTCTTGTTTGTAACCTACTTGAATGTGTTTAAATAATGATCCACCCCACGTGGCTTATTTAAACTGTTCTGAGATGTTGGCTGATGCATGTTCATATTTTTTTTTTGAGATTTTAAATATGATGAATGTGATCGAACCTTGTGATATACTTATGCTATTGCATATAGTTGTTTATTTCAGTTCAGCATGTCGTTACCTTTTAATCCACTGTTATTATACTTAAAGTCAATACAATATGGAAACTATATTGATTGGAAAATTATAATTGTCCTAATCGCACAAAAAAGCACAAGTGGATTTTGACACACAAAAAATCGATGAGCCAACCGACGAGTCAAAACATGTGGGACTCGCCGGATCACCTTCTTGAGAGATGTCGTCGTTATTGAAAATGGTGGAGGAAAAACCCGTAAGGGATTACGTCCTCAAAATAGATGGCCCATCCGAACAAACTTGAGATTCGAGTCGCAGATTATGATCTGGAGAGACTTCGATGAATTTGATACTTCATTCTCTCGCCTGAAAGGTTTTTTTGAGCATTTTGGCCTCGCTAAAATTAATTTGTTGCAAACTTTTGGACTCGGCAGAAATGATGATAAGGCACCAAACTCAAGCTTTGAAGGCAAGTGGTCCGTCTTCATCTTCTAGGCTAAGGGTAGGCAAGATAAAGAAGAGGACCAAAGGCCATAAGCAATAAAACTCAACTGTTGCCAAGGGCAATGGTAAGATAAGGAATGCTTGTTGTGTCAAGTAAAATCCAAAGAGGAAGTGCTTAAGCTGCGGTGAGAGAGGACAATGGAGGTTTTGCCTGTTCCAACCCCAAAAGGGACGAAAAGAAAGGTAATTCTCACGCACTAGTTGTTGAAACTTGTTTAGCGGCGTATACTTCTCATTCGTGGGTGGTTGATTAGAGATCCACTAATCATGTTGGCTTCATGGGTTCTAAATGATCCGGCAACTTAGTGGGAGTGAGATCCTCATCACACTGGGCAACGTTACGAACGTAGAAGACATTGCAATGCTACGTAAGTGACAGGTAATGCAATGCTATGATAGTAACGATTATTGCAATACTACGCAAGTAGCAGACATTGCAATGCTACATGAGTGACAGTTAAAGCAGTGGGAGAAGTGCACCTATCTTTTGAAGATAAAGTTTTTTTGAGATTATCTTTATGTTCCCATTTTTAGAAAGAATTCACTTTCAGTTTCTAAAATTCGATTAAAGGACACTAAGTTTCTTCTAATAAGAATGACATCATTTTTGAAATGATGAGTGTATCTCGATTACATTTAGACATTGATGGAAAATCTCTATACAATTAACTGTGGCACACCAATCACGAAATGTATCCTATAACACATCAATCAAGCTTTTAGAGAAAAGAAAAAATGTTCATCAGACGTGAACAAGACACTTCTTTGACATCTAAGATTGGGTCATATAAATCCAAAGAGGATCCAAAGGTTGGTGAGAGACGGTTCACTAGGGCTTCACCAAGTTGAACCGATTCCAACCTGCGAATCATGTTTGGAGTGTAATATGACCGAGAGGGCATTTGGAGCCAAAGGGGAATAGTGCAAAAGAAGTGTTAGAGATCGTTCACACAGATGTGCGTAGTTCAATGTCAACCAAAGCAAGAGGAGGTTATGAGTAATTTTATTGATGATTACTCAAGGTACATTTTCCTTATAAAGCATGAATCTGAGACCTTTGAGAAATTCTAAAAATTTACGGCTCAAGCAGAGAATCATATGGAAAAACGTATCAAGTCTCTACGATCTGATCGTGGAGGCGAATACCTCAAATGATGAGTTTTTGAACTACTTATCCGATGAAGGGATTGTACCCTCACCACCAAGACTGAACCCCTCAACAAAATGGGGTTTTGCAGAGCGAAGCAAATGTAATTTTTTGAAATAGTTAGATGAATGATGAGTTATACGGATCTTCCCGAGTCGCTTACGGGGTCATGCCTTGAAAACAAAATGACTTACATTCTCAACTTGGTGCTATCCAAATCGGTTCCCGTAACCCCAAAGAATTGTGGACCCAAGCGCAAGTCTAGTATGAGACACATGAGAACTTTGGGGTGTCCTACCTCGTGTTGGACAAGGAAACCAAATTGGATCCTCGATCGAATTAAGGCTATTTTTTGTAGGATACCCCGAGGGAACAAAAGGGTGAATGTTCTATAGTTCCGAAGATCAAAAGGTGGACATCCACACCCACTTTAGATTTTGGAAGAAAACTATAGAACCAAAGAAAACCCAGAAGTGAGATTACCTTAAATGAGCTTAGAGGGCAAACCTCAGTGCCAACTGTACTAGATGATATACCAAACGATACGTTTTCACAACCGGAGCCTCGTTATAGTGGGAGGGTTGTTTGACAAAATTGAGAGATTCATGGGAATAGGAGAGTCCTCGGACTTGATTCCGTGAATCGCACCCATGGACATATGAGGAGGCACTCCAAGATATGGATGCAGATTCTTGGCAAACAGCAATGAAAGCCGATATGGGTTCTATGTTTCATAATAGAGTGTGGGAGCTAGTCGAACCACTTAATGGGGTCAAACCCATTGGATATAAGTGGGTATATAAGAGGAAAAGAGGACCGGACGGGAAGGTTGAAACCTTTAAAGCAAGACTAATGGCGAAAGGTTATACTCAGAAAGAAAGGGATCGATTATGAGGAAACTTTTTTCGCCCGTAGCCATGCTTAAGTCCATCCGTATTCTCTTATCGATTGCTGCGCACTTCGACCTTGAAATCTGGCAAATAGATGTCAAGACGGCTTTTCCTTAACTAAGTCTTGATAAAGAGATCTATGTGCAACAACACCAAGGTTTCATTGAAACAGGCCAAGAACACCTAGTTTGTAAGCTCAAGAGGTCCATTTATGGACTCAAACAGGCATCCAGAGCTTGGAACCAAAGTTTTGATCATGTAATAAAGTCTTATGGGTTTGATCAAAACAAGTTTGAAAGTTGTGTGTATAAAAAGCGTTTCGGAACTGCATTGGTATTCTTAGTACTATACGTAGATGACATTGTGATCATCGGGAATGATGTGAAGGTGTGATCAGACGTAAGGGCATGGTTTCAAAACAATTTGATATGAAAGACTTAGGGAAAGCCGGACATATCCTTGGGATCAAGATTACTCGAGATCGCCAGAAAAGGATGATCGGGTTATCGCAAGTTTCATACATAGACACTGGTTTTTGAAACAATTCAGCATGCAAGATTCCAAGAAAGGACTCGTACCTTTCAGACTTGGAATCCATCTATCCAAGAAAATGTTCCCTAAGACGAAAAGGAGATAGATGACATGAAAGGTATTCCTTGTGCTTCGGCTGTCGGAAACCTTATGTATGCATTGCTATGTACGAGACCGGATATCTGCTTTGCCGTAGGCATGGTAGCAAGATATCAAAGTAACCCAGGAAAGCGCATTGACGACGCGATTAAAACATTCGAAGTGTCCGAAAAGAACTCCTGATAGAATGTTGATTTATCGATCGATACTCCAATTCCGGCTCGGCCACACTGCACTCGATTTCCAATCAGATATAGATTCCAGAAATTATCTGCCTCAGTTAGTGTGTTTCCATTTGGGAAGTGTAGCCATCAAATGGACGAGTGTGAAGAAATGCATCACTGACTCAACCATGGGACTCGGGTAAGTAGTCGCCAGAAGCGTTGAAAGAACCGATTGGGCTCTAGATCTTCTTAGTGGACTTGGATGGTATTCAATTTGACTAGCAATATCTGCTAGGGGCGGTTGCAAATTCAAGAGAACCAAGAGTCCACGAGTCAAACAAACACATTAAAGGAAAAACATCTTATACGAGAAATCGTTAGAGAGGAGATATAGATGTGGCAAAGATAGCGTCGAGGACGACCCTAGCGGATCCATTCACAAAGCGCCCGCCTCTGAATACATTCGAGACATGTGAGTGGAATGGGTGTCAAGACCGTTAATCCGCTTTGAGTATAAGTGGGAGAAATTATTAGGTTCGTGATAGGTGACATTAGATGTCACGGACTACTCGAGACGTGTTGTAGTATACTTAAAAGCGGACTTTTGAGTATAAGTGGGAGATTGTTGGGATTATACTTTGAAAAGTATGCTTTTACTTTGTATAATCGAAACCAATTTTCGAGACTTATTTCTTTGAAATAAATTGTTTATCAATCGATGCTTTAAATATGATTGAATGTTATATATATTTCTTTGCATAAATGTTCAATAATTAAATGCGTGTTACATCTTTGAGTTAATTTAGTGATACCGCATCACGAAAGATTAAATTAATGGTCCCTTGTAACTAAAAAAAGTACGCCATTCACGACCTAGATGGAAATGAACAACCATCGCTAAAGGTTGAGGTGTAAGGTTCGATTGGTTTGTCTTGACCAAGAGATTACACTAGTGCATGATCTGATTTGAATAGGACCCTCTGAGGATAAATTCTTCGAGAATCAACAAGGAAGTATTAGACCTCAGTGGTTCGTTATTTCTTAACCTTCGTCCCTTAAATAGGATCACGTGGGATTGGTAACTATTGCTTTGACTTATCATGGGTAGCGAATCAGAGAGAGATTCAATATTTTTTATCTTGGGCAATATTATTGGTCACATGTGATTGCTAAGATTTAATACTTAAGAATCGTGTGCAAATACGCTTGTTTGATTTGCCCCCTTTGGGAGGTTCATAAGTTTTATCATACCAAATCTTGCAAGTGGAATTAGTTTCCGGTATGGATAATAATGTTGAACCGTTCCTCAACCAAGGACAAAATATATTAATTAACGGAAAGCTATTTCAGTGGCTTGAATTAATTAATGGGCTAGATAGTCTTAAACACGAGAAATAATGACCGGGAGCCATATTGACTGTAATATGGGTTAAGATGGATAGTGCAATATTAATTATGTAGTGGGATTAATTAATATTTATGGGCTTGAATTATATTGTGGCTCAATATTAGATATTCAAGATCCATTAGAAGGTCCAATCTTAATTCTCCTAAAGGCCCCCTGAGTAGCCCAACATATAGTCCAATAACTGAAAATGTGATTAAAATAAAATAAATATTGTTGCTTATATTTCCTCTAAAATTTTCGAAAATTATGGATAAAAGAGGGAGAAAGATTTTCTTTGAATTTTGTTATGGAATGAAGATATGTATTCTTGGAATACAAGATTATCTCATTAAATTCAAGAATCTCCCACTTGGTTATACATAGTGATATTTCGAAATTTTTTGAAAATAGAGGGCAAGAAAGATTTTCTTGATTTTCTTGAAAAGATATTATGGAAGATATGTATTTCTTGAAATACAAGAATATCTCATAAATTCAAGAAGATCCAAATCTTGGATTCTTGCATCATCAAATTTTCAAAAATAATGCCATAAAATAGAGGAGGTGGAATTTTGTGGAATATTTTAATTATGGGAAAAAAAAGAATATATGGGATATATTCAAGATTTCTTGGTGACCAAGAAAAGTCTTTTCCCACATTGAAAAATCACTAAAATTTCATCCACCCTCCCTCCTATAAATAGGGGATGATTAGTTCATTCCCAAGTACAATTCCATGTGCTGGAAATATTAGCAAATCCACATAAGTGGTGCAACAAAGTTTATTTTTTACTTTTGTTAATTGTTCGCGAGTATCCTTCCACCGGATTGTCGAGCAAGGGCTAAGGGAATACTTGGGAAGTCTTTTTGGTTAGTCCGTCCGACCAAAGCCACTGCTATCCCGAGAGGTACGTTCACGTAAACCCGTAGATTCCGCATGCGTAGGTTTTACGTGGCTTTTTTTATATGCATGATATGTTGTTGCAATTATTATTTGAATTAATATAGGATTAATTCATGCTAGTAATAATTAATGAATTAAATTTGTATTTAAATATTCACCCCGAATAGATCTGTGCAACTCATTCCCCAACACTACCAGGTTAGCTGTACCTTTTGGAACCCAAATCTGCCTGATAACTCTAATACTTTAGAGTGGCTGATTTGTCTCCCATAAACATCTACATACACATTAACTACCCTAGGTGTCTCGGCAGTACCATGTGTATGAGTGTCAGCCTTAGCATGAACATGAGCCTTAGAGTTCTACTTGGGTTCAGGCTTTTTGTTCAAGTGCCTTAGCTTTGGTGCAGCTGGTCTCTGTCTCTGCTGACTTGAGTTCAGGAAACCATTACCCTTAGACAAGTGGGGTTTAGGTTGCCTGTTCTGAAATTGGGGTCTTTCAGTAATCTGAGGACTTGGTCTTTTTAGTTGAGAATATCTCTGCTGAGTGTTTCTCTTCTGAAAATTCCTCTGATGGTTCAGAGCAGATCTCTTTAGGTTGGTATTCTTAGCCTAAAGCTTTGAAGTACTGGCCTGAAAATTTCCTACTGAGTGTTCAGGTTTTCTAGCCTTTTCCTGAGGTTTGGGCTTTCTTCCCTGAACCTTCAGTTTTTATGAAACCATAGGTACTTTACCCTTGTCTAAAACTCTGGGTTGTTCTTCAGTAAGAAGATTAGATGCCACTGGTTTAACAATGACAGTCTTGGTGCTACTAGAAGCAGCATTCAGAAGACCTTGTGAGGTTCCCCCTGGAATGTATCCCAATCCAGCTTTTATAGTTGCAGGTCTTTGATAACTCTGAATTTAATCTATTACTTTAGATGCAGAATTCAATAGAGCTCACTTTCTCTGCGCACTATCCTCACATTTCTTTAGAGTTTCATGCTTCTCAAAGAAGTCATTGAACTCAGTTCTGATAAGCTGAATCTCTTTAGTGGATTTCTCTAATTTTCCATTCAGGATCTCTATCACCTTCTCTTTTTATGAGAGTTGTACTTTCAGAACATCCAGTTCATCAGTAGTTCCCATCAATTGAGAAGTGATCTCTGCATTTTAGAGTCTTTCCACTTCAGATTCTCAGCAGTTAGTTCCTTGTTCTGCTCTTGAGTTTCAGTGAGTAGTTCTTGTAACCCAGAATAGTCCTTCATAAGATTCTAAAACGAATCCACCAGGTCAAAGTTACTGTTTACAGTTGAACTTGAGAACTCATGTGCTTGTGTAGGAGCAACAACAGAGATAGAAGAATTTACCTCCTCCACAGCCATAAGACAGACATCATCACTGTCACTGTCTGAGAAAATCTAATCTGAGGAACTGGAACCTTCTTCAGAATGTTCTTCCTCTTCTGCAATCATAGCTTTCTTGCTGGAGATCTTCCTGTCTGTCTTGGCTTGTCTCTCTTTTCTTTCTTTAGCAATCAACTCAGGACAGTCATATTGAAAGTGACCTTTCTTCTGACAGTTGTAGCATCTGTTGGTATCATCATCCTTGGTCTTGGAGTCCTTCTTCTTGGATGAGGATCCTTCAACTTTGTGGTCCTTCCTTTTCTCAGTGTATCTGTCCTCAGCTTCTGAGTCTCTCTTGTACCTGTGATTCCTGTAGTATTTCTTATATTTTCCATATCTGCTATTGAGTCTTTCAAACCTCCTTGCCATCAGTACTTGCTTATCCTCTTGCTCATCCTGATTTCTGGTAAGTGAGTTTTCAGACTCTCTAGCTTTACAGGGTTTCTCTTTGGCGTTAAAAGCCACATTCTTGCTAGATGAAGAATCATCTTTGCTGTCAGATTTCTTAGTTTTCTTATAAATCACAAACTCATAAGCTTTCAGTTTAGAGAAAACTTGTTGGTATGGCATGGAATTAATATTTTTGGTGTTTTCAATCACCACAACATGTATATCCCATTTCTTAGACAATCCTCTAAGAATTTTCAGTGCCACTTCTCTCTGTTGGTATCTTTTCCCAAGAGCACTTAGATCATTCATGATGTTAGTGAATCTGACCTCAAGTTTGTCAATGGACTCACCATCTTCCATTTCAAAGCCATCAAAATTTCCAATAGCAACAGAAAGTTTGTTTTCCTTAATATGATCTGTGCCTTGACACATAACAGCAAATGTGTCCCATATTTCTTTTGCAGTTTCACAGTGAGAAATCATTCCCATAACACCATCATCAATAGTGTTATACAAAGTATCTTTAGCAATGTAGTCCAAATTGACTAACTTTCTCTCATCAGGAGTCAGTTGGTCATCAGGTTTAGGAAATTCGTCCCTAGGATCATTTCTCTCAGTATCAGTGATTCTGGGATTTACAACAGTAAATTTGAATGGTCCTTCAGAAACCACTCTCCACATTCTTTCATGTTTTGAATACAGATGAGCCTACATTCTCAGTCTCCATAGGTCATAGCTCTCAACAGAGAACATAGGAAGTTTCTTAGAAGGCATGATGACTGAGCCTTGTAAGATATCAACAAATAGATCTATTCAGTAGACCACCAAAGTCTTTCAGCAAATAGACTATGGCTACCAAAGCAAGTGGTCAAAATGAACCACTGCTCTGATACCACTTGTTGGTCCCGGTGATAACGAGTCTCACACGTTTATGGGGGGGAAATACACGTGTTCAGTGATTTTTAAAACTTTTCTTTCATTGAGGTCAGATGGGTCAGGTTATCCTGATAATTTTGCCCTGAGAAGCACAGATTGCCCTGAGTCAAAGTCCACTGAGACAATGATCCCGAGCTGCTTTCAGAAGCTTCAGATTAGCCCAACTGATCTGAATTTATCAGAGATCCTGAGGAGCTTGGATCAGATAATTATCTTACTGAACACTTATTAGATTTAGTTCAGTTTGGTAACTATCTGTTCTAGCTACTCAAGTGTGCGGAATGGTTGGCCCTAAGTTTATACTCGTTTTAGCTTTGCTGAAATGTCTTCCCTTCAATAAAACAGTGATTAAGACTGTGATCAATTTGATGCAAGTTCAGTGGATTGGTTCCAACTGAATATCAATGAAATATGCTTTCAGTGAAAAACATGCAACAGATAATAATGCAGTACACAAAGCAAACAACACAACAATTATAGTGGTTCAGAGACTCAAACTCCTACTTCCACTCTCTCTGATCTTCAGAGAAATTCCTTAACCACTTCCTAAAGCTTTCAGGCTAACTCACTGTAGCTTACTCACTTTTTTCTACCTTTTGAGTTTTACTGGCTGAGTCACTGCAGCTTACTAACTCAAACACACACAAATGTTCAGACTACCACAAGTAGCTTACTAACTTCTTCTCTAGAGTTTTCTGGCTAACTCACTGTAGCTTACTCACTCTTTACAACTCTAACTCACCAACAAAACACACACAAACTACCTTAACAAAGGGTTTGGGTTTTGGGTTGGTTTCCAACTAGGGTGAGATATCCTTTATAATAAGAACTAATGCAAAGCTAGGATATCTCTTCTAAGCTTTGGATATATCTATCAATCTAGGCTTAGAATACTGAGCTCTCTCCAATGTGAAACACTTGGGAAATTCTTGGGTTTTCAAGTGCTTCAATTTGCAATATTACGAATGAGCTCTTGAGTTGCTTTGAAATTTCCCGTGGCCTCTCAATGTAAAGGGTCACTAGTATTTATAGACAACTTCACCAAGGTCACTCTTTGAAAACTATCCGTTGGAAGAGATAACTTTATGAGTTTCCTCTTCTGGTGTTTGATGAACGACTATTTTTAGGGTTTGAACACTCCCTTGCATGTTTTAGGAAATATGCAGTCATGTAGCCAATCACCAATTTTTGCAGTCTGGAACTTAGTACTACTGACATAATTCAGTCCTGTCTGTTTCAGTGTCAGCGAAGTACAGTGTTGTCTTTCTATGATTGGTTCTTGTCTTCAGTGAATGTAGACAAACAAAACGGCTCTTTTTGGTCAATCTCTCTGAATGAGACAACCTTAAACAACACTTAGACTTAGTTCCTTTTGTTCTGCACTAGAATGTTTTGGTCAATATCTACTTTTCTGAACATGTGCGTTTTTCTCAGTTTTGTAGTCTTCATATAGATATTATTCAGTGCCTCTGAATATTCAGGTTATACTTAATATTCAAGATTCTTCGAGTCTTCATAACTCTCTTGATGTGTCTTGACAGAACTTCTTGAGTCTTCATGTTTTCAAAGAACTTACTGAGTCTTCATGTCTTCATTATTTCTCGAGTCTTGATTGCTTTCAAAGAACTTCTTGAGTCTTCAGGTGTTTTTGACAAACTTCTTGAGTCTTGATGTCTTCGTTACTTACTGAGTCTTCAGTGTCTTCAAGATCTAACCTGATCTATATCTGCTAACTATACATTGTGTAGATATCTTCCTGAACCAATCTATACTGAAACCTGACTCAGACTATCAAGATTATCCTGAACATGTCATACTCAGGTTTTTGGGATCTAATCAAAACTTCTTTATTAAATTCATCTCCCAACACTATACCCTTCAGATACTTTAGAATATGCTTAGCTGCTTCCAGGTGGCTTTGCATTGAATTTGCCTGAAATCTGGCACATACACCTACTGCAAAAGTGATATTTGGTCTGCTGACAGTTAGGTATAGTAAAGATCCAATGAGAGCCCTATATTCTTTCTGATTAGTTTTCTGACCATCCTCATCTGGATCCATCTTGAATCCAGTCATCATAGGAATTCTGGCTTCCTTACAGTTTTGAACTCCAAACTTAGCCAATAAACTCCTAGTGTACTTCGCCTGGCAGATGAATATCCCTTCTGTACTTTGCTTAACTTGTAAACCCAGAAAGTAACTCATCTGACCCATCATGGACATCTCGAACTTCCCTTGCATCAACTTGCTGAATTTTTCACATAAACTCTTGTTGGGAGATCCGAAGATGATGTCGTCCACATAACTCTGAACCATCAGAATATCTTCTCCATCTTCTATATTTGAATAAGGTTCTGTCCACTATTCCTTTAGTGAAACCACTGTCTATCAAGAACTGAGAGAGTGTATCATACCAAGCTCGAGGAGCTTGTTTCAGGCCATAAAGCTCGAGCTTGTTTCAGGCCATAAAGAGCTTTTCTTAAACGGTACACCTGGTCGCCTTTTTCAAAGCCTGGAGGTTGTTCAACATAAACTTCCTCAGCTAGTACCCCATTTAAGAATGCACTCTTTACATCCATCTGATACACAATAAACCCTCTGTGGGCAGCATATGCCAAAAATAGCCGAATGGCTTCTAGGCGAGCGACTGGTGCAAAGGTCTCATCATAATCAATTCCTTCTGATTGTGAATACCCCTTAGCAACAAGTCTTGCCTTATTTCTGGTTATGACATTATTCTCATCTCTCTTGTTCTTGAATACTCACTTTGTGCCAATCACATCTTGATGGGTTGGTCTGTCCACCAGTTTCCAAACCTGATTCCTTTCAAATTGTTCCAGTTCTTCTTGCATGACTAGAATCCAGTTTGCATCTTGTAGAGCTTCCTCTACTTCAGTTTGTTCCTTCAAAGACAGATAACAACAATACATGACACTTTCACCAATCTGATGTCTAGTTTTGACTCTATCAGATGGGTCTCCGATGATCAGATCAGTTCGATGACTGGTTACCCAGGTCCTTCTTTTCTGATTTGCATCTGTTTGGAGAACATCATCCTCTTCTGATAGTAGTTCATTACTAGTGATTGGGAGTGGTGCAGAATTATGATCCACTTGACATGGACAAGTCTCAGCTGATGTTGGACTCATCATGTGCTGATGTCTGTCCGTAGGAACTTCAGGTGTTCCCCCTGAACCAGATGGTTCAGTTGATATCGCCTCTCAATGCACCAACTTTTTATTGACAACAGTATGCGTACCTTAGGGTCTGATTGACCTGGTGAATTAGCAGGATCTGGAATATACACTGTTACGTGTTCTGATCCTTTTTCCTTGATACTTAGCTGATCCATTTTTTGTGCATCAGGTACCGGTTGATCTGGTACTTCTTGTTCTGAGGCAGATTTCTCTTGTTCAGAAGATGTTTCATCAAAGATCACATGAGGTGTTTCTTCCACAACTAGGGTTCACCTGTTGTAAACCCTAAAAGCCTTGTTGGATGAGGAATATCCTAAGAATATACCCTCATATGACTTGGCCTAAAAGTCTTCAACTGACTCTTCCTATTGTTGTGTATGAAACACTTGCACCCAAAAACATGGAAGTAAGAAACACGAGGTTTTCTGCCCTTCCACAGTTCATAGGGTGTTTTGTAGTGAGCCTTAGTCAGAGAGCATCTGTTCTGAGTGTGGCATGCAGTATTGATGGCTTCTGCCCAGAAACGACTTGGTGTTGCATGTTCAGCTAACATAGTGCAAGCAGCTTCCTTGAGTGTTCTGTTTCTACGCTCGCTACACCATTCTTTGTATGCGTTCTTGCAAACTGATGTCTCATGTTGTATACCAAACTTAGTGCAAAAATCAGTAATAAAAGAGTTCAGAAATTCTATACCTTTATCTGATCTGATTTTCACTATACTGACACCCTTTTCGTTTTGCAGTTTCTTGAGCAGCTCAGGTATCTTTGTTGTTGTCTCATTCTTCTTATACAAGAATACAACCCAGGTAAACTTGGAATAATCATCCATGATTACCAGAGTATATTTGCGTCAGCTGAGAGTGACTGAGTAACTGGTCTAAATAAGTCCATATGGAGCAGTTGTAATACTCTGCTGGATGCTGGTCCAGGGATTCCCTTGAATGAGGCTTTAACCTGTTTTCCCTTCTGACATGCTACACATGTCTGATCCTTAGAGAATACCTCATTCGGAAGTCCCTCAACCAAAGACATCCTTGCTATCTTGTTAAGAGTTTTAAAGTTCAGATGACTCATTCTTTTGTGCCTGAGCCAACTGCTACTTTTGGAACTCTTAACAATCAGGCATGCATTTCTTGGACAACTGTTCTAATCTGCTGTATAAATCGTACCTTTTCTTGAACCAGTTAACAAGATCTGCTGAGTAGCTCGATTCTTGATAGTACACTGATCAATCGAGAACTCAACACTGAATTCGTTATCGCAGAATTGTGAAACTGATAACAGGTTATGCTTTAAACCTTCGACATACGAGATTCCAGTAACCTGTACATCATCATTCACTAAGGTTCCGAATCCTCTGGTAAAACCAAAGTTATCATCACCAACGAGTACACGCGGGCCTTCTTGTTCTGTGTAAGAGCTAAGGAGATGTTTGCTTCCAGTCATATGCCTTGAGCATCCACTATCGATGTACCAGATAGTTGCTTGTACACCTCCTTTGTTGGCCAAACCCACGCGAACCTGCAATCAAATCAGGCTTTAGGTACCCCTTTTGTATTGGGTCCTGAGGGGTTAGAAATGGTTTTAGGGATCCATACAAACAGGGCACTTCTATTGTAATCAGATAGATCAGAAGGCCTGATTTGTCTCCCATAAACATCTACATAATCATACATCTCTTCATATGCATTCTAATCAGTATGATTATTTGTGCGAGCCTTGAGTGAATCAGAAGACTTGGGATTTTTCTTTGCTGTTTGTCTTCTTTTAACCTAGTGGGGTTCAGGTGCAGCAGCCCTAGATTTCTGATTGTAAGGGTAGGTACGACTGCTACCATTAAAAGATTCATATCTTTTTGGCATAAATGGTCTTAGCAGTTTACCTTTAGCTTGCTTGTTAGGCAGCTGACCCTGATTAGGTTTCAGATTAGATTTCCCTTTGACAGGTTGTCTTTTTTGATACCTAATCTGCTGATCAGGTTGAGGTCTCTTTAGAAGAACTAGGTTTTTCCGTTGATTCCTCGGTTGATGCTTAATCAGTTGGGGTCCATTTTTGTTCCCTTTCTGATTGGGCACTTGTCTTACTTGTTCAGCAGGTCTCTTTCCCTTATCAGATACATATTTTGCTTTTTGTGTATCTATATCAGAAACTCGTTTGATTACACCTTTTTGAAGTGAACCAAGACGGGGCTTTTGAGGATGTAGAAGGGTTTTCATACCCAATTCCCTTCTTATTAGTTGTCGTTCAAAAATAGTTGTTCATATCCTGAACGGTTTTCGAAGATTTCGTGAAAACCTGTATTTTCTTAAGTAAACTATCCTCAGTTAATTTCAGACTCTCATGTAGTCGGAAGAGATCATCAAACTTGGCTTGTAGGATTTTAAAATCATCAGCTTGTTGTTTATTGATAGTTAGCTGTTCCTTAATCTGCTTCTCCTGATCAGAAGAGTTAACTTTCAGAACTTTCAGTTCTTCAGTTATCTTCTGAGCAGCTTCAGCTGATTTTAGTTCAGTTGTTCTACTGACAACATTTTCCTTAACAAGCTGAGTATTTTCAATCCTTAGCTTATCATTTTCAGCTTCCACTATCGTATAAGTGTCTATTGCGTTAGAGAGATCATCAAGCAATTGCTCAGAATAGAGCTGCAAGTCAATCTCTCCAGTAGGTGTGCTAATCATAGCTGGTGTGGAAACTGAAAGAGCAGAAGGTTTAGAGGTTACCTCAGATTGGTCTTCCTCCTTAGCCATCAGACAGATTTCATCATCAGAAGAGATTATCAGATCATCGTAGTGGTAGAAATCATCAGCGTTGCTTATCAAACAGAAATCTTCTACAAATGAGTAGCCTGAATCCTCTGAAGGCAGATAAGAATCATCAATTTCTGATGTATCAGCAACCATGGCTTTCCTGTCTCTATAGTGTTGCTCTCTTCTGTTTCGCTTCTCTTCTCTTTCTTTTGGTGTCAGGTCTGGGCAATCTACGATGTAATGACCTGGTTTCTCACAGTTGAAACATTCTCCACTATCCACGGAACTTCTTCTGTCAGGTGAGTCATTCCATCTGTAGAATCTGTCAGGTGACTTACCTGTCTGATTGTAATCATAATTTCTTCTCTCAGATCTGTTGTCTCTTCTTTCATCAGACCAATCATCTCTTTTCTTATCTTCTCTGCGATCCTTTCTATGATCATCTCTTCGGTCATCAGATCTGGTCCTTTCTGGAGATCTGTCAGCTGGCCTCCTATCTCTTCCTCTGCTGTTTTGATAATCCCTGTATAATCTACGATACTTGCCAAGTTGAATGTTAGATTTTTCAAGTTTTCTGGTTAGCAGAGCAATCTGTTCAGTTTAGCTTATAATATTTCCAACTGGTTCAGTAGACTTTGAGTTGCTGCTGGCTGCTTTGAATGCAACTGATTTTGATGTGGCAGGTGTGGCTTCAGCAGGCGACTCGTCTTCTTCTTCTTGCCCTCTTTCGATCAGATCGAACTCATGGGCTTTAAGACTCAGGAACAGGTTGCTTGGCATCATCTTGGCAATATCTTGACAATCCTTTATTATAGTGACTTTCATATCCCACTTCTTAGTCAGAGATCTCAAGATCTTATAATTTATGTCTTTATCTGACATCTCTCGTCCAAGTTCCCGAAGCTTGTTAACTGACATGTTGATTCTTCCATCGAGCTCATTGATGGTTTCATTTGGTAACATCTTAAGTTTCTCGAATTTCACCAGTTCAGCTTGCAGTCTGCTATCTTTAATTAGATCATTTCCTACACACATTTCAGCAAGCGTATCTCACATCTGTTTGGCTGTCTTGAGATACTTTATTTTTTCTCTGGTTATCTTGTCCATGGTCTTCATGATTATGTGCCTGGCTATCGTATCCATAGTGTATAACTTTCTCTCTTCAGCATCCATCAGGGCAGGACTCTTTCTGACAAGACTTCCAACTGCAAAATCTGGATCACCTCCAACAGCTGGGTTGTCATGATAGATGATGATGGGTCCTCGTTCAAGAACTTCCATCATCCTGCTGCTTATTGATCCCAGATGGTTGCTCATGTATATCGGTCCAGTCTGCATACTCATTAATTGAAAATTTAGGCAAATCATGATACATACCCAAAGTATTATCCATGCTGATCGTGAGTTTGAAAACAAATGAGATTTGAAAAAGGTTTTTCAAGATCAGTTCAATTGACTACAAAGGTTCTTCCTCAAGAACCGATGATATTCAAAGCCAGTGGTCCATAGAACCACTGCTCTGATACCACTTGTAGGTCCCGAACAGGTTTCGTGAGGGCAAAAGTCTAGAGGGGAGGGGTGAATAGACTTCTGAAAACTTTTTCGTGCAGATCAGGTGTGATTGCAGTTTGCCTGATCAGAGTGCAAGTGAATCAGTTTGGACTGATATCCAACTTACTGATCGCCAGAGGGCAGATCAGTTCGGTATCTATCAGTTTAACTGATTGTGCGGAAGCTAGTTTATACCCGTGTGAAAAACAAGTTTATAACAAATCAGATTTCGAAGTTCTTTTCAATCAGATGACTATGGAGTCAATCTGATCACATCAGTAGCTTGGTGCTAGCTGATCCTAACTCAAAATATGTATGCAGATTTAATCAAGTTGTGTGCAATAGTGTAAAGCAATTAATCAAACAGGTAAATGCACACAAGATTTATAGTGGTTCGGACAACCAGTCCTACGTCCACTCTTCCCTATCACAAGGGGCACCAACTTAACCAACTTAACCAACTGGACTTAAATTATTGTGTTAGTCCAACACATTACACCAACAGATATTTATAGAGCTCTCACTCAACCGATCCCAGAAATCAGAACTAGAAACCTTAGTATGAAATCTTGCTAAAGAAACTTAACCTAACTTTGGGTTTTAGGTAAGATTTGTTGTTTGTTCCAACTTTGAAATCTTTCCTAGTATTTAAGTAGCCTATCAGCTAGAGGATAAGATTTATGTGCTAAGAAATATGAGATGAACACTTAGAAAATTAATCTTCAAGGTTGTGTTCTTCGTGCTGAAATTTGGCTATAGTATGAGCTTCTTGATAATTTCTGTGTCATCACTCTGAAGAGTAATCCCATATTTATAGACCTCGAAATCAAAGAGCCGTTGGAGAGAAATTTGAATTTCCGGCTATATTTGGTAGATATGTAGGATTTGATGTGATGTGCTTCTAGTTACGGCATGGCCGAAAGCGTGTATGTCGTTTTTTTATAGCCGTTTGACCAAGCAGCACCAAATTTCGTATTGTCGGCTCCGTTCATACGTGTCTTGTTCTTATTGGTTAACAAAAGCACTTTTCAGTGTTTGTTCTACCAACTAAAGTTGACATTCTTCTTGTTCAGATCAATAACGTATGATTTGGTGAAACATCAGTTACCACCTGGTGTGAGCTGACCTGATCAGTTACAACTTATCAGTCTACCTGATAGAGTCTTCTGGTGCCAGTTGTCTTAGCTCAACTAGCAAACTCGGCTGATGTAGGTCTTCTGGTCTGATTTTCTGGTAGTCATCTGATCTTCAGGTCTTCTGATTTTTTGTTTCATGACTTCACCTGATTATCTGACTTTATCAGATCGTCTGATCTTCTGTCCTTCCCTTGCCTTCTGGCCTGTCGGACTTCAGCTGATCTTTTGTTCTTCTGATCTTTAGATCTGACCTATACATATTGAGGTTCCCCCACAATATGTGACCTATCTTATACATCAGTTGTTCTATATAACAATTATCAACTGGTCATTTTATAACTGGTAATAAAAACATAAGTAAGCTAACAGGTCTGACTGGTCCTATTACATGTGTTTTAGAACTTTCATCAAAACTCTAAATTTCCCAACATTCTCCTACTAAAGTTTGAATTGTATCTTTTAGTTTTCTTGAACAGAGTCATGAAGATACTTATGGACTGATATAATTTGCCTGAAGTAAATTCATTGCCAATATTACTGAATTTAAAATTTTGAATTATCCAATAAATCCATTTGAATGGTTAAATATCGATAAAATTCACATCGATGACATCTAATGATTACTATATGGTATTCAAAATTAAAGTTGAGCATTCAGTCTCTTACGCCCACGTCTAGAATGATTCTGCTGAATCACTAATAGACTTTAGCAAATTAATTACTAGACCATTATTGTAGAATTCCAACTTACCTACTTCATGTTGGGGACATGAAATTTTACATGGTGCAACACTAATTCAAATCCGACACACTGCATATCATGAATACCCCTTTTATAACTAGTGTTTAAAAACTAAATATTTCCCATCTGCAAATATTTTATTGTGCAATATTTGTTTATATATCACCACCACAACGGTACCTCAATTCACGGCTCAGTTGGCTGATTGCACATTTTACGAAGATCATTTCTCGCATTAGGGGGTGATAATAATTTAAAATTGAATAAATGCAGAGAAATTTCGTAAAATATGAAAGATCTTCAATACTTAAATCCACGCACTAGTCAAAATGAACTGAAAGTTCAAATGATAAATTAACTTGCAATATTTAGCAAGTAATTTGCCAGATTAATTTACTGATTATAAAGAAGTGATTAAGACACATATATTTCTTGTAAATGCACCACAAAGAGTAAATGTGTCAATTTTAGATAAATATATAAGTTAATGCCCCACACGCCAGAAGCGTAAAGGACCCGTTATTATGTGAGACATAAATCCGCGGTAATTACTAAAGCTAGCAAATATATTTAGTCACTCTTGAAGTCTCTTGAAGAGATTCGTCTCGAAGACGAAAATCCTAGTAACAAAGCACGTGCACAAAATAATCATAATACTAGGATAGCGGAATGACCAGATCAAAATATTTTAGGAAATGGTGAAGATCTGGTTAATTTAGAAATTGATATGACTTTATAAATACAGGAGAAATGTACCACTGTTGTCGACAACGTATTCACCGCCACAATTTCTCTTACTATTACGAATAAAAATCTGGATCCAATACCAAAGTCAATAGTTGAACCAGAAGCACTTTGACTAGGTAAAATATAAGAAGCAATTGAGGTAGAGCTTGACTCACTAATATTTTTGGCTTTATCGTACATACACCCAAAAACATTATCCCTGTTGGATATAAATGTGTATCTGTACGAAAAGAAAATGAGAATAATGATGTAATGAGGTACAAAGTGAGATTAGTAGCTCATGGGTTTTTTTATATACCGATATTGATTTTATCAAATATATACTCCTGTTATGTATGAAATATCATTCCGCTACTTAATATCTGTGGCAGCAAGAATATTTAAATTTAGAAATGAAGTTGATAGATGTTATAACCACAAATTTATATGGACCATTGAATGTCAATATTCATATAAAAATCTCAGATGGATTTAAGATTCTCCATACGAGCAATGGTGAGAATCATAGTATGTACAATATTAAGCTACATAGATCATTATATAACATAAAACAGTGGAGTCAAATATTTCACGATTGACTCAGTTAATTCCTCTAGAATGAGGAATAAATAAATAATAAAATATTTTCTTGCGTGTTTATAAAGAAATCATTTGGTGGTGTTTGTATCGTCTAAATTCATGTTGATGATCAAAATATTGTTGGTACAAGCAAGGAAATTAAAGAAAGCTAATTTAATCTTAGAGATTGAATTTTGAAATAAAACGTGGGTGAAATCAAGTATTGTCTCGACCAGTAGATTGAGCATCTCCTTAGAGGAAAAATAATTTTTATATACCAGTCAACTTACTTGGAAAAGGTATTGGAGAAATTTTATATGGATAAATCTCATTTACTTAGTGCACTTGTTCGATCCCTTGAAGTGGATAAGGACAAATATAGACCTACAAGATACATATGATATATTAAGACCATAAATTCTTTATTTGAGTGTTTTAGTGCATTAATTTGTTTTGGAAACTGCACCAAATCCGATATTGCATTTGCAATGATTTTACTTGCAAGATTTAGTGTTTCTCGTACAATGAGACATTGTAAAATATTAAGCACATGTTCAGCATCTCCAATGTCCGCAAGATTCTAATGTAAACACATTTGTGACTCATGTGATATTACTACAAACGGTATACTTCCTACCATCTGTTATGAAAAAATGCAACTTGTGTTGCACATATGACTAATACGTATGTTAAAGAGAACTTGACAAAACATATATCCCTTAAATTTTTTTATTCGTTTGAACTATGAACTCCAGAAGAGTGGTGAAATTATCATACAAAAGCTGGGATCCAGTGACAATCTGACAAATTTGTTCACTATATCCCTTCGTAAATCTACTTTAAAAATGTATTCATGGTATTGGAATGTGTAGGCTTGGAAGACTATTGTCTTCAGGGGGAGCGCAACTTCAAAATAGTTTTGAAGATTGATTTCCAAAGGATAATCATTATAATTTTTTTTTCTTTACTAATTTTCTTTTTGGAATTATTTTAGAGATGTTTTAGTTAATCATGAGCATCACGTCGTAATGTCCAAGGGGGAGTGTTGTAAATATATTGTTATTTAGTGGACATTACTTTGTGGGCTTTAGTATGACTTTTAGGACTACGACCCAACTCTTTTGTTATAAATAGGCTATCCTTTGTAATGTCGTAAGATAAGAAAATACAAAGAATCATAATGAAAACCCTCCTGGTTTGATCGCCCCCAAACGTAGTCATTCTGACGAAATGGATCAACAAACCCGCGTTCTTATGCTCTTCTTTTGTTATGGTCCTTTATTTTACAACACACATGATGATGCAATTCTGTGTTTTCGTATTGCATTTTAAATTGATATGATTTGGAACTTTGAAATCTTGATAAATAGTAAATTGGATGTTTGTTTTTTGAGTTTTCAAGTAATGTGATAATATGTTTCTAATGTGATAGTGGTAGTTTTTTTAAAATCAATTTTCAAAGTTTCCGAATTTGAATCGATATTATATTTTAAATTTCAAATTTAAATATTTAAAACTCAAAACAAAAATCACCATATGCATGATATAAATTTGTGCTAGCACTATTAAAAGAAACGACAAGACCTAGCACGATAAAAATAAATAAATTTAAAATTAGAATTTATGTTATAATATTAATTTGACACGACATGGTAATGCATGTTACAGGATATGACATAATAAAAGATTTTTTTTGTTGATAAAATTATAAAATATTAAGTCAAATATACAATACATTTTTTGTGTCCAAATTTAACAGGTTGACACGCAAACACAAAACCACAAATGTATCGTTATTGTATCGACACTAATATGATAACCCTAAACATTAACCCAAAATTTATGCATCATGTCATGTTGTGTATCATGTTGTATAAAAAATTGACACCCATAGAATCAATCATTATAAGTGCCTAATCATTTAGAATTCTTATGTGTTTCATAAAGCTGACATTTGCTTTGAGTATTAAGTTTTTTTTTTTTTTAATAAACTTGATCTTCTCAATTATATTGATTTTTGAAATCTTGATAAATTATAAAGTATGTGTTTTGAATTTTATAGTAGGGTGATGTTTATTTTGATAAAAAATTGTGTGAATCTGAGTCTCTATGAATACTAAATTTTTTAATATCATTGTTATATATATGAATTACCACTATTTTGCATAAACTTTCACTGTTACACATAAATATTATCATTGTTTAAAAATTATCTCATATTTTAAATAATAATAGTATTTATGCATAGCAGTGATATAGTTCATGTATAAATTTGGTTTACATGAGTGTTATTTATTTATCTATGATAAATCTATGTAAGAGTGAATGAAATTATATTACTATATTGTTATTATTGAGTGTGATTGTAATATTGAGATGATGTAAATTATCCCTCTATATACTAATAGAGGAATTTTTTTTATGATGTGTCATTTTGTGGTTAATTTGGATGATGTGTCAATTTGAAATTAATTTGGATGAGATGTTACATTTTATTGTATTGATGTGTTATTTTTTATTGGTTTGTAGTAATATGTGGTATCCATGTGGCATTTTAATATGTAATTTAATAAAAAAATTGCAATAACTAAAGTGTAGGTCCCGAACGGGTTTTGTGAGGGCAGAAGTCTAGAGGGAAGGGGTGAATAAACTTCTGAAAACTTTTTCGTGCAGATCAGGTGTGATTGCAGTTTGCCTGATCAGAGTGCGAGTGAATCAGTTTGGACTGATGTTCAATCTTACTGAGTGCCTGAGGGCAGATCAGTTTGATATCTGTCAGTTTAACTGATAGTGCGGAAGCTAGTTTGTACCCGTGTGAAAAACCAGTTTTATCAAATCAGATTCTCAAGTCAGTTTTCAATCGGCTGACTAAGGTGTCAACCTGATCAGATCAGTTGCTTGGTGCAGACTGATATTAACTCGGAATATGTATGCAGTTTAAAGCTCAGTTGTGTGTAATAGTGTAAAGCAATAAAGAGCAAGTAAATGCACACAAATTTTTTATAGTGGTTCAGACAATCGGTCCTACGTCCACTCTTCCCTTAACACAGGGGCACCAACTAAACCAACTTAACCGACTGGACTTAGTTTAATGTGTTAGTCCAACACCCAACAGATGTTTATCGAGTTCACACTCAACCGATCCCAGAAATCAGAGCTAGAATCCCTAGTCTGAAATCTTGCTAAAACAAACTTAACCTAACTTTGAGTTTGGGTAAAGATTTGTTGTGGTTCCAACTGGAAATCTATCCTAGTGTTTATGTAGCCAAATGCTAGAGGATGAGATTTCTATGCTAAGAACAATGGGATGAACACTTAAGAATAATCTTCAAATTCTGTGTTCTTCGAGCGGAAATTCTGCTATAGTTTTCGCTTCTTTTTCAGTCTGCTCGATCCGGTCTCTACTTCACTTTGAAGAGCAATCCCATTTTATAGACCACGAAATCAAAGAGCCGTTAGAGAGCAATTTGAATTTCGGGCTATATTAGGTAGGTTTGTAGGATATGATGTGACGTGCTCCGAATATCGGCGTGGTCGAAGGCATGATTAGCGTCGTTTGTGTACGTAGCGTCGAATCCCTCATTGTCAGCTCTTTTTGTGCACATGTCGCTTTCTCCTTGGCTTTACGAGATGGCACTTCAGTATTTGTCCATTTGACGATTGATATTCCTTTTGTAGAATATTCGACTTGTCTGGTGTACCATTTAGTTGACGCCAGGTGTGAGCTGACCTGATCAGATAACTGATCAGTCTACCTGATAGAGTCTTCTGATGCAGATTGTCTTAGCACAATTTGCAGACTCGGCTGATGTAGGTCTTCTGCTCTTATGGTAGTCTTCTGATCTTTAGGTTACTTTGAGCCTCAGTGTCTTCAGTCATACTGAGTCTTCAGGTTTCTTACTGAGTCTTCAGGTTTCTCTGAGTCTTCAGGCTGATCTGAGTCTTCAGGTTTATCTAAGTCTTCAGGTTTATCTGAGTCTCAATGTCTTCTGTCTCCACCTGATCATCTGACTTCTTCTTGTCTTTTGACTTGTCTTAGTCTTCTGATCATCTGACCTTATCTGGTCATCTGATAATTTAACATGACCTATATATATTGAGTTCCCCCTCAATATGTGACCAATCTTTTACATCAGCTATCTATACATTTCAGCTGGTCATCTTAATCTGATTCTACGTCATCAGTCAGCTAACAGATCTGACTGGTCCTATTACAATCTGCTTTGGAACTTCCATCAAAACTAAATACCAATTTCCCAACAATTTCCCCTTTTTGATGGAACCAAAACACTTAATCAGAAAAACAGATAACATGAGTAGAAATGTAGATAATGTAAAACAGTACATACTTCAGAAGACAATGAGATGTTGTCTTAGAATCAGAGAGATAGAATATTTCATTCAGATAGGTGTGTGCATTACAGAATACATGAAAAGGTACCTATCAACTGATTCCAAGTTGTCTTCCTCAGGTGTACTTGAACCTTTGAAGTTCTTTGGGGATGCCAAACATCTTGTACATCCTTTGCATCAACTTGTCCAGATCTTCTCTTCTATGGATCCCTCCTTTGTCAGCAAATCCATAGTAGGCATCCTTGAATTTGACAGCATCTAGCTTGTTGTTTGGACGCAAAGGTGGAAGGAGTTGTTCAAAGGGAGGAGCTTCAGGTATCAGTGACATGATCTTCCCTTCCTTCATCACCGTCTGGTAGAAGTCTGGGTACTTCGTTTCTAACCAGTTCCGAAATTCATCATCATTTTCTGTCTGGTCTTGATGAATCGGAATCATCTCCAGGATGTACACGTCACACAACCATTCGCTCTGATCTGATCCCATTCAGGAAGCAGATCTGGCCTGGCACAGAGGATGTCCTTAACAGGTGCCGGAAAGGCATTCTCTTCCCAAGCAATCTCCTCTGCTGCAGCTTCATTCTTCCTCTTCCTTCGGATGTATGCGATGTTTAGTCCCTTAGCCTCTGCTAACTTCTGCTTCTTGATGGCAGCCTCTCTTATTCTCTGTCTTGTTTGCTCTTGAATTTGTTCAGGAGACATCTGGCTCTTGATATAGGATACTTGTCCTTGTCTCTGAACTTCAGCAGTAGCTTTCACCATCTTGCCTTTGCCTTTCTTTCTCCTTAAAGTTTGCTCAGGTTCATCTCGTTCGTCTTCTTCTGCTAATTTCTTAGCGAGTTCAAGGCTCTTGGCCTGATCATCGATTTCCATTCTTTTCTGTACAGACGACAAGAAGTCTTCAATTTTGTCGACTCTGGAAATGACATCTGAAAGAGCAATCTTCTGCTCGGTGATCTCTTTGCTATGTTGCTCCATAGTTTCTTTTAGATCAGCAACGAGATCAGTAGATGGAGTGTCTGACAAGTCAGATACAGTGGCTTCTGGAAAAGATGCAATAGTTGCCAACTGTGTCTGTTTTTCTTCGTTCTCTTATCCTTCCCCCTTTTTGGTTTCATCAAAGAGGTTGGACAGCCTGCGATTCAGAGCAATAAACTGTCGTGTGATCTCCTCTCTGAGTTCCTCAACAACAAGAGGAGTGATCTGAGCGGTGGCAAAAGTTGCAGGAGTTAAAAAGCGTATGAGAACAAATTCGATGTCCTGTCTTGCTCGTTCTGTAGAAGCTACAAAGTGCTTCCAACCCATATCCATGTGGTTGTCAGTCTTCTCCAGGGATGCCCATACATTTTCCAGTAGCACCTGTGTCTCATTGAGCATGTCTGTCTGAACTTTGAGTTTATCAGACTGGAGATTGAGCTTCTCGGCAAGAGAATTTACTAGTTGCATCACATCAGAAAGGATGGCATTGTGCATCTGTGAGAGTTTCTCAACTGTGAGACTCTTTTCTCTGTCAACCAGTTTTGTTTGCTCTTCTTCAAACCGCTTCATCAGATCTTCTGTGAGAGCTGTGAATTTATCTTCAATAGTAGCCTTTATCCCATCTTGAATCTTCTCAGTACAGAGATCTAGGATATCGGAGCTCAGCATAGCAGTCTGGTCAGATGTTGAAGCCTTGCCAAGTTGGGTCTCATATGCAGCACCCATTCTCGATTCATCGGCAGCTCCCTCAAGATCTACAGGAGGTTGAACAGTTTCCTCCCTGTTATCAGCAATTCCGAACCTTTCATGAATCAACCATCTGATATCATCCTTAGAGGCCAATTCAACAGCGCTATCAATCCCAGCGTTGTTCAAGCACTTCATCTCCAAGTTTACAAAGAAATCAGATCCTAGAGTTGTCAAGAGGATCAGAAATTCCTCGATGCTTTTCAATCTGATATCCCTCCAGAACAAAATTTCTTCTATCTGATGCTGGATGCCAGGATGTTGGTCCAATTCAAGGCACATGTCCAGCAGATACTCCTTGATTTGTTGCTTCATTATCCTTATGATCGGGCTTTCTGAATCAGGTGAAGCAAGTACGGTTCTGGTATTGAAGGGATAATGAGAGACGGACATATGCTTATCAGATCTCTCAGGTTCTGGTATCTTGTTTGGAGATTGGGAGTGAGATGGGGATTTTTGTGGTTCAGGTTCGTTCTCAATTTGTTGAGGGGGTTCAGTTTCCTGAACAGGTTCAATGGTTGGGGGAGTGGGAGATCTGGGTGATCTGACTGGTGAGGGTGAGGGTGAGAATATTTTGTGAGGAGAGGGTGGTGGTGATGATTTTTGAGGAGAGGGTGATGGCGATTTGGAAGTTTGGCGTGGCGATCTTTCTTTCGAAGATCTTGGTGAGAGGCGAGAATCGATGGTGATTCTTCCTCGAGTGCTCCACTTCGCTCCTCCGGATGCTTTCTCTCCTTCTTCTTCGATCATCTGCGCCGTCCCTTACTTCACCGGGCGGTTTGCTCGAATCGATCGATATCCTCACTTCGATTCAACTCGAATCGATCCTCCGCTCTGTGAACTTGCTGACCAGAACTAGGAGCAGTCTTCAGATGAGAAGTAACTCTCTTCCGACGTTTTTGTTGAGCATCCGTTCTTGGCGGATCCTTCCTCTTCAACCTCTTTTCTCGAAAGGCCGTTCCTCGCGCTTCAAGATGCGATTGCCTTTTCTTTTCCCTTCTTTTCTCCCTTTGGTTTGGGCACATAAGGTAGGGTCCTCATCGATTGTCCAGCAGGGCTCATCCTTGCCCAAGATGGCCTTGTGCTTTTGCTTGATACACCTTCGCACCATTCTCATTCCATTCATAATTCTTTGGCGCGCTTTTGTCCGATGTAATGATTGAGATTTTGTGCACGAAGAGCACTTGAAGATAAGTGCACTTCATTCCTCCGGGTCGATCGAACTTCCCCGAGTCTTTCCGCTATCTTTGCCTTGACCATACCCAACCAATCCATATCTGAAGCTTTCTTGATGATTGCAGTCATGACACTGATCTAATAGGAAGTGACAGCATCAAGACTGTAAGTTGAGCACATAATCACATTCTGAACGATCTCAAGGAGAAGCCGATATTTTCTCTTCAGGTAGGAGGCTTTGACATTTGTTGTATTCTCCTTGTTTGCTAGCCTCAACAGCTCTACTTCAAGAAAGTCCTTCTCTCCTACATCAGTCGTGTAGATTTCTGGGTTGATGCTTCCTCGAGTGAGACCGAAGATCCTCTGGAGATCATTATTCGACACTCGTACTTCCAATCCACCAACGGAAGAAATTAAGTCAGCATCAATGTCCTCGTCCTTCTGTAGATTGTATAGAAACTCTAGGGCTTCATGTGTGTGGACAATGTTCTGATGTGTAGAGCAATATCGTTCAAGTCCAAGACGCCGCAGTAAATTCTCGAATTTCCAAATGATTCAGATATGAGGTGATTGAGAATACTACATACTTCTCATCAATGATATCTTTCTTCATTGATGCGGTTATGAACTCTTTCCTTGGCCTGCTGTGGGGAACAAGATATGCCATTTCTGTATGATATGCAAATTGATGTTAGATTGAGTAAATTATTTCAATACTCTTAGTCAAATCAGCAATCTAAGCATCAATTAAGCAAGTAAGCATATAGATCCCAGAAAGAAATTACAGAAATATAACAGCACGACTTGTAAACCTAAGGTGAATTGAAATCATGCAGTACGTAAAGGAAAAATTACCAGATATTGATTCGTAGGATTGAGAAATTGTGTAAATAGAATCAATTGATTTTGAACGTGAATTTCTGCAGATTTTGAAAATTTGATCTTTTGAGAAGACGAAGTAGTGGAAAGAAGGTTTTCTGAGAAAGATTTGGATTTAGTATGCGAGGGAAAACTTTTTGCACAACTTTCCAAAGGTACTCAAGTATCCGTGTTTTGAGATCAGTGGCTGAGATTAGTCTGCCGAAAAGTGTTTTAATCGCACGGTTGAGAAAAGTAGTCTTCTCGTATTTCAGACTCGAAAATTCGCAATAAAACGCATTAAATACACATTCCCATGTCCACATTAAATGTTTTGCAGTGCATGCGTCATAAAATTAAGAGAAGGCAGAGTGAAAACCAATTTATTTAAATAAGGCGTATAAGATGTTCATAAAGGGATAAATAAGAAATGTATCTAACTGATTGATATTGTAATCAACCAGTTACCACTGTGATCTGATCTGGTTGGTTTGATTACTTGTTGACCTTACTGATGGTAGCCTTTAGCATTTCCCAACAATATTCCATTCATCTGATCAGATTCCTATTTGATCCACTTCGTTACTTATCTGATCCACTTATCTGATCCTCTTCATCCTTCTTCTATTCAGGCCGCATTTCCTATGCACTTAAGTCATACTCCCGCCAAAACATTTACTTCGGGGAGTCAAAAGGTCGCCTCGATTCCCAAATCGGTGCGATTTGACATTCCGTAATAATGGTATAGATACACTGTGATTTACTCACACCGTCAACTCATCCAACCATCGGCAGCGTGTTCCTTACGCGTTGTCGATGCAAATTTATCTTAAGGTCTTCTGAGAAAATAAATTTGCATTTATATCCCCGAATTTCTCCTATAAATTGGCCTGGGGTGTTAGGCAAACAACACAACATAAACCATTCATCTTCTTTAGCTTAAACTCCATGCTTTCCGATGAATCCCTTATTTCTGGTGAAACTCTCGGCAAAAGCCTTTAACCCTTCTTCAATGAATTCAGCTTCTCAAATCAACCCTGTGTGTTCCTTCACACTGCTTTCGTCGTCATCGAAGATTACACATACGATCAATGCAAAGCTTCTTTACCACCGAGGCGGCGGATCTGCTATAGCAAATGAGAAGGCACTTCTCCTAACCGTATGCACCTTGTGTGCCTATCGAGATGACGGAATTAGCGTCAATAGACTCAGTCTGAAACAAAACATGGGTTTGGTATACGATCTTGATCAGACAATAGCTGATCTTCGTATATCAAACTCAATTTTTGCATGCGACACTAGTGGCCTTATGGTCTTTTGACCAACTCTTTGGCACTTGTGTCCCATTTAACAGCTGGAGAGCCCATTGATTTCTCGTCTAGGGGCTCCTGGCTTGGACATCCTTCAAGGCCGCTCTCGCTCCTCACTCCGAAGCTCTGAGGGTGGCTCAGGATTATCTTACAGCCTCTCACGCCCTTTTAGGGTTGGGGGATAATGAGAGCATCAAGCTCTAAAATCTTTAAAGCCTCTCTCCCCCTCCCTTCCTTGGGTTAGGCTTAGGGTTTATGGTTTATGTACTTACCTCCGGGTCTTCTTGTACTTGTATCTTGTAATGTAAATCTGACCTCCGGGTCCTTATCAATGAAAAGTTCTATTATTTCATTGTTGTGTTGCTTCTACTGACTTATGCGATTTGTAGCTGTTGGGAAATATGTAACTTAATTTTGATGGAAGTTCCAAAATAGGTTGTAATAGGACCAGTCAGACCTGTTAGCTGACTGATGACTTATAATCAGATTAAGATGACCAGCTGAAATGTATAGATAGCTGAAGTAAAAGATAGGTAACATATTGAGGGGGAACTCAATATGTATAGGTTAGGTCGAAGTATCAGATGACCCAGATAAGGTCAGATGATCAGAAGACTAAGCGCAAATCAGAAGACAAGAAGTCAGAAGATCAGATGAAGACAAGAAGATACTGAAGACTCAGATGAACCTGAAGACTCAGATAAGTCTGAAGACTCAGCAACAAACCTGAAGACTCAGTACGACTAAATACACTGAGGCTCAGAGACACCTGAAGAACAAAAGACCTGACGACCTACATTCAGCAGAGTCTGCATATTGAAGCTAAGACAATGTGCATCTGAAGACTCAATCAAGGTAGACTGATCAGTTACCTGATCAAGTCAGCTCACACCTGGTGACAATCAAAATGATACACCAGACAAGCGAATCTTCTACAAAAGGAATATCAATCGTCTAACGGACAAATTCCTTAAGTACCGCCTTGCGAAGCCAAGAAGAAAGCGACACGTGTACAAAAAGAGCTGACATTGCGGGATACGATGCTGCAGACAAAAAACGGCGCTAATGATGCCTACGGCCACGCTGATAATCGGAGCATGTCACAATCATATCCTACAACCTACCTAATATAGCTCAAAATTCAAATTGCTCTCCAACGGCTCTTTGATTTCGAGGTCTATAAAATGGGATCGATCTTCATTTTGAAGAAGAAGGACCAACAGTGATTAACAAGCACCAACGAGTGAAAACAAGCAAGAACAAACACGGAGACACCGCAAAAGAAGTTAAAGCTACAGCAAAATCTCCGTTCAAAGAACACTACCTTTGAAGATTATTCTTAGAGTGTTCATCCCATTAGTTCTTAGCAAGAAATCCTATCCACTAGCATTTTGGCTACCTAAAGCACCAGGATAGATTTCCAGTTGGAACCCTCAAACATTCTTTACCCAAACGCAAGTTAGGTTAAGTCTGTAGAGTGAGAACTCATTAAACATCTCGGCTATCCTTTTTAAGGATATAAGTCCCGCTGGTTATGTTTGTAGAGTGGGAACTCGATAAACATCTCGGCCATCCTGAAAAGGATATAAGTTCCGTAGGTTAAGCTTGAGTGGGAACTTGGTAAACATCTCGGCCATCCTGAAAAGGATATAAGTCCCGCAGGTTAAGTTTGTAAGAGTGAGAACTCGGTAAACATCTCGGCCATCCTGAAAAGGATATAAGTCCCTCAGGTTAAAGTAGGTTAAGGTTCCCCTGTGTTAAGGGAAGAGTGGACGTAGGACGGGTTTCGTCTGAACCACTATAAAAAGTCATGTGTGCATTTACTTGCTTTTTTATTGCTTTACACAAGTCACACAACTGAGTTTTAAACAGCATACATATTCTAAGTTAAGCTCAGTCTGCACCAAGCAACTGATCTGATTAGATTGACACCTTAGTCAACTGGTTGAAAATGGACTTCTGAATCAGATTGATAAAACTGGTTTTTCACACGGGTAAAAACAAGCTTCCGCACCATTTAGTTAAACTGACAGATATCAAACCGATCGCCCCTCGTGCACTCAAGAAGATTGAACATCGATCTAAACCGATACACTAAGACTCGATCGGTATCTGCAGTTCACACCGATCCAAGACGAAAAGTTTTGGAAGTCTATTCACCCTCCCTCTAGACTTCCACCCTCACAAAACTGTTCGACCTACAAGTGGTATCGAGGCAAAGGGTTCTACAAACCATCGGCTTTGAGTATCATCGATTCTTGAGGAAGAATCTTTGTGGTCATTTGAACAGATCTTGAAAAACCTTTTTTAAAACTCATTCGTTTTCAAAATCACTCAGCATGGATAATACCTCTGGTATGTATCATGATTTGCCTAAGTTTTCAATTGATGAGTATGCAGATTGGGTTATATATATGTGCAACCATCTAGGATCGATAAGCGGTAGAATGATGGAAGTCATGGAACGAGGACCCATCATCATATATCACGACAACCCAGCAGTTGGAGGAGATCCAGGTTTTGCCACGGAAGTCTTGTCTTGAAAAAGCCCAAATTGATGGATGGATGCAGAGGAAAGAAAAGTTGTATACTCTAGATATCAATCGCCAGCATATAATCATGAAGACAATGGATAAAGTCACCAAGGAGAAGATAAAGTATCTCAAAACCGCAAAAAGCAATGTGGGATACTCTTTGCTTTGAGATATCTTAAAGAAATGATCAGATCAAAGACAGCCGCCTACAAGTTGAACTGGTGCAGTTCGAAAAGTTAAAGATGTTGCCCAACGAGATAATCAACGAGCTCGATGGGAGGATCACCATGTCAGTAAATAAGCTATGAGAACTTGGTAGAGAGATGTCAGACAAAGATATCAACTACAAGATCTTAAGATCTCTCACCAAGAAATGGGACATGAAAGTCAAGGTAATCAAGGATTGCCAAGACATTTCAAAGATGAATCCGAGTAGCTTGTTCCTAAGCCTTAAAGCTCACGAGTTCGACTTAATCGAAAGAGGACAAGCAGATGAAGATGAGACACCTGCTGAAGCCTCAACGTCTAAATCAGTTGCATTTAAATTAACCAGAAGCAGATCGAAGTCCACCGAACTCATTGAAACATAATAAGTCAAGGTAATGGATCGCTCGCTACTCAGAAACTTGAAAGAACAAATACTCACTTTTGGTAAGTATCGGAGATTCTACAAAGGACTATCAAAGAAACAGAGGCCAACTGACAGATCACGAGAAAGAACCAGATCTGATGATCGAAGAGATCACAGAGAAGAAAAGAAAAGAGATGATCTGACAGATGAGAGAAGAGATAACAGATCCGGCGCAGGAGCTCGACATTATCGTAAAGGAAAGTCACCGACAGATCCTACAGACGTGACTCACCCGGCAGAGGAAGTTCCAGAGATCGAGGATCATGCTTCAATCATAGAAACCAGTCACTACAAAGACCGACCGCCTCGACCGACTCCCAGAGAAACGGAACAAAAGAGAGCAATGCCTCGTAGATAGGAAAAGCCCCGTAGTCGGCACATCCGAATTGATGATTCCTATCCGCCTTCGAGGGTTCTCGCTACTCTTCTATAGAAGACTTCGTCGATATAGCAAAGGTTGCTGACTTCCACGAGCATGAAGATCCGATATTCTCTTCGATGACGATGAAGTCTGCCTGATGGCCAAGGAGGACCAATCTGAGGTAACCTCCAAACCTTCTGCTTTTTCAAATTCCACACCTGCTATTATTAGCACACATGCTGGAGAGATTGACTTGCAACTCTACTCTGAACAATTGCTTGATGATCTCTCTGATGCAGTAAACACTTATACAATAGTGGAAGCTGAAAATGACAAGCTAAGGATCAGAAATAATCAGCTTGTTAAAGAGAACGCCTCAAAGAAAGCTACCGAATCGAAATCACTAAACCGCCGTAAGGTAACCGAGAACTTAACATTCGAAAGTTAAATCTTCTGATCAGGAGAAGCAGATCAAAGATCAGCTAGCAATCAACAAACATCAAGCTGATAATTTCAAAATCCTTCAAGCTAAATTTGATGAGCTATTCCGACTACATGAGAGTCTAAAAACTACTAAGGATAGTTTGCGCAAGAAAATAGAGGTTTTTACGAAGTCATCAAAAACTGTTCAAGATATGAACACCTATTTTCAAACGCCGACTAACAAGAAGGGAATTGGGTATGAGAACCCTCTACATCCTCAAAAGCCCCGCTTTGATTCACTTCGTAATGGTGTAATCAAACGAAGTCTCCTCGACAAAGATACACTAAAAGCTAAACTTGTATCTCGATAAGGGGAAAAAGACTCACGAGCAAGTAAGGCAAGTGTGCCTAATCGAAAAGGGAAAGAAAATGAACCCCAACTGATAAAACATTAGCCGAGGAATCAACAGAAGAACCCAGTTCTTCTGAAGAAACCTCAACTCGACGACAGATTAGGTATCGTAAGAGACAACCCAGAAGAAGGAAATCTAATCTGAGACCCAATCAAGGTCACCGCCTAATAAGCAAGCTATAGGTAAACCGCAAAGACCACCTATGCTAAAAAGATATGAATCTTTCGATGGTAGCGAAATGTACCTACCCTTATAACCGAGATCAAGGGCTATCGCGACCGAGCCACAATCGGATTAAAAGAAGACATAATATAAAGAAAAATCCCAAGTCTTCTAAGTCAACCAAGGCTCACACCTAATAATCATACTAATCGAAAAGCATATAAAGAGATGTATGATTATGTTGATATGTATGGGAGACAAATCGACCTTATAATCTATCGATTTTCATGAAGTGCTTTCTGTTTGTGTGGATTCCTAAATCCACCACTAAACCCCCAGACCCAATTCCAAAGGGGTACCTAAAGCCCGATTTGATTGCGTGTTCGTGTGGGGATCGGCCAACAAAGGAGGTGCACAAGCAACTATCCGTACATCGATAGTGGATGCTCAAGGCACATGATCGAAGCAAACATCTCCTTAGCTCTTACAAAGAACAAGAAGGCCCACGTGTACTCTTCGGTGATGATAACTTTGGTTTTACCAAGGATTCGAACCTTAGAGAATGATGATGTACAAGTAACCGAGTCTCAGATGTCGAAGGATTGAAGCACAATCTACTATCAAGATTATAATTTCATGACAACAGATTCAAAGATTGAGTTCTCGGCGACAAGTGTACGATAAGGAATCGAGCCACTCAACAAATCTTGCTAACTCGGTTCAAGGAAAGGCACAATCTACACAGCAGATTGGAACAGTTGCCCAAAGAATACATGCTTAATTGTTAAGAGTTCTAAAAGTAGCAGTTGGCTCTGGCATAAAAGAATGAGTCATCTGAACTTCAAGACTCTCAACAAGATCGCTAGGATGTCTTTGGTTGAGGGACTTCCGAATGAGATATTCTCCAAAGATCAGACATGTGCCGCATGCCAGAAGGGAAAACAAGTTAAAGCCTCATTCAAGGAATACCGACCAAAGATCCAAGAGAGTATTGCAAGAATCGCTCCATATGGATCTATTCGGACCCGCCACACCCGGTCGGTCTCTCAAAATGACGAAATATACTCTTGTAATCGTGGATGATTATTCTAAGTTTACTTGGGTTGTATTCTTATACAAGAAGAACGAGACAACGACTAAGATACAGGAGTTGCTCAAGAAGCTACAAAACGAGAAGGGTGTCAGCATAGTAAAAATCAGATCAGATAAAGGTACAGAGTTCCTGAATTCCTTTATTACTGATTTTTGCTCTGAGTTTGGTATACAACATGAAACATCAGCTGCAAGAACACCACAACAAAATGGAGTAGCGAAATCGAGAAAAACAGAACTCTCAAGGAAGTTGCTCGCACTATGTTAAATTTGACATGCTACACCAAGCCGTTTAAGGTATAATCAACACAAAGATGCCATACTCGTAATGGATGTTCTCTAATTAAGACTCACTTCAAAACACCTTATGAACTGTGGAAGGACATAAAACCTCGTGTTTCATACTTTCATGTTTTTGGGTGCAAGAGTTTTATTCACAACAATGGGAAAAGTCAGTTGAAGACTTTTGAGGCCAAGTCAGATGAGGGTATATTCTTAGGATATTCCTCATCCAGCAAGGCTTTCAGGGTTTACAACAAACGAACCCTAGTTGTGGAAGAAACACCCCATGTGGTCTTTGATGAGACATCTTCTGAACAAGAGAAAGTCGCCTTTAGAACAAGCCGCATGCAGATCAACCGCTACGACACGCGCAGAGAAAATGGATCGGCTAAGCATCAAGGAGAAAAGAAAATCGAACACATAAAAGTGTACATCCTGAACTTGATCTTGCAGATTCAACAGTCAATCGGACCTTAAGGTACGCACAAACCTGCCGCTGAAGAAGTTGCTATTACCGAGATAAAGATCAACCGAACCATCCGGTTCGGGGAACTCTGAAGTTCCTACTGACGTACATCAACACATGATGAGTCCAACATCACCGAGACATGTTCTTATCAAGTGGATCATAACTCCGCACCACTCCCAATCACTAGTAATGAACTATCGATATGGATGATGTTCTCCAAACAAACGCACATCGAATGTAGGACTGGATTACCACCATCCAACCGATCCGATTATCGAGACCCATCCGATAGAGTCAAAACTAGACATCGACAGTGAAAGTGCCATGTCTTTGCAATTATCCGCCTTTGAAGGAACCAACTACAAAGAGGAAGCTCTACAAGACGCAAGTCGGATTCTAGCCATGCAGGAGGAGCCGAACAGTTTTGAGAGGAATCAAGTTTGGGAATTGGTGGATGTACCAACTCATCAAGACGAATTGGGATGAAGTGGGTATTCAAGAACAAGAGAGATGAGAAAAATGTCGAACCGTGAATAAGGCAAGACTTGTTGCTAAGGGGTATTCACAATCGGAAGGAATTGATTATGATGAGACCTTTGCACCGGTCGCCGCCTAGAAGCCATTCGATTTGTTTTCGCATATGCTTCCCACGTAGGGTTCATTGTTTATCGATGGATGTAAAGAGTGCATTCTTAAACGGGGTACTAGCAGAGGAAGTTTATGTCTAACAACCTCCGTGCTTTGAAAAAAGGCAACCAAGTGTACCGCTTTTAGGAAAAGCTCTTTACGGATCAAACAAGCTCCTCGAGCTTGGTATGATACACTCTCTCAACTCTTGACAGATCAAGGGTTCACTAAAGGAATAGTGGATGAACCTTATTCGAGAATAGAAGATGGAGAAGATATTCGATGGTTCGGATCTCGTGATCGACATCATCTTCGGATCTCCCAACAAGAAGTCGTGGTGAGAAGTTCAAAAAGTTGATACAAGGAAAGTTCGAGATGTCCATGATGGGTTAGATGAATTACTTTCCGGGTTTACAAGTCAAGCAGAAAGTACGAATGGGATATTCATCTCGCCAAAGCGGCACACAAGGAATCTACCGCAAAGTTTGGAGTTCAACATTGCAAGGAAGCCAAAATTCCCATGATGACCGGGTTCAAGATGGATCCGCATTTAAGATGGTCGAAAAATGAATCGGAAGGAGTATAGAGCTCTAATTGATCACTACTATACCGATCGCCAAAGAGACCGCACATTACATTTGCAAGAGGTGTATGTGCGATTTCAAGCAAATCCAATGCAAAGTCACCTAGAAGCACTAAGCGGATTCTCAAGTATCTCAAGGATCAGAAACCTTGGTTTATTTTACCCATCGATGACAATCTAGAGCTTAGTGGGTATTCTCGATTCAGATTATGGAGGTTGCGTAATCGACAGAAAATCAACCTCGTGTTCATGTCGGTTTACGGGAAATAAAAATCGATCTCATGGTTTTCGAAGAAGCGGACATCGCCATTCACATCTACTACATCAAGCGAGTATATGGTCACGCAGAAGTCGTTGTTCCCAACCGCTTCGCTAAGTCGGCAAATTGAGGATTACAACATTGTAGCTAAGAACGCACCTATATTCTTCGTGACAAGAATAATGTTATTGCAATCACTTTCGAATCCTCGTTTCTACATACAAGATGCAAGCATGTGGATGTCGACACCATTTTATCGAGATCATGTTGAAAAGAAGAATATCGATGGAAAAGATCCATACTTGACAAATGTAAAGTCGATATCTTAACCAAGCCGCTAAATGAGATCGATTCGAGAGAGTTATGCAATCTAACTAGGGCTTCTGGATCTTGGAGAAAATACACCAGATATGGTTGAAGGAATGATCTCTAGAACCAGTTGGTTAAAAGACTAACCAGGTTAAGTAGAATCAGTTGAGTTAGGAATCTCAACCGATCGACGATCAGACGAGGAGCCGATCCAAGTTCGGATAAAGAGCATCGTAAAAGTTAGATAAGTAGCCGATCCAAGTTCAGATAAAGGGCGATCGCCAAGACATATCGACATAAGGGGAACCGATCGATTGGAAGATTACTTTATAAGTCGATTAAAGTCAAAATAACAAGCAAATCAAGATTAAAGCTACGAGATCGCTTAAGTCAGAAGAAACAACACAGCAATGGAATAACATAAATTTTCATTGATAAAGACCCGGAGGTCAGATTTACAAGTTACAAGTGATATCACAAGCTACAAATGCTACATCTATCTTCAAGTGGTATTACAAGTGCAAGAAGACCCGAGGTCAAAGCATAAACCATCACTTCTAAGACAACCCCTAGGCAGGGAGAGAGAGAAAATTTTAAGAGTCGATGCTCTCGGACTCTCCCACCCAGGGCAGCAGAGAGAAGCTTCTAGAATCTCGAAAGCCGCTCTTAGAATCTTGGAGGAGAAGCGAGAGAGCGAGCCTTGAAGGATCTTTTAAGCTAGAGCCCTTAGACCTAAATCAATGGACTCTCCAGCTGTTAAATGGGACACAGTGCCACAGGTTTGGTCACAAAGACCATATGGCCATGAGTGTCTCATGCAAATATTGAGTTTGATACACTATTTTGTATATCAAACCCATGTTTTGTTTCAGACTAAGTCTGTTGATGCTAATTCCGTCATCTCGATAGGCGCACAAGGTGCATACGGTTAGGAGAAGTGCCTTCTCATTTGCTTTAGCAGATCGGCCTCCACGGTGGTAAAGAAGCTTAGCATTGATCGTATGTGAAATCTCGGATGATTTGACGAAAAAGCAAAGTGTGAAGGAACACACAGGGTTGATCTGAGAAGCTGAATTCATTGGAAAAGGGCTAAAGGTTCCCACCGGAAGTTTCACCGGAAATAAGGAACTCATCGGAAAGGCATGAAGGATATGCTAAAGAAGATGAAATGGTTTATGATTGTGTTGTTTGCCTAACACCCCAGGTTAATTTATAGAAGGAAATTAGGGGTATAAATGCAAATTTTATCTTCTCAGAAAATCTTAAGAGAAATTTGCATCGACAACGCGTTAGGTACACGCGGCTAATGGTTGGATGAGTTAACGGTGTGATTAAATCACATCGTATCTATGCCATTATTACGGTATGTCAAATCGGGCCGATTTGGGAATCGAGGTGACTTTTGGACTCCCCGAAGTAAAAGTTTTGGCGGGAGTTGACTTCAGTAAATGCGGGTTGTTTAGAAGAATGTTTAGAAGAAGACTGAAGGATATAGAGTATCAGAAAAGAGGATCAGATAAGTGGCCAAGTGTTTGAAGCAAGAATCTGATCAGATAAGTGAGATATTCTTGGGAAATGCATAAGGCAACCATCAGATAAGTCAACAAAGTACCAGATCAGATCACAGTGGTAACTGATTGATTACAATATCAATTAGTCAGATACGCTCTCTTATTTATCTCTTTATGAATACCTTATATGCGTTATTTATTTTAATTGATTTATTTTACACTGTTCATGACGCATGCTCTGCAAAGCTTTTAATGCGGACTTGGAAAATGTTTTCAAAAAGTTTTATTGCGATTTTTCGAGTCCGAAAAACGAGAAGACTACTTTTCTCAACCGTGCGATCAAAATACCATTTGGCCGATTAATCTCAGCCATCAATTTCAAAACACGGATACTTGAGTACTTTGGAAAGTTGTGCAAAAAGGTTTTCCCTCGTATTCTACAAAATCCAAAATTTTCTCAGAAAACCGCTTTCCACTACTTCATCTTCTCAAAAGCTCTTAAAAGATCTTTTTTTTAAATCCTCAGAGAATTACCTTCGAAATTATTTGATTCTACTCTTCCGATTTCAAAATCTTTCGAATCAATTACTAGTAATTTCATGTTTTAATTAATTGTTTGATCTCAATTTCTCTATGGTACCTAGGGTTTCAAGTTGTGATTCTGTTCTTATTTGATCTAAACGCTTACTTGCTAAATTGATGCTGAAATTACGAGTTTGACTGAATTTATTGAAATATCTTACTCAAACAAAACATCAATTTGCATATTGTACAGAAATGGCACATCTTGTTTCAAGACCGGGCCAAGGGAAAAAGTACTGCAACTTTTCATCGATGAAGAAAGACATCATTGATGAAAAGTACGTCGTCTTCAACATCACCTCAAATCCGGAATCGCTGGAAATTCTGGAGTGCCTTCGAGAGTGTGGACTGGAACGATATTGCTCTACTCATCAGAACATCGTTCACACCCATGAAGCCCCGGAGTTTCTTTTTACATCTGCAGAGGGATGAAGACAATGATGTTGACCGATTTCTTCCGTTGGCGGAATGGAAGTTCGAAAGTTACGAATGACGATCTACGAGAGGATATTCGCCCTAACTCGAGGAAGCATCAATCCGAGACCTACACGATCGCAGTAGGAGAAAAAAAGAGTTTTTGAAGCCGAACTGTTGAGACCAAAGAAACAAGGAGAACACGCATTTAACGCCAAAGCCTCCTATCTCGAAGAGAAAGTATCGCCTTCTTCTTGAAATTGTTCGGAAGGTGATCATGTGCTCAACTTACGTACTTTGATGCGGTCACTTCTTACAAGATAAGTGTCATGGCCGCAATAATCAAGAAGGCTTCGACATCGATTGGTTGGGTATGGTCAAAACAAGATCGAGAAAAAGACTCGAAGTTCGAAATGACCCGAGCAATGAAGTGTGCTTATCTTCAAGTGCTCATTCATACACAAAAATCTCTATCATTCTCGCCGATAAGCCGCCACGCATTATGAATGGAACGAGAATGGAGCGAAGATTTACCAAGCAAAGCACAAGACCATATCAAGCAAGGATGAGTCCCTACCGACAAGCCGATGAGGATCCGACTTTATGTGCCCAAACCCAAGGGAGAAAAGAAAGGAAAAGATAAGGCAATCGATCGCCTCAAGTGCGAAAAGGCCGCTCGGAGAAGAGGATGAAGAGGAAGGATCTCGCCAAGAAACCAGATGCTCAATGGAAACGCCGAAGAGAGTCTCATCTCCTCTCAAGATCGCTTCCAAGTTCTCGCCAAAACCAAATTAGCGTAATCGGAGGATCTGATGCAAGTAGAATTAGAAGAGGAGATAGCAGTCCGCTCTGAGCCAACTATCAGAGAAGTAAGGGAAGAGCCGATGATCGCAGCATAAGGAGAGAAATCGGTCAGAGGGACAGAAGTGGAGCAACATGAGGTAGAATCACCATCTGATTCTCTGCCTCTTACCAAGATCTTCCAGAGAGCAAGATCGCCAACGCCCACTTCCAAATCACCATCACCCTCTCCTCAAAAATCATCACAACCATCCTCTCCCCACAAAACCTTCTCACCCTCACCCTCACCTATCAGAACATCATCTCCCACACCACCAATAAATGAACCCGTTCAGGAAACTGAACACCCTCAACACGCTGAAAACAAACCTGAACTACAAACATCCCAATCCCCGATCCAGTCTCAAGAACCAGAGAGATCCGACGAACGTGTGTCCATCTCTCATAATCCCTTCAACACCAGAACAGTACTTGCTTCACCTGCTCCAGAGAGCCCCATCATAAGGATAATGAAGTAACAGATCAAAGAGTATCTGCTGGATCTATGCCCTGAATTGGATCAACATCCTGGCATCCAGCAACAGATAGAGGAGATAGTGTTCTGGAGGGATATCAGACTGAAGAGCATTGAAGAACTTCTGATTCTAATGACAACTCTGGGATCAGATTTCTTTGTAGACTTAGAGTTGAAATGTCTAGACAATGCTGGGATTGAAAGTGATGTTGAATTGGCATCTGACGATGATATCAGATGGCTGATTCACGAAAGTTTCGGAATTGCTGATAACAGGGAGGAAACAGTTCAACCTCCTACAGATCATGAGGGAGCTGCCGATGAACCAAGAATGGGTGTTGCAGATGAGACCCAATTTGGCAAGGCTTCAACATTTGAACAGACTGCTACGATGAGCTCTGATACCCTAGATCGTCACTCTCAAAAGATTCAGGATGGGATCAAGACTGCATTTGAAGACAAATTCGCAGCGCTCACAGCAGATCTGTTGAAGCGGTTTGATGATGAGCAAGCGAAACTAGTTAACAAGGAACGAAGTCACACAGTTGAGATGCACAATGCTATCCTTGTTGAAGAAATGCAACTAGTATATCCTCTTGCTGAGAAGTTCAAGCTCCAGTCTGACAAACTCACAGTTCAGACAGAGATGCTCAATCAGACACAGGTACTTTTGGAGAGTGTCTGGGCATCCTTGGACAAGACCAACAACCACTTAGATATGGGTTGGAAACATTTTCTAGCTTCTACAGAACGAGCAAGACAGGAGATCGAAACTGCTCTCAGACGCTTCTTCACGCCTGCACCTTCTGCCACCATTCAGATCACTCCTCTTGTTGTCGAGGAACTCAGAGAGGAGATCTCACAGCAATTAACAGCTCTGAACCGCAAGATGTCCAACCTCTTTGATGCAACCAAGGGGGAAGGAAAAGAGTCTGGAAAAGAGTATGAAGAAAAAGAGGATACAGAAAAACAGACTCAAGAAAAAGAGAAGGAAGAAAAACAGACTCAGACACAGTTGGTAAAATTTTCATCTCTACCAAAAACCACTGTATCTGACTTGCCAGCCACTCCATCTACCGATCTCGTTGCTGAAATGAAAGAAACTGTGGAGCAACACAATAAAGAGATCGCTGAGCAGAAAAGTTCTCTTTCAGAGGTTACTGCCAGAGTCGACAAGATTGAAGACTTCTCTTCTTCCGTTCAGAAAAGAATGGAAACTGATGATCAGGCCAAGAGCCTTGAACTCGCTAAGAAATTAGCTGAAGAAGACGAACAAGATGAACCTGAGCAGACTCTGAAGAGGAAGAAAGGCAAAGGCAAGATGATGAAAGCAACTGCGGAAGATCAGAGACAAGACCAGCTATTCTCCACCAAAAGTCAGATGACTCCTGAACAAGTTCAAGAGCAGACAAGACAGAGAATAAAAGAGGCCGCAATCAAGAAGCAGAAGTTAGCAGAGGCAAAGGGACTGAACATCACTTACATCCGAAGGAAAAGGAAGAACGAAGCTGCAGCAGAGGAGATTGCTTGGGAGAAGAATGCCCTTCCGGAATAGGACCAGTCATCTTTTGGATGGGATCAAGATTTGCTTGGGAGAAGAATGCCCTTCCGGAATAGGACCAGTCATCTTCCGGAATAGGACCAGTCATCTCCTCTGATTAGCAGAGGCAAGATTTGGTCCCATACCTCAGAGGAGATTGCTTGGGAGAAGAATGCCCTTCCGGAATAGGACCGGAATCTTCTCTTCCATCTCACTGATTCTAAGACAACATCTCACTGTCTTCTGAGGTATGTACTATTTGCATCATCTACATTTCCATTCATGGTACCTGTTTTTCTGATTAAGTTTGTTTAAGTGTTTTGGTTCCATCAAAAATGGGGAAATTGTTGGGAAATATGTAACTTAGTTTTGATGGAAGTTCCAAAACAGGTTGTAATAGGACCAGTCAGACCTGTTAGCTGACTGATGACTTATAATCAGATTAAGATGACCAGCTGAAATGTATAGATAGCTGAAGTAAAAGATAGGTCACATATTGAGGGGGAACTCAATATGTATAGGTCATGTCGAAGTATCAGATGACCCAGATAAGGTCAGATGATCAGAAGACTAAGCGCAAATCAGAAGACAAGAAGTCAGAAGATCAGGTGAAGACAAGAAGACACTGAAGACTCATATGAACCTGAAGACTCAGATGAACCTGAAGACTCAGATAAACACTGAAGACTCAGATGAACTTGAAGACTCAGATAAGCCCAAGACTCAAAGAACAAATCAAGACTCAAGACGATCAATACACCGAGGCTCGAGACACCAAGATCAAAAGACCAAAGACCTACATTCAAAGAGAGTCCGATATTGAAGCTAAGACAATGTGCATCCAAGACTCAATCAAGGTAGACCGATCGGTTTCGATCAAGTCACCACACACCGGTGACAATCAAAATGATACACCGCATGTTTAATCTTCTACAAAAAGGAATATCAATCGCCTAACGGACAAATTACTTAAGTACCACCTCATGGCCAAGAAGAAAGCGACACGCGTACACAAAAAGAGTGACATTATGGATACGACAGTAGAGACAAAAATGGTGCTAATGATGCCTACGGCCACGCCGATAATCGGAGCACGTCACAATCATATCCTACAACCTACCTAATATAGCCCGAAATTCAAATTGCTCTCCAATGGCTCTTTGATTTCGAGGTTTATAAAATGGGATCGATCTTCGTTTTGAAGAATAAGGACCAACAGTGATTAACAAGCACCAACAAGTGAAAACAAACAAGAACAAACACGGAGACACCACAAAAGAAGCTAAAGCAACAACAAAATCTCCGTTCAAAGAACACTACCTTTGAAGATTATTCTTAGAGTGTTCATCCCATTAGTTCTTAGCAAGAAATCCTATCCACTAGCATTTTGGCTACCTAAAGCACCAGGATAGATTTCCAGTTGGAACCCTCAAACATTCTTTACCCAAACGCAAGTTAGGTTAAGTCTGTAGAGTGAGAACTCATTAAACATCTCGGCTATCCTTTTTAAGGATATAAGTCCCGCTGGTTACGTTTGTAGAGTGGGAACTCGATAAACATCTCGGCCATCCTGAAAAGGATATAAGTCCCGTAGGTTAAGCTTGAGTGGGAACTCCCCGGAAACATCTCGCCATCCCGAAAAGGATATAAGTCCCGCAGTTAAGTTTGTAAGAGTGAGAACTTCGGAAAACATCTCGCCATCCCCGAAAAGGATATAAGTCCAAAGAAAGTTAAAGTAGGTTAAGGTTCCCCTGTGTTAAGGGACGAGTGGACGTAGGACGGGTTTCGTCTGAACCACTATAAAAAGTCTTGTGTGCATTTACTTGTTTTTTTATTGCTTTACACAAGTCACATAACCGAAGTTTTAAAACAAAGATACATATTCTAAGTTAAGCTCATGCGCACTAAGCAATTGATCTCGATCGATTGACACCTTTAGTCAACCGGTTGAAAACTCGACTTCAATCGATTGATAAAACCGGTTTTTCACACGGGTAAAAACAAGCTTCCGCACCATTCAGTTAAATCGACAGATATCAAACCGATCGCCTCGGGCACTCAAGAAGATTGAACATCGGTCCTAAACCGATACACTAGCACTGATCGGGTAACTGCAGCTCACACCGATCCAAGAAAAAGTTTTGGAAGTCTATTCACCCCTCCCCTCTAGACTTCCACCCTCACAAAACCCGTTCGGGACCTACAATAGCTTTAAACTTATATACCTTGCTTGTTGACCGTAGCTTAATCGACTTATATAACCTTCCAATCTGATCAGTTCCCCCTTAATCTGATATATCTTAAACTGATCGGTTCCTTTGTCCGAACTTCGGATCGGCTCCTTGTCCGATTTTTCCGACGGCTCTTTTGTCCGGTCTTCGATCGGCTCCTTGTCTGATCATCTGATCAGTTGAGATTCCTAACTCAACTGATTCCTCTTAACCTGGTTAGTCTTTTAACCAACTGGTTCTGTAGATCAGTCCACCTAACACTTCTGGTGCACTTTCTCCGAGATCCAGAAGCCCTAGCTCATTGCATAATTCTCACGAATCGATCTCAAATTTAGGGACTTAGTTAAAATATCGACTTTACGCTTATCGGTATGGATCTTTTCCATTCGATATTCTTCTTTCAACATGATCTCGATAAAATGATGTCCGGACATCCACATGCTTGCATCTTGTATGTAGAAACGGGGATTCGAGTGATTGCAATAACACTATTATCACACGTAATATAGGCACGTTCTTAGCTACGATGTTGTAATCCTCACCGTTGACTTAGCGAGTAGTTTGGAACAATGACTTCATGACCATATATTATTCGCCTTCGGTAGTAGATGTCATAATCGACGTCTAACTTCTTCGAAAACCAAGAGATCAGTTTATTACCCAGAAACTGACATGTACCTGAGGTTGACTTCCTATCGATTCTGCAACCTCCGTAATTAGAATTAGAATACCCACTAAGCTCTAGATTATCATCTGATGGGTAAAATAAACCAAGGTTTACTGTCCCCTTCAGATACTTAAGAATCCGCTTAGTCGCTTCTAGGTGGCTTTTGCATTGATTTGCCCTCGAAATCCGCACATACACCCATTTGCAAAAGTGATATCCGTCTGGCTGGCAAAAGTATAATAATGATCCAATGAGAGCCCTATATTCTTTCTGATTAGTTTTTTGACCGTCCTCATCTGGATCCATCTTGATCCCAGTCATCATGGGAATTCTGGCTTCCTTGCAGTGTAGAACTCCGAACTTGGCCAATAAATTCCTAGTGTACTTCGCTTGGCAGATGAATATCCCTTCTGTACTTTGCTTGACCTGTAGACCCAGAAAATAATTCATCTGACCCATCATGGACATCTCGAACTTCCTTTGCATCAACTTGCTAAACTTCTCACATAGCCTCTTGTTGAGAGATCCGAAGATGATGTCGTCCACGTAAATCTGAACCATCAGAATATCTTCTCCATCTTCTATTCTGAATAAGGTTCTGTCCACTATTCCTTTAGTGAAACCGCTGTCTATCAAGAACTGGGAGAGTGTATCATACCAAGCTCGAGGAGCTTGTTTCAGGCCATAAAGAGCTTTTCTTAAACGGTACACTTGGTCGCCTTTTTCAAAGCTTGGAGGTTGTTCAACATAAACTTCCTTTGCTAGTACCCCATTTAAGAATGCACTCTTTACATCCATCTGATACACAATGAACCCTCGTGGCGAAGATATGCCGTAAACAGCGAATGGCTTTCTAGGCGAAGGCGATCGGGTGCAAAGGTCTCATCATAATCAATTCTTCTTCGATTGTGAATACCCCTTAGCAACAAGTCTTGCCTTATTTCTGGTTATGACATTATTCTCATCTCTCTTGTTCTTGAATACCCACTTCGTACCAATCATGTCTTGATGAGTTGGTCTGTCCACCAGTTTCCAAACTTGATTCCTCTCAAACTGTTCCAGTTCTTCTTGCATGGCTAGAATCCAGCTTCCTTCTTGTAGAGCTTCTTCTACCTTAGTTGGTTCCTTCAAGGACAGATAGCAACAATACATGCCACTTTCACTAACTCGATGTCTAGTTTTGACTCTATCGACGGGGTCTCCGATATTCGATCGGATGGATGACCGGTTATCCGTCCCTTCTTTTCGATTTGCGCTCTGCTTGGAGAATATCATCCACTTCTGATAGTAGTTCATTACTAGTGATTGGGAGTGGTACTGAATTATGATCCACTTGATAAGAACATGTCTCAGCTGATGTTGGACTCATCATGTGTTGATGTTCATTAAGTAGGAACTTCCTGAGTTCCCCATGAACCGGATGGTTCGGGTTGATATCGCCTCACGGCATGCACTTCTTCACCGAGAGTTGTGCGTACCTTAGGTCCGATTGACCGGTGAATCGCCAAGATCAAGTTCGGGATATACACTGCTACGTGTTCGATTCTTTCTCCTTGATACTTAGTCGATCCATTTTCGTATCGTCAATCGATGATCCGCACGCTTTGTTTTGAGGCGCTTTTCTCTTGTTCGTAAGATGTCTCATCAAAGACCACATGGGGTGTTTCTTCCACAACTAGGGTTCGCCGTTGTAAACCCCGAAAAGCCTTGGCCGGATGAGGAATATCCTAAGAATATACCTTCATCTCGACTTGGCCTCAAAAGTCTTCAACCCGACTTTTCCCCTGTTGTTGTGTATGAAACACTTGCACCCAAAAACATGGAGGTAAGAAAAACGAGGTTTTCTGCCCTTCCACAGTTCATAGGGTGTTTTGTAGTGAGTCTTTGTCAGAGAACATCTATTCTGAGTGTGGCATGCAGTGTTGATAGCTTCTGCCCAGAAATGGCTTGGAGTCGCATGTTCAGCTAACATAGTGCGAGCAGCTTCCTTGAGAGTTCTGTTTCTCCGTTCTGCTACTCCATTTTGTTGTGGCGTTCTTGCAGCTGATGTCTCATGTTGTATACCAAACTTAGTGCAAAAATCAAGAATAAAAGAGTTCGTAAATTCAGCACTTATCCGATCCGATTTTCACTATGCTGACACCCTTTTCGTTTTGTATTTTCTTGAGCAGCTCGGGTATCTTTGTAGTTGTCTCGTTCTTCTTGTATAAGAATACAACCCAAGTAAACTTGCAATAGTCATCCACGATTACCAGAGTATATTTGCGTCCGCTGAGACTGACTGGTGTAACTGGTCCAAATAAATCCATATGAAGCAGTTGTAATACTCTTCTGGATGCTGGTCCAGGTATTCCCTTGAATGAGGCTTTAACTTGTTTTCCCTTCTGACATGCGACACACGTCTGATCCTTTGAGAATACCTCATTCGGAAGTCCCTCAACCAAAGACATCCTAGCTATCTTGTTAAGAGTTTTAAAGTTCAGATGACTCATTCTTTTGTGCCAGAGCCAACTGCTACATTTGGAACTCTTAACAATTAAGCATGCATTTCTTGGACAACTGTTCCAATCTGCTGTGTAGATTGTGCCTTTCCTTGAACTAGTTTGCAAGATTTGTTGAGTAGCTCGATTCCTTATCGTACACTGATCACTCGAGAACTCAACACTGAATCCATTGTCGCAGAATTGTGACACTGATAGTAGGTTATGCTTTAAACCTTCGACATACGAGACTCCAGTAACTTGTACATCATCATTCTCTAAGGTTCTGAATCCTTTGGTAAAACCAAAGTTATCATCACCGAAGAGTACACGTGAGCCTTCTTGTTCTTTGTAAGAGCTAAGGAGATGTTTGCTTCCAGTCATGTGCCTTGAGCATCCACTATCGATGTACCAGATAGTTGCTTGTACACCTCCTTTGTTGGCCAAACCCACTCGAACTTGTAATCGAATCAGGTTTTAGGTACCCCTTTAGAATTGGGTCCTGAGGGGTTAGAGGTGGTTTTAGGGATCCACACAAACATGGCAATTCTATTGTAATCATTTAGATTAGAAGGCCTGATTTGTCTCCCATAAACATCAACATAATCATACGTCTCTTTATATGTGCTTTGATTGGTATGATTATTCGTGCGAGCCTTGAGTGAATCAGAAGACTTGGGATTTCTCTTTACATTTTGTCTTCTTTTAACCCAGTGGGGCTCAGGTGCAGCAGCCCTAGGTCTCTAGTTATAAGGGTAGGTACGAATGCTACCATTAAAAGATTCATATCTTTTTGGCATAGATGGTCTTTGCAGTTTACCTATAGCTTGCTTGTTAGGCAGCTGACCCTGATTGGGTCTCAGATTAGACTTCCTTTTGACAGGTTGTCTCTTCTGATACCTAATCTGCTGATCAGGTTGAGGTTTGTTCAGAAGAACTGGATTCTTCTGTCGATTCCTCGGCTGATGCTTAATCAGTTGGGGTCCATTTTTGTTCCCTTTCTGATTAGGCACTTGCCTTACTTGCTCAGCAGGTCTCTTTCCCTTATCAGATACATGTTTTACTTTTTGTGTATCTTTGTCAGAGACTCGTTTGATTACACCCTTTTGGAGTGAGCCAAACGGGGCTTTTGAGGATGTAGAAGGGTTTTCATACCCAATTCCCTTCTTGTTAGTCGGCGTTCGAAAATAGGTGTTCATATCTTGAACGGTTTTGGATGATTTCGTGAAAATCTCTATTTTCTTGCGCAAACTATCCTCAGTAGATTTTAGACTCTCATGTAGTCGGAAAAGCTCATCAAACTTAGCTTGTAGGATTTTGAAATCATCAGCTTGCTGTTTGTTGATTGCTAGTTGTTCTTTGATCTGCTTCTCCTGATCAGAAGATTTATCCTTCAGAACTTTCAGTTCTTCAGTTACCTTCTGAGCAGTTTCAGCTAATTTCAGTTCAGCTGCTTTACTGACAGCGTTCTCTTTAACAAGCTGAGTGTTTCTGATCCTTAGCTTATCGTTTTCAGCTTCCACTATTGTATAAGTGTCTACTGCGTTAGAGAGATCATCAAGCAATTGCTCAGAGTAGAGCTGCAAGTCAATCTCTCCAGCATGTGTGCTAATTATAGCTGGTGTGGAAATTGAAAAAGCAGAAGGTTTGGAGGTTACCTCAGATTGGTCTTCCTCCTTGGCCATCAGACAAATTTCCTCATCTCTCATCTGACTGATCATCTCTTTTCTTATCTGTCAGGTGACTTTCCTTTCTGATTGTAATCTGAGCTCCTTCTGTCAGATCTGTTGTCTCTTCTCTCATCTGACTGATCATCTCTTTTCTTATCTTCTTTATGATCCCTTCGGTCATCTGATCTGGTCCTTTCTGTAGATCTATCAGCTGGCCTCCTATTTCTTCCTCTACTGTCTTGATAGTCCCTGTAGAATTTGCGATACTTACCGTGTTAAATGTTTGATCTTTCAAGTTTCCTGGTAAGTAAAGCGATCTGTTCAGCTTGGCTTATTATGTTTCCAACAGGTTCAGTGGCCTTTGATCTGCTGTTGGTTGCTTTGAATGCAACTGATTTTGATGTGGAGGTTGTGGCTTCAGCAGGAGACTCATCTTCTTCTTCTTGCCCTCTTTCGATCAGATCGAACTCATGGGCTTTAAGACTAAGAAACAAGTTACTTGGCTTCATCTTGGCAATGTCTTGGCAATCCTTGATTACCGTGACTTTCATATCCCATTTATTGGTGAGAGATCTCAGGATCTTGTAATTGATGTCTTTGTCTGACATCTCTCGTCCAAGTTCTCGTAGCTTGTTTACTGACATGGTGATTCTCCCATCGAGCTCATTGATGGTTTCATTTGGCAACATCTTGAGCTTCTCGAACTTCACCAGTTCAGCTTGCAATCTGCTATCTTTGATCTGATCATTTCCTTAGCACATCTCAGCAAGCGTATCCCACATTTGTTTAGCTATCTTGAGATACTTTAGCTTTTCTTTGGTGACCTTATCCATGGTCTTCATGATTATATGCCTGGCTATTGTATCTAGTGTATACAACTTTCTTTCTTCTGCATCCATCATGGCAGGGCTCTTCCGGACAAGGCTTCCAACTGCAAAATCTGGATCTCCTCCAACAGCTGGGTTGTCGTGATATATGATGATGGGTCTTCGTTCAATGGCTTCCATCATTCTGCCGCTTATTGACACCAGATGGTTGCACATATATATTGTCCAATCTGCATACTCATCAATTGAAAATTTAGGCAAATCATGATACATGCCAGAGGTATTATCCATGCTGAGTGATTTTGAAAACGGATGAGTTTTGAAAATGGTTTTTCAAGATCTGTTCAAATGACCACAAAGATTCTTCCTCAAGAATCTATGATACTCAAAGCCGCCGTCCAGAGAACCACCGCCTCGATACCACTTGTAGGTCCCGAACGGGTTTTTGTGAGGACGTAAGTCTAGAGGGGAGGGTGAATAGACTTACGAAAACTTTTTCGCAGATCGTGTGATTGCGGTTTGCTTCGATCAGAGTGAGTGAATCGGGCTGGGATCGATGTTCAATCTTCGAAAGTGCCCGAGGGCGGTCGCTTTTGATATCTGTCAGTTTAACTGATAGTGTGGAAGCTAGTTTGTACCCGTGTGAAAAACTAGTTTTATCAAATCAGATTCTCAAGTCAGTTTTCAATCGGCTGACTAAGGTGTCAACCTGATCAAATCAGTTGCTTGGTGCAGACTGATATTAACTCAGAATATGTATGCAGTTTAAAGCTCAGTTGTGTGTAATAGTGTAAAGCAATAAAGAGCAAGTAAATGCACACAAGATTTTTATAGTGGTTCAGACAATCGGTCCTACGTCCACTCTTCCCTTAACACAGGGGCACCAACTAAACCAACTTAACCGACTGGACTTAGTTTAATGTGTTAGTCCAACACCCAACAGATGTTTATCGAGTTCACACTCAACCGATCCCAGAAATCAGAGCTAGAATCCCTAGTCTGAAATCTTGCTAAAACAAACTTAACCTAACTTTGAGTTTGGGTAAAGATTTGTTGTGGTTCCAACTGGAAATCTATCCTAGTGTTTATGTAGCCAAATGCTATAGGATGAGATTTCTATGCTAAGAACAATGGGATGAACACTTAAGAATAATCTTCAAATTATGTGTTCTTCGAGCAGAAATTCTGCTATAGTTTTCACTTCTTTTTCAGTCTGCTCGATCCGGTCACTACTTCACTTTGAAGAGCAATCCCATTTTATAAACCACAAAATCAAAGAGCCGTTGGAGAGCAATTTGAATTTTGGGCTATATTAGGTAGGTTTGTAGGATATGATGTGACGTGCTCCGAATATCGGCGTGGTCGAAGGCATGATTAGCGTCGTTTGTGTCCGCAGCATCGAATCCCGCATTGTCAGCTCTTTTTGTGCACGTGTCGCTTTCTCCTTGGCTTTACGAGATGGCACTTCAGTATCTGTCCATTTGACGATTGATATTCCTTTTGTAGAATATTCGTCTTGTCTGGTGTACCATTTGGTTGACGCCAGGTGTGAGCTGACCTGATCAGATAACTGATCAGTCTACCTTATAGAGTCTTCTGATGCAGATTGTCTTAGCACAATTTGCAGACTCGACTGATGTAGGTCTTCTGGTCTTCTGGTAGTCTGGTAGTCTTCTGATCTTTAGGTTACTTTGAGCCTCAGTGTCTTCAGTCATACTGAGTCTTCAGGTTTCTTACTGAGTCTTCAGGTTTCTCTGAGTCTTCAGGCTGATCTGAGTCTTCAGGTTTATCTGAGTCTTCAGGTTTATCTGAGTCTCAGTGTCTTCTGTCTTCACCTGATCATCTGACTTCTTCTTGTCTTCTGACTTATCTTAGTCTTCTGATCATCTGACCTTATCTGGTCATCTGATAATTTGACCTGACCTATACATATTGAGTTCCCCCTCAATATGTGACCTATCTTTTACATCAGCTATCTATACATTTCAGCTGGTCATCTTAATCTGATTCTACGTCATCAGTCAGCTAACAGATCTGACTGGTCCTATTACAACCTATTTTGGAACTTCCATCAAAACTTAATACCAATTTCCCAACATAAAGTTTGAACCATACACATCTTAGATTATATTTATGTTACTTAGAAACTAAGTTAATCTATAAATTTTTAAATATCTTGAATATTTATTTTATTGAGCATTAGCTTTTTTATATTAACCTTTATTTTATATCTAATATTTTATCATACATCAATTTTGAAAACATCCCTCAACCAACTCATATGAAATTTCTACTGCTTATGTGTCGCATTATTGTGAATTTCGATGATGTGTCGTCTATGCGGGGATACATTATGCCAGGATCTATCGGGATGACCTCATAAACACAAATTTAAATTAACGATTATTACTAGCATGAATTTACATAAGTAAATTCAAATAATAATCAATTCAACAACAACATGCAAATAATAATACACGTAAAAGATCCTAGCATGCGGAATTTTTAGGAGTTTACGTAAACGTACCCGTTGGAGAGACTGTCTGAGACAGGCAGGATCAAGTATTTGGCAACCAACCAAAAGTCCTTCTCAAGTATTCCCAAGTCCTTGCTCAACAACCTTGGTGGAAGGTTCTCCAATGAACAATTATAAAACAAAGTAAAATTAAATAATTTGATGCACCACCTTTGTGGATTTTTAATATTTCCAACACATCGAATTATGTTGGGAATGAAAAATCCATCCCCTATTTTTATTAGAGGGGGTGGATGAAAATTCGGCTCAAATTAGGGTTAGGAAAGATCTTTTCTTGATATCCAAGAAATCTTGAATATATCTCATATATTCTTCTTTCCATGTGTATTTTGCCATAAAAATCTCACACCCTCATTTAGGCCTGATTTTCGAAAATAATAGGGAGAAATTCAAGATTGGATCTTGAATTTATGAGATATTCTTGTATTCCAAGAATACATATCTTTTTCCATAAAATCTTTTCAAGAAAATCAAGAAAATCTTTCTTCCCTTTTATTCTCTAATAATTTCACAAATTACCCATTAAAGAGGCTAAGTGGGAGATTTCTTGAATTTATGGTTTAATCTTGTATTGCAAGAATACTTATCTCCATTCCATAAAATCTTTTCATGAAAATCCTTCTCCCTCTTTTTTTAATTAATTTCAAAAAATAAGGAAAAATAATGCAACAAATATTTAATTTATTTTAAGCACCTTTTATTAATGGACTTTAATTGGGCTACTTGAGGGGACTTTAGGAGAATTAAGATGGGTCTCCCAATGGGCTTCTGAAATCCAATATTGAGCCACAATATAATTCAACCCATTAATATTAATTAATTCCACTATATAATTAATATTGCACTATCCATCTCAACCCATATTACGGTAATAAGGCTCCCGATTATTATTTTCCGTGTTTAAGATTATTTAGTCCATTAATTAATTAAGCCACTGAAAAGCTTTATATTAATTAATATCTTTATCCTTGGAGTAAGAACAACTCAACTTTATTATCCATACCGAAAAATTAATTCCACTTGCAAGATTTGGTATGATAAAAGTTTCGAGCCCACCAAGGGGGCCAATCATCCAAGACATTGCAAGCACGCGATTCTCTTTATTAATTTAACAACTGTCATGTAATTAATATTATTGCCCAAGATATAGGGTATCGAAGTCGCAGTGATTCTCTTCTCATTTATAAGTCAAAGCAATAACTACTAATCACACACAGTCCTTATTAAGTGACAGAGATTAAGAAATCAACAACCACTGAGGTCTAACTCTTCATCCCATAAGTCAGTGCAGATGAGTTTATCCTCTCTGTAGGTCCGCTTCAGTGCATCAAATGCACTAATGTAATCTCTCGATCAAGACAAGTCAATCTGAGCTTTACACATCAACTTCTACCAATAGATTGTTCAGATCTATCTAAGTTATGATACACACACTTGTTTACAAGGGACTGTTAACGTGATCTTCTGTGATCTGGTATCACCACGTTAACTACAGTGTAACACATGCTATTTTATGAACAGTTTGCAATAAATATATATAACATTCAATCATATTTAAAGCAACCGTGGTAAATAATTTATTTTAGTAAATAAGTGTTTAATACATAGGTTATACAAAGTAAAAGCATACTTTCACGTATAACCCCAACAATCTCCCACTTATACTCAAAGTCAGCTTTTAAGTATACCACAACATATCTAATGTATTATACGGTGACATCTAATGTCACCTACATCAACCTAATAACATTTCTCCCACTTATACTCAAAGCAGATTGGCAACGCTCTTGACTCCCATTCCTTCCACATGTCTCTTGAGTGTTAACTAAGGCAGACCCTTTGTGAATGGATCGGGCTAGGTTGTCTTCCGACGCGATCTTTGTCACCTCTATATCTCATCTCTTAACGATTTCTCGTATAAGATGATATTTCCTTTCAATGTGTTTGCTGGCCTTGTGGGCTCTCAATTCCCTTGAATTTGTAACTGCTTCGACGTTATCACAAAAAATTGTGACGGTACCAGGTAAATTCGGAACAACGTCCAAGACCACTAAGAAGTTCTTGAGCCACACCGCTTCTTTCGCTACTTCACAAGCAACTACATATTCGGCTTCCATGGTAGAATAGGGGATGCATTTCTGCTTAACGCTTCTCCATGTTATAGCTCCTCCTCCCAGACAAAACACACTACCTGAGGTAGATTTTCTGGAATCTAAGTCTGATTGGAAATTCGAGTTCGTGTATCCAACTGGAAATAAATTGTCTGACTGATAAACCAGCATTCTATCCCGAGTTCTTTTCAGATACTTTAGAATGTTTTTAATAGCAGTCCAGTGTTGATTTCCATGGTTACTTTGATATCTCTCTACCATGCCTACGGCGTAGCAGATATCCAGTCTCGTGCACATCATTGCATACATAAAGGCTTCCTACTGTCGATGCATAAGGAATGCCTCTCATGTCATCTATCTCCTTTTGTGTCTTAGGGAACATGTCTTTGGATAGATGGATTCCATGCCTGAAAGGTACAAAACCCTTCTTGGAATCTTGCATGCTGAATCGCTTCAAAATGGTATCTATGTATGAAGCTTGCAATAAGCATATCATTCTTTTCTTGCGATCTCGAGTGATCTTGATCCCAAGAATATGACTGGCTTCCCCTAAGTCCTTCATATCAAACTGTTTTGACAGTCATACCCTTACGTCTGACAAAACATTTACATGGTTTCCGTTGAGGAGAATATTATCTACGTATAGTACTAGGAATACCAAGGCAGTTCCGTCACACTTCTTATACACACAACTCTCGAAATCATTTTGATCAAACCCATAAGATTTGATTACCTGATCAAAACATTGGTTCAAAGCTCGAGATGCTTGCTTCAGTCCATAAATGGACTTCCTTAGCTTGCAAACAAGGTTTTGTTGGCATTTTGCGATAAAACCTTCGGTTGTTGCATATAGATTTCCTCGTCAAGACTCCCGTTAAGAAAAGTTGTCTTAACATCCATTTGCCAGATCTCAAAATCTAGATGCACAGCTATTTCCAAGAGAATACAGATGGACTTAAGCATGGCTACAGGCGAAAAGGTTTCTTCATAATCAATACCCTCCTTTTGAGTGTATCCCTTTGCCACAAACCTAGCTTTGAAGGTTTTCACCTTCCCGTCCAGTCCTCTTTTTCTCTTGTAGACCCACTTGCTTCCAATGGATTTTACCCCACTGGGTGGTTCAACTAGCTCCCACACTTGATTATGATCCATTGAGTCCATCTCGCTTCCATCGCAGTTTGTCAGGATTCTGAATCCTTATCTTAGACTGCCTCCTTGTAGGACCAGGGGTCTGATTCATTATCCCCGGGGATCAAATCCGAAGATTCTCCTATCCCAATGAATCTCTCAGGTTGTCGGACAACCCTATGATGAGGTTCCGGTTGTGTCGGTGTGACACTTGGTATATCAACTTGTACAGTTGGTATTGGAGTTTGCCCTCTTAATTCATTTAAGGTAATCTCACTTTTGGGCTTTCGATTGTTCATAAAGTCTTCTTCCAAAAAATCTAAAGTGCGTACTGATTACCACATTTTGATCTTTGGGACCATAGAACATACACCCCTTCGTTCCATGGGATATCCTATAAACAACCTTAGCTCCGAATGTGCGTCCAACTTATCGGCTTCCTTGTCTAGCACATATGTCGGGCACCCCCAAATCCTTAGATGTCTCAGACTGGGCTTGCGCCCGGTCCACAACTCTCTAGGGGTTTGGGGAATCGATTTGGATGGCACTAAGTTCAGAACATAAGCCGTTGTTTCCAAGGCGTGACCCCAAAATGACTTGAGTAGATCTGAATAACTCATCATGGATCTGACCATTTCTAAGAGTGTTATGTTTCTTCGTTCTGCAACCCCGTTTTGTTGAGGGGTTCTGGGTGCAGTCAACTGGGAAACAATACCCTCATCTGACAGCTAGTTCAAAAACTCATCGCTGAGGTATTCGCCTCCACGATCAGATCGTAGAAAGTTGATACTCTTTTCCCTATGATTCTCCACTTTGGCATTGAACTCTTTGAATTTATCAAAGGTTTCCGATTTGTGTTTCATGAGGAAAATGTACCTGAACCTTGAGTAATCATCGATGAAAGTCACGAAATACTCATAGCCACCTCTAGCTTTGGTTGACATTGGACCACACACGTCAGTGTGAATTATTTGCAATACTCCTGTGGCTCTAGTCCCCTTGGCTCCAAATGCCCTCTTGGTAATATTACCCTCCAAACATGATTCGCAGGTTGGAAGTGGTTCAAGATGTAGGTCCGACAGTGAACCATCTTTCACCAACCTTTGGATCCTATTTAGATTAATATGACCTAATCTGAGATGCCAAAGAAGTGTCTCGTTCATGTTTTCTGAACATTTTCTCTTATTGTTCGAAACAGTCTATGTGTTATAAGATGCATTTTGTGAGCGGTGTGCACAGTTAATATTATAGAGATTGTTCCATAATGTTCCATGACAGATAAACACATCAATACGAAAACCAGTAACTTGCTTATTAAAACGAAAAGAATATCCATCAAGAAATAGTTTAGAAACTGAAATAAGGTTTTTCCGAAAATTAGGAACATAAAGAACATCTATCAAAACTAAAATTCTGTCTTCAAAAGACAGGTGCACGTCTCCCACTGCTTTAGCTGCTACTCTTGTAGCATCGCCCAATGTGATGAGGATCTCACTTCCACTAAGTTGTCGGGTCAGCTTGAACCCCTGTAACATGAAACAAACATGATCAGTGGATCCCGTATCAACTACCCACGAATGGGAAGCATACGCCGCTAAACAAGTTTCAACAACTAGTGCGTGAGAATTACCTTTCTTTCTGGCCCGCTTGGGCTTGGAACAGGCAGACCTCCAGTGTCATTTTTCTCCGCACTCCAAATATTTCCTATTACTTAGACTTTCATTTTTTATGGACGTTTAGCCGACTTGGTTAAGCCCCTTTGTCTTCTCATCGTTCTTACCACCAATTGGCCTAGAAGGAAAAGAAGACCCCTTTGCAACCAAGTTCGTTTTCTTGCGTCCCATTTCCTCTTCGACCAATGTAAGAGCATTTACTAGATCATCCATAGTGAATTCCAGATCGCTCATCAGGTATTGTAGATAGAAATGATCATAGCTCTTTGGCAGAGAATGGAGAATGAAATCAACTTTGGTTTTGAAATCACATTTTTCGCCAAGAATCTCAAGTTCCTAAAAAAGAACCATAACCCTAAGAACGTGCTCCTTTGCGGTAATTTCTTCTTCCATTTTTAGCTCGGCCATTTCATGCCTTATGCTTCAGATTGCCATATGGGTCGGATATGCAAACATTGCTTCGAGATTTCGCATAATGTCTGCAGCTGATTCAAATCCTTGATGAAGGCGTTTTAACAAATCTGACATATGTGCCAAGATTGTGTCCTTCATCAATTCATTTGCCTACTCCCATTCACTATACTCCATCTCGTCCCATATACTAGCATCCTTAGCTGGTTTTTCGGGTTTTGGTGTGTCAAGCACCCATTTGGATACTTGTGCAGTTAGGACAATCATAAGTTTTCATTTTCAATCAACATAGTTTTCACCAATTAGCTGATGATCTTTAAGTATAGCATACACTGGATTAAAAGGTTGCGACATGCTGAACTGAAATAAATAACGATTATATAAGCACAAATAACCACATAATTTTGATCACATCATTCATATCAAAATCTCAAAACAATATGAATATGCATCAGCCAACATCTCAAAACAGTTTAAATAGGTCACGTGGGTGAACTGTCTATTTAAACACATTCAAGCAGGTTACAAACAAGAACAATTACAAACCTTTAATTCACAATTAATAGTCGGCTCCCACTTGACCAATATAAAATTGACAGGGACTTCGGGGAAGTATATGCATATCAATTTTATACCTAAGTAATAACCATGATTAAATATAGAATTATTACTTCATTTTTAACGAGCCTCGAGGGGAGGGTCATCGTCGCCACTAATAATAACTCACAATCATCCTTTTGGAATTTATTCATGTGAAATCTATCTTTTGGCCGTTCCGAGGGGGAAATTTCTCCAAAAGAATTCACAAATAAATAAATCATGGAGGTCAAATTTGACGTAATTTTATTATCCGGAATAAAATTTGTCAATAAAACATACTTAGTAATTTTCGAAAGTGAGATTTTCTTTTTGACAATTCAAAAATCATGCAAACACATTAACAAATAATAATGCATGAAATTAAAACAACCATCAAGACAAAAATTAAATCAAGTTGGGCACACATATCCAACTGTCATGGTTTAAATTCCAAGTCTCAATCTTGTGAAGTTGTCTCTTCATTGGCCTTCATCGTTCGTCTCAAAAAGCTCCCCCTGAATCCGCAACAATTCTTCAAAAAAAATTATCCTCCGTCTTGGGTTAGGACGACATCCGGCAACGAGTAGCTCATGACCCGGAACATGAGTCCGCGTGCGCCTAGGCGCATGCCCCGGTCCGAGTCGGCCATCCCTCGCCCACTGCCCATGGCATGGGCGTGCAAAAACATCGCCCGGACGTATCCGCTCCCGGGGTCCCAAGCCCGCCTTCCGTCAAATTTCCAGCCCGCGTCATCGCCTCGTGGCTTACCCCCGACGCCTTTGCCCCATTGCCCCATTTATGGCGATACTGGCGATGCCTAGGTCTTCGGTCTAGCCCGCGTGCTCCACCTTGGCTCACTTACGTCCGGGCACTTGGACGTCCATCTTTTAATCTCCGTCTCCGTCTTCGTTCTTGATCCGGTTATGATTTATTTACGGAAATAAATAAACCTAGATCTAGACTAGTCTATTACATTGAACAAATCAAACAAATTCTAATCTACTCGAGGATTTTCTAACGAGGTAAAACGAATTTGAACGAATCGAATTAAAAAACAATAATTTATTTGCATGTAAATAAAGCATATTAAAATATCATGACAATTGGATACCTGCAAAACAGATCTAACAGTTCTATTATCCAATTTTAATTTTAATGAACAACAATTTAAATTACAGTATAAAAGATCAGAGCCTGAACCAGGGCTCTGATACTAGTTGTTGGGATACGTTATGTCATGATCTATCGGGATGACCTCATAAACACAAATTTAAGTTAACGATTATTACTAACATGAATTTACCTACGTGAATTCAAATAATAATCAATCCAACAACAACATGCAAATAATAATACATGTAAAAGATCCTAGCATGCGGAATTTCTAAGAGTTTACGTAAACGTACTCGTTGGAGAGACGGTCGGAGACATGCAGGATCAGGTATCTGGCAACCAACAAAAAGTCCTTCTCAAGTATTCCCAAGTCCTTGCTCAACAACCTTGGTGGAAGGTTCTCCAATGAACAATTATAAAACAAAGAAAAATTAAATAATTTGTTGCACCACCTTTGTGAATTTCTAATATTTCCAACTCATGGAATTATGTTGGGAATGAAAAATTCATCCCCTATTTATATTAGAGGGGGTGGACGAAAATTTGGCTCAAATTGGGGTTAGGAAAGATTTTTTCTTAATCTCCAAGAAATCTTGAATATATCCCATATATTCTTATTTCCATGTGTATTTTTCCACAAAAATCTCACACCCTTATTTAGGCCTGATTTTCGAAAATAATAGGGAGAAATTCAAGATTGGATCTTTCTTGAATTTATGAGATATTCTTGTATTCCAAGAATACATATCTTTTTCCATAAAATATTTTCAAGAAAATCAAGAAAATCTTTCTTCCCTTTTATTCTCTAATAATTTCAAAAATTACATATTAAAGAGGCCAAGTGGGAGATTTCTTGAATTTATGGTTTAATCTTGTATTGCAAGAATACTTATCTCCTTTCCATAAAATCTTTTCAAGAAAATCCTTCTCCTCTTTTCTTTAATTAATTTCAAAAAATAAGGAAAAATAATGCAACAAATATTTAATTTATTTAAGCACCTTTTATTAATGGGCTTTAATTGGGCTACTTGAGGGGCCTTTAGGAGAATTAAGATGAACCTCCCAATGTGCTTCTGAATTCCAATATTGAGCCACAATATAATTCAGCACATTAATATTAATTAATTCCACTATATAATTAATATTGCACTATCCATCTCAACCCATTTACAATAATATGACTCCCGGTTATTATTTTTCATGTTTAAGATTATTTAGTCCATTAATTAATTAAGCCACTGAAAAGCTTTATATTAATTAATATCTTTATCCTTGGAGTAAGGACAACTCAGCTTTATTGTTGGGAGATGAATTTAATAAAGAAGATTTTGATTAGATCCCAAAACCCCTGAGTATGACATGTTCAGGATAATCTTGATAGATCGAGTCGATTCAAGATCTGAGTGTTCAGGATATTATCTCGCACCATGTATAGTCGCCAGATATAGATCGGGTTAGATTTTGAAGATTACAAGACTCAAGAAAGTTTCAAGAAATCAAGACTCCAAGAAGTTTCAAGAAATCAAGACTCGGTTTCAAGAAACTGAATACTCAAGAAGTTTCAAGAAATCGAATACTCAAAGTTTCAAGAAATCAAGACTCAAGAAGTCTCAAGAAACTCAAGACTCAAGAAGTCTCAAGAAACCTCAAGACACAAGAAGTCTCAAAGAAAATGAAGACTCAAGAAGTCTCAAGAAATCAAGACTCAAGAAGTCTCAAGAAATCAAGACTCAAGAAGTTTCAGAAGAAATCAAGACTCAAGAAGTTTCAAGAAACTCAAGACTCAAGATGACATCAAGACTCAAGATGACACTAAAGACTTAGTATGACACTGAAGACTCAGTATGTCACTGAAGACTCAGTATGTCACTTAAGTTTCAAGATTCAAGATGTCATCAAGACATCAAGACTTAGAAGACATCAAGACTCGTAAGACATCAAGACTCAGAAGACACTGAAGACTCAAAAGAGTCTGAAGACACAGAAGATACTAAAGACCCAAAGAGTTATCAAGACTCAAGAAAATATTGAATACTCGAGATAATCAATGTTCCGAGGCAATCAATAATATCTACCAAGACTACAAAACTGAGAAAAATGCGGATATTCAGAAAAATAGATATTACCCCAGACATTCACATGCAGACAAAAGGAACTAAGTCTAAGTGTTGTTTAAGGTTATCTCACTCAGAGAGTGACCAAAAAGAGCCGTTATGTTTGTCTACATTTACTGAAGACAAGAACCAATCAGAGGAAGACAAAGATCTTTTTCATCGACCTTTGAAAGCGACAGGTCACTGAAGCATGTCAGTAGTACTATGTTCCAGACTGCAAAAAGTGGTGATTGGCTACATGAATGCATATTTCCTAAAACATGCAAGGGAGTATTCAAACCCTAAAAATAGTCATTCATCAAACACCATAAGAGGAAACTCATGAAGCTATCTCCTCCAACTGATAGTTTTTCAAGAGTGACCTTGGTGAAGTTGTCTATAAATACTAATGACCCTTTACATTAAGAGGTTACGGGAAATTTGAAAGCAACTCAAGATCTCATTCGTATTATTGCAAATTGAAGCACTCGAAAAAACCTAGAATTTCCCAAGTGTTTCACATTGAAGAGAGCTCATTCACTAAGCCTAGATTGATAAGATATATCCAAAGCTTAGTAGAGATATCCTAGCCTTTGCATTGTTCTTATTGTAAAGGATATCTCATCCTAGTTGGAAACCAACCCGAAACCCAAACCCTTTGTAAGGTAGTTTGAGTGTGTTTGTTGGTGAGTTGGAGTTGTAAAGAGTTAGTAAGCTACAGTGAGTTAGCCAGAAAACTTTAGAGAAGAAGTTAGTAAGCTACTTGTGGTAGTCTGAACACTTGTGTGTGTTTGAGTTAGTAAGCTGCAGTGAGTCAGCCAGAAAACTCAAGGTAGAAAAGTGAGTAAGCTGCAGTGAGTCAGCCAGAAAGCTTTAGGAATTGGTTAAGGAATTTCTCTGAAGGTCAGAGAGAGTGGATGTAGGAGCTTGAGTCTCTGAACCGCTATAATTGCTGTGTTGTTTTGCTTTCTGTACTGCATTATTATCTGTTACATGATTTTCACTGAAAGCATAATTCACTGATATTCAGTTGGAACCAATCCACTGAACTTGCATCAAACTGATCACAGCCTTAAATCACTGTTTCATTAAAAGGAAGATCTTCAGCAAAGATAAAAATGAGTATAAACTTAGGGCCAACCATTCCGCACACTTGAGTAGCTAAAACAGATAGTTACCAAACTGAACTAACTCTACTGAGGGTTCAGTAAGATAGTTATCTGATCCAAGCAGCATAGGATCTCTGATAAACTCAGGTTCAGTTGGGCTAATCTGAAGCTTCTGAAAGCAGCTCAGGATCATTGTCTCAGTAGACTTTGACTCAGGGAGATCTGAGCTTCTCAGGGCCAAATCATCAGGACAACCTGACCCATCTGACCTCAGTGAAAAAAAAAGTTTAAAAATCACTGAACACGTGTATTCCCCCCCATACACGTGTGAGACTCGTTAGCACCGGGACCAACAAGTGGTATCATAGCAGTGGTTCAACTTGACCACTTGCTTTGGTGGCCATAGTCTAATTTGCTGAAAGACTTTGGTGGTCTACTGAACAGATCTATTTGCTGATATCTTACAAGGCTCAGTCATCATGCCTTCTAAGAAACTTCCTATGTTCTCTGTTGAGAGCTATGATCTATGGAGATTAAGAATGCAGGCTCATTTGTATTCAAAACATGAAAGAATGTGGAGAGTGGTTTCTGAAGGATCATTCAAATTTACTGTTGTGAATCCCAGAATCACTGATACTGAGAGAAATGATCCCAGAGATGAATTTCCAAAGTCTGATGATCAACTTACTCCTGATGAGAGAAAGTTAGTCAATCTTGACTACATTGCTAAAGATACTTTGTATAACACTATTGATGATGGTGTTATGGGGATGATTTCTCACTGTGAAACTGCAAAAGAAATATGGGACACACTTGCTGTTATGTGTCAAGGCACAGATCATATTAAGGAAAACAAACTTTTTGTTGCTATTGGAAAGTTTGATAGCTTTGAAATGGAAGAAAGTGAATCCATTGACAAACTTGAAGTAAGATTCACTAGCATCATGAATGATCTGAATGCTCTTGGGAAAAGATACTCACAGAGAGAAGTGGCACTGAAAATTCTTAGAGGATTATCTAAGAAATGGGATATACATGTTGTGGTGATTGAAAACACAAAAAATATTGATTCCATGTCATATCAACAAGTTTTCTCTGAACTGAAAGCTTATGAGTTTGTGATTGACAAGAAATCTAAGAAAGCTGACAGCAAAGATGATTCTTCATCTAGCAAGAATGTGGCTTTCAAAGACAAAGAGAAATCCTGTAAGTCTAGAGAGCCTGAGAACTCACTTGTCAAAAATCAGGATGAGCAGGAGGATAAGCTAGTACTGATGGCAAGAAGGTTTGAAAGACTCAATAGCAGATATGGGAAATATAAGAAATATTACAGGAATCACAGGTACAAGAGAGACTCAAAAGCTGAGGACAAATACACTGAGAAAAGAAAGGACCTGAAAGCTGAAGGATCTTCATCCAAGAAAAAGGACTCCAAGACCAAAGAGGAAAGTGATCAGGATGATGATGCCAACAGATGCTACAACTGTCAAAAGAAAGGTCACTTCCAATATGACTGTCCTGAGCTAAGTGCTAAAGAAAGAAAGGAAAGACAAGCCAAGAGAGACAAGAAGTTCTCCAGTAAGAAAGCTATGATTGCTGAGGAAGAAGAACATTCTGAAGAAGGTTCCAGTTCCTCAGATGAGATGTTCTCAGATAGTGTCAGTGATGATATCTGTCTTATGGTTGTAGAGGAGGTAAATTCTTCTATCTCTGTTGTTGCTCCTACACAAGCACATGAGTTCTCAAGTTCAACTGTAAACAGTAATTTTGACCTGATGGATTCATTTGAGAATCTTATGAAGGACTATTATGTGTTATAAGAACTGCTCACTGAAACTCAAGAGCAGAACAAGGAACTGACTGCTGAGAATCTGAAGTGGAAAGACTCTAAAAATGCTGAGATCACTTCTCAATTGATGGGAACTACTGATGAACTAGATGTTCTGAGAGTACAACTCTCAGAAAAGGAGAAGGTGATAGAGATCCTGAATGGAAATTTAGAGAAATTCACTAAAGAAATTCAAACTTTATCGAATCGAAGTTCAATGACCTCTTTGAGAAGCATGAAACTCTAAAGAAGTGTGAGGATAGTCTTGCAGAGAAAGTTAGCTCTATTGAATTATGCATCTAAAGTGATAGATGAAATTCAGAGTTATCAAAGACCCGCAACTATAAAAGCCGGATTGGGACAGGGGGAACCTCAAAAGGTCTTCTCGAATCTTCGCTTCTAGTAACACCAAGACTGCTTTTGTTAAACAAGTGACACCTAATCTTCTTCTTCAAGAATCGCCTGAGTTTTAGACAAGGGTAAAGGACCTATGGTTTCGAGAAAAAGCAAGGTTCAGGGAAGAAAGCCCAGACCTCGGGAAAAGGCTAGAAAAAACGACCACTCGGTAGGAAATCTTCGTGTCAAGATTTTCAAAGCCTCGGCTAAGAATACCAACCTCAAGAGATCTCAGACCAACCATCGAGGAATTTCGAAGAGAAACACTCACCAGAGATATTCTCAACCCGAAAAGACCAAATCCTCGACATCGAAAAGACCCCCAATTTCAAGACAGAAACCCAAACCCCCACTTGTCTAAGGGTAAAGATTTCTGAACCCAAGTCACAGAGAGACAGAGACCAACAAGACAAAAGCCAAGGCACTTGAACAAAAGGCCCGAACCCAAGAAGAACTCTAAGGCTCATGTCCATGCTAAGGCCGCACTCATACACGGGATATCTTGTCCAAGGCACCTAGGGTGGTGAATGTGTGTGTAGATGTTTATGGGAGACAAATCACCACTCTAAAGTAATTAGAGTTGTTAGGCGATTTGGGTTCCAAAAGGTATGAAAAACTAACTGGTAGGACCCTACACCAAATGGGTACCTAAGAATCGATCTGCTTTTTGGAGTAAAAAAAAAAAGACTTTGGTTTGAATGAAGACAACATAGACCGATGAGTGGAAATGAATTAGCTCTGTTGTATGGTATATCTGGATAGCGGATGTTCAAGACATATGACAGGATATAAGCAACTAATCACTAACTATGTTGAGCAAAAAGGCCCTCAGATCACATTTGGAGATAATTCCAAAGGACAAACTGAAGGATATGGAACTCTTGAAGTTGACTCTGTTCATATCCATGGTGTTTCATATGTGTCTGGTCTAAAGCATAACTTACTTTCTATCACCAATTACGTGACAAAGGATTCAATGTTGAGTTCTCAAAGAACTTATGTTATGTGAAAGACAATACTTCACGTAAAATTCTCTTTTGGTACTAGAAAAGAAATCAGATCTTCTTGATTGAGTTCAACTCCTAAAGATACATGTTTGGTTGCAAAAAGTTCCACTGATACCAGTTGGTTGTGGCACAAAAGAATGAATTACTTAAACTTCAAAACCCTGAACAAACAAGCAAAATACACCAGAGATCTGATTGCAAAGTATGGTGTACAGAATTGCAATGCAGATAGAATTCCTATGAATACTAACTACAAGATGGATCCTGATCCCGAAGGCAAATCAGTAAATCACACCGATTATAGAGGATCATTGGATCATCGCTATATCTCACAACAAGTATGCCCGATATAACATTTCTTTGTTGGGATATGTGCAAGATACCAAGTTAATCTTAAAATTTAGTCACATGGAGGTCGCCAAAAAAATTCTGAAATATCTTAAAGGCACTGTGAATAGAGGATTATGGTATCCAACTGATGATAACCTTGAATTAACTGGTTATTCAGATGCTGATTATGGAGGATGTAGAAATGACAGGAAGTCTACCACAGGAACTTGTCAATTTCTTGGAAGTAAACCGATATCATGGTTTTCAAAGAAACAAACCTCGATGTGAAACCAAGATCTTCTTGAAAATTTAATACATGGTCAGCAGTAAAGTTGTTGCGCCATGCATTCTTTAGCTCGCATACAACAATTGAGGGATTATAAGATTATAGCCAATGAAGTACCTATATTTTGTAATAATAATAGTACAATTGGTATTACACAAAATCCGGTATTGCACACCAGATGTAAGCATGTTGATATCATACATCACTTCATCAGAGATCATGTTGAGAAGAAAGACATCAGAATGGAGAAAATTCATATCGATAATAAGAGTCGATATCTTGACTAAACCTTTTGGTCAATCAAGATTTCGTGAACTATCGATTGAATTAGGTATGTTGGATCCAGGTGTATAAAGCAAATCTGAAAAATTGAAGGTTTTCAGATGCATGAAGTTTTCTCAGGATTTTACTGAGAAACTCAGGATAAAATTGAAAGCACTGAACTCTGAGTCTTGGGAAACTCAGATATCCTGAAGATCAGTACTCAATATTATACTGACCTCGTTCAAGATCAAGATCATCATCGACCCTTTTCAGACTTTCGAGACTATAATCGATCTTTCTCATTTTCGATATTATACTAACCTCGCTCAAGACTTCGATATTATCTTGACATTATCAAGGTCAAAACTCAGTACGACTAATGGAGGAAATTAGTCTGAAGAAGTATTGACTCATGCAGCACATTTATTGTCTAACTGAATCTCAGTAATCATTGGCAATAAATAACATAACACCTGAAGGAATATTTGGGCGGGACTTTGAAATCTCCGAAGAAAGTCAATGGTCTGCAGGAACAGTAATTGAAAGCACTGTTCATTAATCACCAATAAGGTTAAATTGGCGGCGTAATATTTGTGAAATCGTCCTTTCATATACCCAATTTAGTCGGTTTTTAATCTCGACCGTCGATTTCTTCATCTATACAATTTTCCATGAATTAAATCATATATATCTATTGAAGAATTCCTTCAAAGCCCAATTCCAAAAGCCTTCGTCTTCAAAACACTCTGCTTCAAAAACTCTCAAAATTGCCCAGAAATTATCATCCTTCTCAAAACCCTTCACAAAAATTATCCAAAAAATGACGTTCTCTGTATACAATAAGCTTATGATTTCTAACAAACCTTGGTATGAATACGTCGTTTCTCTCGAAAGCTCATCGAATGCAACTCACGAAGAAGAAGCGTTGCACATGATTCGATTAGCAAAGCTCACTTGCCTGGTTGCGAATCAACCAGAGGCAGAATACGCAAAAGAGGTAATAGAGTTTATCTCAAATTTGAAATTAGATGATGAGGATTGTATAGAATCGCAGATTACAGTCTCTCATTTAGAGAATAGTTCAAAGTATGTGGATTTTGTTAGGGAATTGTACATCATTCCTAAGAACCTTAATGCCATATACGAATTGAGCGATAGAGGAGAAGACCCTACGGTTTATATGATGGGTAAGGAGCAAGAGTATCTGGATAGGATTGCAGAGCATCCAGTTAAGTTCGAAGTAACTCTAAATAAAAGGCATTTGAAGCCTAAGTATCGAGTTTTGCTGGACATTGTGAGTAAATGCATAATGAGTAGGTCCGACAGCTTTGAACAGATTAGCACGCCGAAGTTGAGATTAATGGCGGCGATTGAAGATTCACCCACCACTGCATTCAACTGGTTACATTACTTAATCCAAGTGGTGAGTGATCAAGCTAAGCAAGTCCAGAAGGTGAATGGATCGGTTGTCATCAAAGGGAAGATCCTTCATGCAACCAAGATTGCATATATCTTGGAGATGTGCAGAGAAGAAGAGGATATCTTTGCCAATTCCTCACCCTTTCCAAAGTCAAAAATTCTGTTCAAGCCACCTACAACAAAGAAGACTTTGAAAGGAAGGAAAGAGAAAAAGGAGGAGACCGCCGAAGAAGGAGCTGCTGAAGCCCAACAAGCCAGGGGGAAAGCCCTGATGGAGGTGAAAAGAGAGAAGGGAGAGACTCTGAAGAAGAAATCACTGGCCCCTCAGAAACGCAGGAAACTTCAAATTATTACTGAGGAGGAGGTCAGTGACACTGAGCAAGTCCAACCTGAAGGCCAGCAAGGACTAAAATCTCCACTGCAAGTTCTGGCAGGTTGTGACCATAGCTCAGGAACAAACTGAGGAACAGGTTTTCTCTGAGGTACTCGGAACATCTCTGAGCTCAGACAAAATATCTCAGGAAATATTCAAGGGACCTCAGGTTCCTACTGAGGAGATACCTGTTCAAACCTCAGATCAATCTGAACCTCAAGAGCTACTGAACTTAGATGCGCTCCTGAGTGAACCTTTTCTAGATCCCTCAGCACCTGAATCTGATCCTACTGAGCCTGAGAGCCCAAAGCTGAAGAAGGGAGAGGCAGAAGAGACTGAGTAGCGCAGCAAGGGGGAACGATTCATTCTTGATAGGTACCCTGAGCTGAGCTCATATCCTGACCTTCAGGATCTCTTCTTCAGACTCAGAACCACAGTCTTTATCTTGAATCAAACTCTTCCAGAAATGTTGAACATTGCCTCCTTCAGAGGAGAGGACTGGTGGAATGTTGAGACTGCTGTACTGACAGAGTTCTCTGGATTCAGGAAGACTAAGCTCAGGATGAAAAATGTTGATTTTGATGAGCTAGTCAAGAAGAAGGTGGTTGAGAGGAGGGAAGCTGGTGTTGATGCCTCCAGCTCTAAGGATCAAGATAAAGAGGGGGATCAACAAGATGATGTTGAAAATCAATCTCTGATGGAGAAGGAAACTGATGTTGGTCAGACTGATATCTCACATCCTCAGACTGAAGTTAGCACTCTTCAGACTGAGGCTCAGGTGGAGCACCCAGCTCAGGTGGAAAAAGTTTTATACACTCCAGAGATTGATCTCAGTCCTATCTTGGACAAATTGGAGAAGGTGGTGCCAATGGTGGAGAAAATGACTCAATTAGAAGAAACATTGGCAAGCCAATCTCAGAAGCTAGAAACACTGAGTTCATCTTCAGACATGATGCAGCTTCAAACATCTCTTGCTGATAAAATGACTACCCTGGAGGGAACATATCTTGAAGCCAAGCTGGTTGAGAAGAATGATCAAATGATCAAGACAGTTGTTGAGGAAATGGGCTCTATGCTCATGACCAAGATGACAGAGATGATGTAAAATGTCTTCTCACACCAGTTTGCACCTCTATCTGAAGAGTTCTCAGTAGCTAAAAATCATATGAAGAGGCTGGAAGATGAGCACGATCAGTTGGCAGGGGAAGTGCGATGTATAATCAAAGAGCAATATCATATGGATACCTCACTTTCTCAACTTCTTCCAAGGTATGGTGCCAAAAAGGGGGAAAGGCCTGGTGGCAAGCTTAGTGAATTGTTGGCACAGACCTTGAAGAGAAAGGCTGATAAAGAAGCTGAAGAGAAAATTATAGCTAATGCCTTAAAAGAAGTGGAAGCCACTGAGAAGCTCAAATTCAAAGAAACTGAAGATCCTATCTACACTCAAGTATCTGAGCAGACTATTCAGGAAGCAATTTATGAGAAACTGAGTGGTAGAAGGATGCTGGAAACAAGCCAAGCCGGTGAAGAACAAGTCAAACCTATAAAGAGAAAGGCTGTGGCATTTGTAGAGCAGGAGAAGAAGAAAAGAGCTAAAGCTTCGAAGTCTACTAAGAGGAAATTGATTATTGATTTTGAAGAATCTGAGGAAGAAGCTGAAAAAGAAGTCTTCAACACAAAGAAAGCTCTGAAAACCCTTCAAGTGGAAAAAGAAAAGAAAACTGCTGCTTCTGTATCAGGAGTTCCTGTAATCAGGAAAAAGAAAGAAGAAGAGCAGAAAAGAAGAAGTGGTTTCAAGAAGTTCTTGAGCAAAAGGAGGGGTACTGAAAAAGCTCAGAAATGACCGCACATTGATAAATGGATGCCTATTCAGTTCAATGATGCGTGGGAGGAAATCAAGAGAACCTTCTGGTTCTACTATGAAATTCTGAGAGAATGGAGGGGGACCAGCTCGGATATGAATGAAGCCTTCATTGAATACCTGTTGACATTCTATCCTAAGTACCTGCAAAGTTGGATTAACTTGGCAGATGAAGGTAATACACAGATTGTTGCCCCTGGTCCATATATTTACCCAGCTCCAAGACTTGAAAATGGCTATGTGAATGAGACAGTCATTTCTCAAGAGATTGCTCAGTATGCCATCCAACTAGGCCTAACAGGAAACAACCCAGATATCATCAAAGCAAGGGATGAACTGAAGAAGAGAGATTATGGGATGTTCAACCTGGAGGTGCCTGAGGATGAAGTTGATGAAGACTGAAGACTCTTTGTACTTCTGTTTTTTGTTTTTTATTTTCATTGTAAACTGTAACTCTGATCTTACAATCAATGAAAATTTTATCTTTATGCTCAAAGATAATATCTCATTATCTTTTTACATGTCTTTTATGTTTGATATGCCTTATGTTTTGAATTGTTGAAAAATTGCCATTTTGGATTGTAATAGAAAAACTGAAACCTGAGTATAGGATAGGTGTTTTTGTAACAAGATGGTTTTGGCATCATCAAAAAGGGGGAAATTGTTGGGAGATGAATTTAATAAAGAGGATTTTGATTAGATCCCAAAACCCCTGAGTATGACATGTTCAGGATAATCTTGATAGACTAAGTCAGGATTCAGTATAGAGTGTTCAGGATGTTATCTGCACCATGTATAGTCAGCAGATATAGATCATGTTATATTTTGAAGATTCTGAAGACTCAATAAGTCTCTGAAGAAACTGAAGACTCAATATGATCAGGATGTTATCTGAACCATGTATAGTCAGCAGATATAGATCAGGTTAGATTTTGAAGATTACAAGACTCAAGAAGTCTCTCAAGAAATCAAGACTCGATAAGTCTCTGAAGAAATCAAGACTCGATGAAGTCTCTGAAGAAACTGAAGACTCGGTAAGTCTCTAAAGAAATCAAGACTCAAGAAGTCTCAAGAAATCAAGACTCAAGAAGTCTCAAGAAACTAAAGACTCAAGAAGTCTCAAGAAATCAAGACTCAAAGAAGTCATCAAGAAATCAAGACTCAAGAAGTCTCAAGAAATCAAGACTCAAGAAATCAAGACTCAAGATGACATCAAGACTCAAGATGACATCAAGACTCAAGATGACACTTAAGACTCAAGATGTCATCAAGACTCAAGATGTCACCGGGTTTCAAGACTCCTAGATGTCATCAAGACATCAAGACTCGAAGACATCAAGACTCGTAAGAGTCTCAAGACACGTAAGATATCAAGACCCAAAGAGTTATCAAGACTCAAGAAAAACATCAATACTCAAGATAACCCAATGTTCCGAGGCAATCAATAATATCTACCAAGACTACAAAACCGAGAAAAACGCGATATTCGTAAAAATAGATATTGCCCCTGCATATTCACATGCGCATAAAAAGAACTAAGTCTAAGTGTTGTTTAAGGTTATCTCACTCGGAGAGATTGACCAAAAAGAGTCGTTGTGTTTGTCTACATTTCATCAAGACAAGAACCAATCGTAGGAAGACAAAGATCAGATTTTTATCGACAATTTAAAAGCGACAGTCATCAAAGCATGTCGGTAAGTACTATGTTCCGCATCGCAAAAAGTGGTGATTGGCTACATGAATGCATATTTCCTAAAACATGCAAGGGAGTATTCAAACCCTAAAAATAGCCGTTCATCAAACACCATAAGAGGAAACTCATGAAGCTATCTCCTCCAACGGATAATTTTTCAAGAGTGACCTTGGTGAAGTTGCCTATAAATACTAGTGACCCTTTACATTAAGAGGTTACGGGAAATTTGAAAGCAACTCAAGAGCTCATTCGTATTATTGCAAATTGAAGCACTCGAAAAAACCTAGAATTTCCCAAGTGTTTCACATTGAAGAGAGCTCATTCACTAAGCCTAAATTGATAAGATATATTCAAAGCTTAGTAGAGATATCCTAACCTTTGCATTGTTCTTATTGTAAAGGATATCTCATCCTAGTTGGAAACCAACCAGAAACCTAAACCCTTTGTAAGGTAGTTTGAGTGTGTTTGTTGGTGAGTTGGAGTTGTAAAGAGTTAGTAAGCTACAGTGAGTTAGCCAGAAAACTCTAGAGATGAAGTTAGTAAGCTACTTGTGGTAGTCTGAACACTTGTGTGTGTTTGAGTTAGTAAGCTGCAGTGAGTCAGCCAGAAAACTCAAGGTAGAAAAGTGAGTAAGCTGCAGTGAGTCAGCCAGAAAGCTTTAAAAAGTGGTTAAGGAATTTCTCTGAAGGTCAGAGAGAGTGGATGTAGGAGCTTGAGTCTCTGAACCGCTATAATTGTTGTCTTGTTTTGCTTTCTGTACTGCATTATTATCTGTTGCATGATTTTCACTGAAAGCATAATTCACCGATATTCAGTTGGAACCAATCCACTGAACTTGCATCAAACTGATCACAGCCTTAATCACTGTTTCATTAAAAGGAAGATCTTCAGCAAAGCTAAAAACGAGTATAAACTTAGGGCCAACCATTCCGCACACTTGAGTAGCTAGAACAGATAGTTACCAAACTGAACTAACTCTACTGAGGGTTCAGTAAGATAGTTATCTGATCCAAGCAGCTCGGGATCTCTGATAAACTCACGCTCAGTTGGGCTAATCTGAAGCTTCTGAAAGCAGCTCAGGATCATTGTCTCAGTAGACTTTGACTCAGGGCGATATGTGCTTCTCAGGGCCAAATCATCAGGACAGCCTGACCCATCTGACCTCAGTGAAAGAAAAGTTTAAAAATTACTGAACACGTGTATTCCCCCCCCCCATACACGTGTGAGACTCGTTAGCACCGGGACCAACATTTATTATCCATACCGGAAAATTAATTCCACTTACAAGATTTGGTATGATAAAGGTTCCGAGCCCACCAAGGGGACCAATCATGCAAGACATTGCAAGCACACGATTCTCTGTATTAATTTAGCAACTGTCATGTAATTAATATTATTTCCCAAGATATAGGGTATCGAAGTCGCAGTGATTCTCTTTCCATTTATAAGTCAAAGCAATAACTACTAATCACACACAGTCCTTATTAAGTGATAGAGATTAAGAAATCAACAACCACTGAGGTCTAACTCTTCATCCCATAAGTCGGTGCGAATGAGTTTATCCTCTCTGTAGGTCCGCTTCAGCGCATCAAATGCACTAGTGTAATCTCTCGGTCAAGACAAGTCAATCTGAGGTTTACACGTCAACTTCTACCAATAGATTGTTCAAATCTATCTAAGTTGTGAAACACACATTTGTTTATAAGGGACTGTTAACGTGATCTTCTGTGATCTGGTATCACCACGTTTACTACAGTGTAACACGTGCTATTTTATGAACAATTTGCAATAAATATATATAACATTCAATCATATTTAAAGCAATAGTGGTAAATAATTTATTTCAGTAAATAAGTGTTTAATACATAAGTTAAAGTAAAAACATACTTTCACGTATAACCCCAACAGTCTAATTAAGAAATAAGAATTATGGAAAAGGTAAATAATGAATTTAATTTATAAATAATGATGACATGTCACAATATAAGTATTTTCTAATTATTTAGGTATTTAAAGTATGTGTGAATGTTATAAAATGTGTAATTAATATTTATTATTTTATATTTTATTTATTTAACTTTATTACTCCCTCCGTCCCAATCTTAACCGGTGGTTTACTGTGTGCTCTGAGTTTAAGAAAGAATTGTTTATTAATATTGTTGGTGATAAAGTGTTGGGGGTAGAAAGAGGAATTCAACTTTATTGAAGAGTAGAATAATATTTATTAAATGTGATATAGTGATAAATTGTTGAGGGTGTGAGAGAGTGACATATAGTAAATAAGTGGGTGTTTAAAAAGTGTGAGTTAAAGTGAGTATTTCTATTTAAGGAAATGTGCAGTTAAGATTGGGAAGCCAAAATGAAAAAAATGCGGTTAAGATTGGGTCGAAGGGAGTATATACTTTTTTTTTGACTTAATTTAATATAAGTAAAATTTCAATCAAAATGTTTTATGTTAATGTGAATTATATTTAATTATTAATTTATTTATGTAATAAAGTAATTTATATTATAATTCATTCACTTTTATTTTTTTTATTAATACATATTAATTAATATATTAATATTTTTTAAAACATTGTTTCATTTAAAAAAAAATGAATCAATTTATTTTGTTTTAATTTGCAGGTTTCAACTTCATATTAAAAGAGATGATTAATATTTGACATAATAATTTTATTCCAAGGTTTAAGCAAGGTTGTTAATATACACTTTAAACAATTATTAATTCATATTTAATGTATTTATTTATATTTTTATATTATTTAATAAGAATATTTTATTTTTTAATTACATGTGTACAGTAATAATGTTTTTTTTTTAAATGTTATATTTTATGGGTTGATTTAATATAAAAGGTTTTAACTTAGTTGATTTGCAAATGTGTAACTTTATAGTTAAACAAACTTTCTTTTTACCTAAAATAATTAATACTAACAAATTAATGTGTTTAAAAAAATTAATACTATTTTAATATACATAAAATACAAACCACTTGTTTAAGCTAAAACTGATATATAAGAGCCTCTGACATAGTATTTTATAATATGAAGCTAGTATGTGTTTATAAAATAAAACACTGAAAAATGTTATAGACGTGAATTTCGGAAACGCCAGGAGCAAGTCAACATCCATATTATTTCCTCAAGATTTCAAGTGTAGAAAAAAGGTTATATAACTTATATACACTAAAACCCCCATCTATAGAAAATTATGAATACTCCATATATACGAATAAATTTAAGATAAAAAAATAATAATATCATTATAATAAATTTAAGATAGCCTGATTTTTTTTATTTTTTTCATAGCTAAGATGGTCTAAAATATCTTGATTGTTAATTATGATAAAATCTTAATTTTATGGTTTGTCGTTATATCCTTCAACTTCCTAGGTACACGATTAGTTTTTATATGTATTTCATATACTATTAAAGTGCATGTATTTTATTAAAATACATGTATTTGTTTCAGTTAAATTTATATTAATTAGTTACATAAACTTGTTAATGATTTACATACATGTAATAAAACATTTATTAGTATTTGTTTTAAATAAAAAAATTACGTGTAAACTCTATTTATGAATATTTTTTCTATAATAATATTTTTTGGGTCCCCACAATATGATTATATAAAAAAATTTAGTGTGTAGATATTATAATCAAATTGAAGGGTTTGACTTGTAATTTATGGAGGAGAACAATATCAGTTATTTTTTAATAAGTTATATTGAAGTTAATATAATGATTCTGTTTTCGTAAATTTACAGACACCATGGGACCACAGATCAATTCTTGTAGGATATATTAACTGCGCACAACCATCATATTTTTTTAAGGATAAATAGGGAGTAGTATTTATAGTGAAATGACTAATATTAACAAATTAATTATTTTAGCAAATTAACTAAAAACAGGGGGTTGGATATGTATTTGCAAAATGATATGATTGGGTTGGAGTTTTAATTTTTTGTTCTTTTCACATTTTAAGTTGGAATATTTCCTCCAATTTCATGAAATTTTCTGTCTAAAAGCAGAGGGATAAGAACCAAAAACAGAATGAGAGAGGAGTAAAAAATATCATGGTTTTGTATTTTAAAAATTTTGGAAAAGTAAAATTAAATTTAAGTCCTAAATGATACCTCATTTTTTTATTTGAAGTTTAGTTTTATTTACAATGTAAGAGTTTTTATTATTATTAAAAGAGATATAATTATTTTTTTATGATAGTTAAATTATAAAATAATGGCATTTATGTAAATTAAATGAGATATAGTTGATTTTACTATTGAAAAATTTATGTCATAAAGTCTAATGTTGAGATATTTAAGAGATATATATAAAAAGAAAAAAATTATTTTATTTTTTAATTAAGTTTGAAATTTTGAAAATGAGCAAATAAAAAAATTATATTTTAAAAATTGAAGCAATTTTATATTAAACCTCATTTTGTAAGTTGAGTTTCAATATAAGTACTAATTTTATAACTGTTTCAAATTCAAGAATCAATTTTAGTCAATTTAAATTTAAAAAATTTTTTTTTTATTAAATTGAATAAAAAAATTATTTTTCAATTAAAGTTTAGCATAATAAAAATAACTTTATTAATTTGAATAAAAAAATCTACATTTAGCATAATGTAATGCATATTTCTAAATTTTACTTTTATCATCTTATTTGACTTTAATTTTAAAAAATTAGCCCTTCACCAAAATCAATCAAACTAATTCGTGGATAATATATATATATATATATATATATATATATATATATATATATATATATATATGAGACGAAGTATAAATTATCACAAATTAACATTAATTCCTTTCAAAATGTTAAAACGTCAATGCTCAAATTATGTTTCATTTCAACGTGAGGGCGTCTCACGCATGTGCCTCATATTTTTTAAATGGTCATCCCATACTATATCCAATTTTATTTTGGATAACTCTCTTGTGCACAAAGTGCACTATAAAATTTAAATGTATTTTTTAAACGTATAATTTTTTTAATATAAAATAAATTATATGTTTTAATATACAAGTTGAATGTTCCAGTGAAAAAAATATCTTATTCAACTCTAGTTACTCACCTGAGAAAGCAATTGCACCTTCAAGTTCTACATGATTCCGTTGAGGCAAAGTAGTTCGTGGATATTGTTCACGGTAAAATTATTTTTCTTAATCATACTATCACTAAATCGTATCACATATTTAATTAAAGGCTAGGTGTTGTATGCACTCGATGCACTATGAATTCATAATGCATTTTAGAAGCGTGCAACTTGTTATACTGAAAAGTACGACTTATTTACACATAAAATAGTAATTATTAATATGGGAAAATAGTTGCATGCTTCTATTTGTAACATTTGTACGTTTTTGTTTTGTATAGTTGCACGCTTCTAAAATGCACTATGAGTACACAGTGTACCCGGGTGCACATGAGACTCACTCTTAATTAAATTGTATTAGCAATTTTCATAATATTATATTTATGTAAAAGTCCAAGTCTTATATGCTAGAGATGTTAAACGGGCCGCGGGCTGGCAGGCCGGGCCGGGCTAACCGGAATTTTTCCAGGGTTAGGGCTGCGTATTTCTGGCTCGTTTAAAACCGGGCCATTTTGTCCCGGAACCGGTTGTCCCGCGGGCTTATCGGGCTGGCCCGGCAACCCGATTCCTTTTTTTTTTCAATTAATTTTTATAAGCCCAAGAGGCCCAAGATAAGTAGACAACTCAAATAAAATATTGGTAGAAGCAATTTACGAGTAAGTCTTCTTGCGTCTTCGATAATTCACTTTATAAGCACTTGGATCCCAATCAAGCTCATGTTATGCAGGCTATAACAATTTCCTTGCAGTTTCAATTTAACATCAGGTGCAGGAGCTTGAATAGAAAAAAGCTCAATCAACTGTCATTTCAAGTTTTAAAGAATGAAATATGAAAAAATGAATCCCACTGAAGCTAATTACCTGGATCAAAAAATGTTTTATATATCCTGATAAAAAAAATATATTATATATATTTCATATATATATATATATATATTATAAATTTCGTAATATAAAGAGAGACGGCCATTAATTTTACATTGCTTTGGACTTATTTTGTTCTATAATATCTATTGGACTTTTTTATGATTAGAGTTAAGTACTTAAATTGTGAACTTGTGATAGTTGACTTGTGATCATATGCATTTAAGTTGTATTTAAAAAAGAAAAAAATGGTGTAGCCCGCCCGTTTAGCCCGAGGCCCGCTAGGGTTAGGTTGCGGCTCTTAATGACCCGTTTAAAGGTGAACCGCTAAGGCCCTAACCCGTTTAGACCCGTGGCCCTGTAGGGCTGACCCTAATGGGTTAGGGCTGACCCGTTTAACATCTCAATATGTACCAGGTGTACCATGCACTTCATAATGTATTAGAACCATGCAACTTATTGCACTGAAATATTCAACTTGTTCATACTGAATCGTACAACTATTAGTATGAGAACGATGTATACGATTCAGTGTAAATAAATTGCATATTTTAGTGTAACAAATTACATGAATCTAAAATATAATATACAATATACGGTGCGTCTGGTGAACATGAAATCTATCCATATGAAAATAAGAAGACATTGTTCACTAAAATACACTTGAAAAAAAAAAACAATTTCACCCCTAACAAATTTTACCTACCCTTCAATTGAAATCACATCTAACAAACCTCAATTATTTGCAAACAACCCAATAACTGTACCTCAAGTACTGGGTTTTTTTTATTAAAATAGAGCATTTTCAAATTCTTATGGTAAAAATGGGGTTGATTTTAAAATATTTATGCATTTAGGTGCTGGTGCGCTCATAGAGCACACCACATTTGTGTATATATATGTATGTATAACATGGTGCGTTCACTGAACGCACCTAGTGGGAGCTGATTATGTATATACAAATATATGTTGTATGTAAATGACAAGACACCTGGTGCCTTTCAAAAGCACACCAGGTCCTACCTAACTCCCTTCCCAATGCACATGGTGTCTTTCCAAAGAGCACCATGTCTTCTATCACTATTCACCGGTCAACCCTCCAATTCACACATGGAAGCCAAATTTCAGTCTATTTAAATTGATGTCTCCTTCCTCCACTATCTCCTACTCCCACCATATCCTCTTCTATTCTCTAACATATATATCATCAATACACCACCCAAATAATTGTCTCCATCACCACATTCTTCTACTACTTATGGTCCATTTTCACATAATTAAGAGTAGGATTTTTGTGTTTAAACAAATCATAATATTATTATTTTTTATTATATTTATTTATACTACTTTTGTGTTTTAGGTATTGTGCTTATGTGGGGATTCAACATGATAGATTGACTCAACGACCGTGTATTGAGATTTTTCAGCAATTAAGGTATTTTTTATTTTTAATTTAAATATATTTTGTATGTTTTTTAATAAAAAATAATATAAAGTGATGAATGTTAAGAATTAATTATGTTTTAATAGCTCGTTAAGGTGAATATTCTTGTTATATGTTGTTTTTCTGATTTTTTTAGCAGTTAATGGGAAGTGACAGTTATTGTTAATTTCAATACACTCATTTTTTATAACGATTACAAAACTATATGCCAAACTATTTTAGATAGACACTAGTGCAATTCAAGCGGTTTCTTCTATTCTATCATGCAAAAGCGCTTTGCAATTGTGTTTTAATATATTGTATTATACAGTATAATAAAACATATGGAATAATATGTCAAATAAAACATATGAAACAATATATTAAAACACAATTGGGTAGTGTACGTTAGGGAAGAAAAAATCGACTTAAGTTTTTGCTTTATACAAATTACTACAGCAACTTGGGACGTCATCTTAGAAAATTAAGAATGGCGTGTTATATCAGATTGAAAACGAATTAATAGCTAATGAAAAATTAATATACACGTGTAGCTTTTTTTTCATTAAACGGCTAATTAAATACATAAGATTTTTATGTGAATATGTGAATATTTTTATGCTTTTTATGATATTACGAATTGCACAGATGTCAATTGCTCACGAATTTAATCGTATTTATTTTTTGATAATTTAATCGTATGGGGTTATGTATGTGTTTCTTCTGCAAATCACATTCATTGAACTCATTTATACATGTCATATTATTAATATTGAATGTATTTAAATTGCAGGTGGATTCATTACCATGACCATACTAGAAGTGCAAGCAACACTGTTCGTATATATCGAGACATATTCGATCGTTTATCGGAGAGACAAGTAAGTAATTATTATAATATTCCTGATTAAGAATATTATTTTGGGTTATATACAATTCTTTCCCATTGCAGTTTATTTGGCAACCATACGATATGAACATGCCCAACATAGCGAGCCTTGGAAATCGTTGTTTGACCCTAAGATGGATGTCAGAATGTCCATTAATCAATTTTGAAATAGTGGAGATTCATCATCCCAATCGAGTGCTGAGGCAATTCGGAAAGATTCAAAACATTCCACATCCAGTAGCATCTACTCATTATTCGTTGCATGACATCGGTCGCAAAGGGCAAGACGATGTTGACTGGACCGTAAAACATACCCACTGGATTACATATTGGGGCAGTAGACGTACGTACGATCCTACAGTAGAAATCACTGGAGATAAGACAACGACCGATGACTATATGCATTGGTATTATAACATTACACGTCGTTTGATTTCACTTAATGAGTACAATACGGAGGATTGGGGCTTTCAACCACCTAGAACATCTACACGTGATGTTTTGGTAAATTATATTAAGTCTCTCATGTTGTGTTTTCATGATAATATGACTAAGAAATATGTATAGCAGTCCGTTGATTTTTTCTTCTGCAGGTCCGATGGTTCTCGCGTCTTAAAATTAGTAGAAGGGCGGCTACAATTGACAACAGAGAATCAATGGTTGACCTGCTAAATACTACAGAACAATTTATCCAGGAAGTGGACCCTGTACTAGAAGCCATATCTTGTAGATCAACCAGCTCCACAAAGCAGGGAAGAAGAGAGGAGTACAAGACAGAGGAGACGAAAAAGTACTTCAAGAGATGATAATGTTGGGACATCCACAAGAAGTCAAAGAAGACATTCTTCGGCAGCACACCATGAATCTCCTTTTACCCAACATGAGATGCTTGCAACTTGGTCAGACACACCTCATGTACAAAATGGTATGTAATTTACAAAATTACACTAATAAATTGAATGAGGTTATACTTTTGTTTATTATCTATTACATATTATCGGAACATGTGACAGATACTTCTACATCAGGGCCGCCACCTCAAAATTATTATGTGCCTCAATTTGGGCCTTATTTTCACACACCTTATGGTGATAGAGGTATGTAATTTACCAAATTATACAGTTAGATGTACATATCATTATTTTTCAATTATTGATTTAAACTCATTAAATATATTTTAGGTGTTTTTACATCAATGGAACCTCCTACTTACCATGTACCTCAACCTGAGGTTAATACTCAAGAAGGAATGTTATTCACTTCATTGCTTCAATCGAATTATCCTTCAAATGAATTTAACTATCAAGGATATGATGAGCGTCCAACTTACAATTCGTCGCCTATTCCATTTCTGGGCATTGGTATGCCAAGCGACTCAACAGAAGAACATCAAAATCAAGATGAACGAGTACAACCTAATGAACCTCTTCGTCGTAGTTCCCGAATTACACACCCGCCGTTTTGTGGCACACATGGTCATAAATATTTCTCTTTTTGATGAATGTACATTATATACAACACTTTAATTGCTCGTTTATTTTAAATTTTAAAAAAATTATAACTGCAAATATTTTACATATTTTGTGCCTTTAATTTATTTTAATAGTTGTTTTTATAATTACATGTACTTTTATTGTCAAATTATTTTTTTCGCCAAAATTATGAATCACAATCTGATAACGTAAACATACAACATATTATAATACAAATTTTGGCTTCCCATGTGTGAATTTGGAGGGTTGACCGCGGTGAATAGTGATAGAAGACATGGTGCTCTTTGGAAAGGCACCATGTGCATTGGGAAGGGAGTTAGGTAGGACCTGGTGCGTTTTTGAAAGGCACCAGGTGTCTTGTCATTTACATACGGCATATATTTGTATATACATAATCAGCTCCCACTGAGCGCACCATGTTATATAGCATTGTTAATCCGGGCCGGCCTAAACGGGCCGGCCCGTTTAAACCTATTATATGCAGGGTTAGGGCGAAATGGGGAGGCGGAAATCGACACCTTTTGCCCCCGGAGGCCTAAATGGGCTAAGCAAACTTTAGGTTAACAAGGTCAACCCGTTTAGCCCGTTTATAATTATATATACTCAATTTTTTATTTTTTTTTATTTTCTAATTTTTTAATTAATTTTTTTTAAAGTTTTTTCACAAATTTAAATTAGCCAAAAATCAATTATGGCCAATCAATTACAAATTAAATATTTCTATTTGATTTAGTCAATTAATAATTAATCCTCTCCAATTCAATATTTTTTAACAGTTTTGAATTTCTATTGAATTGAATAAATAAGTAAAATATTAATCCAATATAAAATAATAATATAATATTTTTATAAATTCTATTATGAAATTTGTTCATAATATGAAACTGATATCATTATAATTATAAATTAATATTATGGTATTAATTTATAAATGTGATGATACAAATTTTATATTATTAACTAATTTCATTTTAACTTTGCTTTCAATTATGTTATTAAAGATGATGGGACTAATTTTATATTTTGAACATTTGTTATTAAAGATGATGAAAGCGCCCTGGATCGAAATTTTTGTCATTATGTAATGTTAATGTTTGAACATTTTTTTTTTTTTTTTTTGAGCCCGTTAGGTGGCCTGTTTAGCCCAAGAACCCGCTAGGGTTAGGGTTAGGTCTCAACTATTAGAGGTCCGCTTAAAATGAAACCGCTGGCGGGACCGTTTGACCAGAACAGAGTTTGGCACTGTAAGGTTAGACCCGCTTTAACAATACTAATGTTATACATACATATAGATACACAAACGTAGAGCGCACCAACACCTAAATGCATAAATTTTTAAAATCAACCCCATTTTCACAATAAGAATTCGAAAATGCCCCATTTAAATAAAAAAAACCCCAAGTACTGTGCAACAAGTCAATACCCACATCGTTTCACAAAAAAGAAAAAAGAAAAATCAATACCCACGTGTTCAATCTTTAGTGGATAACAGAATTCCATTCTCTCAAGTTGGGTGCGTCCAATTATTCACAATCTCAATTAACTTTATTTGAAAAGAGCCCCCTGTTTGTGTCTCATTAGCACTAACAGCATTGAATACGTGAATTTGTGAGATGAATAGCATAATCAACTTATGCTGCATTGACTTCCTTGGAATTTCACACAAGCCGAAGAATCTGAATTCCGCTTGCTCTTCTACTTCTCTTTCGTTTTCCAGAAAATTCAATTTCACTTTCTTCAGGCCATCGCTTTCGACGGCGTCGTTTTCCATGGACCATCCGAATCCGATTGCTCCCAGAATCAACGCTTTCTCCACCGTCGGTATATATTGCTTTCACTCACTCGTTCGTTCTCTTGTCTATTAGATTTAGTAAAATTATATGTTAAATTTGGATAATTATCTGTTAAATTTAGTAAAATTATATGTTTGATGATGTGTGGGCGGTCGAAATGATGTGTGCGGTGTATTGTTCTTAGCGCTTGCGTAATTTTACACGGTGTTATCGTTATCATACTGCATATTTGTGGATAAGGCTGAAAAATGAAGCAGATATTTATGGTTTGGAGTTACTTCTGTTTGATATAAGTTACTCAAGCTTGACAATGTTTATTGTTTGATAGTTTTTTGGTAAGGTTCATTCTTAACGTTTTGTAAACGAATTGAGTGGAATCGAATGTAATATGATATTAATTTCGAATTCGACCAAATATTAAAATACTCGTATTTCGTTATTATTCTGATTTTAGTTTTGAAATTTTGAAATGATAAAGTCTATGTGAAAATGTAAAACTAATTTGAGCTTGGTTTGATTTTGGATTGGCTAAGATTGATGCAGAGCTTAGCTCGTTACACAGTCCTATTATGTACTAACACAGCTTGAACTGGGAAATAATTTGTGCGTATAGATGGTGTCTTTTGTGGAAATCTGGAGTGATTTCCTTACTGTATGTTTCCATTTGCACGGTTGTAATGTGGATTATGCGTATACTTATTTATGTGTATGTGGATGACTAAAAATGTATATATGTTCTTCACAACCATATGCTTATGTGATAAAGGTGCTAATCAATATGCTAATTTTTGTGCTTCATATCTGAAGGTGCGCCAAACAATGAACTGGAAGCTTCATCTACCCAAAAAGTTGGAGCTAATGATTTGTTGATTGTTGGACCAGGAGTGTTGGGGCGCATAGTTGCTGAACAATGGAGAAAGGTACTTATATATGATTGAGAGACATTTTTGCTTGATTTTAGAGCCAGTTTGATAGAGTGTAAGAATTGAGCGATAAAGGACAGAAAAATAATACGAATGAAACTGAAATATACTGATAAAAGAGAATCCTCAAAAGAGGCCACAGAGAATAAATCTCTGCCACAGAGAATAATCTCTGCCCACAAGCCGAAGCTGCTACAATCAATGATCAAAAGATAATAATAATTCTAGAGAAACCTTGTTTAAATAGACTCAAACTCTAACCCTAACTTATGCCCTAAGAAAAAAAGCCCACGGGCCATTTATTCTAGACTTTAATTAAAAAGATTCTAACTTAAATTAAAAAGCCCAATAACAATAATAAATAAAAGATAATTAAAGATGAGGCGTATCACAGTTCATGAACATTTAATCTTATATGATTGATCTAGATATAAGGTTCATAATATAGAGCTATGTGAATAGTTGGTAGTTGTGTTCTTGGGTTGTCAGAAAGTAAAATAAAAATTCTATAACGTCTGTTCTCAGTTGAAAACAATGTCCAGGATAACTGGATAAGGTTTACGCCTTCAAGCTATTATTGGGGCCTTTTGTATTTATGTTATGTAATGAGTTAAAGTGTCTTGTGAGAAGATGAGCAATTGAATGTTATACCGTGGCAGGAAAATCCAGGTTCACAAATTTGTGGGCTGACGTTTACAAGTGATCATCATGATGAGTTAATAAAGTTGGGGATTAATCCATCTCTAAAGGAAACCCAAGTAACTCATAAGTTCCCCTATGTCATTTTCTGTGCCCCTCCATCCCGTAGTCCAGATTACCCTGGTGAAGTGAGGTAAGCATGAGAAATTTCTGCCCTATAATTTATGCACACTTTAGTGGTCATATCATATTATGCGTTTTTAACATTTTTGTGCAGGGTTTGTAAGTAAATTGCAAATTGACACTTTCACTCCCTCAAGGAATGGCAGCTAAAGAATTTTTTGTTGCTCGTTGCCTTTTAAGCATCGATAACTTAGTTATTTTTTAATGAGAAAAAAGTTCAGTTGAAACAAATGTGGTTCATCACTTCATTGAAATAGTTCTGCTCAAATATTTGCTCAGAGTTATGGACACAGGGGGTCAATTCTAACCTAAATCTAGATGGTTGACTCATTTAACCTAAAATTTTATGCTGAATTATGAAAGAACATAACTCCTTCATCACTTTTATAAATATGTGAGATAATGTTATTAACGAGCTATTGATGATTATAAATTAATTCTAGTTCACAAACCTGGTTTACTGATGGATAGTCTTCAAATAATTTTTTTTACTAGTTTTATAGATTACAGGCATTGCAAATATTTGTCAAAAGAAACTTATTTGATATTTGTGTTTACTTGCACATTCATTGGCAAATTTGTAGAAGCCAAATTCCAAATTATTTTGTCTTACTTGCATTAATAGGGAAGCAACTTTAAAATGGGACGGTGAAGGTTGCTTTTTGTTTACTTCAAGCTCGGCTCCATATGACTGCAGTGACAACGGATTCTGTGATGAGGTGCCTCATCTGATTTAATCAACTCTCTTGATAATACTTTCATTTGCTATATTATATCCAAAAAAAAAAAAAATCCCCATTAAGCTAGTGCATCTGAAGGTACAACCCAGCTAAGTTATAATTCGTATATCCTTTTCTATCTATCTGAAAGCGTTAACATTATGCTATTTATTGGTGAATTTTTAATTGTTGTATAGGACACTCCAGATGTACCAATTGGGAGGAGCCCCAGAACGGATAAACTACTCAATGCGGAGAAAGTAGTGACAGAAGCTGGTGGTTGTGTCGTTAGACTAGCTGGGCTTTATATATCCTTTCTGAATTTTGACTAGGGTTGAATCTATCAGATAATTTTTACGTTGGAGTCAGGAAATGAGTTATACAAGAACCACCTTAACTTGCAGTACAAGGCAGATAGAGGTGCCCATACATACTGGTTGGAGAAAGGGATTTGTGATATTCGGCCAGATCACATCCTTAATCTAATACATTATGAGGTACTGCTGGTAACTATGAACTTAATTTTTGTTGGGTTAATATCATTTTTGATCAATACATTTTACCTTTCCCAGTTTTGGTTCCTCTCTTTCACGTCACTATCAAATTTGGTCCTGAAAGTACACTTTTACTTCTATATATGGTTCCACCGTTAGCTGACCGTCCATTGACTGAAATGATCAACTATTTGGGGATCCTAAATGTAATTTAGTTATTTCAGTTTTTATTTATAATTAGCATCCCCAGATAGTTGAACCTGTCAGTCAATGGAGTGATGGACGGTCACTAACAATGGGACCAAAAACGCGAGTAGAAGTGTACTTCTAGGACCAAATTTGATAGTGAATTAAAGAGGGGAACCAAACCTGAAAAAAGGTAAACTTTAGGAATAAAAAATGATATTATCCCTTCCTTAGTCGTTTTTTTTTTTTTTATATGCCAATCTGGTTTGTGAAACTGTGCAGGATGCCGCTTCAATTTCAATTGCCATCTTGAAAAAGAAACGTCGTGGCAGGATCTTTCTTGGCTGTGATAATCACCCTGTATCCAGGTAGACAGATCAACATGTGGTAAAAAAATTTACCCCAAATTCCATAACGATGTTAATTAATTTGCCAAGTTATATGATTTTAGGCAGGAAGTGATGGATTTGATTAACAAGAGTGGAAAATATGGCAAGAAGTTTGAGGCTTTTACAGGTAAGCTCTAAATTCTTGGAGTGTGTAGGATTTTTAGTATCCTAAATTCGATCCCAGTTGATGACATTTGCATTTTTTGTTGATTGAAAGGAACGTCGGATCCTTTAGGCAAGAAATTAAACAACTCTAAAACTCGAGCAGAACTAGGCTGGGAGCCGAAATATCCAAGCTTCGCTCAGTTTCTCGACACTCTCTGAATAGCTTTTGCAAGCATAGTACGCCATATTTTTCGAGCAAGTGGCGTATAGTATGGTACTGATCACTGATAAATCCGTGTTTCTTGTGAAGTGATACTTTATACTTCTGTCTTAGATGTGCAGGTTAGCCCAAAAAGAGAGACTGAATGGTGTTTCAGAATGTCTCCAAGTCCTTGGTTCACAAAGCCTTGAAATTATCATTGCAGTTCTTAACCTCCAATATAGTATCTGTTTGCTTCCAGAATTCTGCTCTTTACTTTTTTTTGGTTGGGCAAGTCGAAAATAACCGTTGACACACAAAAAAAAGAAAAAAAAAAGGGAAAAGAAAAAGAAAAAGTAAAAAACTTGAGGACCTTGATTCAAAGAAAAAATGAGTAATTTGGGAGCTAGTTAGGACCTAAATTCAGGATAATTTTAATATTGAGTTTGATAAAATTTCATTTTCTTTTCACTGTTTTAATAACATTTTAGCCAATGTAGTATAGGGATTAAATTTTTTGTAGTCCAGTAACTTGTCACGATTTTGAAATTGGTCCCAATAATTTTTGAGTTTTTGAATTTGGTCTTATAAATTTGCAACAATTTTAAAATTGATCATTTTTACCTGCTATAGAAGGTCAAATTCAGGTCAAGGTCCATGTAAATTTTTTTTTCTTTTTCTTTTATGTATTATATGATTTTTTTTTTATGAATTAATATCTTATTTATGTTTATTAATTCAGAATAACAAATTTATAATTTAAAAATATAATTAATTTATAAAATAATTATTTTCAAAATTATACAAAATATTTTTTTATACAATATTATTTAAATTAAAAAAATTTAATATATTTTAAAAAATAATAATTGACAAAAAAATAGTATTAAAATTAAAATCAAATGGTCTAAATGAAATTAAATTAATAAAAAAATTATGTCAAAATTATAATTAATAAAAAAATCTTGTTAATTATCGTTTTAATTACTCCGATGTTCCTAAGTGTATTAAAACATAAATATTTTTTATGTATTAGTTGAAGGGTTTATATATGAATTGGAATCATAATAATTTGAATTTGAATTCTTGAGATCTTGATTATACTGTTTTATTATCATATAAGATACAAAAGTTTACTCAATATGCTTTCTCATATAGTGATGATATTGATTCGTAAAAAGAAAAATTGTAATTTTGAATAAATGAAAAAGTCGAATGTTTGTTTTTAAAAAAATTAAAATTAAACCTAATCTATTAAACAGAAAATGTTCTAATAACTTGGCCACATCCAAGTCTTGTGGCTTTAGTATATTCAGAAAAAAAAAATTAATATCAAAAAATTAGTTTTAAAGCAATGAAATTAATAAAAAATAATTTAGTTTTTACTATTTTGACATACTTTTTTTAAAAAAAATTTAATCATGTTTCGACCAATTAATTTAATTTTTTATATTATTTTTTGTTAAATATTATTTTGAAATTACATTAAAAAATTTAAATTTTAAATATATTGTATAAAAAAATTACAGATTAATAAAAACATATTATATAATTTTGAAAATATTTATTTAAATTTTAATTATATTTTTAAACTATATATTTTTCATTAATAAACATAAATAAGACTTTAATGAATAAACAAAAAGAACAAAAGAAAAAAGTAAAAGTAAAAAAATACATAAAAGAAAGAAAAAAAACAAAAATAAAAATCCAAATATGTCTTGACCCGAATGTGACCTTCTGTAACAGGTACAAATGACTAATTTCAAAATCATTGCAAACTTATAGGACCAGATTTAAAAAGTCAAAACTATCGGGACCAATTTTAAAAGATAAAAATTCATATGAGACGTTCTCATGCATGAGACGGGATACAATTTAGCACAAATCAACTCTCATCCCTCCCAAAATATTAAAGCGTCAATGCTTACATTATGCCCCATCTCACCGTGAGACTGTCTTATGCAAGTGTGCCTCATTTCAAAATTATGACAAATTACTGGACTAAAAAATATATAATTCTATGTAATATTTAAGTTGACAGCACAAAAAGTTAAACAAGTTTCTTATTACTGTTAATGAAATAAATCATATGCTGAATGTCATTGAGAATTACAAGAAAATTATATGGGAGTTATATACATGTTACAAGAGACTATTCATTTGCCCTATTAAATCACATATATGTATTCATGAATGGGGTTTCCTATAAATAGGTGGTATGTCACCTTCATTTGTACACACAACTAAGAAATTAGTAAAACTCTCCTGGCTTGGTCGCCCCTAGACTTAGTCATTCTCGACGAACTGAGTAACCAAATTGTGTTTTTCATTTATTTTATAACACGTTATCAGCACGATTGTTCTACCCATTAGTTTTCAGAATTTCGATGTCTCCCTTTCGAATATCTTCCCCTACTCGGTAAGTTGTTATGCTCACTACATTACATTCTTTTTGTTTCTTATGACATTGGTGAGTATAAATTTATAGTGTTGACTGTTTAGAGAATTTTTATTTGAGAAAATTGCAAATAGGTGCAAGATTCTAAGACTCATTATTAATAGGTTCAAAAAAAAAAATGTTCTTACTCTTAAAGTGCAAAATCTGTGTTATAAGACTATAATACCCCATACCTCATAAAACAAAAACACGATCAAAACATCTGCTCATTCCCCACTTCCCACTTTTCCCCTCTCTCCCTCACTTTCTCTCTCTCACTCACTCAAACAACAAAACCCAAGTGAAGCACCGCCGCCGCTGCGCGGCCCAATGGAAGAGTCGCACTTCGCCGCTGCTAGAGAGGTTGTGAAGCCAGACGCGTCGCCGCGCGACTCAGATTTATTCTCGGTGGTGGCGCACCACCACCTGTTGTCGAACCGCCGCCGCGCTCGAAGCACCGTATTGCCGCCATCGTGTGCACTGATCTGGGTTTGTGTATGTTGAGATTTGTGATTTGATATTTTACAGATCTGTGAATTTTTATTTTATTTTTTTTTTTTTTTGTAATTATCGCCGTCGATTTCCGCCTCGCGCTGGAGAATAAATGACTTGAGATTTATTTCGGTGGAGGCGAAAGTGACGATTAAAGCGTTTCCTAACTTAGAGTTCTGGCAATTTAGAGTTTACGCTAACAAAAGGGGGGTTTTCTTTGCTTCTCTCACTAGAAATTGAAGAATGACTCTTTTGAGTGAGCTTTCTCTCACGATGCTTTCCTTTTTAATTTTTAGAAAAATTAGTTTCAGTTTAATTGGTAAAACTTGGAATTTTTGCATTTTGCAATTGGGAGTCTTTTAAATGAGACATTATATATTGAGAAAATTACTAGGAGGTTGTTGGAGGTGATGGAGAATGGCGATGATAAAGATGGATATGCTAAAATTTTGGATTTTTTGGGTTTACTAGTGGATTAATATGAAGATAGACCTGTTAGTTTCTGGGTTTTTTTTCCAGCTTTTTATGCATATGTTCATGTAATCGTGCATATGTGCATGTCGAAGATATGTAAATTTTTTTGGGTTTACTGGAAGAAGATGGTGGAAGAAGAGAGAAGATGGATCAGCGCGGGTGTCTGAATTTTTTTTCAAATTTTTATTCATATGTTCATGTATTCGTGCATATGGTCATGTATTTTCGTGCACATGTGCATATCGAAGATGTGTCAATTTTTTGATTTAGAAGATGATATGTAAAATTTTATAATTTTTTACATTATAAATATACAATTTTTAAAGTGTAATGAAATAGAGTTTCTCGTTATAATGTGCAAAATAGTGAATGAAATATTGTAAAAATTCAAACCCCTAAATTGAAATGATCTCCAATAGTGAATGAAAAAATTCAAACCCCTTTATTGAAATATGTAAAAGGACGCATCGTAAAAACGGAGAAAGAAAGGAGGAGTTTGGTTGTGACTAGGTGTATTGGGAGTAGGTGTATTGGTAGCAGGTGCATTGGTAGAAGGTGGGCTAAAAAAGGGCTCATTAATAGTATCAATGTCATTACAAGCAATTTTTTCATAACCGAACCGGTGATCGAACCGGACAGACCACCGGTCAGCGGTTCAACCGGTCGGACCGGTTCAACCGGCGGTTCAACCGTTTTCTATGTTTAGTTAAAAAAACAAAATAAGTATACACCTACAAAAATTTAAATATATATTTTATAACTTTTCATATCATATTTTATAAATTTTGTCCACCTCATACATTTATCCCACATCGAAAGTATTGGAGAAAAATGTAAGAGGAATATAAATTTTAAATTTTAAATATTTAATATAAATTAATAATTTAATTTAAAAAATAAAAATAAAAAAACCGGTTATTTCCGGTTGAACCGGGTTTTGACCGGTTCTGACCGGTTCAACCCGGTTCAACCTGAAATCCGGTTATATAGTGGATTTTTAACCGGGTTACCGGCCGGTTCCCGGTTCAACCCGGTTTTGAAAACAGTGATTACAAGTATCAATTTGAAATTATTAGTAATGTTTGAAAAAGGCAGCACTTATTTGTAATATATGACTTGGAATTGCAACTATTAGTAACTCACTCTTTTTATTTGGGGTTTGATATTCTAATGCTTCTTTATTTAAATTGTGAAAGTTTTAACTAAGTAGAAGAAATAGATGGTTTTGTGTAATATGTTGCTCTAAAGAAAATTCATTGCCACAGTTTTGTAGATTTAAGTAAATTGAATTTCAATATTTTGTCATACGATGCAATTGATGTGTTGAAAAATAATATATATATATATATACTCAAGTTGAATATCTTTGTTAATTGGTTTCAATGACTCATGAATTATGGGTTTTGATGGAGATCCTTCTTAAATATGTTAGTTGGTGCTAAATGACTGATTTATTAATCAGTGACTGAGAATTTATTGCATGTTTGGGCAATTTATGTTTTTGTATGGATCTCAATAATGCAATTATTGTGATTACTTACTTATTTATGTGCATTTGTACTCATAATCTTTAAGTATTGAACCTCTTACATTTGAACAATTTTCATGTATGGATATAATGCTTTATGCTTTCTTGTTATATTAGTTTGACCAAATTCTGAGATCTAATGATATCCGCTTGTTTTTTCAAAATAGTTCTTATGTGTTGGCAATTCTATTAAATTGTTCACTTACATTGGTGCTTGACTATTGTTTTCCTATTTTTGTTTAATGTTATGATAATTCTTTAAGTTGGATTAATTTAGCGGATGATTTAACAGTTTTATTATGTTGCATTTCGTTGAAAATATTGATTTTATAAAGCCCATAAGTGTTACTATGAAAATATATGTAGATGATTGTTTGAATTTACTCAAAGGACGCACAAGACCGAATTTTTTTTCTGATGTCTTTGGTGATTATTTTGGTCTAATTAATTGTTGCAACTGTTGAAAAGGGTTTTATATATATTACTAAGAATAATTTATCAAGGTCGTCATTAATGATAATAACTTTTGATTTGGGCTTTTGAAATTGAGATTCATCCTGAAGCTATGGATCTTGGAAATACTATTATTGATAATAACATATCATCGAATCAAGACTGTGTTAAAATCAATAATTTTCTTTCTCATTATATGGATGAAAGATTAAAATTAAATATTTGAAAATTAAATATCCACTAAGTCATGTTGTGGATGGATTTAAAAGAAAGATATGATCACCTGAAGATGGTCGTCATTCTAAAAGCCCGGTACAATTGGTTTCACCCACGTTTACAAGATTTTAAATTTTTTTTAAATATAATTCAATTGTGTTCAGAATTACTTCTCAATTTTATGTGGTTAAAACCCAAATGACGATGATATGCTTGAGAAGACACTCGAATATGCTCCTGTAGTAGTAATATCGAAAAAAAATGAAGAAATATTATGAACTAATTTGCTTGTCTAAATTTTGGCCAAATAAAATAATGAATTATTGTTGAATATTATGAGTCCCGACCCACTAGTTCTAGTCCATTCCCTGAAGCGAATGCGACCCATCTCAAAAATATGGATGTAGTTGTGGGTGGATGCGGTCGTGATAGATATACTCCGTATAATTATATAAATCAAAATCGTGATAAAAAATTAAATTGTCTCCCATAAGAGGGACAATTGAAAAAATAGAAGGTATGAAATAACACATGGGAGATAGCAGTGCATCTTTTAAAATGAATTTAATTTCTTTAAGGAAAAATATAATGGCTCTTCCGGAGTCATTAATCAAGTTTGCATAACCACTTAAGTGTTAACATTAGTCTCCCCCTCTTCCAAATGAGAAAAGTGTTTTTTATTATTAAGTATAGTGTGTGTATAGCACTATCAAAATATCACCATCATAATTTAATCATAATATTTAACGTTCATTGCTTCTTCAGGAAGAATGAAACTTTATCATAAACATTTTTCTCATTAATTTGTTTCAACATTTTCATCCTTCATTTTCAAGGATGCTTGACACTATTTTACAAGTGACTTTAATTATGTTAAACTAACTCCATTAAACCTGGTTCAAGTTTTTCTAGAAGATTCTAGATAATCTTGACTATGTTCCACCTCTTGTCGGAGCTCTTCCACCTTGTGCCATTTGTCCCACTTCTCAGCCAATCCGTCATCTTCTAATAACCTCACCACCTCCGACATCTTTGGCCGCCCCAACTTTGATCTTTGCGTGCAGAGCAGAGCAACCTTAATGATCTCCTCCACCTCTTTCGCCACATAAGTATTACACAAATCTTGATCAACCAACGTTGCCAGTTTCTTCTAGTCTACTAATCACTAATCCTAAAGATTTTAATGACTCCACAAGAGTTACTAAACTGCATATTTTTGCAAAATATATGTTCAGATTGAGACTGATGTCCCTGAAGGACATCCAATTTAAACAATCGACTAAATGAATGTCATGAATATACTCTCATTTACAACTAGTGTGTGGGAAATAACCAATCATTTCCTATCTGCGAATTTTAAGTTGTGCAATACATGTATCACCATCATAATGAACCTAACAAGCCCAGATTAGCTAACTGCACATTTATTGAAGATCATTTCCCAGCATTAGGGGGAGATCAGAATTCAAAACTAAATGAATGCCGAAAAATCTCTCTGAAGGAGAAATATCTTCACTATTTAGACCCACACAATAGTGAAACTGAACTATAAGTTCAAATGACAATTAACTTACATTTAGCAAGTTTCTGCCAGATGCATTTACTAAAGGAATGACTAAATCGCAAATGTTTGATATATATGATTTATAAAGTATAGAGGTCCCAACGAAATCGGGTACATATGTTAATACGCTTACTCGCCAGAAGCGTGAAGGATCTCTTAACACAAAAATAAATCCGCAGTAAATTAAACCTAGCTAAAGTATTCAGTCATCTACAAAATCTCCTGAAGAGATTCGTCCTGGAGACGAAAATTCTAGTAACAATGCACGTGCACAAAATAATCAAAATACTATAATTGCGGAACAACCAGATCAAAATATTTTAGGAAATGATGAGGATCTGGTTTATATGAATTTTACAAATACAAGAGAAGTTTCAATGTTGTAGACAACATATTCACCTCCATAATTACTATTACAAATAAAAATCTGGATCCAGTACCTAAGGCAATAACTGAGTGACTGAAGCGCTCTGATTGGGTAAAATAAAAAGAAGTAAATGTGGTCGAGCTAGATTCGCTAAACAAAAGAAAAGCTTTATATATATACTTAGAAGTATGTATTTGTACAAAAACGAAATAAGAACAATGAGGTGGTGAAATACAAAGCGAGATTAGTGGTTCAAGGGTTTTCCCAGAGGCTCAATATCGATTATTCTCTTATTATGTATGGAATAACGTTCTCCCACTTAATATCTCTGGCAACAAATATGAATTAAAAAATGCAGTTATTGGATACTGTAGCTTCATATGGGTCATTGGATGTCAATATTTATATAAAAGTTCTTGAAGGATTTGGCATGCCTGAAGCATGTAAATTAAATCCAATAGAAATTTATTCTATCAAATTGCAAATGTCATTTTATGAGCCCAAATGATTTGGGCGTATGTGGCAACCTAGTTAAATAAGACTATATCAATGTTCAAACAAGTCCATATATTTTCATAAAGAAAATGAGTCAATATTTGTGATCATTGCAGTATATGTTGATGTTCTCAATTTTTATTGGAACTCCCGAAGAGATCCAAGATACATTTACGTACTTAAAGAAACAATTTGAGATCAAAGATTTTAGAGTTATTAAGTTCTGTCTTGGTTTATAAATTGGACATTTAAAATGTGGAACTTTTGTCCATCAATCTGCGTATACTCAGAAGGTATTAAAACAATTTTACATTAAAAATGCACATCTATTGAGTAACTCAATGATCTTCCAGATATTTGATCCTAATACGGATCCTTTTAGACCGCGAAACACTACAAGAAAAAATGTCTTATACTACATTAATTTTAATACACTATAAAAGAAATGTATTAAAAAATAGTCTAAGGATACACTAAATTTACATGACCTAAAACTACACTATACTATGAGTTATAAATACACTATTAACGAAGTGACTTAATACAATACCATAAGGACGTTTCAACTAGTGTATTATTAGCCTTATTTTAATTTTGAAGAATTAATAATTTTAAACTATTAATATAATTTATTTCAACTCTCAAAACAAAAACTAGAGTAAGCGGCAGATCAAAACTCAAAAGTAATTTGCGCTTGAATAAAGAAAGGAAAACAGACCGTGGCCACAACTGGAAAAATCCGTTCCTCTCCGTATTCATGAAATTGACCCATTCTTCTTCGATTCCTCTTCCAATTCAGTGCGCCTCCTTACACTCACCAGCTCCTGCAGCCTTACTCATCTGCTGGAATCCGTGCGTTCAAAAAAATTATTTTCTACGAAAATTGCGGAAGCTATTTCAGGCTAGGGTATGTAATTTCTCTCTTTTTATACTTCAAAATTAATCTTTTTTTATTGTTAGTGTTTTTATTTTGGTTATGTTTGTTTAGCCCCAAATCTAAAAAAATTTAGGGCAGAAAATTCAATTTCTTATTTATAAAAGGTTTCTTGTTCTAATTCTAAAGTATGTATGTTAATTAGCGATATTATTTCTTGGTTTTGGAATTTTCGCGCATGAATCTTTGTACACTTCATTCTGGTTGTATCTGGGAAGCGTTGTATCTTTGTACTTTTAAAATGCTTTGAAAATTATGGACCAATTGTTTGTTGGTGTCCTCTTAACAACTCACCAAAATTTCCTATCTATCTCTACACAAAAACAAGAAACAGAGACATAAACAGAAGTTGTCATGGGGTTTTCTTCAACAAAAGAGACCCACAAACAAAACCCATATTGCTGAAATTTCTGCGATGGGAAAGGGTGAGCATGGGCAGCATTTGGAAATTACAGGACTTGATGTATGGGGTACAACCCCTGGTCCAGGGGATGGTAATGGGTGCTGCTTGAGCTGCAGTAGGATTCACAAGTTGGTGATTTTTTAATGTGTTTTTGTTTTTAATTCTTGGTGTTGCAGTGCTTTTGTCTGGTAATTTTTGGTTGCCATTCTTTGGTTTAGGGGATCACCAAGATCTGGATCTGGATTATGCAGGTCATGATGTATTGGCAAGTTTTATGGTGAAGAAGTCAGCTTCTTATCTCGAAAACTATATCTTGCAACTTGAGGAAGAAATTTTTGATGACATGAGATTCTCCTCTACTAAAGTAAAAGTAATATCCTTAATTTCAGCTGGACCAAACATAACAAAGGTTGTGTTTGCAGTTGAATCTGACATGACGACACAAAGTTTAATCATATCCTCTTTTGTGTCGCTATTTACAAATCAATCATCTCTTCATTTCACAAAATTCATTGCTTTGAATTAATTGGTATTTGTTGATTTCAGGGGCAAATTTTGGATTAATAGATTGTAGAATCACAAATAAATGATGAGATATTAAGGTTTTTCCTCTGTCCTCTTTTGATTTAGTTTATTTAGTTTAGTAATTTATTGTATGTATAGAATCCATTTATAGTGCTTGAATGCTTGTTTTTTCATTATGATGCTAAATGAGTATCAAGTAATGAAACTACAAATTTACAATGCTTGTATGGTGTTTAGGAACTGGATATATCAAGTTGAGACAAATTGAGCTTCTCTGTAATGGGCCAGGTATCAAATGACATTATCTATGGCGAGTTTATGCTAGCTACTGTTTTTCTCTAAGCAATATTTAGTTCTAAATTATCTTCAGAAGTTGTAATACTTCTCATAACAAATTACTATGCATTTGATTATCAGGAGCTTACGTTGACATTTTCCATCTATGTAATATACTAAGTGTCTACTCTTGTACTCTCATTGTCCCCTATATGTAATATACTAAGTGTTACTGTATTCTTCAAGCTTCTTGGAGTTTCTCATATCCTATGGCATAATGTTCATTGTGGAAATTGGTCTTGAAACAGAGATATACACTTACTTGCTCAGCAGATATGGGGTGGTAAACTTTGCAGGTAAGTAGGCAATTTAATTTCAAGTTTTTGTCAAATTTTGGATTAAACAACTGCTGAGTCATGTTTTAATTATGTTAAATGAAGATTGTTATAGTATAATAGTATAATACACATTTTACAATCTCTTTTGGTGGAATTTAACAATCAGAGTGTGATTGTTCGCCTATTGTTAGAAATATATCAAAAGGAACTATATAGGTTTATGCAAAAAGTGATGAAAAACATCTAAGTTAGCATAAAGTATATTATTTTTTTTGGATAATGATGAATGAAATATGATTGTTATAAATATTTTACGCGGTATAAGTTTTTATTTTCTTATTCTGGAGCAAATCCTGAATTACCTTGGAGCATGTGAATTTGTTTGGATCAATTTAGTATAAAACAATTATCTTGACACAATCTATTTATCTTTTCAGGCCATTCGAAGAGAAGATTTGTAGCTGTTAAATGCAGTGGCTAAGAAGTTGCCCAACACTTTCAGTGATAACATTTCATAAAGCTTCTTTTCCTGGATTAATTAGTAGGAGTTTTTTCTAGCGTCAATCAGTACAAATTCAGTTATCATGTGTAATTTGTTCAATTCATATAGTGATTTAATGTATATCCTAGTAAATTTAATGTATACCACTCAAATGGTTTTGTTATTATCAATTTAAGATGAATGTGTATGTATACATTAATTTCTATTATATATTTTCTATTGATTGAATTACTGGTTGAGAATGAAAATATAATTTTTTACTAATTTATTATATTCATATTGAATATCATTATAATATTAGTAGTGCTATTGTGGTTTACAAATATGAATTCTGTTATGGCGAGCCAGTAAGTATCACATGATACTAATTAAAATAATAATTATAATAATTATCAGGACACTAGAAATAACGTGGAAATAATTAAATTGTAATATTAGCGATATTCGAAAAAAAATTGAATGTAGTTATAGTCCACTTTTTAGCACATTTATAAATGTAGCAATAGCCTCTTACCTATTGTTACATTAGTTTAAATGACAAAAGCAATAAGTGTGGTGAAAAGTAAAGTGTAGTGAGAGATAATCTATCACCACAATTTTAAATGTCATTTTAAGTAATTTTTCTTGTAGTGAAAGAAAAGTGAAGAGATACTTGGTCTTGAAGTACCATATATCAGTATAATTGGTGGATTAATATATCTTGCTAATTGTACAAAATGAAATATATTTCATCAATATTTTTCTATACTAATTTCATGAGTTATAAAAGAACAATGAAATTGATGTGCAATAGATCCGATCAAGTGATACTTTTAGCAAATATATTTATCAAGGCATAATCGACTGTAACATTTGAGAGACATCTGTTAAAAGATCTCAAATGATGTTTAAATCGGGGGGATAATTAATACACTAAGAAATATGTACTCTTCTCCCTTCACTAGGTTTTGTCCCACTGAATTTTTCCTAATAAGGTTTTTAACGAGGCATAATCACGGACATTCAAAGGGGGAGTGTTATGAAATAAATCATATGTTAAATGTCATTGAGAATTACAAGAAAATCATATGAGAGTTATATGCATGTTACAAGAGACTATTCATTGCCCTTTTAAATCACATTTATGTATTCATGAATGGGATTCCTATAAACATTTATGTATTCATTTTTTTTTATAACTCGGTATCCGGCCCAAGGACCGACTAATCCGGTGGACCAGAACCCACCGTCCACTAGCGGGGGCCCCACTTCAAGTCAGAGCTAAGCTCTGTATGGACTGACTCATCTCAAGAGTTGATAGCACCTTAGGGGGTTCGAACCTGAGACCTAGAGAGGAGCATACTCCTAAGTCCCAAGCCTACAACCACTAGACCAACCCTTGGGGGTTAAACATTTATGTATTCATGAATGGGGTTCCCTAATAAATAGGTAGTATGTCACCTTCATTTGTACACGTAATCAAGAAATTAGTAAAATTCTTCTGGCTTGGTCCCCCCAGACGTAGTTATTCTCAACGAACTGGGTAGACAAATTGCGTTCTTCATTTATTTTATAAAAATTACGTCCTTTATAAGAGGGTTTTTAATGAAACGACATTGTTGAAGGATGATAAACGATAGTAGAGATAACCATCTCTTTTTATTTATTTATTTAATAATTAATAGTCTAATTAAATTACAATAATAAAATACTATTTAAATAGAGAAATATTAAAGAAGATCTACCATTATTGATATTCGTCTATATGAAGGAAATAATTACAATTAAATTAAACTTCTAATATAACTAGAAGATAAGGAAACTATTCGAACTCATAATCTCATAAGCTCATAGCATAAGTAGTGTTGTTCTAAGCGCTTGAACTATTCCACTTTGTCAAATTAATAATATCTTTTAAATTGGTATCTTTTTTAATTCTCGAGATCTTGTCTCCATCATTTTCTTTGAGTGCAAGATGATTCACCCTCAAATCGGAATTGGTCTCATCATTGGAAATGAAATTCTGATAATCGACGAAGATACTGATTTGAAGATATGGATTAATTTTGTTATTATTTATTATATTTTATTGTTTCATTTTTATAAAATTTAGGAGTAACACTCATGTGAACCAAATTCATACTATGAACCCTAATTCAATATGATCAATTTTAATATTAGTGCGCTTCGGTCTCTCTCGCGTCGCGCCGTCGCGCGCTCATTCTAGCCCACGTGTCGTCGCGTCACGTCATCTCACGGTCATTCCATGTCATATATATAACAGTGATAGTTTTTCTGAGTAACAGTGATAGTTTTTCTGAGTAACAGTGATAGTTTATGTATAACAGTGAAACTTATTATAGCATATAGTGACCGTGATAGTTTTTTTGAGTAACAGTGATAATGTTTCTGAGTAACAGTGATAGTTTTTATATATAACAGTGATAGTTTATGTGTAACCGTGAAACTTATTATAGCATATAGTGACAGTGATAGTTTTTCTGAGTAATAGTGATAGTTTTTTCGAGTAATAGTGATAGTTTTTCTGAGTAACAGTGATAGTTATAAAACTATTATATAATGTCGTCGAAAACGTTGACCAATGCACGTGACCTTCACGGTGGCATGGGGAGGGAAGGGGATGAGTCGCGGCGGCATGGTGTGGGGAGGGGAGGGGTCGCGGCGGCAATGGGGAGGGTGGCCGCGGCGGGTTTCTTGGTGGAGAGAGGAGGGGTCGCGCTCCAGTATATATATCTGATCCATTTATCGTGTATGGATCAAATTTGACCCGGGTTTATAGCATGAATTAGGTCTATACAAGTTTTTGTCAAAATTTAGTTGCCTTGTTTTCTTGTGATATTAGGAATTTATTATTATATATGCTTATTATTTGCATAGTTTAAACGAATATCAATTATGATTTTTTTTAGTATTTTCTATTTAAATAATATTCGTAAGAATTAAAAGTATTGAGTGCAAGTCTTTTATCATTATTTCACGATCTCGCTTCATCAATTTTTTTTAACTAAAATGTCTTGTTCCCCATGAATTTGGACACTGTTAAATTTTTAATATTTTAAACCAAATTATCGATGAGCCAAATTTATATATATATATATATATAGGATAGTCTCTAAAATAATTTTTTCCGACCATTTTGCACTCTTCATAATTAATATTTTACCCACACACTCTCTCTCTCACTCTCTCCCTTCTTCACAATATTCTCTCTCAATTTTTAATAATTGTCCACTCCCATTTTTTAACCCACTTCTCTTCACTTTCAATAAATAAAATGAAGGGAAAATTACAACCAGATACAAAGTCATCAAAAAAGTTACAATCAGATACAAAGTGCAGAAAATTTCTACACTTTAGTTCAAACCAGATACTAAAGTACGACGTACTTTAGTTCAAATTTATGTACTTTGTATCTGGTTGTTATTTGTACTTGTTGATGTTGCACGGATATTGTTCCAGATGTTGGACAACATTCTGCACAATATCATAAATTTGCTCTTTCTCCTAACACTGACTCCGTTTTAATAGATGTGTTTCTCTATGTTCCCTACATTGCATGTTGAAGATAATCTCGGATATTATCAAGCGGTTGCACTGATGGAGTGAGAATAGAAAGATCATGGGTGGTTACACCAAGATCATGGAGATAGTGGAGGAGATGTTCAAGGCTGTTTACAGCAAGTGGATAGGACAATGCAGTTGGTCCGAAAGTCTATAAATAGACTGCATTGGTCTACATTCAAGTTTGAGTTAAAGTGAAATCTCATTTGCTCTTCTCCAAACTTAAGAGAGTAACATCCAAGATACAACCAAGAGTGAAAAAATGAGTGTTTGTAATTCTAGGAGTGTGAGGGTCGATGTTATTCTATGTGTACTGGTCGAGGGAATACAATCTCTCCTATCAGTATTGATTTTGTCTTATTAGATCAAGTTTTAGGTTGAATAAGATCACTAGTTACTTGATTGAATAGATTGATTTTGGTGTGTGGTTTTTCACTACACCTTTTAGGATCTTGTAAGAAATTCGTGTGTATCTCACTACTTTTTATAGTGATGTTTTTAACCATGAGGTTCGTATAGTCTGGATTACAGACTATACAAAATTTTGAAATCCTTTGCACTGCGTTTTTATGTTTCTGTTGTCATATGTTGTTTTACATGTTGCATAACATTTTCAACAACAATCTGAAAAATACACGCACACACGCTGTCAGTACTCAAATCTTGTATCTAGTTGTAATTTTTTCTAAAAAGAAAACCATGCTTTTTTTAAAAAGTGTTCCAAATGTTTTCAATTTTATTTAGTAATAATTTTTTTTCATTTATTTTTTATTTTATAATTTGTTTGCAAGTATCCTCTTTTATTTTAGTTGACTTAGAGTAATTGCCCCTAAAGAAAAATGCTTGGAAAGGCTAGGTCTTGTATGCACTCAGGTGCTCATAGCACATTTTAGAAGCGTGCAACTTGTTATGCTGAAAAGTGCGACTTATTTACACAAAAAAGTGCAACTGTTAATATGGGAACATAGTTGCATGCTTATGTTTGGAATAGTTGCATGTTTCTGTTTTGTATAGTTGCACGCTTCTAAAATGCACTATGAGTGCACGGTGCACCCGGTGCACATGAGACCCACTCTTTTGGAAAATAAATATATTATCTGTAAATTAAATTCAACTGCTATTTTTTTAAAAATATAATAGCTTTAATTAAATTAATATTTTGCCATTAATTTTTGTATTATCACTGTTAATGTGGTAAATATTGAAATGTTAAACATTCTCTAATTAATTAACTAAGTTACTGTGTAATTTGAATGTGTTTCAATTTAAATCCCGATAAAAAAAACTTACTATTATATATATTTATATTAATTTATTATACATAAAATGTCTTACATGCTTTAAACCTTATTTTATCTTATACTATATAGTTGAATCGACAAATCAAATTTAATATTAATTTGTATAAATAAGAAAAACAAATTTTATATAGTATAACTATATTAAATTAGAGTTTTTTATGAGAATATATATATCATACGTGAGGTAAATCGCCACGTGATATTTGAGTCATACTTCTTTAATTAGGCTAAAACCCTACAAATTAATCGCAAAAACTTGTATGCCATATTGCATACAAGCCATATGTGCAATTATAAGTTAATTGATTTTTTTTTTGCGAGTCTGCAAGGCCGGATCGGACAGGGCTTCTTCTTCCTCGGGTTGTGTATCCTCCAGATTTCTTTTCTTCCTCGCGTCGCAACAAACACAAATTAAATCTCAGTTTTGGTTTTTACGGCCATGCTTCTTTAGTTTTTTTTCTTCTCTTCTCTTCTCTTGTTCTTCTTTTTCTTTTTTCACTTCCATATTCTTCTCAATTTCTTCAGTTTTCTCTACTCACAAATTTACAGGTCCTTCTCCACTCTTCTCACGTTGTTCTTTAAATATGTAATCTTGAACTGATGATTCTTTTTCGCGATTGTACTGGTTTTTGTTCATATAGTAACACTCGTTTGTTCATAGCGTAACACTATTTTGTTGGGGAATTAATTGCCCAGATCTATTCGGGATGAATATTTAAATACAAATTTAATTCTAACAATTATTACTAGAATGAATTAATCCTATATTAATTCAAATAATAATTCAACAACAAATCATGCATATAAATTTATCACATAAATCCTATGCATGCGGAATAGCTAGGAGTTTATGTGAACTAACCTCTCGAAGTGACAACCGTTGAGAAAATGGATATCCCGTTCACACGAACAAACTCAAAGAGCCTTCTCAAGTATTCCCTCGTCCTTGTCCAACAATCTGGTGGAAAGATACTCGTGAACAATTAACTAAAGGAAAAATAAAATTATGTTGCACCACCTTTGTGGATTTCTAATTTTTCCAACACATGGAATTGAATGGGGATGAAAAATTCATCCCCTATTTATAATACTAGGTGGTGGCCGATTTTTTGTTGGGGAATTAATTGCCCGGATCTATTTGGGATGAATATTTAAATACAAATTTAATTCTAACAATTATTACTAGCATGAATTAATCCTATATTAATTCAAATAATAATTCAACAACAAATCATGCATATAAACAATTCACATAAATCCTACGCATGCGGAATTACAACAGGTTTATGTGAACTAACCTCTCGGAGTGACAACCGTTGAGAAGATGGATCCCGTTCACACGAACACACCAAAATACCTTCTCAAGTATTCCCTTATCCTTGTTCAACAATCCGGTGGTAGGAACTCGCGAACAATTTAACAAAAGGAAAAAATAAAATTACGTTGCACCACCTTTGTGGATTTTTAATTTTTCCAACATATGAAATTGCACTTGGGGATGAAAAAATCATCCCCTATTTATAAGAGGGTGGTGGCCGATTTTTTTGCTAGGAAAATAGGAAGAGAAAATCTCTTTCCCGATCTCCAAGAAATCTTGAATATATATCCAATATATTCTTTTCTCCATAATTAAAATATTCCATAAAATCCCACTCATTTATTGTTATGGTTTTTCGAAATTTATAGGATAAAGATTCCAAGATTTGGATTTTCTTGAATTTATGAGATACACTTGTATTTCAAGAATACATATCTTCCATAATATCTTTTCAAGAAAATCAAGAAAATCTTTCTTTCCCTTTATTTCTCATAATTTTCGAAAATCCCACATAAATAACTAAGTGGAAGATTTCTTGAATTTAATGAGATAATCGTATATTCCAAGAATACATATCCTCATTCCATAACAAAATTCAAAGAAAATATTTCTCCCCTTTTATTCATGTTTTTCGAAAAAATTGGAAAAAATAAGCAACCATAATTTATTTTATTTTAAACACACTTTTCAGTTATTGGACATTATGTTTGGGCTACTTGAGGGGCCTTTAGGAGAATTAAGATTGGACCTTCTAATGGACTTTGAATATCTAATATTGAGCCACAATATTATTCAAGCCCATAAATATTAATTAATCCCACTACATAATTAATATTGCACTATCCATCTTAACCCATATTACTGTTAATATGGCTCCCGGTCATTATTTCCCGTGTTTAAGATTATCCAGCCCATTAATTAATTCAAGCCACTGAAACAACTTTCCTTTAATTAATATCTTTTGTCCTTGGTCAAGGAACGATTCAACATTATTATCCATGCCGGAAACTAATTCCACTTGCAAGATTTGGTATGATAAAGCTTATGAACCTCCCAAGGGGGCAAATCGAACAAGCGTACTTGCACTCGATTCTTCGTATTAAATCTTAGCAATCGCATGTGACCAATAATATTGCCCAAGATATAAAGTATTGAATCTCATTGATTCTCTACCCGTCATAAGTCAAAGCAATAATTACTAACCACACACGATCCTATTTAAGGGACGAAGATTAAGAAATAACGAACCACTGAGGTCTAATTCTTCCTAATTCAGTGCTGAAGAATTTATCCTCCTGTAGGTCCTATTCAGTGTATCAGGCATGCACTAGTGTAATCTCTTGGTCAAGACAAGACAATCTGAGCCTTACACTTCAACCTTTCACAATGGATTATTCATTTCTATCTAGGTCGTGAACAGCGTACTTTTGGTTATAAGGGATTGTTAATTTAATCTACTGTGATCTGGTATCACTAAATTAACTACAATGTAACACGCACTGTTTATTGAACAGTTATGCAGTAAATATATGTAACATTCAATGATATTTAAAGCATCAGTGTTAAATAATTTATTTCAGTAAATAAGACAGAAATTCAGTTTGGTTATACAAAGTAAAAACATATTTTCCAGTATAACCCCAACAATCTCCCACTTATACTCAAAGTCTGCTTTTAAGTATACTACAACATATCTCGTGTAGTTCCTAATGCGTGAAATCTAATGTCACCTACACGAACCTAATAGTATCTCCCACTTATACTCAAAGCAGATTGGCAACGGTCTTGACACCCATTCCTTCCACATGTCTCTCGAATGTGTTTTGAGGCAGACCCTTTGTGAATGGATCTGCTAGGTTGTCTTTTGACGCGATCTTTGTCACCTCTATGTCTCCTCTCTTAACGATTTCTCGTATAAGATGATATTTCTTTTCGATGTGTTTGCTGGCTTTGTGGGCTCTTGGTTCCCTTGAATTTGCAACTGCTCCGACATTATCACAGTAAACAATGATTGTGCTGGGCAAATTCGAAACTACATCCAAGTCCACTAGGAAGTTCTTGAGCCAAACCGCTTCTTTCGCTGCCTCACAAGCAGCTACGTATTCGGCTTCCATGGTAGAATCGGCGATGCATTTCTGCTTAACGCTTCTCCATGCCATGGCTCCTCCCCACATGCAAAACACACTACCGGAGGTAGATTTTCTGGAATCTAAGTCTGATTGGAAATCCGAGTCCGTGTAACCGATGGGGATTAGACTGTCTGACTGATAAACCAACATTCTATCCCGAGTTCTTTTCAGATACTTCAGAATGTTCTTAACTGCCGTCCAATGCTCTTTTCCCGGATTACTTTGATATCTTGCCACCATGCCAACGACAAAGCAGATATCCGGTCTCGTGCACATCATTGCATACATAAGACTTCCAACAACCGAAGCATAAGGAATGCCTTTCATGTCATCTATCTCTTTTTGTGTCTTAGGGCACATTTCCTTAGATAGATGGATTCCATGTCTGAAAGGTATGAAGTCTTTCTTGGAATCCTGCATGCTGAATCGCTTCAAGACAGGGTCTACATATGAAGCTTGCGATAAGCCTATCATCATTTTCTTGCGATCTCGAGTGATCTTGATCCCAAGGATGTGTCCGGCTTCCCCTAAGTCCTTCATATCAAACTGTTTTGAAAGCCATGCCCTTACGTCTGACAACATCTTTACATCGTCACCGATGAGTAGAATGTCGTCTATGTATAGTACAAAGAATACCAATGCAGTTCCGACACGCTTCTTGTACACACAACTTTCATATTCATTTTGATCAAACCCATAAGACTTTATTACTTGATCAAAACATTGGTTCCAAGCTCTGGATGCTTGTTTGAGTCCATAAATGGACTTCTTGAGCTTGCAAACTAGGTGTTCTTGGCCCTTTTCAATGAAGCCTTGGGGTTGTTGCATATAGATCTCCTCTTCAAGACTTTCGTTAAAGAAAGTCGTCTTGACATCCATTTGCCAGATTTCAAAATCGAGATGTGTAGCAATCGACAAGAGAATTCAGATGGACTTGAGCATTGCTACAGGTGAGAAGGTTTCCTCACAGTCGATCCCTTCTTTCTGAGTATAACCTTTCGCCACAAGCCTTGCCTTGAAGGTTTCCACCTTCCCGTCCAGTCCCCTTTTCCTCTTGTATACCCACTTACAGCCAATGGGTTTGACCCCATCAAGTGGTTCAACTAACTCCCACACTCTGTTATGATCCATAGAACCCATTTCAGCTTTGATTGTTGTTTGCCAAGAAACCGCATCCTTATCTTGGATTGCCTCGTCGTAAGTCCATGGGCCTGATTCATCTTGATCGGGGACTAAGTCCGAGGACTCTCCCACCCCCATGAATCTCTCGGACTGTCTCACAACCCTCCCACTACGACGAGGTTCCGGTTGTGTAAGTGTGTCGTTTGATATGTCATCTTGTACAATTGGCACTAGGGTTAGCCCCCTTAGCTCATTTAAGATAATCTCACTTCTTGGCTTTCTTTCGTTCATGTAGTCTTCTTCCAAAAATCTAAAGTTGGTGCTTGTTACCACCTTTTGATCTTCGGGACCATAGAACATACACCCTTTTGTGCCCTCGGGGTATCCTATAAACAACCTTAATTCTGACCGAGGATCCAATTTTTCGGCTTCCTTGTCCAACACGTAGGCCGGACACCCCCAAATTCTCATGTGTCTCAAACTGGGCTTGCGCCCGGTCCATAATTCTTTGGGAGTTTTGGGAACCGATTTGGATGGCACCAAGTTCAGGATATAAGCCGCTGTTTCCAAGGCATGACCCCAGAACGACTTGGGTAGATCCGCATAACTCATCATTGATCTAACCATTTCTAAAAGAGTTCTGTTTCTTCGCTCTGCAACCCCGTTTTGTTGAGGGGTTCCGGGTGCAGTTAGCTGGGATACAATCCCTTCATCTAACAAGTAGTTCAAAAACTCATCGCTGAGGTACTCGCCTCCACGATCAGATCGTAGAGACTTGATACGTTTTTCCCTATGATTCTCTGCTTGAGCCTTAAATTCTTTGAATTTTTCAAAGGTCTCAGATTTATGCTTCATAAGGAAAATGTAGTCGTACCTTGAGTAATCATCAATGAAGGTGACGAAATACTCATAACCTCCTCTTGCTTTGATTGACATTGGACCACATACGTCTGTGTGAACGATTTCTAACACTTATTTGGCTCTATTCCCCTTTGTTCCGAATGCCCTCTTGGTCATTTTACCCTCCAAACATGATTCGCAAGTTGGGATTGATTCAACCCGAAGAGACTCCAATGAACCATCTTCTACCAGCCTTTGAATCCTTTTTTGATTAATATGCCCCAATCTAAGATGCCATAGAAGCGTCTCGTTCACGCCTGATGAACGTTTTCTTTTATCGGAAACAGTTGATGTGTTATATGATGCATTTCGTGAGTGGTGTGCACAGTTAATTGTATAGAGATTGTTCAACAACGTTCCATGACAGATAAATTTATCATAAAAAGAATTGGTAACAACTTTATCAAAAGTAACCGAATATCCATCAAGGTAGAGTTTAGAAACCGAAATTAAATTCTTTCTAAAACTAGGAACGTAAAGAACATCTCTTAAAATTAAAACTTTGTCTTCAAAAGACAAGTGCACTTCTCCCACTGCTTCAGCTGCCACTCTCGTAGCATCGCCCAGTGTGATGAGGATCTCACTCCCACTAAGTTGTCGGGTCCGCTTGAACCCCTGTAAATTGAAACAAACATGATCGATGGATCCCAGATATCCACCACCCATAAATGGGAGGCATACGCCGCTAAACAAGTTTCAACAACTAGTGCGTGAGAATTACCTTTCTTTCCATTCCTTTTGGGTTTGGAACAGGCTGACCTCCAATGTCCTTTCTCACCGCAGTTGAAGCACTTCCCCTTAGCTGGCTTACTCACTCCTTGACCTCCCATCACCTTTTCATTGCCCTTGGCAACACTTGAGTTGCTTGTGGCCTTTGTCCTTTTTCTTTTTCTTACCACCCTTTGGCCTAGAAGAAGAAGAGGGTCCGTTTTCCACCAAGGCTTGACTCTTTTGCCCCAATAACGCCTCTATCGAGACCAAAGCTTGCAACAGGTCAGGCATCGAGAACTTCTGATTGTTCATTTGGTAGTTCAGCCTGAAGTGTTCAAAAATTTTCGGCAGAGAGTGTTGGGATTATACTAGAAAGTATGCTTTTTACTTTGTATAATCAAAACTGAATTTCGGACTTATTTACTGAAATAAATTGTTTATCACTGATGCATTAAATATTATCGAATGTTACATATATTTCTTTGATAACTGCTCAATAAGTTGTATGTGTTACATTGTAGTTAATTTAGTGATACCGATCACGAGAAGATTAAATTAACGGTCCTTGAACTAAAAAGTACGCCATTCTTGACCTAGATGGAAATGAACAACCCATCGTGAAAAGGCGATTAAAGGCTCGATTGGCTTGTCTTGACCAAGAGATTACACTAGTGCATGACCGATGCCTTTGAATAGGACCTCTGAGGAGGATAAATTCTTGAGAATTGAACAAGGAAGAATTAGACCTCAGTGGTTCGTTATTTCTTAATCTTCGTCCCTTAAATAGGATCACGTGGGATTGGTAACTATTTCTTTGACTTATCATGGGTAGCGAATCAATGAGATTCAATACTTTTTATCTTGGGCAATATTATTAGTCACATGTGATTGCTAAGATTTAATACTTAAGAATCGCGTGTGCAAGCACGCTTTGTTCGATTTTCCCCCTTGGGAGGTTTATAAGCTTTATCATACCAAATCTTGCAAGTGGAATTAGTTTCCTGTGGATAATAATGTTGAACCGTTCCTTGACCAAGGACAAAAGATATTAATTAATGGAAAGCTATTTCAAAGGCTTGAATTAATTAATGGGCTAGATAATCTTAAACATGGGAAATAATAACCGGAGCCATATTGACTGTAATATGGGTTAAGATGGATAGTCTGATATTAATTATGTAGTGGGATTAATTAATATTTATGGGCTTGAATAATATTGTGGCTCAATATTAGATATTCAAGGTCCATTAGAAGGTCCAATCTTAATTCTCCTAAAGGCCCCCTAAGTAGCCCAACATATAGTCCAATAACTGAAAATGTGATTAAAATAAAATAAATATTGTTGCTTATTTTTCCCTTAATATTTTCGAAATTTATAGATAAGTTGGGAGAAAGATTTTCTTTGAATTTTGTTATGGAATGAAGATATGTATTCTTGGAATACAAGATTATCTCATTAAATTCAAGAAATCTCCCACTTGGTCATCTATATTAAGATTTTCGAAATATTTGAAAATAGTGAGCAAGAAAGATTTTCTTGATTTTCTTGAAAAGATATTATGGAAGATATGTATTTCTTGAAATATAAGAATATCTCATAAATTCAAGAAGATCCAAATCTTGGAATCTTGATCATCATATTTTTGAAAAATCCATAGCAAATAGAGAAGGTGGGATTTTGTGGAATATTATAATTATGGGAGAAAGAATATAGGAGATATATTCAAGATTTCTTGGAGATCAAGAAAAGATTTTTCCACATTATTTTTGGCACAAAATTCGACCACCTCATGCTCTATAAATAGAGGATGATTCTTTCATTCCCAAGTACAATTCCATGTGCTGAAAAAATTAGTAAATCCACAAAGGTGGTGCAACATAATTTATTTTCCTTTTGTTAAATCGTTCACAAGTATCCTACCACCGGATAGTCGATTGAGGGCTAAGGGAATACTTGGGAAGTTCTTTCGGTTAGTCTAATCAGCCACACCGTTGCCATCCCAAGAGGTACGTTCACGTAAACTCGTAGAATTCCGCATGCGTAGGTTTTACGTGAATTATTATATGCATGATATGTTGTTGGATTATTATTTGAATTAATATAAGATTAATTCATGCTAGTAATAATTATAAGAATTAAATTTGTATTTAAATATTCACCCCGAATAGATCTGTGCAACTTATTCCCCAACAGAGAGTAGAGCACAAAATCGATTTGGGTCTCGATGTCGTATTCAACGCCAAGAACCTCAAGTTTGTTAAGGTGAGCCATCATCTGGAGAACGTGCTCCCTTACGGGCGTTCCCTCCACCATTTTCATAGAGAGCAAGTCCCTCATGGTGATCTGACGAGCCACACGGTTCTGATGTTGAAACATCGCTTTAAGACTAGTCATGATGTCTGCAGCGGTCTCAACGTTTTGGTGTTGGTGTTGCAACACATCTGACATTGAAGCCAAGATGGTACACTTAGACATTTCGTTGGAACGCTCCCAGTCAGCATACTCTTTCTTAACCGCTTTAGTTGACTCATCATTTGGCTTTTCTGGTTTAGGTGTAGTGAGAACCCAGTTATGGCTTTGTGCAGTGAGGACAATAGTAAGTTTACGATTCCAAATACCGAAGTTTTCACCAGTAAGCAACTTGTATTTAAGTATATTGAACAGTGGATTGAAAGGTTGCGACATGCTAAACTGAAATAAATAACAATTTGTATAAGCACAAACATATCACAAGGTTCGATCACATGTATCATATTAAAATCTCAAAAAAAATATGAACATGCATCAGCCAACATCTCAAAATAGTTTGAATAAGCCACGTGGGGTCATTATTTAAACACATTCAAGCAGGTTACAAACAAGAAACAGTTACAAACCTTTAATATCCAGATTAATAGTTGGCTCCCACTTGACCAATATAAAATTGACAGGGACTTCGAGGAAGTATATGCATATCAATTTTATACCAATTTAATAACCATGATTAAATATAGAATTATTACTTTGCTTTGAATGAGCCTCGCGGGGAGGGTCATCATCGCCACTAATAATAACCCACAATCATCCTTTCGAAATTTATTCATGTGAAATTTATCTTTTGGCCATCCCGTGGGGGGAATTTCTCCAAAAGAATCCACAAATAAATAAATCATGGAGGTCAAAATTAATCCAATTTTATTATCCGGAATAAAATTGTCAATTAATTATTTAAACATACTTAGTAATTTTCGAAGGTGAGATTTTTGAAAACATTTTCTCACGCATCGCATATTTAAACACAATTTAAATAAGCATAAAATAATGCAAAATATCAAAACAAAAAATTAAACACATCGGACACATATATCCAATTGTCATGGTTAATTTTTGTCATGTCTTGATCTTAAGAAATCGTCTTTATGGCCTTCATCGTTCGTCTCGAAAGCTCCCACTTGACTGTCTTGAAAAAAATGCCACGTCAAGTCACGTCATCATCGACCCATGGCCTCGGAGTGCACGGCTTTGCACTCCCACGGTCGTCGATCCGCGCCCGTCTTGTATACAAGATAAGCGCCCGACGTTGCGTTACTGGCGAGACTTCGGCACATCTAAGCGAAACGCCACAGACTAAGCGCCAGCAAGCGCCGCGCCCGCCCTTGCCGGATCTCCGCCAGACGCCTTCGCTTCGCCTCGCCCTCGCCCGTCAGCGTCACAAGACGATCATCATCGCTACGCCGCTTCGCCTTCGCCCACGACGAAGCCTCGGCGCCCGCGGCGGGCGCCGATCTCGAGCACGCTGCCACGCCTCGTCCCCACCTTGCGTCCACGCCTGCGTCAAGGCCGAAGTCCGCGTCATCGGCCTCCTTTTACGATTCGCCGACGACGACGCCGCTTCCGCATCCGGTTCCGGATCTCGTCTTTTAATTCTTCGTCTCCGCATCCGTTTCCAATCCAGTTACAATTTATTTACGGAAAAATAAATAAACCTAGATCTAGACTAGTCTATTACATTGAACGAATCAAACAAATCCTAATCTACTCGTGGATTTTCTCACGAGGCAAAACGAATTCGAACGAATCGAATTAAAAAAAATGATTTATATGCATGCATAAATATAAACATTCATCAAAAACCATGACAATTGGATATCTGCAAAAAAGATCTAGCAATTCTACTATCCAATTTCAATTTTAATGAACACGAATTAAATTACAATTTTAAATTTCAGAGCCCGAAACCGAGACTCTGATACCAGTTGTTCGGGAATTAATTGCCCGGATCTATTCGGGATGAATATTTAAATACAAATTTAATTCTAACAATTATTACTAGCATGAATTAATCCTATATTAATTCAAATAATAATTTAACAACAAATCATGCATATAAACAGTTCACATAAATCCTACGCATGCAGAATTACAACGGGTTTACGTGAACCAACCTCTCGGAGTGACAACCGTTGAGAAGATGGATCCCGTTCACACGAACACACCAAAAGACCTTCTCAAGTATTCCCTTATCCTTGTTCAACAATCCGGTGGTAGGAACTCACGAACAATTTAACAAAAGGAAAAAATAAAATTATGTTGCACCACCTTTGTGGATTTCTAATTTTTCCAACACATGAAATTGCACTTGGGGATGAAAAAATCTTCCCCTATTTATAAGAGGGTGGTGGCCGATTTTTTTGCTAGGAAAATAGGAAGAGAAAATCTCTTTCTTGATCTCCAAGAAATCTTGAATATATATCTAATATATTCTTTTCTCCATAATTAAAATATTCCATAAAATCCCACTCCCTTATTGTTATGGTTTTTCGAAATTTATAGGATAAAGATTCCAAAATTTGGATTTTCTTGAATTTATGAGATACACTTGTATTCCAAGAATACATATCTTCCATAATATCCTTTCAAGAAAATCAAGAAAATCTTTGTTTCCCTTTATTTCTCATAATTTTCGAAAATCCCACATAAATAACTAAGTGAGAGATTTCTTGAATTTAATGAGATAATCTTGTATTCCAAGAATACATATCCTCATTCCATAACAAAATTATTTCAATATAACAATGTAAACAACAATGTGTTACGTTATGTTTTAATATGTGTTACGTAAGATATGAAGTTATTTCAATATAACAATGTAGTAACACTTACACATAGATGTAGTAACACACAAAAACTTGACAATTAAAATAAAATAAAATTTATGTGCTCAATAAGAATCGAACCTGCAACAGAATACATTAACAACAAGCTTGAATCACTAAGCTACAACACATATTTGATAAACATATCATTCTATAAATATATATCCGCTTGCCCAATTGAACCTTACAGCCCTTGCCCTCCCGCTGTCGACCCGCACCTGACCCGCTGTCAACCCGAGATTTTTTTTAAAATTTATCTTTAATTGTGGTGTATTGCACATATCAATATTGTGCAATATTTTATAAGAGTCCTACTCCAAATTAATAGTTTGCTATATAATATATTAAATGTGACCGTTCTATAAAAAAATTATTCTACAAACTAATAGTTTACTGTATAATATATTAAATGTGACTTGTTTTATAAAAAAAATATTTTATATTTTAATACAATAAATTTTAGTAAGCCGAACATCGCTCGGGTGAAATACTAGTTGTAACAAATTCGAGTCACAACCAATGTAAATTCAAGTAGGTATCATATTCGAATATTCGAGTAATAACATTGTAATATAAAATCAAGAAAAGAAATATAGACATTCAATATTTTTATTCGGATAGAAGATTGGGTACTGTAATATGGGACCAAATATACGATTGAAATTAGATTTGGATTACAACACGTATTACCATTTGAAATTTGAAAATAATAAAAATAGGACTCTTTCCTAATATAAAATAATTCGATTTGACTTGATTTTCTTTCCAAAGTCGAAATCAAACCAACATTTGAATATTTGATTCCTTATTTAACTAATAATCGAACCAAAATGATATATTAAACTCGATCTCATCTAATTGATTTTATTCTAATTATACACAACGCTAGCAGAAGGTATGGATTCTATAAAGATTTAAGTCAACATAAAAGATAAAATTTACAACTATTAGTTCAATGATATTATAGTAATAATTATTTAGTTTTAGTGACACGAGACTAATTAGCGAACTCAAATTTGCCTTTCCAAATTTAAGTATTAATTTATTCATCAGATCCCCATAAATAATGAAATTAAAAAATCCCAAAAAAAAAGAAAAGCGAAAAAAAAGGAGTTAGCATAAATTATTGAATGCTTTGGCATTGCTTTGTGTTTCTCCGAAGCGCATTTTTGACCGCCAAAATCATAATTGCTGCTTTTGCTTTCTCGGCCTCTAATCTAGGGTTTTGCTCCGTTTCCCCGCAAGGATTACTGCTTTATCAATCAAATCACTGATAAGTGCACTCGTCTCTTATTATTTGTTCAATTTCATTAGTTTATTTGCTTATTTATTATGCAGAATTGATAGTGAATTTTGTGATATATATATGTTTTGAATCGAGTAGAGGTCATCTTTTAATTTTACTTGTTGTCGAAGTAGTAGTGGTAGTGGTTTCATCTGTGCTGCTTTTTGTGCATGAGTGTCTGTTTCGATTTTGTTATTGGTGATATTTTGGTGGATTTTGAATGAGGGGCAATAATTTGGTTTATGGTGAGAAATGAGGGATAGGTTTATTGAGAAATGGGGTGTGCTTTTGGAAAAGAAGCTTCGTCTACGGGACCACCGAGTGTTGATCACGTTGTTGAGAGGAGGGGGGAGAAAGTTAGGGAGAGAGAGTCGTCAGTGGTAGCTGAGAGTGGGAGTAAGGTAGTAGATAGTTCTGTAAGTAAGCGGGAGGATGGTGGCGGTGGCGGCGGTGGTGGTGGTGGAGTTCAGAATGGTGGTGGAATTAAGAAAGAGGAGCTGAAGGATGGATTTGTGAGGCAATCGAGAAACGAGAGGAGAAGGTCTAGGCTTAATCCTAGGTTAAGTAACCCCCCTAACAATGTTCATGGTGAACAAGTAGCTGCTGGATGGCCTCCTTGGCTCGTGGCAGTTGCTGGCGAGGCTTTGAATGGGTGGATCCCACGTCGGGCTGATACATTCGAAAAGCTTGATAAGGCAAGTTGATTATCAGTGCTTGTCATCTTTTTGTACTTTGTAGCTAGTTGTGGTTTGTATTGCTTATACTTTTTTATTTTTTTGTTTAGATTGGGCAAGGTACTTATAGTAATGTGTATAAAGCTAAAGATACAGTAACAGGGAAGATTGTGGCACTGAAGAAGGTTAGATTCGACAATTTGGAGCCCGAGAGCGTGAGGTTTATGGCTAGGGAGATTTTGATTCTCCGTCGTTTGGACCACCCCAACATTGTAACATTGCAAGGTTTAGCAACATCGAGGATGTCATGTAGTTTGTACTTGGTGTTTGATTGTATGCAACACGATTTAGCTGGTCTTTGTTCAAGTCCCAACGTCAAGTTTACAGAGCCTCAGGTAGGTCTCTGCACTTTTCTTTAGTGGATTTCATGAGCTACCGAGTAAATTGTGAAATTGGTCCCATACTATTGGGTGCTGGTGATTTTAGTCCCGTACGAATTGATTTTCTCAATTAAGTCTCATAACTTTTAAATTGATGCAATTTTAGTCCTATATTGACAAGGTTGCAGGATTTTCGCATGTGCCGCTCACTTGAGCTGTCGGAATTCCATAGCAACATGACTAATGTTTGTCGCCGCTTACATGGCATGAGACCTAACGTATTAATTTCAATTTAAAAAAATCACAGATTAATTATCATCCTAGAACAAAAAAATGTCAAAATAGGACTAAAATTGCATCAATTTAAAATTTATGGGACCTAAATGAGAAAATTGATTTGAATGAGACTAAAATCGCCAACACCCAATAGATATGAGACCAAATTTTTGCAATTTATTCTGAGCAACATGGTAATTTTTTGTTTTTCAAGGAATCCTTCCGAGTTCTTTCTTTTGGTGATGATATGATTGATATTATAGGTCAAATGCTACGTAAAGCAGCTGTTGTCTGGCCTTGAACATTGCCACAACCGCCATGTTTTGCATCGTGATATTAAGGGTTCGAATCTTCTAATCAATGACGAAGGAGTTTTGAAGATTGCTGATTTTGGGCTGGCTTCCTTTTTCGACCCCAACAACAAGCATCCCATGACAAGTCGTGTGGTTACTCTTTGGTATAGACCGCCTGAGTTGCTTCTTGGTGCTACCGAGTATTCGGTAGGTGTGGACTTGTGGAGTGCTGGCTGCATTTTAGCTGAGCTATTTGCTGGGAAGCCCATCATGACTGGGCGCACAGAGGTATTATTTTTAGCTATTGAGAATTGACTCTTCATGTACATGCTTTTCTCATAGTATGGTTGCATGTTTTTTGCAACGTTCTATTAAAATAATGACAGAGTATTTGGGTGAAATCCTAGTTGCTCTTTGTATCTTAAGTCACTTAAAATTTGATGATAATGTTAATGCTGATGACATCAATGGTTAGTTGCTCCATGCGTTAAACCACATACTTTATCTTCTAATTAATGAAATGGAATGTTCAAGAATTGATCATGTTGATATATAAGCGATGCATCATCTTTACAACAAAAGTTGGCTTTTCCTAATTGTTCTGTAATTGAGTTTTTCATATCCTGTTCGATAGTACTGGGTTTGACGACTTCTGCGAAACCTCATTGTCATTGCAAACGTTGATGCCCATATGGGTCAATGTCCTATTAATAAATTTAATTATAATTCTTGTCCTTTTACTAAATATATTGGTGATTTTCACAGGCTTCTGGTTGTTAAATGCCTATTCTTATAGCAAGTAAAAATGTGTAAAACACCTGATAGCAAGTAGATTTACATAATTTGTTGTGTTTAGGTGGAACAACTGCATAGGATTTTCAAGTTATGTGGCTCTCCATCTGAAGAGTATTGGAAAAAGGCAAAGCTGCCACACACAACAATGTTCAAGCCCCAACAAGCATACAAAAGACGTATTAGAGAAGCTTTTAAAGATTTCCCACACTCATCACTGCCTTTGATTGAGACTCTGCTTGCAATTGATCCAGTCGAACGTCAAACTGCTACAGATGCTTTAAATAGCGAAGTAAGTACTCTTCTCTCTCTCTCTCTGATGCCTTAAATAGCGAAGTAAGTCTCTCTCTCTCTCTCTCTCTCACACACACACACACACTTGCATGGATGCATCAATGTCGAATGTCCCTGTTTTAGAATCATGAACATGAGATAGTACTCTCCCCCCTCTCTCTCTTTCTCACACACACACACACTCTCACATGGATGCATCAATGTTGAATGTCCTTATTTTAGAATCAGGAACGTTATCTCATGTATGAAACATTATAACGTACTCTAAAATCTGTGTATGGATGTTATCTAGTATTCCATTCGTTTTGAATTAATCTCGTTTTAGAGGTTAAATTTTGTTTCAAATTAATTGTCGTTTTAGAGGTTAAATTTTGTTTCAAATTAATTGTCCTTTTAGCTATTTCTCCACATTTCTTCCTAATTTACCCCTATATCACTTAAAATACCTCTTATTTAATGAAGAATGTCTTTTTCCCTCACACTTAATTCTTCCACTCTCTCTTTAATTTGATTGAGGGTAAATATGTCAAAATTTAATATTCCTTTATTTTATATAAAATTTCTGTCTTGCAGTTTTTCACGACCAAACCTTATGCATGTGATCCTTCCAGCCTTCCCAAGTACCCACCAAGTAAGGAGATGGATGCTAAGCTTCGGGATGAAGAAGCTAGAAGGTTTGTAATTCTATAGTTTTCGATATCATATTGTTTTACCTTTATTATCTATTTATTATGTGTTTTTGCAAATAAGGCATGTCCATGGAGTAATGCTATGCATCTATTTTACTCCCTCTGTTCCTAATAATCTGTCTGATTTTATCCATTCACACAAACCAATTTTTCATTATCTAGGATATCAAAAGACTATTATGCTCTTTCTTATTACTGCTTGATGAATTAATATTCTTATATTACAAGAAGATTGTTAGTATTTATCAGGGTTATTGGTGGACAGAACGGGTAATTTTTTGTTGATATTAGCAAATTGACAAATAATTAGGAAAACCATTTTGGATACAGATAATTTGGAATGGAGGGAGTAATTTTTATCTTTCAATGTCGTCTGTAGCTGACACCAATTTCATGATTTTAGGTTGAGAGCTGCTGGTAAAGCACGTGCTGATGGTGTGAAGAAAACACGAACATGTGAGCGTTCAATGCGTGGAATTCCTGCCCCTCAAGCCAATGCAGAGCTGCGAGCCAATATTGATGTACGTCATTTAAGATCCATCTTTCAAAGCTGTCGTTTTCTTTTAGTTCACAATCATCCCCTTGAAATTGTGTGACTATATAAATGTGCCCTTTGCGTAATCAAAATCAGAACTCGGTTTTCCTTTTTAGGAAAGATAAAATTTCACAAACCTAACTTCATGAGTTAGGTGACTGTTTCCAGAACACATAGATAGTGAATTGAGCCCTTAGTTAATAAAAATCGGAACTTGATATCCGGTTAACGATAGATGAAAATCAAAACCGTAGGCGACTTTGTTCATTTGTTGGATTATCGTGTTTTACACAAACTCTACCTTCAAATGATGAAATGAAATTCTGTTTTCTCCATTTTTGTTTTTCATAGCTCCTATTGGACTGGCATTATTATTTGCTGTTATCATTTACTTTTGGTAACACATGATCGTAGTTAAAAAATATATTTTAGAATGTTATAGGGATAAAAGTTATGAAGACTTGTATATTTGTTTTACATTTGTTGTCTCTTTGGGGATCTGTAATGGTGCCTGGTAGACAATAGTGGCTGTTTTGAGAATATGGGAAATTGATACACGTAAAATTTGGTATTGTTTGGTGGAGGATAAAAATGAGTCTAGATGGTTGGGCTGGTTGAAATAATAATTCTTAATTTTATATCTAATACTCCCTCTGTCCACTTGAAGTATGCTCACTTGCGTTATTTGTCGGCCCACCAAAAGTATGCTCATTCCCTTCAAGGAACCAGTCAGTTTATTTTCACCTTCCAACCATCACTTAATTACTCAAATTGCCATTGTACTTCACTCACTAAAAATCACTTTATTCATAGATGGACCCGTGCCCAAAAAACTGAGCATAGTTTTCATGGATGGAGGGAGCATATATTAGTATATTGGAAATGAATATATTTAGTAATATTTCGTTCTGTTTTTAAGGAGTCTGGACTTACTATAAATGTTGCATCATGTACTCTTTTGTCAGGTAGTTGGGGTGAAAATAATTTATTAATTTTATTTAATTAAGTTTGAAATGAAATTTCCCCAAGGGAGATGAATTATAGTCTATAGATAACAAAAACTTGTATGTACCAGGTGCATCGTGTAGTGTAATTTTAACGTTGTCGTTTTTGTCCTTGAATCAGAGGCGGCGTCTGATAAACCACGCCAATGCAAAGAGCAAGAGCGAAAAGTTCCCGCCTCCACACCAGGATGGAGGGCTCGGTTATACTTTGGGTTCTTCACATCCTACTGATCCAGCCTTTGATCCTCCTGATGTCCCGTTCACTTCCATGAATTTTTCGTATGAGAAAGAACCCATTCAAACGTGGTCAGGCACGTTGGGAGACCCGGCTGGAGTTGATGCTCGGAGACGAAAGTCAAAGCTGTTGAAGAAGGATAATCGAAAAGATTAGAACTCTGTTTTGAATTATGGAAAAAGGTAAAATGTGATGCATCTCACATCTGAGCTGGAAAATTATTATTGAGTTACTCCATATATTTATGGTTTCTAATTCTTTTTGGGATCATGATTCTTGAGAATATTTACAGGTTTTGTAAATGCTAAACTTTTCTACTTTCTTTTAAGACAAGGTGATCTTGAGTTATGAAACATTAAATTATACACAGTTGGATTGATATTTACTAATCATTTTCATATGTGAACTTGAGACTCATTTTGGGATTTTTAGAAGGTTTTCTTTAAGGTGTGTTGTTTTTTGTGTGTTTCTAGTTGGGGCTTTTATTTGAGTAGTTCGGTCAACAAAAACCTTTATTCAGAATCTTGTGTCAGCTATTTTCTAATTAAATATTTTAACTTTTTTTTTTCTCGTGTTTAAACTGTGTACCTAACGATGTTCATGTTGAACTCTAAATGGAGAATTGGTAAAAAAATTGTAGGAAAAATTACAATTAGATTTGAGTACAAATAACAATCAGGTACAAAGTGTAAAAAATTTGAATTAAAATATAATATTTTAGTTCAAATTTTCTGCACTTTAAACCTTTTTGTAATTTTTGGGTGATTTTATAGTGGATTGTTATTTTTCCAAAATTGTATAATAGAACTCCTATGAATTTATGGAGTTTTGGTGGATCATTTTTTATCAAATTGAATTTTTTAGGTAGTGTAGTGGATTGTCATTTTTCCAAAATTGTATAATAGAACTCCTATGAATTTATGGAGTTTTGGTGGATCATTTTTTATCAAATTGAATTTTTTAGGTAGTGTTTGCAACTCCATGATGGGGCGACCAAAATTGTTTTTAGGTAGTGTTTGCAACTCCCTCACAATTTACGACTTTTAGAAATGCTTCTCACTATTCAATAGTGGTAGCAAATACACCCTTACGTTAATGTTTTTTTTTCGATTACCATATACTTTGAACTTTACTAATTCTACATACCCATTTAATACAAGATTGAAACTAGAATTTCAAAATGTAATTTAAAATATAACCTAAACGCTACTTATGACACCTATTCCCCTTTATAAGTATATATTTCTATTAATAATAATATTATCACTTTTACACAATTTTCAACACAATACTCAATCATTCAATTATTACAATAATAATATAATAATACAAATCAATCAATTTGTTTTTTTACATTCCTATATAATCACACCCTATAAAATCTCAAAACAAATATACAATTTTACTATTCATTAAGATTTTAAAATCCTAAATTTCAAAGTTCAGAATTTCTCCCGCATGCCAAAAACAAACATATGCTGAGAGTTTCAAAACACTCCCGCATTGCATTTACTAAATCTTAAAATTTAGAACATAATGGATTCCTTTCAACCATATGTTATTACTTCAATATCAATTTTGAAGTTTTTGCATCAACCATTTTTTTTTTTTTAAATCAAATCAATGAAATTATCATTAGGCACACGATATATAGCGATTAGCGAATAAAATAAAACATGAGATAAAATGGAAAACATGGAATGAACCATGTCGAGACGCGAGAGCAACACGCAACAAGCAAAAGGCAACATAAATGGAAGATAAAAGTGAAACTTGCAAATAATAATTTTTTTTTTAATTTTTACGTTGTCATATTATCACCATTTTATTTCTTACAATATGATATTATTTTCCAACAGTTCACTGTATGTTTTCGAAAAATAATGGGGCATATCGAATAGAAAAAAAAAAAAAAAATTTACAGAAGAGTCTTGATTTTCTGGAAAAAAAAAGCTTTGTAAGACTGTTGGTAGTAGTTACAACAAAGAAAATTAGAATTGAAAATTTGAAGCTAAAATTAGTCAAAAACTATGGAAAATAACAACAAAGTTGAAAAGTAGTTAATAACCAAAGTGTTAAGGTAGCTTCATGCGGTGACGTCCACATATATATAAATATATTCCACAGTTGGTCGGATTCCTAAATTAAATAATTTCCAACTTACCAAGACATTTGCTCTTTATATAAACTCTTTGTTCCAATATTTCACTTCAATTTTTTCTTCAATCAACAACCATGTTTTTAATTTTTCTTGTATTTATTGGCACTTTTATTGTTCCTTCCATGGGAAAGATTTGCTGTGAATCGGGGGACGATTGGGGATTAGACCTCTCCGGATTTTTGGTCGTGATTTTGCTGGTAGTCGTGATGATGGCTCTATGTATTCCCCAACCTAGACGGGTTACATACATATATCGATGTCCCCCTTTCTGATTCAAAAATTACCCGGTATGATATATATATATTCTTCTCTGTGTTTCGAGTTTTAGCTTTAGTACTGATTCGTGTGGATTGAATAGTTGAAAAATATTTCGTAACGATTAAATATGAAAGGATCAAGAAATATGTTGGAATATTGAACATGTATTTTGATGGATGATATCATAATAATGTGGGCATTTGATCTTTTTAAAAGCTTGTGTTAGTTGTTTCTTCTTAATTATTGGGTTATTACATTGTTGGGATTTAAATCAAAATGGTCCCGTAATTTTGCACCGTTATTGAAAAGGTCCCGTATATATTACATGTTTTAATTTAATCCCGTATATTTTCAATTTGTGCCGATTTAGTCCCAAATCGTCGTAGAACTGTCAAACTACCCAAAACGATGTCGTTTTTGGGGCGTGTGATACACGCGCTGTGTCCAAATCGATGTCAGTCAGCATTTTTCGATCGAAATTAGGGGCGCGTGTGTCGCACACCCCAAAAACGACGTCGTTTTGGGGTAGTTTGACTGGCCTCCGGCGATTTGGGACTAAATCGACACAACTTTAAAACATACGTGACTAATTTGAAACATGTGATATATACGATACATTTTCAATAAAGGTACAAAATTACGGGACCATTTTGATTTAAATTCCTTACATTGTTTCATTTAGACAGCAAAGAGATGCAAAGTGTTTTGTATTTTCATGATCACGCAAAATCAGTTTACACTATTTGGATGTTGATATTTCTGGTTTTTTAATTATATGATAATAAATGAGCATAATAATGGCAGAAGCCTAGTTTTGATACAAATTAAAGATGCTAATTCATAATTGAGGAGTTTTTAACTCTTGAACCTTGAATTAATTATTGTCAACTATGTATAACTATATGGTTGTTGGAATGTCACATATCTATTTCAATGTTACGTAATATTTTCATATATGTACAAATGCAAAGTGGGCAACTAGACTACTATAGCATGGTCGAGCTACATAAATTAATAAAACTAGACAAATAAAAACAGACAATTAATAAAGTACTATATATGCACAAGGTGCACCGTACAATTTAAGTGAATTATTAAAAAGTATTAATTGTTTCGCTGAACAAAAATAGTTATTTTTATTAAACAGTATCTGGTCCACATCTAACACGGTTTAATAAAATAATTAATATTATTATTCAGTGAAAACAATTAGTACCGATTAAAAATACACTCGAGTTGAGTTGCACGGTGCAAGTGATGTGGAAGAGATTAACTCATAATATTAGAGGAACTTTTCTACAGCTGATCCAGACCGTTGGTTTAATCTCTGTTCATAATCTTTTTTTTTTGTTGCTATTTTCAGGTTTCTGGTATACTGGTGGAATTGACATCACAGCCAGTGTAATAAATTTATGGCACTCTTACTTCTGTTTAATTTTGTTGACGAAAAAAGTGAGTGACAATTGGGGAAGATTTGAATTCCTAATTTTATATATAACTAAATGTAATGAAAATTAACTTATTTGTTTCTGAAATACCATATATGGCATTATTTCTGCAGTGTTAATAAATCTTACAAATTCTTTGTTATAATTGATTCGAGAAAGATATAAAATCAATAAATAAATCGACACCGAAATTTTACGTGGTTCACTAACAATTTGTTAGCTACGTCCACATATATATAAATATATTCGACAGTTGGTCGGATTCCTAAATTAAATAATTTCCAACTTACCAAGACATTTGCTCTTTATATAAACTCTTTGTTCCAATATTTCACTTCAATTTTTTCTTCAATCAACAACCATGTTTTTAATTTTTCTTGTATTTATTGGCACTTTTATTGTTCCTTCCATGGGAAAGATTTGCTGTGAATCGGGGGACGATGGAGGATTAGGCCTCTCCGGATTTTTGGTCGTGATTTTGCTGGTAGTCGTGATGATGGCTCTATGTATTCCCCAACCTAGACGGGTTACATACATATATCGATGTCCCCCTTTCTGATTCAAAAATTATCCGGTATGATATATATATATTATTCTCTGTGTTTCGAGTTTTAGCTTTAGTACTGATTAGTGTGGATTGAATAGTTGAAAAATATTTCGTAACGATTAAATATGAAAGGATAAAGAAATATGTTGGAATATTGAACATGTATTTTGATGGATGATATCATAATAATGTGGGCATTTGATCTTTTTAAAAGCTTGTGTTAGTTGTTTCTTCTTAATTATTGGGTTATTACATTGTTGGGATTTAAATCAAAATGGTCCCGTAATTTTGCACCGTTATTGAAAAGGTCCCGTATATATTACATGTTTTAATTTAATCCCGTATATTTTCAATTTGTGCCGATTTAGTCCCAAATCGTCGTAGAACTGTCAAACTACCCAAAACGATGTCGTTTTTGGGGCGTGTGATACACGCGCTGTGTCCAAATCGATGTCAGTCAGCATTTTTCGATCGAAATTAGGGGCGCGTGTGTCGCACACCCCAAAAACGACGTCGTTTTGGGGTAGTTTGACCGGCCTCCGGCGATTTGGGACTAAATCGACACAACTTTAAAACATACGTGACTAATTTGAAACATGTGATATATACGATACCTTTTCAATAAAGGTACAAAATTACGGGACCATTTTGATTTAAATTCCTTACATTGTTTCATTTAGACAGCAAAGAGATGCAAAGTGTTTTGTATTTTCATGATCACGCAAAATCAGTTTACACTATTTGGATGTTGACATTTCTGGTTTTTTAATTATATGATAATAAATGAGCATAATAATGGCAGAAGCCTAGTTTTGATACAAATTAAAGATGCTAATTCATAATTGAGGAGTTTTTAACTCTTGAACCTTGAATTAATTATTGTCAACTATGTATAACTATATGGTTGTTGGAATGTCACATATCTATTTCAATGTTACGTAATATTTTCATATATGTACAAATGCAAAGTGGGCAACTAGACTACTATAGCATGGTAGAGCTACATAAATTAATAAAACTAGACAAATAAAAACAGACAATTAATAAAGTACTATATATGCACAAGGTGCACCGTGCAATTTAAGTGAATTATTAAAAAGTATTAATTGTTTCGCTGAACAAAAATAGTTATTTTTATTAAACAGTATCTGGTCCACATCTAACACGGTTTAATAAAATAATTAATATTATTATTCAGTGAAAACAATTAGTACCGATTAAAAATACACTCGAGTTGAGTTGCACGGTGCAAGTGATGTGGAAGAGATTAACTCATAATATTAGAGGAACTTTTCTACAGCTGATCCAGACCGTTGGTTTAATCTCTGTTCATAATCTTTTTTTTTTTGTTGCTATTTTCAGGTTTCTGGTATACTGGTGGAATTGACATCACAGCCTGTGTAATAAATTTATGGCACTCTTACTTCTGTTTAATTTTGTTGACGAAAAAAGTGAGTGACAATTGGGGAAGATTTGAATTCCTAATTTTATATATAACTAAATGTAATGAAAATTAACTTCTTTGTTTCTGAAATACCATATATGGCATTATTTCTGCAGTGTTAATAAATCTTACAAATTCTTTGTTATAATTGATTCGAGAAAGATATAAAATCAATAAATAAATCGACACCGAAATTTTACGTGGTTCACTAACAATTTGTTAGCTACGTCCACGGGCAGAAGAGATGATCTCGAATATTATTCAGAATCGACAACAATATACAACTCAAATGGAAATATAAATATGTCCTAACCAATTAGGCCTAAGTTAATAAGCCCAAAACCGAAAACGATTAATGCACAAAACTGACTGGGCCTAAATTAATAGCCCAAAATCGAAATCGATTGATGCACTTGTATCAAAGAGGCCTGAGCTTCTTAAATAACATTAGGAAGCCCTTCATCTTTTCTCACAATTCGATGTGGGACAAAATAGAACTTCATATAGTATTAGGAAGTCCTCCACTTTTGATACAATTAGATGTGGGATAAAACAAAACTTCTTTATTTTATACAATTCCAACAAATCTCCATCTTGGTAAAATAACAGAAAACTTCATTGTCTCCACATTGACTTGAATCCTCTCACAGATCAACAGATGCACCATAAAAGTGCCAGACGTACGAGCAACTCCTCGTACACAGATTTGCCCCCAAAACAGGGCCACTAACAGCTTGTAATGTTTAACAAGTTCAAACAATGTTGAAACTTATTATTTGGAACTGGCTTGGTGAACATATCAGTTGGGTTATCAGCAGTCCCAACTTTCTTCACCTTAACCCTCTTCTCACTTCTCAGAAAATGATATCTGACATCAATATGTTTCGTTCTCTCATGATGAACTTGATCATTGGCTAAACATATTGCACTCAGACTATCACAAAATACAGTTGCATAATCATGATGTAGACCAAGATCACTAATCAACCCTTTCAATCAGATTCCCTCTTTGGCTGCTTCAGTCAAGGCCATGTACTCCGCCTCTGTAGTAGACAAAAGTAACTGTAGGCTGCAAAGTTGCTTTCCAACTTACAACAGAAACACCAAGAGTAAAAGCATAACCGGTCATAGACTTTCTACTGTCAACGTCTCCTGCATAATCAGAATCACAATAGCCTGAAACTAAACAATTAGTATCACCTCCATAAATGAGACTGACATCAAATGTACCTCTAAGGTACCGAAATATCCTCTCCACAGCCTGCCAATGTTCCTTTCCAGGTTGAGCCATAAACCTGCTGACAATACTAACAACATGTGCAAGATCAGGTCTGGTACAGACCATAGCATATATCAAACTCCCTAGTGCACTAGCATAGGGAACCCGAGACATGTACTCATTCTCCTCAGCAGATTTAGGAGCGAAAACAATAGACAAATTAATATTTGCAGCACTTGGAGTATCAAAGGTTTAGCTGTAGACATAGCAAACCTTGATAATATCTTCTGAATATAATCCTTCTGTGAAAGGAAAAACTTCTTCTGACTTCTATCCTTATGAATCTCCATTCCCAAAATTTTCTGGGCCGCACCCAAATCCTTCATCTCAAATTCAACACTGAGAAAACCTTTTAGCTTCTGAATATATGACTTGTTCTTTGCAACTATCAACATATCATCAACATATAAGACCAAGTAGATAAATGAATCATCTTCCAGCTTGTTGTGATACACACAATGTTGGGAAATTTGTATTAAGTTTTGATGGAAGTTCCAAACCAGGTTGTAATAGGACCCGACCACGGACACAAGAATTTAATCGATGATTTAGAATCAGGATAAGATGACCAGCTGAAATGTATAGACAACTGATGTATAAGATAGGTCACATATTGAGGGGGAACTCAATATGTATAGGTCAGGTCAGAAGATCAGAAGACAAGTATAAGTCAGAAGACAAACCAAAGTCAGAAGACCAGACGAGTCAGAAGACAAGACAAGGTCAGAAGATCAGACGATCAAAAGAAGTCAGATGATCAGGTGAAGACATGAAGCTCAAGTTCGAAGACACAAGATCGACCGACTACCGTAAGATCAAGACCGTAAGACCGAAAGACCTACATACATCGGTAGTCCGCTGGTTGAGCTAAGACAATCGCACCGAAGACTTCTATCGGGTAGACCGATCGGTTTTATCGATCGGTCACCACACCAGTGTCAACTGATGTCACACCAGTCATACGTTGTTGATCTGAACAAGAAGAATGTCAACTTTAGTTGGTAGAACAAACACTGAAAAGTGTACTTGTTAACCAATGAGAACAAGACACGTATGTACGGAGCTGACAATGCGGGATTTGGCGCTGCATAGTCAAACGGCTATAAAGGACAACTATTCATGCTTTCGGCCATGCCGTTCCTGAAGCACGTCACATCAATCCTGCAAAACTATCAAATATAGCCGGAAATTTAAATTGCTCTCCAACGGCTCTTTGATTTCGAGGTCTATAAATATGGGATTGCTCTTCAGAGTGAAGACACGGAAATTATCAAGAAGCTCAAACTATAGCAAAATTTCTGCACGAAGAACACAAATTTGAAGAATATTTCTAAGTGTTCATTCCATTGTTCTTAGCATAGAAATCTCATCCTCTAGCTTTAGGCTACATAAACACTAGGATAGATTTCCAGTTGGAACAACAACAAATCTTTACCCAAACCCAAAAGTTAGGTTAAGTTTGTTTAGCAAGATTTCAGACTAAGGTTTCTAGTTTTGATTTCTGAGATCGGTTGAGTGAGAACTCTTAAAACATCTGTTGGTTGTAATGTGTTGGACTAACACAATAAACTAAGTCCAGTTGGTTAAGTTGGTGCCCCTTGTGATAGGGAAGAGTGGACGTAGGACTGGTTGTCCAAACCACTATAAATCTTGTGTGCATTTATCTGCTCTTAACTGCTTTACACTATCGCACACGACTTTGCTTAAAATCGCATACATATTCTGAGTTAGGATCAGTTTGACTCTTTGGTCAGCTGATTGAAAACTGTTTTGAGTATCTGATTTGTTAAAACTGGTTTTTCACACGGGTATAAACTAGCTTCCGCACAATCAGTTAAACTGATAGACACCGAATCGATCGCCATCTCCAAGATCAAGAAGTTGATATCGATCCAAACCGACTCACTCGCGACTCGATCGAAAACCTGCCATCACACCTGATCTGCACGAAAAAGTTTTTCAGAAGTCTATTCACCCCTCCCCTCTAGACCTCTGCCCTCACGAAACCCGTTCGGGACCTACAAGTGGTATCAGAGCAGTGATTCTACGGACCACTGGCTTTGAATATCATCGGTTCTTGAGGAAGAACCTTTGTGGTCACTTGAACAGATCTTGAAAAACCGTTTTTAAAACTTCATCTGTTTTCAAAAACTCACTAAGCATGGATAATACATCCGGTATGTATCATGATCTGCCAAAGTTTTCTATTGATGAGTATGCAGATTGGACCATAATCATGAGCAACCATCTGGGAGCCATCAGCAGCAGGATGATGGAAGTTCTTGAACAAGGACCTATCCTTATCTACCACAACAACCCAGCTGAAGGTGGTGATCCAGATTTTCCAGTTGGCGCTCGAATCAGAAAGAGTCCATCTTTGATGGATGATGAAGAAAGGAAGCTGTCAACTCTAGATACAATTGCGAGACATATCATCATGAAGACGATGGATAAGATCACAAGAGAGAAGATCAAGTATCTCAAGACAACCAAACAGATGTGGGATACACTTGCTGAGATGTGCGAAGGAAATGATTTGATTAAAGACAGCAGACTGCAAGCCGAACTGGTGAAGTTTGAGAAACTTAAGATGCTGCCAAATGAAACCATAAATCAGCTCGATGGAAGAATCACCATGTCTGTCAACAAGCTACGGGAACTAGGACGAGAAATGTCAGACAAAGACATTAACTATAAGATCTTGAGATCTCTGACAAAGAAATGGGATATGAAAGTTACAGTGATAAAGGATTGTCAAGATATTGCAAAGATGATGCCAAACAACCTGTTTCTGAGCCTTAAAGCCCATGAGTTTGATCTGATTGAAAGAGGGCAAGAAGAAGATGATGAGTCGCCTGCCGAAGTCACTTCTGCACCATCAAAAGTTGTTGCATTCAAAGCAACCAGCAGCAACTCAAAGTCTACTGAACCTGTTGAAAACATCATAAGTCAGACAGAACAAATTACTTTGCTGACCAGAAAACTTGAAAAATCCAACATTCAACTGGGTAAATATCGAAGATTCTACAGAGATTATCAGAACAGCAGAGGAAGAGATAGGAGGCCAACTGACAGGTCACAAGAAAGAACCAGATCTGATGACCGAAGAGATGATCATAGGGAGGATCTCAGAGAAGATAAGAAAAGAGATGATCGATCTGACGAAAAGAGAGACAACAGATCTGAAAGAAGAAATTCAGATTACAGGCAAACAGGAAAGTCACCTGACAAATTCTACAGACGGAATGACTCACCTGGGAGAAGAAGTTCCGTAGATCGTGGAGCATGTTTCAACTGTGAGAAACCAGGTCACTACAGTGCGGACTGCCCGGACCTGACTCCGAAAGAAAGAGAAGACAAGCGGAACAGAAGAGAGCAACGATATAGAGACAGGAAAGCCATGGTTGCTGATACATCTGGGATTGATGATTCTTATCTGCCTTAAGAGGATTCAGGTTACTCATCTGTAGAAAACTTCTGCCTGATGAGCAATGCTGATGATTTCTACAACTACGATGATCTGATGTTCTCTTCTGATGATGAAATCTGTCTTATGGATAAGGAAGAAGACCAATCTGAGGTATCTTCTAAACCTTCTGTGTTTTATGTTTCCACACCAGTTGTGCTGAGCACACCTGCTGGAGAGATTGACCTGCAGCTCTACAGTGAGCAATTGCTTGATGATCTCTCTAATGTAGTAGACACTTATACCATAGTGGAAGCTGAGAACGACAAGCTAAGGATAGATAATATTCAGCTTGTTAAAGAAAATGATATCAGAAAAGCTGCTGAACTGAAATCAGCTAAAACTGTTCAGAAGATGACTGCAGAACTAGAAGTTCTGAAAGTCAGTTCTTCTGATCAGGATAAACTGATTAAGGAACAACTAGTTATTAACAAACAACAAGCTGATGATCTCAAAATCCTTCAAGCTAAGTTTGATGTACTCTTCCGACTGCATGAGAGTCTAAAAACAACTGAGGACAATTTGCGTAAGAAAATAGAGGTTTTCACTAAATCTTCTAAGACCGTTCAAGATCTGAACAACTATTTTCGTACGTCAACTAATAAGAATGGAATTGGGTATGGAAACCCTTCTACATCCTCAAAAGCCCCGTCTGGTTCACTTCAGAAAAGTGTAATCAAACGAGTTTCTGATCAAGATACCTGTAAAGCAAAATCTGTATCAGCTAAGGGAAAGAGACCTACTGAACAAGTAAGACAAGTGTCTGATCAGAAAGGGAACATAAATGGACCCCAACAGATCAAACATCAGCTGAGGAATCAACAGAAGAACCCTGTTCTTCTGAAGAGACCTCAACCTGATCAGCAGATTAGGAATCAGAAAAGACAACCTAGCAAAGGGAAATCTAATCTGAAACCTGATCAGGTCCAGCTGCCTAACAAGCAAGCTAAAGGTAAACTGCTAAGACCATATATGCCAAAAAGATATGAATCTTTTAATGGTAGCAATCGTACCTACCCTTACAATCAGAAACCTAGGGCTGCTGCACCTGAGCCCCAATAGATTAAAAGAAGACAGATATCAATGAAAAGGCCCAAGTCTTCTGATTTATCCAAGGCTCACACTAATAATCATACTGACCAGATTGCATATGAAGAGACGTATGATTATGTAGATGTTTATGGGAGACAAATCAGGCCCTCTGTTTTTAACAAAGGTGCAAGATATGTTTGGATCCCGAAAGGTACTTCTAACCCCCCAGGAACCGATTCTACTAGGGTACCTAAAGCCTAATTTGATTGCAGATTCGCGTGGGTTTGGCCAGTAAAGGAGGTGTACAAGCAACTATCTGGTACATCGATAGTGGATGCTCAAGGCACATGACTGGAAGCAAACATCTCCTTCGCTCTTACACAGAACAAGAAGGCCCACGTGTACTCTTTGGTGATGATAACTTTGGTTTTACCAGAGGATTCGGAACCTTAGGGAATGATGATGTACAGGTTACTGGAGTCTCGTATGTCGAAGGTTTAAAGCACAACCTGTTATCAGTTTCACAATTCTACGACAACAGATTCAGTGTTGAGTTCTTGACTGATCAGTGCACTATCAAGAATCGAGCTACTCAACAGATTTTGTTAACTGGTTCTAGGAAAGAAAAGATATATACAACAGATTGGAACAGTTGTCCAAGAAATGCATGCCTGATTGTTAAGAGTTCCAAAAACGGTAGTTGGCTCTGGCATAAGAGGATGAGCCATCTGAACTTTAAAACTCTTAACAAGATAGCAAGGATGTCTTTAGTTGAGGGTCTTCCGAATGAGGTATTCTCTAAAGATCAGACATGTGTCGCATGTCAGAAGGAAAAACAGGTAAAAACCTCATTCAAGGGAATCCCAGGACCAACATCCAGCAGAGTATTGCAACTGCTCCATATGGATTTATTTGGACCAGTTACACCAGTTAGTCTCAGCGGATGCAAATATACTCTGGTAATCGTGGATGATTATTCCAAGTTTACAGGGTTTAAACTTAGCGTGGGGGGGGAATCCCGTTCCCGAGGATCCGCCCGATCGACGCGGGAATCCCCGAAAAAATCCTCAATGGGAGGATGGGATTTTTCCCCGAAGAAGGCGGGGCGGGGCGGGGCCGGGGATAGTATTCCCCGCCCCGTTCCCCGCGGGCCCCGAACTTTTTATTATTATTTAAATATATATTTATATATATATATATATATATTATATATGTAAATATATATGTAAATTAATAGGTATTATTTTAATAATTATTTTTGGTATTTCAGAGATTGGAGCAACTACTCGTTCGCAATGTTCCACACTTCTTGATGATGTTGATAATGAGTTGGGGGAGGTAATAATTTATTTATTTTATAATTAATTCACTCTAAGTATTTAATGTTTATTGTGATAATAGTTTACTAATATATATAACATTGAAATTATTTATGTTTTTAAGGAGGATCTTGATATGGATGCACGTGAAATGGAGATTTGAAGGTGCTTAATTATGAGAGAGAACAAATGAGTTGAACAATGAACTATTTTTAATTTTATTTTGATATTGTATGCTTAAATTTATATTTTAGATTTTTATTGTTGTTGAACTATTTTTTAATTTTTGTTGTTGTTGTTAAATGTGTACTTTGAATTTGTAGGCATTTTGTATTAAACTTGTGAATAATCAAATTAAAAAAAAAAAAACAGGGCGGGGATTTCCCGAATCCCCGCGGGGATAAAATTCCCCAGCGGGGCGGGGAATGGGGCCGATTTATTCCCCGAATGGCTCGCGGGCATTCCCCCTCCCCGCCCCGAATTTCGCGGGGATGGGGATGGGGAGTTGTTCCCCTGCCCCACCCCGCCCCGCCCCATTGCCAAGCGTACCTGGGTTGTATTCTTGTATAAGAAGAATGAGACAACAACAAAGATACCCGAGCTGCTCAAGAAACTACAGAATAAGAAGGGTGTCAGTATTGTGAAAATCAGATCCGATAAAGGTACAGAATTTCTAAACTCTTTTATTACTGACTTTTGCACTAAGTTTGGAATACAACATGAGACATCAGCTGCAAGAACACCACAACAGAATGGAGTAGCAGAACGGAGAAACAAAACACTCAAAGAAGCTGCTCGAACTATGTTAGCTGAACATGCAACTCCAAGCCGTTTCTGGGTAGAAGCCATCAACACTGCATGCCATACTCAGAACAGATGTTCTCTGACTAAGACTTACTTTAAAACACCCCATGAACTGTGGAAGGGCAGAAAACCTCGTGTTTCTTACTTCCATATTTTTGGGTGCAAGTGTTTCATACACAACAATGAGAAGAACCAGTTGAAAACTTTTGAGGCCAAGTCAGATGATGGTATATTCTTAGGATATTTCTCAACCAGCAAGGCTTTCAGGGTTTTCAACAGGCGAACCCTAGTTGTGGAAGAAACACCACATGTGGTCTTTGATGAGACATCTTCTGAACTAGAGGAACCTGCCTCATAACAAGCAGTACCAGATCAACCTGTACCTGATGTACAGAAAATGGATCAGCTAAGTATCAAGGAAAAATGATCAGATCACGTAACAGTGTATGTTCCAGAACTTGATCTTACTGATTCACCAGGTCAATCAGACCTTAAGGTACGTACAACTGTCGATGAGGAAGCTGGTACAGCTGAGACAGTAACAACTGAACCATCTGGTTCAGGGGGAACACCTAATGTTCCTACGGACAGACATCAGCACATGATGATTCTAACATCAGCTGAGACTTGTCCATGTCAAGTGGATCATATTTCTGCACCACTCCCAATCTTTAGTGATGAACTACTATCAGAAGAGGATGATGTTCTCCAAACTGATGCAAATCAGAAAAGAAGGACCTGGATAACCAGTCATCCAACTGATCTGATCATCGGAGACCCATCTGATAGAGTTAAAACTAGACATTTGATTGGTGAAATTGCCATGTATTGTTGTTATCTGTCTTTGAAGGAACCAACCGAAACAGAAGAAGCTGTACAGGATGCAAATTGAATTCTAGCCATGCAAGAAGAACTGGAGTAGTTTGAAAGGAATCAGGTTTGGAAACTGGTGGACAGACCAACCCATCAAGATGTGATTGACACAAAGTGGGTATTCAAGAACAAGAGAGATGAGAATAATGTCATAACCAGAAATAAGGCAAGACTTGTTGCTAAGGGGTATTCCTGATCGGAAGAATTGATTATGATGAGACCTTTGCACCACTCGCTCGCTTAGAAAGCCATTCGGTTTATTTCTAGCTTATCTTTACGCCTACGAGGGGTTTATTGTGTATCAGATGGATGTAAATAGTGCATTCTTAAATGGGGTACTAGCTGATGAAGTTTATGTTGAACAACCTCCTGGCTTTGAAAAAGGCGACCAGGTGTACCTTTTAAGAAAAGCTCTTTATGGCCTGAAACAAACTCCTCGAGCTTGGTATGATACACTCTCTCAGTTCTTGATAGACAGTGGATTCACTAAAGGTATAGTGGACATAACCTTATTCAGAATAGAAGATTGAGAAGATATTATGATGGTTCAGATTTATGTGGACGATATCATTTTCGGATCTCCCAACAAGAGTTTATGTGATAAATTCAGCAAGCTGATGCAAGGGAAGTTCGAGATGTCCATGATGGGTCAGATGAATTACTTTATGGGTCTACAAGTTAAGCAAAGTACATAAGGGATATTCATCTGCCAGGCGAAGTACACTAGGAATTTGTTGGCCAAGTTTGGAGTTCAAAACTGTAAAGAAGTCAGAATTCCTATGATGACTGGATTCAAGATGGATCCAGATGAGAATGGCCAGAAAACTAATCAGAAAGAATACAGGGCTCTCATTGGATCTCTACTATTCTTGACTGCCAGCAGACCAGATATAACTTTTGCAGTAGGTGTATGTGCCAGATTTCAGGCAAATCCAATGCAAAACCACCTGGAAGCAGCTAAGCGGATTCTTAAGTATCTGAAGGGGATGGTAAACCTTGGTTTATTCTACCCATCAGATGATAATCTAGAGCTTAGTGGGTATTATGATTCTTATTATGGAGGTTGCAGAATTGACAGAAAGTCAACCTCAGGTACATGTCAGTTCTTAGGTAGTAAACTGATCTCTTGGTTTTCAAAGAAGCAGACATTTGTTGCAACATCTACTACTGAAGCAGAATAATATATGGTCATGCGGAAAGTCATTGTTCCCAAGCTGCTTTCGCTAAGTCGTGGTGAGGATTACAACATTGTAGCTAAGAACGCACCTATATTCTCGCGATGATAATAGTCTTTATTGCAATCACTCGTAATCCTCGTTCTACATACAAGATGCAAGCATGTGGATGTCGGACATCATTTTATAAGAGATCATGTTGAAAAGAAGAACATCGAAATGGAAAAAGATCCATACCGATAAAGCGTAAAATCGATATTCTAACCAAGCCACTAGTCAAGTCGATTCGAGAGAATTATACAATGAGCTAGGGCTTCGGACCTTGGAGAAAGTGCACGAAAATGTTTGGTGGACTGGTCTCCAAGACCGATTAATTAAGAGATCGACAGATAGAAAGAATCAGTTGAGTAAGATACCTCAACTGATCAGATCTGATCAGAAAAATGAATATCAGATTAAAGGGGAACTGATCAGATTGGATGTTCAAACTTTGTAAGTCGATTAAGCACATGATTCAACAAAAAAATTGCATAAGTAAGTATTAAAGCTACAATCGCATAAGGTAAAAGAGTCAACACAACAAGTGATTAAAGGAAGATTTCATTGATAAAGACCCGGAGGTCAAAATTTTCATTACAAGTTCATTACAATAGACCCGGAGGTCGAAAGATAAACCCTAAACCCTAAGCCCTTAGTCCTAAAATCAATGGGACTTCCCTCTTTAAATGAACACGAGTGTCATACACAAGTGGTATACACAAGTGTCAAACATGTAATTCAAGGGATTTAGTCCGATCAAGATCGAATAACTAAATCCATATTACATGTCAAAAAAAGTCCATTGATGCTAATTTCGTCATATTGATCGGCGCACAAGGCGCAAACGGCCAGGAGGAGCACCTCCATATTGCCGGAGGCAGATCCCTCACCTCGGTGGTGGTGAAGCATGGCAATGGTCATATGATCATCCTTCGATGAAGACGAAAGCAGGAATGAGGGAAGCACAGAATTTGACTGAGAATCAGAGATCATCAGTGTAGGGTAGAAGAAGCCTTTTGCCGGAGGACTCGCCGGAATAAAGGGATCGTCTGAATTTATCATGTGAAAACTTGAAGATGATAAGTATGGTAAATGAGTTGTGTTGTGTGTTTAAATAATTTGTCCTATTTATAGAGGAAAAGCGGCGGTGAAAATGCAAATTTGATTTCTCAAAGCCCTTCTGAAAAATTGGCACCGTAAGGACATCGTGTAGGTAATACGCGACAAATGGTTGGATTAGTTTACGGCGTGTGATATCACAAAGTGTCCAGACCATCATTGCAAGACTGTCACATCACGCCGACTTGGGGAATCGAGGCGACTCTTCGATTTCCCGAGATTTAAGTTTTGGCAAGAGCACACATCCCAAGACTTGACTTGATCAGAGTGTGTTGGTCCCGGTGCTAACGAGTCTCACACGTGTATGGGGGGGAATACACGTGTTCAGTGATTTTTAAAACTTTTCTTTCACTGAGGTCAGATGGGTCAGGTTATCTTGATGATTATGCCCTGAGAAGCACGGATTGCCCTGAGTCAAAGTCTACAGAGACAACGATCTTGAGCTGCTTTCAGAAGCTTCAGATTAGCCCAACTGAGCCTGAGTTTATCAGAGATCCTGAGGCGCTTGGATCAGATAATTATCTTACTGAACCCTCAGTAGAGTTAGTCCAGTTTGGTAACTTTCTGTTCTAGTTACTCAAGTGTGCAGAATGGTTGGCCCTAAGTTTATACTCGTTTTAGCTTTGCTGAAAATCTTCCTTTCAATAAAACAGTGATTAAGGTTGTGATCAATTTGATGCAAGTTCAGTGGATTGATTCCAACTGAATATCAGTGAACTATGCTTTCAAAAAAAACATGCAAATGAGATAATAATGCAAAGATGTAAAGCAAAACAACACAACAATTATAGTGGTTCGTAGACTCAAGCTCCTCGTCCACTCTCTCTGATCTTCAGAGAAATTCCTTAACCACTTCCTAAAGCTTTCTGGCTAACTCACCGTAGCTTACTCACTTTTCTACCTTGAGTTTTCTGGCTGACTCACTGCAGCTTACTTACTCAAACACACACAAGTGTTCAGACTACCACAAGTAGCTTACTAACTTCTTCTCTAGAGTTTTCTGGCTAACTCACTGTAGCTTACTAACTCTTTACAACTCTAACTCACCAACAAAACACACACAAACTACCTTAAAAAAGGGTTTGGGTTTTGGGTTGGTTTCCAACTAGGGTGAGATATCCTTTACAATAAGAACTAATGCAAATGCTAGGATATCTCTTCTAAGTTTTGGATATATCTATCACTCTAGGCTTAGAATAGTGAGCTCTCTCCAATGTGAAACACTTGGGAAATTCTAGGGTTTTTCGAGTGCTTCAATTTGCAATAATGAATGAATGCTCTTGAGTTGCTTTTGAAATTTCCCGTAACCTCTCAATGTAAAGGGTCACTGGTATTTATAGGTAACTTTCACCAAGGTCACTCTTGAAAAACTATCCGTTGGAGGAGATAGTATCAAGGGTTTCCTCTTCTGGTGTTTGATGAACGACTATATTTAGGGTTTGAACACTCCCTTGCATGTTTTAGGAAATATGCAGTCATGTAGCTAATCACCAATTTTTGTAGTCCGAACTTAAGACTACTTGACATGATTCAGGTCCCGTCGCTTTCGAAAGGTCGATAAAAGTACAATGTTGTCTTCCCTCCTCGATTGGTTCTTGTCTTCAAAGAATGTAGACAAACAAAATGACTCTTTTTGTCAATCTCTCCGAATGAGACAACCTTAAACAACACTTAGACTTAGTTCCTTTTTATGTGCGCATATGAATGTTTTTGGGCAATATCTACTTTTCTAAATATTTGCGTTTTTCTCAGTTTTTGTAGTCTTCAGATAGATTATATTCAGTGCCTCTGAACATTAGGGTTATCTTGAGTATTCAATTATCTTCTTGAGTCTTCGATAACCTCTTTGGTCTTGATATCTTGAGTCTTGATGTCTTGATGACATCTTGAGTCTTCAATGTCTTCAATGACATACTGAGTCTTCAAAGTGTCTTGAAAGAACTTCTTGAGTCTTCATTGTCTTGACAAACTTCTTGAGTCTTGATGTCTTGAAAACTTCATCGAGTCTTGATGTCTCCAAAGTGACATCTTGAGTCTTGATGTCTTGATTACTTCTTGAATCTTGATGTCTTCAAAATCTAACCCGATATATATCTCTGCGACTATACATGGTGCGATAACTTCGAACAATCTATCTTTGAAACCTCGATCTATCAAGATTATCTGAACATGTCATACTCAGGGTTTTTGGGATCTAATCAAAACTTCTTTATTAAATTCATCTCCCAACAATTTTCCCCTTTTTGATGATGCCAAAACCATCTTGTTACATTTAAGAAAACCTAACCTATCCTCAGGTTTCAGTTTATCTATTACAACCAAAATGGTATTTCTCCAATCAAGTTCTTTAACAATCTGGCATATCAAGACATGTAAAAAGATAATGAGATATTATCTTTGAGCATAAAGATAAAATTTTCATTGATGTAGGATAAGAGTTACAGATTACAATGAGAATAAAAAAAATACAGAAGTAAAAAGTCTTCAGTCTTCTTCCACTTCATCCTCTGGCACTTCCAGGTTGAACATCCCGTAGTATCTCTTCTTCAATTCATCTCTTGCCTTGATGATTTCAGGGTTGTTTCCTGTTAGGTCTAGCTGGATGGCATACTGGGCTATTTCCTGAGAAATGGCTGTCTCATTTACATAGCCATTCTCAAACCTAGGAGCTGGGTACATGTATGGACCAGAAGCTACTATCTGAGTGTTTCCTTCATCTGCCAAGTTGATCCAACTTTGCAGGTACTTAGGATAGAATGTCAGTAAGTACTCAATAAAGGCTTCATTCTTATCCGAGCTGCTCCCCCTCCATTCTCTCAAAATCTCATAATAGAACCATAAGGTTCTCTTGATCTCTTCCCATGCATCATTGAACTGTATAGGCATCCACTTGTCAATGTGCGGCCACTTCTGAGTCTTTTCTGTACCTCTCCTTTTGCTTAGAAACTTTTTGAATCCACCTCTTCTTTTCTGTTCTTCTTCTTTCTTCTTTCTGATCAGAGGAGCACCAGATACTGAAGCAACAGTTCTTTTCTCCTTTTCAATCTGCAGGGCCTTCAGAGTCTTCTTGGTATCAAAAGTCTCTGGTTGAGCTTCAGTTTCCTTTTCTGGTCCTTCATCTGATTCTTCAAAATCCATAATCAGCTTCCTCTGAGTAGGTTTAGCTACCTTTGCTCTTTTCTTCTTTTCAATTTCAACAAAGGCAACTGCTTTTCTCTTTTCTGGTCTAGCTTGTTCTTCTTCTGCCTTGCTTGTTCCAACCATCCTTCTATCACTCAATTTCTCAGAAATTACTTCCTGAATGGTTTGCTTAGATGTTTGAGTGAAGATAGGTTTCTCAACTTCTTTGAACTTTAGTTTCTCAGTGGCTTCAATTTCTCTTAAGGCATCAACAATTTTCTTTCCTTCAGCTTCTTTTTGAGCCTTTCTCTCCAAGGTTTGTGCCAACAACTCACTTAATTTGCCACCAGGCCTTTCCCCCTTTTTGGCACCATACCTTGGGAGTAGTTGAGCCAGTGCAGTATCCATATAGTATTGCTCCTTACTCATACTGCGCACTTCTCTTGCCAACTGATTATGCTCATCTTCTAGCCTTATCATGTAATTATTGGCCATTGAGAACTCATCCGAAAGAGGAGCAAACTGTTTTGAGAAGACATCATGCATCATCTCTGTCATCTTGGTCATGAGCAGAGAGCCCATTTCCTCAACAACTGTTTTGATCATCAGATCATTCTTCTCAATCAGCTTGGCTTCAAGATAGGCAGTTCTTTCTTGATACATCTGCTTCATGTTGGCATTATGCTCTGTATGTACTCCATCAATCTTTCCATCTAATGTAGCTAATTTACTTGATGGAGTTGTTTGAAGCGTATCAGATGATGAACTAAGGTTCTCAATTTTCTGATTTTGAGCAGCCAGAACTAACTCCATCTGAGTCATCTTGTCTGTGAGAATTGTTTGTAGCATGGTTGATGAAGAGATTAGATTCTCAAGCTTTTGAGATTGACATGCCAGTATCTCTTCCATCCTTGGTTATAATCTTCTTTAACTCATCCAGGATTGGTGTGAAATCAACCACTGGAGTTTTGTACAACATTTTCCAACTGAGCTGGGTGCTCCAACTGAGCCTCAGTCTGCATATCATAAACATCAGATTTAAAGCTAGGTACTTCAGTAACTTCGGCATAATGTATAACAGTGACAAAAGGTACCTGAAGAATGCTAACTTCAGTCTGAGGTTGTCTAATATTAGTTGGTTCAAAGATCGATGTCATCCCCCATCCGACTCTCGGTTTCCTTCTCTTTCTCGATTCATCCGAGGTTCCTTCTCCTTCTCGATTTCTTTTTTCTGCATCATCTCCTTATCCTTATCTTTATTTTGATCATGGGAGCCGGAAGCATCAACTCCTTCAAGAGCTTTTTTTTTCAAATTAGCTTTTTTTTTTCACTAATTCATCAAAATCGCCAAACTTTCATTCTCGGCTTTGGTTTTTTTTTTTGAAACCTAAGAATTTGGTCGTGGCAAATTGTCTCTCTGATTCCACCACTCTTCTCCTCTCAGATGAAGCAATGTTCAAAGATCTCCGGAGTGTTTGATTTAGAAATACACCGTGGTTCTCGAGCTGAAAGAACGATCCTCAAGGCCGGGATAGGCATTCAAATTTCGGTATCTGCCTAAGATGAACTGTTCCCCCCTTGCTTTGCCATTCGGTCTCTTGACTTCTCCTTCTTCAATCTTGGGCTTTCGAAGCGATAGATTCAGAGTGTATGAGTTCTAGAGTGATGGATCTAGAAATGGTTCATTCGAAGACATCCAAGTTCACCATTCCCGAGGTTCGGATGATCTGAGTCCGAACAGTCTTTCTTCAATGGGGATCCGAGGTCCTTGAAGATTTCTGAGAGATTTTATCTCGAGCTCGAGAGAGGTTTGAGTACCTCGGAAAAAACTGTTCCTCCATTTCTTGCTCCCTGCACATTTGTCACTACTCGAGCAAGAACACGAAGTGGAGATTTCAACCCTTCTTTGGCCTTGAGGTTGAGTTTCTTGATTTCAGCCCTCCTTCTCAGAAATAGATTGAAGCCTTATGCGCTTCTGAGGAGCTAGTGCTTTCTTCTTCTGTTTCTCTCCTTTCTCTCTTTTAATTTACATCAGGACTTTCCCCCTAGCTTGTCTAGCTTCTTCATCAGTTTCTTTTTCAAAGATCTCTCCGAGACTCGAGTTTTTTCTTTCTTTCCTCTCAAAGTCTTCTTTGTTGGTTTGAACATGATTTTTGACTTTGGAAAGGAAGTGGAATCGCAAAAATGATGTCTCCTCTTCTCTCTGACGTTTCCAAGATAAATGCAATCTTGGTTGCATGTAGAGTCTTTCCTTTGATAACTACAGAGCCATTCACCTTCTGAATTTGTTTGGCTTGATCACTCACCACCTTGATTAAATAGTGCAACCAATTGAATGCCGTGGAAGGTGAATCTTCAATCACCGCCATTAGCCTTAACTTAGGCGTGCTTATCTGTTCGAAACTACCAGATCTACTCATGATGCATTTGCTTACAATATCCAACAATACTCGATATTTAGGCTTCAAATGCCTCTTATTCAGAGTAGCTTCAAACTTTACTGGATGCTCAGTAATTTTATCCAAATATTCTTGTTCCCTACCCATCATGTATACCGTAGGGTCTTCACCTCTATCACTTAACTCATATATGGCATTTAGATTCTTAGGAATAATATAGAATTCCCTAACAAAATTCACATATTTCGAACCATGCTCTAAATGCGAGACTATAATCTGAGATTCTATGCAATTCTCATCATCTAACTGCATATTAGAGATAAACTCAATTACCTCTTTCGCATATTCGGCCTCTGGTTGATTCGCGACCAGGCATGTAAGCTTTGCCAAACGAATCATATGCAACGCCTCCTCCTCGTGAGTTGCATTGGATGAGCTTTCTAGATAAACGACATATTTGTACCAAGGTTTATTGGAAATGGCGAGTTTGTCGTATACAAAAAGTGTCATTTTTGGAGAATTTCTGGTGAAGGGTTTTGAGATAGGTGAAAATTTCTGGGCAATCGAGGGTTTCGAAGCAGAGTGTTTGTGAAGATGAAGACTTTTTGGAATAGGGCTTTGAAAGAAAATTTTCCAATGGATATGGGATTTTGATTTATGGAAAATCGCATAGATGAAGAAATCGACGGTTGAGATTAAAAACCGACTGAAACGGGTATATGAAAGGATGATTTCGCAAATACTAAGCCGCCAATTTATCCCTATTGGTGATTAATGAACGTTGCATTTAATTACTGTTCCTACAGACCATTGACTTTCCTCGTGGATTTCAAAGGTCCCGCCCAATTATTTCTTCAGGTGTTTTGTCATTTATTGCCAATGATTACTGAGATCCAGTTAGACAATAAATGTGTTGCATGAGTCAATACTTCTTTAGACTAATTTTCTCCATCAGTCTTACTGAGTTTTGACCTTGATAAAATGTCAGTATAATACTGAGTACTGATCTTCAGGATAACTGAGTTTCCCAAGACTCAGTGTTCAGTACTCTCAATTTTATCCTGAGTTTTTCAGTAAAAACCTGAGAAAACTTCATGCATCTGAAAACCTTCAATTTTTCAGATTTTCTTTATTCACCTGGATCCAACATACCTAATTCAACTGATAGTTCCTGAAATCTTGATTCAGCCAAAGGTTTAGTCAAGATATCAGCTCTCTATTTATCAGTATGAATTTTCTCCATTCCGATATCTTTCTTCTCAACATGATCTCTGATGAAGTGATGTCTGATATCAACATGCTTACATCTGGTGTGCAATACAGGATTTTGTGTAATAGCAATTGCACTATTATTATCACAAAATATAGGTACTTCATTGGCTATAATCTTATAATCCTCAATTGTTGTCCGAGCCAAAGAATGCATGCACAAATGAATTTTCCTCGCAGACCATGTATTCAACTTCAAGAAGATCGTTGCTCTTGAGGTTTATTTCTTTGAAAACCATGATATTAGTTTACTTCCAAGAAATTGACAAGTTCCTGTGGTAGACTTCCTGTCAATTCTACATCCTCCATAATTAGCATCTGAATAACCAAGTTAATTCAAGGTTATCATCACCGATACCATAATCCTCTATTCACAAAGCCTTTAAGATATTTCGAATCTTTTGGCGACCTCCATGTGACTAAATTTAGGATTAGCTTTTCGGTATCTTGCACATATCCCAACAACAAATGTTATATCGTGCCTACTTGTCGTGAGATATAGTAGTGATCCAATGATCCTCTATAATCGGTGTGATTTATTGATTTGCCTTCGAGATCGGGATCCATCTTGTAGTTAGTATTCATAGGAATTCTAACTCAGATTGCAATCTGTACACCATACTTTGCAATCGGATCTACGTGTATTTTGCTTGATTGAAGAAAAAATTCTTTCCTTAGTTTGTTTCACCAAGTCCAAGAAAGAAATTCATCTCCCCATCATTGACATCTCAAACTTTCCTTTCATCGGGGTAGAAAACTTTTCACACAACCGATGATTTGGAGATCCAAATATGATGTCATCTACATAAATCAACAAGTAAGATGTATTTCCCATCTTCTATCCCGAACGAGTCCTATCAACAGTTCCTTTGATAAAACCATGGTCAAGAAGAAACCGAAAGGGGTATCATACCATGCTCGGGGTGCTTGCTTAAGACCATACAAGGCTTTCTGAGCTCAGAACTTGGTCATTCTGTTCAAACCGGGAGGTTGTTCTACATAAACCTCTTCCTTAAGCACACCATTCAGAAATGCACTTTTCACATCCATCTGATAGATTGTGAACTTCATGTGGGCAGCATATGCAAGAAACAATCTGATGGCTTATAGTCTTGCAACAGGTGCAAAAGGTTTCATCATAATCCAAGCCTTCTTCTTGGGAATAACCTTGTGCAACTAGCCTTTCCTTTGTTTCTCACAATGTTCTTGTTTTCATCTCTCTTATTCTTGAACACCCACTTAGTTCCAATCACATTGTGCCTCTTAGGTTCATCCACTAGCTCCCAAACTTCATTCCTTGAGAACCGATTCAAATCTTCTTGCATAACAAGAATCCAAAATGAATCTTGTAGAGCTTCTTCAATCTCGATGAGGTTCTTTTTTCGATAGGAAGCGGCAGCAGAACAAAGCACTTTCTCCATGGAACCTTCTTGTTTTGACACCATCTGATAGATCACCCACAATCTGACTTGTAGGATGACTATCCAACCATTTTCTCCTGGATGTTCCCCCTTCAGTAGTATCATCAACATCAGAAATGTTAGGTTCAGGTAATTCATTAAATTCAGGGAACAATAGAAAAGGAGAAAGAGAATTATCTTCCTCAGGGGAAATTCCATTCAGAACATTGTCGAGACATTTGTTCCCCATTGGTTGATAGATTCGAGTTTGCCTCAGCTGTGACCACATCTTCATCGGCATTACATACCTGAGTCTGAACTGGTGTATGTTTAGATTGGTCAGCTTCAGTGTGTTAGCTTTCCTTCAGTGGAGAATTTCCATCCTGAGTCTCACCATCCTGAGTTTTTCCATCCTGAACTTCTTTGTCTGAGTCTGATTCACTCCATTCATAGAAAGTGACCCACTTTCTTTTTCGTGTTCGAGGATGTTTTATCATTCTTTTTTTTCGGCTAAGTCTGGTGATTCTCTTGATCGGTTCTCCTGAAGTCATGTTCCCTGTTTCTTCCGAACACAAGTAGATTCATCAAAAACAACATGAGGTGTTTCTTCCACAATAAGAGTCCTACAGCTTGTAAACTCAAAGGCTTTTATTGACTTGAGAATATCCTAAGAATATCCCTTCATCGCCTTTGCTATCAAAAGTTTTCAACCGATCTTTACCATTATTGTGTATGAAACACTTGCAACCAAACACACGAAAAGAAAGAAACAAGAGGCTTCCTTTCATTCCGCACTCATATGGAGTTTTTCCTTGGTTCTTGGTCAAGATGGATCCGTTACGAGAGTAGCATACTGAAGGTTGATAACCTTCAAATTTCAAAATCTCTTAGAATATCGAACCAAAGAATCATTGTCCTTGCAGAACTTCTTTCAGAGTCCCATTTCTTCTTTCAGCAACACCATTCTGTTGTGGGGTCCTTGCAGCTGATGTTTCATGAGCTATTCCATTTCCTGCACAATAATCAGATATGATATGATTGATAAACTTCGCCTTTATCCGATCTCGATTTTGACCACACTCAGATTCTTTTTTCATCTTCGAGCCTTTTCAATGTTCGGGTAGTTTTGTCTGAGTCTCTTTCTTACTGAGTAAGAATATGACCCATGTGTATCTAGAGTAGTCATCAACTACCACAAGTGTGTATTTTATGCCATTAGTGCTCACAGGTGTTACTGAACCAAAGAGATCCATATGTAACAAATTGTAGTATTCTATCGGAGAAAACATCTACTTTGCCTTTGAAAGATGCTCTGATTTGTTTTCCTTTCTGACAAGCATCACATACATGATCTTTACTAAACACTTCATTGGGTAACCCCCTTACAAGTGCTAATCTTGCAAGTTTGTTCAGGGTTTTGAAGTTTAAGTGATTTATTCTTTTGTGCCACAACCAACTGGTATCAGTGGAACTTTTTGCAACCAAACATGTATCTTTAGGAGTTGAACTCCAATCAGCAAGATACACATTTCCTTTTCTAGTACCAGTCAGTAAAATTTTCTGTGAAGTATTGTCTTTTACATAACATAAGTCATTTGAGAACTCAACACTGAATCCTTTGTCACAGAATTGACTGATAGAAAGCAAGTTATGCTTTAGACCAGACACATATGAAACATCATGGATATGAATAGAGTCAACTTCAAGAGTTCCATATCCTTCAGTTTTTCCTTTGGAGTTGTCTCCAAATGTGATCTGAGGGCCTTTTTGCTCAACATAGTCAGTGAGCAGTTGCTTATATCCTGTCATATGTCTTGAACATCCACTGTCCGGATACCATACAACAAAAAGCCAATTCATTTCCACTCATCGCTTTATGTTGTATTCATTCATTTCGATTGCCCTTTTCTTTACCCAAAAAAGCAGATCGGTTTTTAGGTACCCATTTGGTGTAGGGTCCTACCAAAGTTAGTTGTACCTTTTTGGAACCCAATCGCCTAACAACTCTAATTACTTTAGAGTGGCTGATTTTTCTCCCATAAACATCTACATACACATTCACCACCCTAGGTGCTTTGGCAGTATCCTGTGCATGAGTGCCAGCCTTAGCATGAACATGAGCCTTAGAGTTCTTCTTGGGTTCAGGCCTTTTGTTCAAGTGCCTTAGCTTTGGTGCAGCTGGTCTTTGTCTCTGCTGACTTGGGTTCAAGAAAACTTTACCCTTAGGCAAGTGGGGTTTGGGTTGCTCAGACTTTGAAATTGGGGTCTTTCAAGAATCGAGGACTTGGTCTTTTCAACAGAATATCTCTGCTGAGTGTTTCTCTTCAAAATTCCTCTGATGGTTCAGGCAGATCTCTTTAGGTTGGTATTCTTAGCCTGAGGCTTTGAAGTACTGGCCTGAAAATTTCCTACTGAGTGTTTAGGTTTTCTAGCCTTTTCCTGAGGTCTGGGCTTTCTTCCCTGAACCTTCAGTTTTTCTGAAACCATAGGTCTTTTACCCTTGTCTAAAACTCGCGCGTTTCTTCAAGAAGAAGAAGATTAGATGCCACTGGTTTAACAAAGACAGTATTGGTGCTACTAGAAGCATCATTCAGAAGACCTTGTGAGGTTCCCCCTAGAATGTATCCCAATCCAGCTTTTATAGTTGCACGTCTTTGATAACTCTAAATTTCATCTATCACTTTAGATGCAGAATTTAATAGAGCTAACTTTCTCTCTCACAAGACTATCCTCACATTTCTTTAGAGTTTCATGCTTCTCAAAGAGGTCATTGAACTTCGGTTCGATAAGTTGAATCTCTTTAGTGGATTTCTCTAATTTTCCATTCGGGATCTCTATCACCTTCTTTTTTTTTTCTCGAGAGTTGTACTTTCGAACATCCAGATTCATCGAAGAGTTCCCATCAATTGAGAAGTGATCTCAGCATTTTTAGAGTCTTTCCACTTCAGATTCTCAGCAGTCAGTTCCTTGTTCTGCTCTTGAGTTTCAGTGAGTAGTTCTTGTAACACAGAATAGTCCTTCATAAGATTCTCAAACGAATCCATCAAGTCAAAGTTACTATTTACAGTTGAATTTGAGAACTCATGTGCTTGTGTAGGAGCAACAACAGAGATAGAATAATTTACCTCCTCCACAACCATAAGACATAATCATCACTGTCACTGTCTGAGAAAATTTCATCTGAGGAACTGGAACCTTCTTCAGAATGTTCTTCCTCTTTTGCAACCATAGCTTTCTTGCTGGAGATCTTCCTGTCTCTCTTGGCTTGTCTCTCCTTTCTTTCTTTAGCACTTCACCAGATACCATATTGAAAGTGACCTTTCTTCCGATAGCTTGTAAGATCTGTTGGTATCATCATCCTGATCACTTTCCTCCTTGTTCTTGGAGTCCTTCTTCTTGGATGAGGATCCTTCTGCTTTCTGGTCCTTCGTTTTCTCAGTGTATCTGTCCTCAGCTTCTGAGTATCTCTTGTACATGTGATTTCTGTAATATTTCTTATATTTCCCATATCTGCTATTGAGTCTTTCAAACCTCCTTGCCATCAGTACTAGCTTATCCTCCTGCTCATCCTGATTTTTGGCAAGTGAGTTCTCAGACTCTCTAGACTTACAGGATTTCTCTTTGGCTTTGAAAGCCACATTCTTGCTAGATGAAGAATCATCTTTGCTTTCAGATTTCTTAGTTTTCTTGTCAATCACAAACTCATAAGCTTTCAGTTCAGAGAAAACTTGTTGATATGGCATGAAATCAATATTTTTGGTGTTTTCAATCACCACATCATGTATATCCCATTTCTTAGATAATCCTCTACGAATTTTTAGTGCCACTTCTATCTGTGGGTATCTTTTCCCAAGAGCACTCAGATCATTCATGATGCTAGTGAATCTGACCTCAAGTTTGTCAATGGATTCACTATCTTCCATTTCAAAGCTATCAAACTTTCCAATAGCAACATAAAGTTTGTTTTCCTTAATATGATCTGTGCCTTGACACATAACAGCAAGTGTGTCCCATATTTCTTTTGCAGTTTAAAGTGAGAAATCATCCCCATAACAACATCATCAATAGTGCTATACAAAGTATCTTTAGCAATGTAGTCCAGATTGACTAACTTTCTCTCATCAGGAGTAAGTTGATCATCAGGCTTTGGAAATTCATCTCTGGGATCATTCCTCTCAAAGATCGGTGATTCTCGGGATTCACAATAAAATTTGAATGGTCCTTCGAAACCACTCTCCACATTCTTTCATGTTTTGAATACGAGATGAGCCTGCGTTCTCTCAATCTCCATAGGTCACAGCTCTCAACAGAGAACATAGGAAGTTTCTTAGAAGGCATGATGACTGAGCATTGTAAGATATCAGCAAACAGATCTATTCAGTAGACCACCAAAGTCTTTCAGCAAAAAGATTATGGCTACCAAAGCAAGTGGTCAAAATGAACCACTGCTCTGATACCACTTGTTGGTCCCGGTGCTAACGAGTCTCACACGTGTATGGGGGGGGAATACACGTATTCAGTGATTTATAAAACTTTTCTTTCACTGAGGTCAGATGGGTCAGGTTATCCTGATGATTTTGCCCTGAGAAGCACGGATTGCCTTGAGTCAAAGTCTATAGAGACAATGATCCTGAGCTGCTTTCAGAAGCTTCAGATTAGCCCAACTGAGCCTGATTTTATCAGAGATCCTGAGGCGCTTGGATCAGATAATTATCTTACTGAACCCTCAGTAGAGTTAGTTCAATTTGGTAACTATCTGTTCTAGCAACTCAAATGTGCGGAATGGTTGGCCCTAAGTTTATACTCATTTTAGCTTTGCTGAAAATCTTCCCTTCAATAAAACAGTGATTAAGACTGTGATCAATTTGATGCAAGTTCAGTGGATTAGTTCCAACTGAATATCAGTGAACTATGCTTTTAGTGAAAAACATGCAACATATAATAATGCAGTACATAAAGCAAAACAACACAACAATTATAGTGGTTCAGAGACTCAAGCTCCTACGTCCACTCTCTCTGATCTTCAGAGAAATTCCTTAACCACTTCCTAAAGCTTTCTGGCTAACTCACTGTAGCTTACTCTCTTTTCTACCTTGAGTTTTCTGGCTGACTCACTGCAGCTTACTTACTCAAACACACACAAGTGTTCAAACTACCACAAGTAGCTTACTAACTTCTTCTCTAGAGTTTTCTGGCTAACTCACTGTAGCTTACTAACTCTTTACAACTCTGAATCACCAACAAAACACACACAAACTACCTTAACAAAGGGTTTGGGTTTTGGGTTGGTTTCCAACTAGGGTGAGATATCATTTACAATAAGAACTAATGCAAAGGCTAGGATATCTCTTCTATGCTTTGGATATATCTATCACTCTAGGCTTAGAATAGTGAGCTCTCTCCAATGTGAAACACTTGGAAAATTCTAGGGTTTTTTGAGTGCTTCAATTTGCAATAATACGAATGAGCTCTTGAGTTGCTTTGAAATTTCCCATAACCTCTCAATGTAAAGGGTCACTGGTATTTATAGGCAACTTTCACCAAGGTCACTCTTGAAAAACTATCCGTTGGAGGAGATAGTATCAAGGGTTTCCTCTTCTGGTGTTTGATGAACGACTATATTTAGGGTTTGAACACTCCCTTGCATGTTTTAGGAAATATGCAAAAAATGTAGCCAATCACTAATTTTTGCGATGCGAACTTAATACTACCGACATGATTCAGTGGTCCCGTCGCTTTCGAAGGTCGTCGAGAAAAATACGTTGTTGTCTTCTTCTACGATTGGTTCTTGTCTTTAATGAATGTAGACAAACAAAATGGCTCTTTTGGTCAATCTCTCCGAATGAGACAACCTTAAACAACACTTAGAGTTAGTTTCTTTTTCTCAAGCATATGAATGTTTTGGGCAATATCTACTTTTCTCAATATTTGCGTTTTCTCGGTTTTTGTAGTCTTGATAGATTATATCCAAAGGTGTCTCTCGAACATTGAGTTATCTTCGAGTATTCAAGATCTTCTTCTTGAGTCTTCATAACTACTAGGTCTTGAAAGATCTTCCGAGTCTTGATTGTCTTGATGACATCTTGAGTCTTCAATGTCTTGATGACATCTTTGAGTCTTCAATGTCTTGAAAGAACTTCATCGAGTCTTCATTGTCTTGAAACTTCTTCGAGTCTTCGATGTCTTGACAACTTAATGAGTCTTGATGTCTTTAGTGACATCTTGAGTCTTCGATGTCTTCGTTACTTCTCAATCTTGATGTCTTCAAAATCTAACTTTGATCTATATCTGGCGACTATACATGGTGCGGATAACTTCTTGAACAATCTATCTTCAAACCCCGACTCGGTCTATCAAGATTATCCCGAACATGTCATACTCAGGGTTTTTGGGATCTAATCAAAACTTTTTTATTAAATTCATCTCCCAACAGAGTGGATCAGATTGGATCGTAGAACGACGATAAGAGACCGACGATATAAGGTTTGATTGAGTATGGTACCTTAGTAGGTCCCAAATGTTTTTGTGAGGCGTAAGTCTAGAGGGGAGGGGTGAATAGACTTCTGAAAACTTTTCATGCGGATTAGGTGTGATTTGCAGATTGCGGATCGAGTGCTAGTAAGTCGGTTTGGGTGATGTTCAATCTTCTTGAAGTGCACGGGGCGGTCGGTTTGATATCTTGTCAGTTTAACTGAGAGGGCGGAAGCTTGTAAATACCCGTGTGAAAAACCAGTTTATCAGTTCAGATTCATAAGTCAGTCTTCAACCGACTAACTAAGGTGTCAACTCGACGATCGATTGCTTGGTGCGGTCGAGCTTAACTTAGAATATGTATGCGCTTTTAAACTCGGTTGTGTGAATAGTGTAAAGCAATAAGAAAGCAAGTAAATGCACACAAGATTTTATAGTGGTTCGCATTTAAACCCGCTTCTTACGCCCACTCTTCCCTTAACACAGGGCACCAACTTAACCGACTTAACCAACTGGACTTAGTTTTATGTGTTAGTCCAACACCCAACAGATATTTATTGAGTTCACACTCAACCGAACCAGAAATCAGAAACTAGAATCCCTAGTCTGAAATCTTGCGGTAACAAACTTAACCAACTTAGAGTTTGGGTAAAGGTTTGTTGTGGTTCCAACTGGAAATCTATCCAAGTGTTTATGTAGCCAAATGCTAGTGGATAGGATTTCTTGCTAAGAACTATGGGATGAACACTCTAAGAATAATCTTCAAATATGGTGTACTTCGAGCGGAGATTTTGCTGTAGTTTTTGCTTCTTTTGCGGTGTCTCCGTGTTAGTTCTTTTTTTGTTCGGCCTTCTTCAATTTTGAAGATTGATCCCATTTTATAGACCTCGAAATCAAAGAGCCGTTGGAGAGCAATTTGAATTTCGGGCTATATTAGGTAGGCTATAGGATATGATTGTGACTTGCTCCGATTATCGGCGTGGCCGTAGGCATGATTAGCGCCGTTTATGTCTGCAGCATCGAATCCTATATTTTCAGCTCTTTTTTGTGCACGTGTCACTTTCTCCTTGGCTTCGCGAGGCGGCACTTCAGTAATTTGTCCGTTAGACGATTGATATTCCTTTTGTAGAAGATTCGTCTTGTCTGGTGTATCATTTTGATTGACGCCAGGTGTGAGATGACTTGATCAGATAACTGATCAGTCTACCTTGTCGAGTCTTCTGATGCAGATTGTCTTAGCTCAATATGCAGACTCGACTGATATAGGTCTTCAAGTCTTTTGGTAGTCTTCGATCTTGGTGACTCGAGCCTCGATGTCTTGATCATCTTTGAGTCTTCAGGTTTGTTCTTGAGTCTTGAGTTCATCTCGAGTCTTGAGTTTTATCCGAGTCTTCGAGTTTATCCGAGTCTTCGTGTTCATCCGAGTCTTGAGTTCATCCGAGTCTTGAGTTCATCCGAAGTCTTCCTTCACACGATCTTCCGAATTTTTTTCTTCTGATTTTGTTCTTAGCCTTCTGATCATCTGACCTTATCTGGGTCATCTGATACTTCGACCTGACCTATACATATTGAGTTCCCTCTCAATATGTGACCTATCTTTTACATCTGCTATCTATACATTTCAGCTAGTCATCTTAATCTGATTCTAAGTCATCAGTCAGCTAACAGGCCTGACTTGTCCTATTACAACCTGTTTTAGAACTTCCATCAAAACTTAAATACAAATTTCCCAACAATTTCCCCCTTTTTGATGGAACCAAAACACTTAATCAGAAAAATAGATACCATGAATAGAAATGCAGATAATGAAATGCAGTACATATTTCAGAAGACAATGATATGTTGTCTTAGAATCAGAGAGATGAAATGTTTCATTCAGATAGGTGTGTGCGTTAGAGAACATGAAAAGCGTACCTATCATCTGATTCCAAGTTGTCTTCCTCAGGTGTACTTGAACATTTGCAGCTCTTTGGGGATGCCAAACATCTTGTACATTCTTTGCATTAGTTTGTCCAGATCTTCTCTTCTATGGATCCCTCCTTTTTCAGCAAATCCATAGTAGGCATTCTTGAATTTTACAGCATCTAGTTTTTTGTCTGGACGCAAAGGTGGAAGGAGTAGTTCAAAGGGTGGAGCTTCTGGTATTAGTGACATGATTTTCCCTTCTTTCATCACTGTCTGGTAGAAGTCTGGATACATCGTTTCTAACCGGTTCCTAATTCATCATCATTTTCGATCCCAATTTTGATGAATCAGAATCTTCTCCAGGATGTGTACGTCACATAACCATTCTCCTCTCGATCCGATCCCATTCTCGAAGCGGTCTGGCCGTCAGAAGGATGTCTTTAACAGTCTTTGGAAGGGCATTCTTCTCCCAAGCAATCTCCTCTGCTGCAGCCGTTCTTCCTCTTCCTTCCTTCGGATGTAGCGATGTTCGATCCCTTGGCTTCGCTAACTTCTTTTTGATGGCGGCCTCTCTAATTCTCTGTCTTGTTTTCTCTTGAACTTGTTCAGGAGTCATCTGGCTTTTGGTAGAGAATGGTTGACCTTGTCTCTGATCTTCCGCAGTTGCTTTCATCATCTTGCCTTTGCCTTTCTTTCTCCTCAGAGTCTGCTCAGATTCTTCTTGTTCGTCTTCTTCAGCTAATTTCTTAGCGAGTTCAAGGCTCTTGGCCCGATCATCAATTTCCATTCTTTTTTTGGACGAACGAAGAAAAGTCTTCAATCTTGTCGACTCTGGCAATAACCTCTGAAAAGCAATTTTTACGCTTTCGATGATCTCTTTGCCATGTTGCTCCACGGTTTTTTTACTTCAAAGAACGAGATCAATAGATGAAGTGGTTTGGCAAGTCGACATGATGGTTTCGGTAGAGATGTAGTTGTTACCAATCGTATTCTGTTTTTCTTCCTTCTCTTTATTCTCTTGTCCTTCCCCCTTTTTGGTTTCATCAAAGAGGTTGGACATCCTGCGGTTCAGAGCATTGAATTGCCGTGTGATCTCCTCTCTGAGTTCCTCGACAACAAGAGGAGTGATCTGAACGGTGGCAGAAGGTGCAGGTTTCAAGAAGCATCTGAGAGCAACTTCGATATCCTGTATTGCTCGTTCTGTAGAAGTTATAAATTGTTTCCAACCCATATCCATGTGGTTGTCAGTTTTCTCCAAGGATGCCCAGACATTCTCCAATAGTACACGTGTGCGATTGAGCATAGTATGCGAACCTTGAGTTTGTCGACCGAGATTTAGCTTCTCGGTAAGAGGATTAACTAGTTGCATAACTTCAGAGAGGATGGCACTTGTGCATCCCAACCGTGGTGACTTCTTTCTCTCGTCAACTAGTTTTGCTTGCTCTTCTTCAAATCGCTTCATCAGATCTCTTTGAGCGCTGCGAATTTATCTTCAATAGCAGTCTTGATCCCATCCTGAATCTTCTCAGTATAAAGATCTAGGGAATCAGAGCTCATCGTAGCGATGCAGTCGATGTTGAAGCCTTGCCAAGTCGGGTCTATCTGCTAAAGACCCATTCTTGGTTCATCGGCAGCTCCCTCATGATCCGCAGGAGGTTGAACGGTTTCCTCCTCATTATCGCTAATTCAACCTTTCGTGAATCAACCATCTGATATCATCATCAAATGCCAATTCAACAACACTTTCAATCCCAGCAGTGTTTAAGCATTTCATCTCCAAGTCTACAAAGAAATCTGATCCCAGAGATGTCATGAGAATCAGAAATTCTTCAATGCTTTTCAGTCTGATATCCCTCCAGAACACAATCTCTTCTATTTGTTGCTGGATGCCAGGATGTTGTTCCAATTCAGGGCACAGCTCCAGCAGATACTCCTTGATTTGTTGCTTCATTATCCTTATGATGGGGTTTTCTGAAACAGGTGAAGCAAACACGGTTCTGGTGTTGAAGGGATTATGAGAGATGGACACTCGCTTGTCAGATCTCTCAGGTGCTTGTGACTTGTTTGGAGATTGGGATATTTGTGGTTCGTTTTCAGCATTTTGAGGGTGTTCAGTTTCCTGAACAGGTTCATTGATTGGTGGTGTGGGAGATCTGGGTGATCTGATAGGTGAGGGTGAGGGTGAGAAGGTTTTGTGAGGAGAGGGTGATGGTGATTTGGAAGTGGGCGTTGGCGATCTTGCTCTCTGGAAGATCGTGGTGAGAGGCGAGAATCGGATGGTGATTCTTCCTCGATTGCTCCACTTACGTCGCCGGCAGATTTCTCTCCTTCTGCCTGCGGTCATCCGCTTTCTTCCCTTACTTCTCTGGTAGTGGGCTCAGAGCGGATTTGCTCTCTCTTCTCGATTCCACTTGCATCGGATCTTTCGCTTCGCTTAACTTGTTTGGCGATTTTGGAAGCGATCTTGAGGAGAAGTTACTCTCTTCTGACGTTTCCGCTGAGCATCTGGTTTCTTGGCCAGATCCTTCCTCTTCATCCTCTTTTCCGAAATGGCCGTTCCCTGTGCTTCGGATGAAGCAGTTGCCTTATCTTTTCCTTTCTTTTCTCCCTTGGGTTTGGGCACATAAGGAGTTGGATCTTCATCAGATTGTCCAGGTAGGGACTCATCCTTGCCCAATATGGCCTTGTGCTTTGCTTGATATATCTTTGCTACATTCTCATTCCATTCATAATTCTGTGGCAACTTATCTGACAGAATGATAGAGATTTTGTGGGTGAAGGAGCACTTGGAAGATAAGCACACTACATTGCTCTGGGTCAGTTCGAACTTCCCGAAGTCTTTCCTCAGTCGTGCCTTGACCATACCCAACCAATCTATATCTGAAGCCTTCTTTATTATTGCAGCCATGACACTGATCTTATACTAAGTGACAGCATCGAGACTGTAAGTTGAGCACTTGATCACCTTCTGAACGATCTCAAGGAGAAGGCGATATTTCCTCTTCAGATAGGAGGCTTTGACATTCGTCGTGTTCTCCTTGTTTGCTGGTCTCAATAACTCGGCTTCAAGAAATTCCTTTTCTCCTACATCAGTCGTGTAGGTCTCTGGATTGATGCTTCCTCGAGTTAAGCCGAATATCCTCTGGAGATCGTCATTCGACACTCGTACTTCCAGTTCGCCAACGGAAGAAATCAGGTCAGCATCAATGTCTTCATCCCTCTGTAGATTGTATAAAAATTCCAGGGCTTCATGGGTGTGGACGATGTTCTGATGTGTAGAGCAATATCGTTCTAGCCCACACGCTCGCAAGCACTCCAGAATTTCCAGTGATTCAGGATCTGAGGTGATGGTGAACACTACATACTTCTCATCAATGATGTCTTTCTTCATCGATGCAAAGTTGTAGAACTTTTTCCCTTGGCCCGGTCGTGGAATTAGATATGCCATTTCTGTACGATATGCAATTTGATGTTTAGTTTGAGTAAGATATCTCAATAAATTCAGTCAAACCAGTACTCTTAGCATCAATTTAGCATGTAAGCGTATAGATCTTATAAAAATTACAGAAACATATCATCACGACTTGTAAACCTAGGTACCAGAGTGAATTGAAATAAAGCAATATTTAAACGAGAAATTACCAGAAATTGATTCGAGGATTTTAAAAATCGTAAGAAAAGAATCAATTAATTTCGAAAGTAATTCTCTGAAGATTTTGAAAGTTTTGAGCTTTAAAGAGCTTTGAGAAGACGAAGTATTGGAAAGAAGTTTTCTGAGAAAGATTTGGATTTTATAGAAAACGAGGGAAAACCTTTTTGCACAACTTTCCAGAGTACTCAAGTATCCGTGTTTTGAAATCGGTGGCTGAGATTAGTCGGCCAAAAGGTATTTTGATCGCACGGTTGAGAAAAGTAGTCTTCTCGTATTTCGGACTCGAAAAATCGCAATAAAATGCATTAAAAACACATTCCCAGGTCCGCATTAAAAGATTTGCAGAGCATGCGTCATAAAGTGAAAACAGAGTAAAATTAATTTATTTAAATAACACATATAAGTTATTCAGAAAGGGATAAATAAGAGAACGTATCTGACTGATTGATATTGTAATCAACCAGTTACCACTGTGATCTGATCTGGTGCTTGTTGACCTTACTGATGGTAGCCTTAAGCATTTCCCAACAATATCTTACTTATCTGATCAGATTCCTGTGTGAAGCACTTCGTCACTTATCTGATCCACTTATCTGATTCTCTCATCTGATGCACTTATCTGATTCACTTCATCCTTCAATTTTCTTCTATTCAGCCCGCATTTACTATGCACTTAAGTCAAACTCCCGCCAAAGCATTTGCTTCGGGGAGTCAAAAAGTCACCTCGATTCCCAAATCGGTGCGATTTGACATTCCGTAATAATGGCATAGATACGTTGTGATTACTCACACCGTCAACTCATCCAACCATTAGCCGCGTGTTCCTTACGCGTTGTCGATGCAAATTTCTCTTAAGGTCTTCTGAGAAAATAAATTTGCATTTGTACCCCTAATTTCCTTCTATAAATTAACCTGGGGTGTTAGGAAAAAACAACACAACATAAACCATTCATCTTCTTTAGCATATACTTCATGCCTTTCCGATGATTTCCTTATTTCCGGTGAAACTTCCGGTGAAAACCTTTAACCCTTTTTCCAATGAATTCAGCTTCTCAAATCAACCCTGTGTGTTCCTTCACACTGTTTTCGTCGTCATCTAAGATTACACATACGATCAATGCAAAGCTTCTTTACCACCGTGGAGGCGGATCTGCTAAGGCAAATGAGAAGGCACTTCTCCTAACCGTATGCACCTTGTGCGCCTATCGAGATGACGGAATTAGCATCAACAGACTCAGTCTGAAACAAAACATGAGTTTGGTATACGATCTTGTGTATCAAACTCAATATTTGCATGTGACACTAGTGTCCGTTTGGTCCTTGTGACCAAACCTGTGGTACTGTGTCCCATTTAACAGCTGGAGAGCCCATTGATTTCAGGTCTAAGGGCTCCTAGCTTAAAGATCCTTCAAGGCTACCTCTCGCTCCTCACTTCGAAGCTCCAAAAGTGGCTTTCAGGATTCTAGAAGCTTCTCTGCGCCCCCTGGGTCGGAGAGAAGAAGAGCATCAACTCTTAAAATCTCTCTCTCTCCTTCCCTGCCTTGGGTTGGCTTAGGGTTTATGGTTTATGGTTTATGTAGTGACCTCCGGGTCTTCTTGTACTTGAAGCTTGTAATACCACTTGAAGATAGCTTGTAGGTAGCTTGTGATATCACTTGTAACTTGTAAATATGACCTCTGGGTCCTTATCAATGAAAAATTATGTTATTTCATTGTTGTGTTGCCTCTTCTGACTTATGCGCTCTGTAGCTTTCAACTTGTACGACTTGCTTGTTTACTGCAGCTTTAATCGATAAAAGTAATCTTTCAATCTGATCAGTTCCCCCTTAATCTGATATATCTTGAACTGATCTGCTCCTTGTCTGAACTTCAGATCTGCTACTTGTCTGACTTTCTGATCTGCTCCTTGTCTGAACTTCAGATCGGCTCCTCGTCTGGTCGTCTGATCAGTTGAGATTCCTAACTCAACTGATTCTCCTTAACCTGGTTAGTCTTTTAACCAACTGGTTCTGGAGATCAGTCCACCAATCATTTCTGGTGCACTTTCTCCGAGATCCAGAAGCCCTAGCTCGTTGCATAATTCTCTGAATCTGATCTCAGCTAGCGGCTTAGTTAAAATATCAGCTTTCTGCTTGTCAGTATGGATCTTTTCCATTCTGATATTCTTCTTTTCAACGTGATCTCTGATAAAATGGTGTCTGACATCCATGTGCTTGCATCTTGTATGAAGAACATGATTCTTAGTGATTGCAATAGCACTATTACTGTCACAGAATATAGGTACATTCTTAGCTACGATGTTGTAATCCCTCAGCTGCTGACTTAGCCAGAGCAGTTGGGAACAACAGCTTCCTGCAGCCATATATTCTGCTTCAGTAGTAGATGTCGCAACTGATGTCTGCTTCTTCGAAAACCAAGAGATCAGTTTATTTCCCAGAAACTGACATGAACCTGAGGTTGACTTCCTGTCGATTCTGCAACCTCCGTAATCAGAATCAGAATACCCACTAAGCTCTAGATTATCATCTGATGGGTAAAATAAACCAAGGTTTACTGTCCCCTTCAGATACTTGAGAATCCGCTTAGCTGCTTCTAGGTGGCTTAGCATTGAATTTGCTTGAAATCTGGCGCATACACCTACTGCAAAGGTGATATCTGGTTTGCTGGCAGTCAGGTATAGTAGAGATCCAATCAGAGTCCTATATTCTTTCTGATTAGTTTTCTGACCATCTTCATCTGGATCCATCTTGAACCCGGTCATCATGGGAATTCTGGCTTCCTTGCAATGCACTCCAAACTTGGCCAGTAGATTCCTTGTGTACTTCGCCTGGCAGATGGATATCCCTTCTGTACTCTGCTTGACTTGTAAACCCAGAAAGTAATTCATCTGACCCATCATGGACATCTCGAACTTCCCTTGCATCAATTCGCTGAACTTCTCACATAACTTCTTGTTGGGAGATCCGAAGATGATGTCGTCCACGTAAATCCGAACCATCAGAATATCTTCTCCATCTTCTATTCTGAATAAGGTTCTGTCCACTATTCCTTTAGTGAACCCACTGTCTATCAAGAACTGAGAGAGTGTATCATACCAAGCTCGAGGAGCTTATTTCAGGCCATAAAGAGCTTTTCTTAAACGGTACACTTGGTTGCCTTTTTCAAAGCCTGGAGGTTGTTCAACATAAACTTCCTCTGCTAGTACCCCGTTTAAAAATGCACTCTTTACGTCCATCTGATACACAATGAACCCTCTACGGGCAGCATATGCCAGAAACAGCCGAATGGCTTCTAGGCGAGCAACTGGTGCAAAGGTTTCATCATAATCAATTCCTTCTGATTGTGAATACCCCTTAGCAACAAGTCTTGCCTTATTCCTGGTTATGACATTATTCTCATCTCTCTTGTTCTTGAATACCCACTTCGTGCCAATCACGTCTTGATGAGTTGGTATGTCCACCAGTTTCCAAACTTGATTCCTCTCAAACTGTTCCAGCTCCTCTTGCATGGCTAGAATCCAGCTTGCGTCTTGTAGAGCTTCCTCTATTGTAGTTGGTTCCTTCAAAGTCAGATAACAACAGTACATGGCACTTTCACCAATCTGATGTCTAGTTTTGACTCTATCGGATGGGTCTCCGATAATCGATCGGTTGGATGACCGTAATCCGTGTCCTTCTACTCGATTTGCGTCTATTTGGAGAACATCATCCATTTCGATAGTAGTTCATTACTAGTGATTGAGGAGTGGTGTAGAATTATGATCCACTTGATAAGAACATGTCTCGGTGATGTTGGACTCATCATGTGTCGATGTGTTCGTTCGTAGGAACTTCAGAGTTCCCCGAACCGTATGGTTCGGTTGATCTTTATCTCGGTTGTACTAGCTTCTTCAATCGGCGGTTGTGCGTACCTTAGGTCCGATTGACTGTTGAATCGCCAAGATCAAGTTCGAATATACAACATTACGTGTTCAACTTCTTTCTCCTTGATACTTAGTCGATCCATTTTCTCTACGTGTCGTAGTAGCGGTTGATCCGCACGCCTTGTTCTCGGCGGCTTTCTCTTGTTCAGAAGATGTCTCATCAAAGACCACATGGGGTGTTTCTTCCACAACTAGGGTTTGTTTGTTGTAAACCCTGAAAGCCTTGCTGGATGAGGAATATCCTAAGAATATACCCTCATCTGACTTGGCCTCAAAAGTCTTCAACTGACTTTTCCCATTGTTGTGAATAAAACACTTGCACCCAAAAACATGAAAGTAAGAAACACGAGGTATTCTACCCTTCCATAGTTCATAGGGTGTTTTGAAGTGAGTATTAGTTAGAGAACATTTGTTCTGAGTGTGGCATCAAAGGTTGTTGATTATACGAAACGGCTTGGTGTCGCATGTTCAACTAACATAGTCTTGAGCGAACTTCTTTGAGAGTTCTGTTTCTCCGTTCTGCTACTCCATTTTGTTGTGGCGTTCTTGCAGCTGACGTCTCATGCTGTATACCAAACTTAGTGCAAAAATCAGTAATAAATGAATTTAGGAACTCTGTACCTTTATCCGATCTGATTTTTACTATGCTGACACCCTTTTCGTTTTGTAGTTTCTTGAGCAGCTCGGGTATCTTAGTCGTTGTCTCGTTCTTCTTGTATAAGAATACAACCCAAGTAAACTTGGAATAATCATCCATGATTACCAGAGTATATTTGTGTCTACTGAGACTGACTTGTGTAACTGGTCCGAATAGATCCATATGAAGCGATTCAAAGATTTCATTGGATCTTTGGTCCGTATTCCTTTGAATGAGGCTTTAACTTGTTTTCCCTTCTGACATGTGGCACATGTCTGATCCTTTGAGAATACTTCATTCGGAAGTCCTTCAACCAAAGGCACCCTAGCTATCTTGTTAAGAGTCTTAAAGTTTAGATGACTCATTCTTTTGTGCCAGAGCCAACCGCTACTCTTGGAACTCTTAACAATTAAGCATGCATTTCTTGGGCAACTGTTCCAATCTGCTGTGTAGATCGTGCCTTTCCTTGAACCAGTTAGCAAGATTTGTTGAGTAGCTCAATTCCTAATCGTACACTTATCACTCGAGAACTCAACGCTGAATCCGTTATCGCAGAATTGTTATACTGATAGTAGATTGTGCTTTAATCCTTCGACATACAAGACTCCAGTTACTTGTACATCATCATTCTCTAAGGTTCCAAATCCTTTGGTAAAACCAAAGTTATCATCACCGAAGAGTAAACGTGGGCCTTCTTGTTCTTTGTAAGAGCTAAGGAGATGTTTGCTTCCAGTCATGTGCCTTGAGCATTCACTATCGATGTACCAGATAGTTACTTGTACACCTCCTTTGTTGGCGGTCCCCACGCGAACACCTGTCGAATCGGGGCTTTAGGTACCCTTTGAATTGGGTCCCGAGGTGTTAGTGGTGGATTTAGGGATCCACACAAACGAGGCACTTCTATTGTAATCGATAGATCGAAGGCCCCGATTTATCTCCCATACATATCAACATAATCATACGTCTCTTTATATGCTTTCTGATTTGTATGATTATTCGTGTGAGCCTTGGGTGAATCAGAAGACTTGGGATTTTTCTTTATATTTTGTCTTCCTTTAACCCAAATATGACTCAAAAAAGAGAGCCCTAGGTCTCTGGTTATAAGGGTAGGTACGATCGCTACCATTAAAAGATTCATATCTCTTTTGGCATAGATGGTCTTTGCGGTTCTTCGCTTATTAAATGCAAATTAACCTCGATTGGGTCTCAGATTATATTTCCTTTTTACAGGTTGTCTCTTCTAATACCTAATCTGCTGATCAGGTTGAGGTTTCTTCAGAAGAACTGGGTTCTTCTATTGATTCCTCGGCTGATGCTTAATCAGTTGGGGTCCATTTCTGTTCCCTTTCTGATTAGGTACTTGTCTTACTTGCTCAGCAGGTCTCTTTCCCTTATTAGATACATTTTTAGTTTTTTGTGTATCTTTGTCAGAGACTCGTTTGATTACACCCTTCTAAAGTGAACCAAACGGGGCTTTTGAGGATGTAGAAGGGTTCTCATACCCAATACCCTTCTTGTTAGTTGGCGTTCGAAAATAGGTGTTCATATCTTGAACGGTTTTTGATGACTTCGTGAAAACCTCTATTTTCTTGCGCAAACTATCCTCAGTAGATTTTAGACTCTCATGTAGTCGGAATAGCTCATCAAACTTGGCTTGCAAGATTTTGAAATCGCCAGCTTGCTGTTTGTTGATTGCTAGCTGATCTTTGATCTGCTTCTCCTGTTCAGAAGATTTAACCTTCAGAACGTTAAGTTCTCGATTACCTTTTCGAAAGCGGTTTCAAATTGATTTCGATTCAATTTGTTTCTTTTATCGACATTCTCTTTTAACAAAGTGATTATTTACGATCCTTAGCTTGTCATTTTCAAATTTCCACTATTGTATAAGTGTCTCATCGCATCGGAGAGATCATCAAGCAATTGCTCAGAGTAGAGCTGCAAGTCAATCTCTCCAGCAAGTGTGCTAATAATAGCTGGTGTGGAAATTGAAAAAGCAGAAGGTTTGGAGGTTACCTCAGATTGGTCTTCCTCCCTGGCCATCAGGCAGATTTCATCGTCATCTGAAGAGAATATCAGATCTTCATGGTTGAGGAAATCAATAGCACTGCTTATCAGACATAAATCTTCTACAGATGAGTAGCCAGAATCCTCAGAAGGCAGATAAGAATCATCAATTCCTGATGTGTCAGCAACCATGGCTTTTCTGTCTTTGAAGCGTAGCTCTCTTTTGTTCCGTTTTTCTTCCCTTTCTCTCGAGTCGTGCAGGCGTCAGAGTCAGAGTGACTGTTTCAAGCAGTTGAAGCATGATCCACGATCCACGGAACTTCCTCTGCCAGGTGAGACACTTCGTCTGTAGGATCTATCAGGTGACTTCCCTTTCTAATTGTAGTCAGAACTCTTTCTGTCAGATCTGTTATCTCTTCTCTCGTCTGACCGATCATCTCTTTTATCATCTCTGTGATCCCTTCGGTCATCAGATCTATTCCTTTCTAGTGATCTGTCAGTTGGCCTCCTGTTCCTTTTGTCTTGATAGTCCTTGTAGAATCTGCGATACTTACCAAGTTGAATATTTGATCTTTCAAGTTTCCTGGTAAGTAAAGCGATCTGTTCAGCTTTAGCTTATGATGTTTCCAAATGACCTTCAATGGCCTTTGATCTGCTTCTTTGGTTGCTTTGAATGCAACCCGATTTAGATGTGGAGGTTGAGTCTTGAAGAAAGCGCCTCGTCTTCATCTGCTTGCCCTCTTTCGATTAAATCGAACTCATGGGCTTTAAGGCTTAGGAATATGCTACTTGGCTTCATCTTGGAAATGTCTTGGCAATCCTTGATTACCGTGACTTTCATGTCCCATTTCTTGGTGAGAGATCTTAAGATCTTATAATTGATGTCTTTGTCTGACATCTCTCTTCCAAGTTCTCGTAGCTTATTTTATCGACATGGTGATCCTCCCATCGAGCTCGTTGATGGTCTCGTTGGGCAACATTTTGAGTTTTTCAAACTTCACCGCCTCAAATTTTAGTAGGTACTGTCTTTCTTTGATCTCGATCATTTCCTTCGATATCTCAAAGAAGAGTATCCCACATTTGTTTTTTGTTTTGAGATACTTTTATCTTCTCTTTGGTGACTTTATCCATCGCCTTCATGATTATATGTCAGCGATTGTATCTAGAGTATACAACTTTCTTTCTTCTCGCATCCATCGTACGGACTTTTTTGAACAAGGCTTCCAGGTGCATGATCCGGATCTCCTCCAACAAATTGGGTTGTTGTGATATATGATGATGGGTCCTCGCTCAATGACTTCCATCATTCTCGCCGCTTATCGATCCCGATGGTTGCACATGTATATAGTCCAATCTGTATACTCATCAATTGAAAACTTAGGCAAATCATGATACATACCAGAGGTATTATCCATGCTGAGTGATTTTGAAAACGAATGAGTTTGAAAAATGGTTTTTCAAGATCTGCTCAAATGACCACAAAGATTCTTCCTCAAGAATCGATGATACTCAAAGCCGCGATCCAGAGAACCACCGCTCGATACCACTTGTAGGTCCCGAACGGGTTTTTTGTGAGGGCGGAAGTCTAGAGGGGAGGGGTGAATAGGCTTCTGAAAACTTTTCGTACGGATCAGGTGTGATTTGCAGATTGCCTGATCATAGTGCTAGTGAGTCAGTTTGGACTGATGTTCAATCTTCTTGAGTGCACGGGGCGTACCCGGTTTGATATCTTGTCGGTTTAATCGAGAGTGCGAAGCTTGTAAATACCCGTGTGAAAAACCGGTTTATCGGTTCGTATTCTTAAGTCGGGCCAACAACCTAACTAAGGTGTCAACTTTGGTCGATTAGTTGCTTGGTGCGGTCGAGCTTAACTTAGAATATGTATGCGATTTTAAACTTCGGTTGTGTGAATAGTGTAAAGCAATAAGAAAGCAAGTAAATGCACACAAAATTTTTTTTAGTGGTTCGGAGACGAACCCGCCTTTACGTCCCACTCTTCCCTTAACACAGGGCACCAACTTAACCAACTTAACCAACTGGACTTAGTTTTATGTGTTAGTCCAACACCCAACAGATATTTATTGAGTTCACACTCAACCGAACCAGAAATCAGAAACTAGAATCCCTAGTCTGAAATCTTGCGGTAACAAACTTAACCAACTTAGAGTTTGGGTAAAGGTTTGTTGTGGTTCCAACTGGAAATCTATCCAAGTGTTTATGTAGCCAAATGCTAGTGGATAGGATTTCTTGCTAAGAACTATGGAATGAACACTCTAAGAATAATCTTCAAATATGGTGTTCTTCGAGCGGAGATTTTGCTGTAGTTTTAGCTTCTTTTGCGGTGTCTCCGTGTTAGTTCTTTTTTTGTACGGCCTTCTTCAATTTTGAAGATTGATCCCATTTTATAAACCTCAAAATCAAAGAGCCGTTGGAGAGCAATTTGAATTTCGGGCTATATTAGGTAGGCTGTAGGATATGATTGTGACGTGCTCCGATTATCGGTGTGGCCGTAGGCATGATTAGCGCCGTTTATGTCTGCAGCGTTGAATCCCGTATTATCAGCTCTTTTTGTGCACGTGTCGCTTTCTCCTGAGCCAGCCCCATGCACTTTCTGATAATTTGTCCGTTAGATGATTGATATTCCTTTTGTAGAAGATTCGTCTTGTCTGGTGTATCATTTTGATTGAAACCAGGTGTGAGCTGACTTGATCAGATAACTGATCAGTCTGCCTTGTTGAGTCTTCTGATGCAGATTGTCTTAGCTCAATATGCAGACTCGGCTGATATAGGTCTTCATGTCTTTTGGTAGTCTTCGATCTTGGTGTGACTCGAGCCTCGATGTCTTCGGTCATCTTTGAGTCTTGAGGTTTATTCTTTGAGTCTTCGAGTTCATCTGAGTCTTCAGGTTTATCTGAGTCTTCAGGTTTATCTGAGTCTTCAGGTTCATCTGAGTCTTCAGGTTCATCCGAGTCTTCTGTCTTCACCTGATCTTCTGACTTCTTTTCTTCTGATTTTGTTCTTAGCCTTCTGATCATCTGACCTTATCTGGGTCATCCGATACTTCGACTGACCTATACATATTGAGTTCCCCCAATATGTGACCTATCTTTACATCGACCTATCTATACATTTCAACCGGGTCATCTTAATCGATTCTAAGTCATCGATCGACTAACAAACTTCGACCGGGTCCTATTACAACCTGTTTTGGAACTTCCATCAAAACTTAAATACAAATTTCCCAGCAGTACCTCAACTAATCAGAAAGATCAGTCAAGAATTGATCAGATATAACAGTTGAAGGGGAACGCAATCGATCGATAGGATCGAAGGGACCGATCGATAAGTGGGACATTGTTGGGAAATACTAAGGGATAGGCTATCATCAGTAAGGTCAACATTAATCATGCCAACCAGATCAGATCAACAAGTGGTATCAATAGTGGTAACTGACTGATTACAATATCAGTTAGTCAGATACGTTTTCTTATTTACCTTTATGCTTATTTTATGTTAGCTATTACTGTTCCCATTACTTTATGATGGCATACCTGCAAGCATTAAATGCGAACGTGGGATTTTTGTGTTAAATGAATTTATTGCAAACTTTTTAAGTCCAAAAGTCTGCCGGTTTAAAATCCCTGACCGCACGATTTAATTACTTTTCAACGGCCTCAATCTTGATCGTCCAATTAAAACAAGGACACTCAAGTATCTTCAAAAATAATCGTGCAAAATGTTTTCCCTCCCATCCTTTTAATACTCTAATACCCATTATCTGAAAACCTTTCGCATTTCAAAACTTCTTAAACCGCAAATCAGTTCCAAAAAATTCTCTAACTCTCAAAATATTCAAGCGATTAATCTGTCTTTTCAAATCCTCATATTGCTTTTCTGGTAACTTTATCATCTTGTTGTTTTGATTCATGAATAGCATATCATGATTGGATTATAGAATTGTGTGTACTACTCTTAATCGTGTTCAAATGGGACTTGAACTGTTTATTTCTTTTCATGAACTGTATGCACACTGGGGATAGATATACATATGAATGTTTCGCATAATTGCTCTTTTATGTATAAAACTGTGTGATTGATTATGCTTTTTCACTTAGTCCTAAATTTGTGTAATTGTTTATGCTTTCAGAAAATGGAATCTTCATCTATAGTACCATCGGAAAATTGTGATTATACTTCCATGATCACAAAAGTCATCGATGAAAAGTATGTCATATTCAATGTCACAAATGATCCAGAATCAAGGGAGATTTTGGAATGTCTAAGAGCCTGTGGATTCGAACAATTCTGCTATCGCCATTTGAGCAGTGTCCATATCATTGAATCACTGGAATTTCTGAGAAAGCTAAAGGAGACGCACGATAAGGAGCTTTTCTCATTCGTCGGTGGGAACAGAATCGATGTCACCAACGAGGATCTCAGGAGGATTTTTCGTCTTCAAATGGGCAGAAACTACCCTGATAAGTTCACTACTGGGATGACAGATAAAGAGTATCTGCAGAAAGTGTTGTTGAGGCCTGGGAATCTCTCACAACTCACAAATGTCATGGTTCCCTACCTCCGAAGGAAGTATAGGCTGCTTTTCGAGATCGTCTCGAAGGTAATTCTTGGGATATCATTTAGCCCAGATGCTCTAACCCAGCAAAAGCAGCATGTGATGGCCGCAATCATTGAGAAGGCCCCAGACATGAACTGGATGAGGTTATTCAAGCATCGGTTGCTGCAGGAAACTGAAAAGTTTGGCAAGGACAAAAACAATCAAGTGGGGCTGACCAAGAACATCTCCAACATTCACAAGGTCTCGATAATCCTTGCTGATAAGCTTCCCAACTATCCTTGGTCAGACATTGGGCGGAAGCAATACTTGGAGAAGTTCAAGGCATTGCTACACAAGGATGAAGAACTGTCTGGGCTACCTGATGATGACCCAACACCATATGTGCCGAAATCTAAACACACATCATCTGTGCAGACAGAAGGAAGTGCCCCACCAAAGGCCAGAACTACAAAGAGAAAACAGGCTGTGGGTAAGCCTTCTGACGCAGGTAAGAAGCGTCAGAAGAAACTCACCTCTATGTTGTCAAAGGGGACTGGAATGCCTTCTGAGGGTCTTCATGACGAGGACAGTGATGTTGAAGTTCTGGAGTCAGGAGGGTTACTGCAAATTGAGTTACCTGGTAAGGAGACTGCTGTGAGTTCTGAACACACAGTCAGTACAGATCGAGAGCTGACAATAATGGAGGAGTCTGATGAGATGGAGGTTGGTGATGCTGCAGAAGAAAATCTTGAAGAGGTTGAATCCGAACCATCTGAATCGGCACACCTAAGCTCACTATTTTTGAGTCGTGAATCCTCTTTCTTTCCCATATCACCTAACCCACCATCACCTCAACATAATACACCCTTACCATGTCCCCCCAAACAACTCACTACCCATCTTCAACATGATCAACCAGATCTTACTCAACTGTCTCAACCAGAAACAACCCAAGCCCAGATACTTGATCCAACCCCAGTTGAGCCAATACACCCTGATCAACCATCATCTCAACTGGAAATTCCACTTATCCCACAACCTTCAGTCAACCCATCTGCACCTCAACCCCCGGAACAAACAAATATTCCTACACCTCCTCAACCTCAATCAGACATAGCCATTGAACCACAAATACACCCATCTGAGCCAACTACCTCATCTGCACCTGGTACTGAAGCAGTTGGAGAAACTGCTGAGACTATGCCTAGAGATGATCGCTATGTCTCAATGTCTCACAACCCCTTCAACACCAGAACACTACTTGGATCTCCAGAGGAAGAGAGCCCAGTGCTATACATTCTGAAGCAGCAGGTAAAGGAGTATCTGCTTGAACTTTGCCCAAATTGGTTAATCATCCTGGCCTTCAGCACAAGATTGAAGAGATTGTATTCTGGAGGGATGTGAGGTTGAAAAGCATCGAGGAGTTTCTGATCCTCATGGAATCTATGGACTCAGATTACTTTGTGGATATGGAGTTGAGATGTTTGGAGAATGCAGGGGTTGAGAGCGCTGCTGAATTGGCTTCTGATGATGATATCAGGTGGCTAATTCATGACAGGTTTAGCATTGCCATGGAGTTTGAAGAATCAGAAGAACCCCAAGCTGATGAAGACTTTGAGGAAGTTGCCGATGAACCAAGTATGGGTGCTGCAGATGAGACCCAGCTTGACAAGGAATCAACATCTGACCAGACTGCTATGCTGAGTGATAATATTCTAGATCTTATGATATCGAAAATACAAGTTCTCACTGCAGATCTGATGAAGCAGTTCGAAGAAGAACAGAGGCACATGGTTGACAAAGAGAGGATGCTAACTGTTGAAAAGATCACCCACATGCATGATTCTATCCTCGGCTCTGTAATGAAACAGGTTGATCCTCTAGCTGAGAAGCTAAAGATCCAGACTGATATGCTTAGAGAGACACAAGTTCTCTTGGAAAGTGTCTGGGGATCTTTAGAGAGGACTGACTCCTGTATGAATCTTGGCTGGAAACGTTTTGAACGTTCTGTTGATCAGACCAGAAAGGCCATTGAATCAGGATTAAACAGGCTACTAGGCCATGCACCTACTTCTGCAAATGTTCAGATCACTCCTCTTGCTGTGGAAGAACTTAAGGAGGAGATGACGAGTCAATTTCGGGCTCTGAATCTCAGTTTGTCACACCTTTTTGATGCAACCAAAAAGGGGGAAGGACAAGATCTAGAAAAACAGATGCAGATGGTAACTTTTGATGCGAAAATACCAGAAGCCACCTCATCTGATATACCTGATGTCACTCCGTCTGAAGTCAAGGTCATTCCTTCTGATGCAATTCTTTCTGAAGAATTGAAACAAACTGTGGAGCAACACAGCAAGGAGATTGAGACTCAAGGAAAAGTAATCACGGAGCAGAAGTCAACTTTGTCGGAGGTTGTTGCCAGAGTTGACAAAATCGAAGATTTCTCTTCTTCTATGCAGAAAATGATGGAATCTGATGATCAGGCGAAAAGCCTTGAACTTGCTAAGAAACTCGCAGAAGAAGATGAACAGGCCGAATCTGAACAACCTCTGATAAGAAAGAAAGGCAAGGGCAAGGTGATTAAATCAACTGCTGTAGCTCAGGGACAAGGTCAGATAACCGGTACAAAATCCAGAAGCCAGATGTCTTCCGAACAAACTCAAGACCAGAAAAGACAGAAGATAATAGAAGCTGCCATTAAGAAGCAGAAGATGGCAGAGGCTGAAGGACTTAACGTCGCTTACATTCGAAAGCAGAGAAAGAAGGAAGTTGATGCAGAAGACATTAGCTGGGAAGAGAGAGCTTTTCCGGTAACTGTTAAAGACATCCTCGTTGCTCGGGAAGATCTGCTTCCTGAGTGGGACCAGATCAGGGCGGAATGGCTTTGTGATGTGTACATCTTAGAGATGATTCCGATTCATCAAGACCAAGTTGCCAATGATGATGAATTCCGGAACTGGTTAGAAACTAAGTATCCTGATTTCTACCAGATTGTTATGAAGGAAGGGAAGATTATGTCGCTAATACCTGAAGCTCCTCCCTTCAAACAACTTATTCCACCGCTGCGTCCAGATAAGAATCTTGATCCTATCCAGTTTAAGAAAGCCTATTATGCTTTTGCAAAGAAAGGAGGGATCATCGGGAGAGACATATTGGAACAGCTGTTGCAGAGGATGTACAGACGGGTATCCCGGAACATCTTCAAAAATTCAGGCACGTTTGAAGAAGACATCTTAGTATCAGATGATAGGTATTTTCCGTAATCACACATCTATCTTAAAAAAATATCCTATCATTTTCTGATTCTAAGACAACGACTCATTGTCTTCTGATATGTGCATTTGAATTATTATCTGCATTTCATTCATGTTATCTGTTTTTCTGATTAAGTGTTTTGGTTCCATCAAAAAGGGGGAAATTGTTGGGAAATTTGTATTAAGTTTTGATGGAAGTTCCAAAACAGGTTGTAATAGGACCACCGGACTGTTAGGTATTCGATGATTTAGAATCAGGATAAGATGACCAGCTAAAATGTATAGACAGCTGATGTATAAGATAGGTCACATATTGAGGGGGAACTCAATATGTATAGGTCAGGTCAGAAGATCAGAAGACAAGTATAAGTCAGAAGACAAACCAAAGTCAGAAGACCAGACGAGTCAGAAGACAAGACAAGGTCAGAAGATCAGACGATCAGAAGAAGTCAGATGATCAGGTGAAGACATGAAGCTCAAGTTCAGAAGACCTGAAGATCAGATGACTACCAGAAGATCAAGACCAGAATACCAGAAGACCTACATCAGCCGAGTCTGCTAGTTGAGCTAAGACAACTGGCACCAGAAGACTCTATCAGGTAGACTGATCAGTTTTATATGATCAGGTCAGCTCACACCAGGTGTCAACTGATGTCACACCAGTCATACGTTGTTGATCTAAACAAGAAGAATGTCAACTTTAGTTGGTAGAACAAGCACTGAAAAGTGTACTTATTAACCAATGAGAACAAGACACGTATGTACGGAGCTGACAATGCGGGATTCGGCGCTGCATAGTCAAACGGCTATAAAGGACAACTATTCACGCTTTTTAGCCATACCGTTCCTGAAGCAAGTCACATCAATCCTGCAAACCTACCAAATATAGCCGGAAATTCAAATTGCTCTCCAACGGCTCTTTGATTTCGAGGTCTATAAATATGGGATTTCTCTTCAGAGTGAAGACACGAAAATTATCAAGAAGCTCAAACTATAGCAAAATTTCCGCACGAAGAACACAAATTTGAAGAATATTTCTAAGTGTTCATCTCATTGTTCTTAGCATAGAAATCTCATCCTCTAGCTTTAGGCTACATAAACACTAGGATAGATTTCCAGTTGGAACAATAACAAATCTTTACCCAAACCCAAAGTTAGGTTAAGTTTGTTTAGCAAGATTTCAGACTAGGGTTTCTAGTTCTGATTTCTGGGATCGGTTGAGTGAGAACTCTTAAAACATCTGTTGGTTGTAATGTGTTGGACTAACACAATAAACTAAGTCCAGTTGGTTAAGTTGGTGCCCCTTGTGATAGGGAAGAGTGGACATAGGACTGGTTGTCCGAACCACTATAAATCTTGTGTGCATTTATCTGCTCTTAACTGCTTTACACTATCGCACATGACTTTGCTTAAAATCGCATACATATTCTGAGTTAGGATCAGTTTGCATCAAGCAACTAATCTGATCAGTTTGACTCTTTGGTCAGCTGATTGAAAACTATTTTTAGTATCTGATTTGTTAAAACTGGTTTTTCACACGAGTATAAACTAGCTTCTGCACAATCAGTTAAACTGATAGACACCGAACTGATCTGCCATCAGGCGATCCGTAAGTTGGATATCAGTCCAAACTGACTCACTCGCACTCTGATCAGGAAACCTGCCATCACACCTTATCTGCACGAAAAAGTTTTTCAGAAGTCTATTCACCCCTCCCCTCTAGACTTCTGCCCTCACAAAACCCGTTCGGGACCTACATACAACTATCATACGTACTCCTACTATAGCCAAGTTGTGTCATATAACCATCAAATCTTTTGTACCACTGCCTTGGAGACGCCCATATAAGGACTTCTTCAACTTGCAAACGCACTCTTCTTTCCCGGAAACTTGAAAACCATCTGGTTGGGTCATTTATATTTCCTTATCCAACTCTCCATGTAGAAAAGTTATCTTCACATCGAGTTGTTCAAGTTCCAGGTCCTGATGTGCTACCATTTAAAGTAACACTCTAATAGAAGTATGTCTGACCACAGGTGAGAAAATCTCATCATAGTCTACTCCCTCTTTCTGATGGAACCCCCTAACAACTACCCTTGCCTTATACCTGATACCCTAAGCAGGTGATATTCCTTCATTCTTCTTGAAGACTCATTTGCATGTAATAATCTTTCTTTCCAGAGGCTTCTTAACTAACTCCCAAGTCATATTGTTGTGAAGTGACTCCATCTCATCTCCCATGGCAGCAAGCCATTGGGTAGACTCTGTACACATAACAACTTCTTTGTAGGTGGATGGCTCATGAGAATCCACCTCTTCAGCAACCTGCCATGCATAACCCCACCATATCTTCAAACCTACATCGTTTTGGAGCCTCAACTCCAATCCTTCTAGCTCAATCAAGAGCTATACTGTACGATCTTGTCTCAAATGGTTGAGATTCTGGTGGTGATGCATCTTTCAGCTAGGTGTCAGAATGTGAGTGTTGTTCTCCATCTTCCTTTTGTGACTCACTCTGCTCCACCTGTTTGTCAACACTATTGTTTTCTGATTTAACGATAGACTTCACAGTGGGGTTAAACATAGAGTTCTCATAAAAAATAACATTTCTACTAAGTATGACTTTGCTTTCTGATGGAGACCAGATTCTATACCCCTTAATACCGTTTCCATAGCCCACAAAAACTCCTTTCTTCGTCCCTGACTCCAATTTATCCTCATTTACATGATAATAAACAGTACACCCAAAAGCTCTCAAATTAGAGTAATCTACAGACTTACCAGACCATACCTCATAAGGTGTTTTGAGGTTGATACATGTGTGAGGTGCATGATTTATCAGGTAACATGTCGTGCTGATCACTTCTGCCCAAAATCTTCGGGCTAATCCAGCATTAGAGAGCATGCATCGAGCTCTCTCCAAAAGTGTCTGATTCATGCGTTCTGCTACACCATTTTGTTGTGGTGTATCTCGTACTGTATGATGTCTTGCAATCCCTTCATGCTTGCAGAACTCATTGAAATAAGAATAACAGAATTCTTGACCATTATCAGTTCGCAGCCTTTTGATTTTCTTCCCTGTTTGATTTTCCACCAACACCTTCCATTGCTTGAAACTCTTGAAAGCATCACTTTTATGCTTCATCATAATTACCCAAATCATTCTTGAGTAGTCATCAATCATAGACACGAAGTATCTATTGCCTCCTAAAGATTCAACACGAGAAGGAACCCAACAATCAGAATGGATGTAAACAAGTGTGTCTTTTGTTCTATGAATTGCCTTGGGAAACTTGCTACGATGAAGCTTCCCAAAAACACAGTGCTTACAGAAATCAAGACCAATGACCTTGTGGCCACCAAGAAAATCCTCTTTCGACAGAATTTGCATCCCCCGTTCACCCATGTGGCCAAGTTGATAACTCTTGAAGTTGTACACCCAAGTGTAGGTTTGTCTCAAGTAATAAAATTTCTCGGAAGTCCGAGTGTCGAACCAAAGGGAGGTTTGGAATAAAAGATGTCAACTAGTAGGTAATATTTCAAGGGTTTATATAATGTTCAAAATACTAGAGCTTTGGGATTCCACTTTAAGTAAAACACTAGAGTTATTCTTGGCTATCTTTTATAACTCAATTGAAATCTAACAATCAAGTAATTACAATTGGAAGATAAAACGTTAAGCACTTATAGAATTATGAAGATTTCTTTTAGTTAACTTAATGAGTTTATGAAATCAATTATTGATATGTAAGGCTAAGCATTCATTGTGCCAACATGTCTACAACAAATCAAAGTCTCAACATAACAAAACCTTTAACATAATTCGTTAAATAACTAAAAATATTATACCTTTGAAGATCTTTATTGACAAGCTAAGAACATTACTAGTATTTTACTAAAGCTTCATCCCTAGCTCTAGCAAAGCACTTAGCTACTCATACTAATACAAACACAACTCATTTTATTTGAGAGAAATACTAGACTAATGATAGATATATTACAAGAATTGGATGAATTGGATGCCCCTCAAGGGTTAGCAAAGAGCCCTTTATATAGGCCTCAAGTTTGTACATTGTGGACTTTTGTACTCAATTTGGCAGCCTATAAAGATTAATTTTTTCAGACTTCTATCCGTCCAGATATTGATTTTATCCCTGAATAATAACTGTAGACCTTTGAATTAGATTTCCAAGGACACCAAAATATCAGCAATTGGATTTGTAGTTTGAGATTTATGACCGAAATGGTGAGGTAGCTCAAACTGTCTTCAGATTTGGTAGCGAATTTTGTTGACAAATTTAACATTTACATTGATTCTGCTTTTCACCCTTGATGCCCATGTTTTTGACCTTTTGAACCTGAAGACAACTTGTATCTCAATGGATTGGTGATCCAATTCAACTGGAATTGTGTCAATTGGAGTAGTATAGCTCAAGATATTGTCCAAATACGAAAATGTGTTTTGGATCAAAACTCATTCAAAATCTGGACAACAATGTAGTCTCGACTTTTTTAGTATAATTGGACCCCAAACTTGCAAGATTTAACTAATATGAAAACTTATAGCTTTAGTACATTGTCTTAGGTGTCCACAACATCAATATCCAATAATTTGGATAAGTATAACTCAAGTTATGACCTCAACAATCAAATAATACATCTACTAGCTATGTTACATTATACTTATGAAATTATATATGAAAATGCTACAAATAATATACCAAAATAACACATGAAACAAATATAATAAATACATATTTAAACACTAATCATACCCCCCAACTAGCTTATTACTAGTCCCTAGTGATAAAAGCTCGACATAAATTCTAATATTCTTTATTACCAATTCCTTCTTCTAATACATCCAAATTAACAAACTATCACATTTCAAAACTATTCAAAATCGAATACTATATAAATAGATAGTTTAATAATCATCCTCTATGTTGGGGTTATACGTGAAAGTATGCTTTTACTTTGTATAACCTATGTATTAAACACTTATTTACTGAAATAAATTGTTTATCACTGTTGCTTTAAATATGATTGAATGTTATATATATTTATTGCAAACCGTTCATAACACGCGTTACATTGTAGTTAACGTGGTGATATCAGATCACAGAAGATCACGTTAACAGTTCCTTGTAAACGAGTGCGTGTTTCACAACTTAGATAGATCCGAACAATCTATTGGTAGAAGTTGATGTGTAAGGCTCAGATTGGCTTGTCTTGACCAAGAGATTACACTAGTGCATTCGATGCGCTGAAGCGGACCTACAGAGAGGATAAACTCTTTCGCACTGACTTAAGGGATGAAGAGTTAGACCTCAGTGGTTGTTGTTTTCTTAATCTCTGTCACTTAATAAGGACTGTGTGTGATTAGTAGTTATTGCTTTGACTTATAAATGGGAAGAGAATCATTGCGACTTCGATACCCTATATCTTGGGCAATAATATTAATTGCACGACAGTTGCTAAATTAATACAGAGAATCGTGTGCTTGCAAAAGTCTTGCTTGATTGGTCCCCTTGGTGGGCCCGGAACCTTTATCATACCAAATCTTGCAAGTGGAATTAATTTTCCGGTATGGATAATAAAGTTGGGCTGTCCTTACTCCAAGGATAAAGATATTAATTAATATAAAGTTTTTCAGTGACTTAATTAATTAATGGACTAAATAATCTTAAACACGGAAAATAATAACCGGGAGCCATATTACCGTAATATGGGTTAAGATTGGATAGTGCAATATTAATTATATAGTGGTATTAATTAATATTAATGGGCTGAATTATATTGTGGCTCAATATTGGAATTCAGAAGCCCATTGGAAGGTCCATATTAATTCTCCTAAAGGCCCCTCAAGTAGCCCAAATTATAGTCCAATAAATAAAAGGTGCTTAAAATAAAATAAATTTATTGTTGCAATATTTTCTATTTTTTCGAAAATATTAAAGAAAAGACGGAGAATGATTTTCTTGAAAAGATTTTATGGAAAGGAGATAATGTATTCTTGGAATACAAGATTATCCCATAAATTCAAGAAATCTCCCACTTGGCTTCTTTAATAGTTAATTTTCGAAAATTATAGAGTAATAATAGGAAGAAAGATTTTCTTGGAAATATTTTATAAGATATGTATTCTTGGAATACAAGAATATCTCATAAATTCAAGAAAGATCCAATCTTGAGGATCTCCTATTATTTCCAAAATTTGGCTAAATAAGGGTGTGAGATTTTTGTGAAAAAATACACATGGAAAGAAGAATATATGGGATATATTCAAGATTTCTTGGAGATCAAGAAAAGATCTTTCCTAACCCTATTTTGCGACCAAAATTTCGTTCCCCCCTCTATTTATAAATAAGGGGATGAATTTTTTCATCCCCTACAGTTCCATGCTTTGAAAATATTAGAAATCCACAAAGGTGGTGCAACAATATTTTTATTTTCCTTTATTTTATAAATCGTTCATCGGAGAACCTTCCACCGGGGTTATTGGACGAGGACTTGTGAATACTTGAGAAGGACTTTTGGTGAGTATCCAGATACTTGATCCTGTCTGTCTCAGATCGTCTCTCCAACGGGTACGTTTACGTAAACTCCTAGAAATTCCGCATGCTAGGATCTTTTACGTGAAATATTATTTGCATGTTGTTGTTGGATTGATTATTATTTGAATTCACTTAGGTAAATTCATGCTAGTAATAATTGTTAATTTAAATTTGTGTTTATGAGGTCATTCCGATAGATCCTGATATATGTTATCCCAACACTCTATTGTGCTTAAGTTAAGTGACTGAAAAGTATGGATCTCACATCATAATTCTACTATCTCAATGTTTTACTAAGGTTAACAACTTCATTGACAGGTTATTTATTTATTTATTTATTATTATTTTTTTACAAGATATTCATTAGAGCAAACAACTCTTGCTAGCTGATCTCTCACTTCTCACATCTCTCACAGTGGCTAGTGTTTACGCTCAGACTCCGAATCATGAATATTTCTACCATAAGCTTGGTTATACATCTATCAATCAATCAGCAATACATGCAATATAAGTCAGAAGGTCTTTATTGGGTTATAATGAGGCTTAGGGTGAAAGTAAGAACATATTTGGCTCTGGTCTTAAACTCAAGGTGATGTGTAACAATAAATTACCTATGTAAAAATAATTGTGTTTATTCACATCTTTCAGTTTCTTCAATTCCATCATTCACCTTTCCACATCATTTTTCTTGAACTACACTCTTTTTTTTTTTTTTTTTTTTTTTTCATAAACTGCACCTTCCATTTCTTTTTCATTCTCCCATACTTAACTCATTTATTTTCAAACCCCAACGATACAAGAATAATTCAAGTTACACATTCCTTGAGGATGGACAATCATGAATTTATTTCGAGTTATAAGCTCATAATATGGTTTAATCACAAAAGAAATGTTATTTAAGCTCAAGGGGGTTCACTAAGGGTTAAAATTCAGGTAGGCTTTATAGAAAAAGTGAGGTAAATCCTAAGTGTCTTCATCATTCTCATGTATGCATGCAAAGTGATAGAGACAGATTCAAAACAAGTTCTGAAGAACATAGTTCATGATAGAGTATAACACCAAGAAAGAATGTTCAGGTATAATATTTAGGCACAAATTCTCATAGGGCGGGTGTATATCCACTAAACAAGAATTGAAATACTCTAATGTAAATCTTATTAGATTTTTTTATTTATTTTTTTTATTTTTTAACCCAAGCAAATAATTGCAACCATTTGCAAAACATGGAGGTTGGTAGAATTATTCGATTTACAACCCATAATCTTTTGTCACTGTGTGTGTGTGAGATGAGGATGACTTATAAACAACTATTAGATAGTACTTGATTTAAATAGAAAGGAAATGTGTCAAGTTTGTTCAATTGCACATATTGAAGTTAAGGAGTTCAAGTAAGCCTAATAAGTTTGCATTTTCGATGCGTCTCAAGGGTTGTTTTACCCCTTACTCTGCCATCTTTTTTTTTAAAAATAAAATAAAATGAAAAGTAAATGGAAATCCTCTAAGTTTGTGTGTGATTTTGATGCGTCTCAAGGGTTGTTTTACCCCTTACTCAGCCATCTTTTTTTTTAAAATTATGTACAACTCAGTTTTTGTGGGCAACTGAAATGCCGACTCGAAAGTCACGGAGTACCGAATCCGCCATTTATACCGGGAAAAACAACAACATTAAACATATACAAGGTTAGTTAAAGATGATGACTCAATCTCTTTTGTAAAACTTCCAAGATATGCTTTTAAACGTTGTCCATTGACTTTAATGATATCACCCGTTGTAGGATTTTCAATTTCAATTGCTCCATTCGAAAAGACAGTTTTAACAACAAAAGGACCTGACCATTTTGAATGCAGTTTTTCAGGAAACAAATGTAGTCTAGAATTATACAGAATAACCTTTTGCCCCGTTTCAAAAGTTTTTCTGACAATGTGTTTGTCATGAAATACTTTTATTTTCTCTTTGTATATTCTAGAGTTTTCATAAGCTTCGTTCCTGATTTCTTCCAGTTCATTTAACTGAAGTTTTCTTAAAGAATTAGCTTTTTCTAAATTAAAATTGAATGTTTTGATAGCCCAAAAAGCCTTATGTTCTATTTCAACAGGTAAATGACATGGTTTTCCATAGACAAGTCGGTAAGGAGACATACCAAATATTGTTTTCAATGATGTGTGATAAGCCCACAATGCATCTATTAACCTGAGTGACCAATCTTTTCGATTTGGGTTAACTGTTTTTTCCAAGATATATTTTATCTCCCTATTAGCAAGTTCAGCCTGTCCACTAGTATTTGGATGATATGGGGTAGACACTTTGTGATGAATTCCATATTTTTTCATTAGGTTTTCAAAAGGTTTATTACAAAAGTGTACCCCCATCACTTATAATTGTACGAGGCATTCTAAATCTTGAAAAAATATTTTCCTTCAAAAAATTTAAAACAATTTTATGATCGTTATTTTTACAAGGGATTGCCTCAATCCATTTTGAAACGTAGTCAACTTCAACCAAAATGTATTGATAACCAAAAGAAGGTGGATTAAAAGGACCCATAAAATCAATTCCCCAATAGTCAAATATTTCAACAATTAAGATAGGATTTAATGGCATCATGTTTCTACGAGTTACACCCCCTAATCTCTGACACCTATCACAAGATTTGCAAAATTCATGTGTAACTTTGAAAAGTGTTGGCCAATAAAATCCACACTGCAAGATTTTAGCAGCAGTTTTTTTTGATGAAAAGTGCCCCCCACAAGCTTCTGAGTGATAAAAGTTTATTATGCTTTGAATTTCATTATCTGGACACATCTTCTTATTATTTGGTCAGGACAATATTTAAAAAGATACGGATCATCCCAAAAGAAATTTCTCACCTCTTTAAAAAATTTATTCTTATCTTGAGTATTCCACTGAATTGGAATCTGCCCTGTAACAAGAAAATTAGCAATATCCGCAAACCATGGCCCGTTAGATACGGTGAACAATTGTTCATCGGGAAAAGAATCATTTATGGGGCTTATCTCGAAAGACTCATCACATGTAAGTCTGGATAAGTGATCAACCACTACATTTTCTACTTCTTTTTTATCTTTAATTATAATATCAAATTCTTGGAGTAAGAGTATCCACCTAATTAACCTTGGCTTTGCATCTTTCTTTGCTAGTAAATATTTTAAAGCTGAATGATCAGTATACACAACAATAGTGGAACCAACAAGATAAGATCTAAATTTTTCCAATGTAAATACTACGACAAGTAATTCTTTTTCAGTGGTGGAATAGTTCATTTGATCATTGTTAAGAGTTTTACTTGCATAATAGATAACATAAGGTTTCTTATCTTTTCTTTGTCCTAACACAGCTCCAACAACATAATCACTAGCATCACACATAATTTCAAAAGGTAAAGTCCAGTCTGGAGGTTGCATAATAGGTGCAGAAGTGAGCATTTCTTTGAGTTTTACAAAAGCCTTTTCATAAGAATCAGTCCATTCAAATACTTCATATTTTAATAAAATGTTACATATAGGCCTAGAAATTATACTAAAGTTTTTTATGAACCTTCTATAAAAGCCTGCATGTCCTAAAAATGATCTAATATCTTTAACTGATTTTGGTGTTGGTAAGTTGGCAATTAGATCAATTTTGGACCTGTCTACTTCTATTCCTTTTGATGAAACAATGTGTCCTAATACAATTCCCTCAGTTACCATAAAATGACATTTTTCCCAATTAAGAACAAGATTTTTCTCCTCACATCTAGTCAAGACTTTAGCTAAATTCATTAAACACTCATCAAAAGAGTTTCCAAAGACAGAGAAATCATCCATGAGAACTTCAAGAAAACGTTCAACCATGTCACTAAAAATGCTTACCATACATCTTTGAAATATTTATGGGGCATTACATAATCCAAATGGCATCCTTCGATATGCAAAGGTTCCAAAAGGATATGTAAATGTTGTTTTTTCTTGATCCTCTAACGCAATTGCAATTTGATTATACCCTGAATATCCATCTAAGAAACAATAAAACTCATGTCCAGCAATTCTTTCTAAGATTTGATCCATGAAAGGCAAGGAAAAATGATATTTTCTAGTCATTGAATCTAATTTTCTGTAGTCAATGCACACACGCCAACCAGTAACAGTCCTAGTTGGAATCAATTCATTGTTATCATTTTTAACTACAGTTACCCCAAATTTCTTTGGTACAACTTGAGTAGGACTTACCCATTTACTATCAGAAATATGATAAATAATGTCATTATCTAGTAGCTTAATGACTTCATTTCTTACCACTTCTTTCATATTAGGATTAAGCCTTCGTTGCATTTGCCTAGAGGGTTTAGCGTTTTCCTCTAAATAAATGTTATGGGTACATATTAATGGGCTAATTCCTTTTATGTCAGATATAGTCCATCCTATTGCATGTTTGTGATCTTTTAGTACTTCTAACAATTTATGCTCTTGATCATGGTTCAATTTTGAGGATATTATTACCGGATATGTATCATTATCACCCAAATAGGCATACCTCAAATTTGATGGTAACGGCTTCAATTCTAATACTGGTGGTTGAACACTTGATGGTATTGGAACCTTTTCAGATTTTGACAATTGTTCAAACTTAGGCCTCCATTCACTAACTTCTGAAACCTGTGAAGTTTCAAACATAGAAGCAAACTCCGAATTGTCCTCATTAACATAATCATTTATTATTAAATTTTCTAATGGATCAGAAAACGAAGTCATGAAATGTTCAAGAGTGTATTTTTCAGTTACATCAATTTCATATACTTCATCATTATTTTGTGGTTGTTTAGAAATGTTAAAAACATTTAACTCCAATGTCATATTTCCAAAAGAAAGATTTAGAACTCCATTTCTACAATTTATTAAAGCATTAGAAGTTGCAAGAAATGGTCTTCTTAAAATGATTGGATGGTGAGATGTATGATTTGAAACTGGGTATGTATCCAAAACAATAAAATCTACCGAAAAATAAAATTTATCAATTTGAACTAATACATCCTCTATTATACCTCTCGGAATTTTTATAGAACGGTCCGCCAATTGAAGTGTGACATTCGTCTTCCTTAATTCTCCCAAGTCCAATTGTTTATTCACAGAAAATGGTAAAAGTTGTATTCCCAATTATACAAGATATAGTTGGACAACCAGGATCCTTGTATTTTGGGGGGGTTTCCTGTTGAATGATTGAACTCACACTTTCTGTCAAAAATGCCTTATTTTGAACATTTAATTTTCTTTTCACAGTACACAAATCCTTCAAAATTTTGGCATAAGATGGAATTTGCTTTATTGCATCTAATAGTGGAATGTTAACTTTTACTTGTTTCAAAATCTCAAATATTTCAGGATTTTGGTTCAATTTCTTAATAGGATGTAATCTTTGATGAAAAGGAGCAGGAGATCGTTTCTTACTATGATTTAAATTATCAACATTCTTACCTTCATTCTTATCTTCATCATTTGTAGTAGATCCTGATTCTGGCTTCCTGGGGGAAATTGTCTTGTCAATTGTTTTTCCACTCCGTAGGGTAGTAATGGAATTGACATTTTTTGATGATGTATCATATGAGATTTGACATTGACCAGCAGGGTTTTGTTGAGGTTGAGCAGGAAATTTTCCTTTCTCAGTTGTTCTCAAGGAATTTGTTAGTGTGGACAATGTAATCTTAATCTCATTGATGGCCAGTGAAGTTTGGTTGTTGATTGTTGTTTGACTTTGCATAAAGGTTTGCAAGGTTTCCTCAAGGCTTTTCGTTAGTGACTTATTGTATGGGATGAAATTGGAGTTAGAGGTATTTTGTTTGGGCAAATGTTGTGCATTACTGTCATTTTTCCAATTAACATTTGGGTGGTTCCTCCAATTAAAATTATATGTTTCAGAAAAAGCAGATGGATATGGTTTTTTAAAGTTAGACATTGCATTTGCTTGTTCATAACACATCTCTTTGAAGACAGGAATTTTTGGGCATTCTTTAGTTAAATGTCCATTAATAGCACATATATCGCATATATCATCGTTTTGCACAAACTTTACTTCTTTGGGTTTCTTTAATTGCATATTTTCAACTTGTCTAGCTAAACTAGCAACTTTAGCACTTAGATCATCTTCTTGATTCAAATGATATTTTCCTTTATTAGCATTTTCAAGATTAGATCTAATTGAAGATTCAGAAGTATTTTCATTATACCAAGATTGAGTTTTTTCAACCAAATGGTCTAAATATTCAAGTGCATCTTCCGGATTTTTATCCAAAAATTCCTCATTACACATCATTTCCACAAACTGTATTGTTTCAGAATTTAAGCCTTCAACAAAGAAACTTACAGTTCTCCAATTCTCAAAACCATGGTGAGGGCAAGAATTTAACAAATCCTTAAAACGTTCCCAAAATTGAAAATATTGTTCATTAAGCTTTTGAGAAAAGTTTTTGATTTGCTTCTTTAAAGCATTTGTTTTATGAATTGGAAAGAACTTTTTCAAGAATTCAATTTGAATTTGTTGCCACGATATAATTGAACCAGGTTTTAGAGAATTAAGCCATGTTTTTGTTTTATCTTTAAGAGAGAAAGGAAATAATTTTAGCTTAATCGATTCTTGAGTACATAATGGTTCACTAAACGTTGCACAAATTTCTTCAAATTCTTTTAAATGCAAATAAGGGTTTTCAGATTCAAAACAGTAAAAATTGGGAAGCAATTGAATCATACCAGGTTTGAATTTGAAATTATTTACATTTTGTGGGTATACAATACATGATGGGATGAAATTACGTTGAGGTTCTAAGAAATCTCGCATGGAGCGAGCTTGTAAATTTTCATTAATGTGTCTTTCAATTTCTCCATCCACACTTTCATTTTCACCCATGTTTGAAGCAATACTACTTAAATTAACTATATGATTTCTTATTAAACGACCACTTATTCTATCACGAGTCCAATTATGCATAAACCAACAAAAACAACAAAGTAAAATTTAGTAACAATTACGCATTTGACTAATAAAAACAATAAAGTAAAGAGATAAAGAGAAAGAAAAATTACCCCCTTGTGAGGCAAAACCTCACGAAGGAGGAATTGTTCTCCGCAAAACCTCCCCGGCAGCGGCGCCAAAAACTTGATAACTCTTGAAGTTGTACACCCAAGTGTAGGTTTGTCTCAAGTAATAAAATTTCTCGGAAGTACGAGTGTCGAACCACAGGGAGGTTTGGAAGAAAAGATGTCAAATAGTAGGTAATATTTCAAGGGTTTATATAATGTTCAAAATATTAGAGCTTTGGGATTCCACTTTAAGTAAAACACTAGAGTTATTCTTGGTTATCTTTTATAACTCAATTGAAATCTAACAATCAAGTGATTTCAATCGGAAGATAAAACGTTAAGCACTTATAGAATTATGAAGATTTCCTTTTAGTTAACTTAATGAGTTTATGAAATCAATTATTGATATGTAAGGCTAAGCATTCATTGTGCCAATATGTCTACAACAAATCAAAGTCTCAACATAACAAAACCTTTAACATAATTCGTTAAATAACTAAAAAGATTATACCTTTGAAGATCTTTATTGACAAGCCAAGAACATTACTAGTATTTTACTAAAACTTCATCCCTAGCTCTATCAAAGCACTTAGCTACTCATACTAATACAAACACAACTCATTTTATTTGAGAAAAATACTAGAATAATGATAGATATATTACAAGAATTGGATGAATTGGATGCCCCTCAAGGGTTAGCAAAGAGCCCTTTATATAGGCCTCAAGTTTGTACATTGTGGACTTTTGTACTCAATTTGGAAGCCTACAAAGATTGATTTTTTCAGCCTTCTATCCTTCTATATCTTGATTTTCTCCCTAAATAAGAACTGTAGGCCTTTGAATTAGCTTTCCAAAGACACCAAAATGTAAGCAATTGGATTTTTAGTTTGAGATTTATGACCGAAATGGTGAGGTAGCGCAAACTATCTTCAAATTTGGTAGCGAATTTTGTTGACAAATTTAACATTTACATTGATTCTGCTTTTCACCCTTGATGCCCATGTTTTTGACCTTTTGAACCTGAATAAAACTTGTATCTCAATGGATTATTGATCCAATTCAACTAGAATTGGGTCAATTGGATTAGTATAGCTCAAGATATTGTCCAAATACGAAAATGTGTTTTGGATCAAAACTCATTCAAAATCTGGACAACAATGTAGTCTCGACTTTTTTAGTATAATTGGACCCCAAACTTGCAAGATTTAACTAATATGAAAACTTATAGCTTTAGTACATTTTCTTAGGTGTCCAACAACATCAATATCCTATAATTTGGATAAGTATAACTCAAGTTATGACCTCAACAATCAAATAATACATCTACTAGCTATGTTACATTATACTTATGAAATTATATATGAAAATGCTACAAATAATATACCAAAATAACACATGAAACAGATATAATAAATACATATTTAAACACTAATCACAAGTCTCATGTGCCATAACTTAGTCAAGTCGTCTTTGTGAACTTCCGATGATGCAACAACAACAAAATCAAATAGCTTTGAACCTTGTAGAAAATACAAAGTTCCTCGCTTCACACCTTTCAGAACCACATTAGAACCCTTGTAGATATACAGAACTCCACCTTCACCTCTGAAACTGAAACCCTTACTGTCTAAAAGGCTAAGTGATATCAGATTCTTCGTCATTTATGGGACATGCCTAACATCGTTCAATGTGCAAAATTTATCATCATGTGTCCGTAATTGAATTGAGCCTATTCCAACCGTCTTGCAAATTGAACTATTGGCCATAGAAATATTACCTCCATCCACTTGCTCGTAAGTTGTAAACTACTCTCTGCGTGAACATATATGATAAGATGTCCCGAAATCAAGAACCCACACATCAGTGTGATGTGTTTGTCCATTAGCCACTAGGACTACATCCTCCTCAGAGTTGGTGTCATCTCCTTCAGCAACAGCAACAGTACCTGATTTGCTTTCCTCTTTCTTTTTCTTCTTCGGACAGTCATTTTTCCAATGACATGACTCTTTACAGTAGTTACAGATATTGTCTGGTTTAGGATCCTTGGACCCAGGCTTCTTGAATTTCTTCTTCCCCGATTTTCCAGGTCCCTTGTTCCCACTAGCTACTAGTCCAACGACCTAATTATCTGAACTTCCACCACTCGCCTTATGTCGCAACTCTCTTGTATGCAGAGATGATCTGACATCTTCCAAAGACACAGTGTCTTTCTCAATAATGAAAGACTGCACAAAATTCTCATACGACAAAGGTAGAGAAACCAACAGAATTAAAGCAGCATCCTCATCATCAACTTTAACTTCAATATTACGCAATTCTAATAGAATTGTATTCAATTGATCCAGATGTTCACGAAGTTGCTGACCTTCATGCATACGCAAACTGAACAGACGTTGTTTCAAAAACAACTTATTGGTTAGCGACTTCGTCATACACAGACTCTCCAACTTCAACCATAGACCAGCCGCAATTTCCTCCTCTACGACTTCGGTAATGATGTCATCTGCGAGACACAACATGATTGATGAGTGTGTCTTCTCCTCCAGAGTGGCCATCTCAGCTTCTTCCAAATCCACCGTCTTTTTCATCAACGGTGCCCACAGTCCTTGTTGTTTCAACAAGACACGCATCTTGATCTGCCATAAATTGAAACTATTTTTCCCCGTGAACTTGTCGATTTTCACGTTTATCCCACCCGTAATCTTTCTCGCCAAATTGCGGAAACCCCCAACAAGACTCTAGATACCAGTTTGTTATAATTAATGCGAGAAAGATATAAAAATAATAAATAAATTGACACCGAAATTTTACGTGGTTCACTAACAATTTGTTAGCTACGTCCACGGGCAGAAGAGATGATCTCGTATATTATTCAGAACCGACAACAATATACAACTCAAATGAAAATATAAATATTTCCTAACCAACTAGGCCTAAGTTAATAAGCCCAAAACCGAAACCGACTAATGCACCAAACTGACTGGGCCTAAATTAATAAGCCCAAAACCGAAACCGACTAATTCACTTGTATCAAAGAGGCCTGGACCTCTTAAATAACATTAGGAAGCCCTTCACATTTTCTCACAATCTAATGTGGGACGGAATATGACTTCTTATAGGATTAGGAAGTCCTCCAACTTTTGATACAATCCGATGTGAGATAAAATAAAACTTTTTTATTTTACACAATTCCAACATTCTAGAAGCTTGATGGAGCTCTAACAGGGTATAAAAGAATCAAATAATTTTAATTAAGTTCCATATGCATATTTGAAATATTTGAATTTGAATATGAATATATTTTCTAATTCGATACGAGCATCATTTTCAATTCAATATTTAAATAATACTGTGTATTATTGATTTAATGATCAATGAATGCATATTATTTAATATAATTTTTTTTGAATAATTAATGAAATATATTTGAAGGACACTTGCGTAAGGTGGCCTCACGATGAGATATAACGTAATTTGAGCATGACACTTTAATATTTTAGGAGAGATGCATATTAATTTGTGCTAGTTCGTATCTCGTCTCATATATGAGACCATAAATGTATACATATATAATTTTTTAAAAATACATTAATATACATTGTTTTAGAAAAAAAAAAATATTTTAATTTTTAAAATATAAAAACATTCTGAATACAATCAAATAATCTAACTACCACTTACGGATCAAGTTAAAGTTTGAATCTCAAACAAAATCACACACTCAAATAAATTATGGAAATAAATACTGCAATATTCGTCTCCCCCCTACCCAATCAAAGTAAAATAACTAACATCGTCTATATCAATATAGATATATCGATATATGACTATATTCTATAAAAAGAATCAATATAGATATATCGACATATGACTATAAAAAGAAGAGAGGATTACTAATATTTACATTTCACAATTTTAACTTACTAATAGGAACAAAATGATTACATATACATAAATATATTTATACTTTCGTGTGCAATTTTAATTATATATACCATCTCATTTGTATCTAGTAGTAATTTGCATAAAAAATTGTACTTATTTGTAATCTTCCCTAAGAAAAATGGGTGTTACGATAAATATTTCAATCAGATATATCATCCACATACACCAACACACAATCTACCACGAAACCTCGGGAGAAAAACAAGACAAAAACTTATATGAGACGATCTCATACAAGTGTGCCTCGAAAAACAATAGCTAAGTAAAAATTCAACACGATAACACGATCAAGATTTATACTTTACAAATACCACCTTATTCACAACCCAAATGTCACAAATACAAATGATACCTTTCTAAAACAACACTAGTACTTCTATAGTGTGAGACTAGAAGGCAACTTTACACTTACTTTATAAATCCCTTTAATAGGAAAACTTTTCCTTTGGGAATATTAATTATTTTTCTACACTTTTTTTTTACAACATTAATCATTTCATCACAAATTAAAGAACATTTGCAGCCATATATGTACATAATGAACTACACAAACCTTTTCACTTTCTTCACACATGAGCATGCTGCTGAGACCAAGATCTGCGTGTTGGCTTAGAGACGGAAATTTGAACACGAATAACTTCGTGAATGGCTCCACGATGAAGCACGCCAAGAACTTCTTCGTCGCACGCTGCTAGGTCTCCCAGAGAGATGCTGCGAGAGCGGAATTCGTCCCGTAAACGGAACCCGTAAAACCACCTGTCGAGCTTCCACCATTGGACGCACACTTGCCTTTCCGACACCTGGCTGCTATCGAGTGCTTCAATCACATTCTCGGCCTACAAAAACAGTACCAAGAGTTGGCCTTTATATAAAACAGTTTTACATGCGATTGGTTCTTAATAATCACTTTATAGTTAAACAACTAATACTTTTTAATGAAACAAGTAATACTGTTTAAAATATACACAAATTGCAAACCAGCTGTGAGTTAAAACTGGTTTACGTAAGACTTTGCCTAGTACTAAGTATCAATCGTTAGATAACACCATGCCAATATGAAGGCGGTTATGCATCTATGCAAATCATGTTACACATGTACAAGAATAGGAGTAAAGTTTTAATTATTTCGTATTATTAGAGATAAAACAAGGAATTAATTATAAAACCAACAACAAAAAGGATGAATTCGATCATTTTTTATAATTGGGAATTGCGTTACAAAGGATAGATTTTCGGAATTTAAATCCTGGTTTATAGTTATGGATTAATACAACCTGTTTAGAATTAATAAGAACAGGGAGAATCAGGATCGAGACCCCATCGCACTATGAATGCAAAGTAGTAATAACATGTTTTCGTACTACTTCTCTTATTGAGACAATATTGCAAAATTATATATGCACGGAGCCACTTGTAACAAGCATTTTTTTGTCTTAAAACATTCTTACGTCCGTTCGATCTAAAGCAAATAAACATCAAAAGCCTCGATTTATGATAGCTAGATAGAAAGTTACCGGAACACCAAGGCAAACGATGCAGTAGTGCAAGCCGACCAAGTTAAGCAGCACGTTGAGATTCGGTTTGAGTAACAACATTACAACATCTTTGAATCCAAACTGAATCGAGTTCAGTAGTTCGATTGCACTCAAATAATTCCCAACCTCGATGGATTCAAAAGCCGAAGCTCTTTCCACAAAGTTTTCTACCAAAGCTACTTTTCCAGCCATCTCATTGTGCTTGATTATGTACAATGATCTCCATGCCTACAAACCGATTAAAACCAGAATCGAAATCATGAGTCTGTTAATCAACTCATAAAATTGCACAATTCCTCTGTTTTTGGAAAAATTCAAGAAATTGACAAATTTCAAGAATTCCTAGTTCCAGTTAAGAGGGCCTAATTCTAGCAACCAAACATTACAAATTAATTATTTAAGTCTATAATATTGAAAGATCAAAATCGAAGAACCTATTTTCTTCAAGCTAGAAAATACCTTGAATATGAAAGATTCAATAGGGGCTATTATTGAATGACTACTCATTATTAAAACCTTAACAAACAAGAAGCTACCTTAAGAAATCCAAAATTATCTCAAAATATTGAAATACTTGAAGATCAAAGCAAAATTAAACACAAAATCATCAAATTAAAGGACCTGTAAATTGGAATCTGATTCTTGATTTACAGAAATTTCAGGCCATCTGTCTTTGCAAAGATTCCGCCACACACAATCAGAGCCACACATCTCCCTCCAAAACCTAGAACAACTGCCTAATGAACACACATCAAAAACCTGAAACCAAGATTAAATTTTTGTCAAAACCCACATCATAGATAATGATTCTACACATATTTAAGAAAAAAAAATAGACAAATCGAAACAGAAATAAAGAATTCTAAATGGTTGTACTGTGTGCTAAGAAAGAAGTACCTGAAGGGATGAGGCTATTGTGAGGGCGATATCATCTGGGAGTGAATTCTGTAAGCTAATTGAACGATGCATATTTTTGGATTATAATTTCGTAATTTGATGATGATTTTTTCTTGGAAAAATTAAGGGCAAAATAGGGTGATGAGTGATTAACTTTTTGTTTTGATGGTCTTTTGTTATGTGGTTTGAAGATGGAAGAACAATTCTTACACACTTGACTGGGAACTGTACACGTGCAATGATATTGGAATTTGGAACTTCCTTCTTACACCCTTTCCGAAAATTGTTCATAGAAGAGAAAAATATTAAAATATTCCCCACCATCATCAAATAAATAAGAAATAAATTATCCCTAACTATTTTTTGTTTATGGGATTTAAGAGACAATATACATTAATCTCTCACAAATGTCTTTATCTAAATTTTAAATTAAATTGCTCTAAATGCGTCGTATGTATTGGAAAATCACAAACAGTTAAGTTTATAGAACATATTTACTCATTTGAAGGAAGATAGAAATAGAATTACTCATTTAATATAAAGATGAACATTTTAGTGATTAAACTTAGATGAGGTGATAGTGGCATAATTTGATCGTTCAATGAAGTAATGATATGTGTCTTGTTTAATGACATGAAAATATTTAGTGGGTCTTGCCGCCTACATAGCGATTTTAGGCTCCCGAATTTACCTTGAGATGGACCTGGGGCAAGCTGCATTTTAGGTGGGCTCGGGAGAGACCTGAGTATAATCCATAAAAAAATGTCACAACACATTTATTTACGGTAGTTGACATATCCCGCCTTGAGGGGAGAATAACTACTTGAGATAATTAAGAGATAAGTTTCTTGGAGAAGGCGGACGACTTCATGGAAAGATGGAGGACTCAATATTGGATAGGTTTTCTGAAGACGTGCATTAGGGATGAATGAGTGAAACCACTGCAATTAGGTGAGCAAACCCCCCAAAAATGTGGAGGGTTAGTTACGAGAAGGAGGGGGCACTATTTTGAGAAAATCACGGAGGTAATTATCTTTATCTCGTCTGATATATGTAACCAGGTACACATTCAACACAGACTCACTAAACACGCATCGAATTACTTGAAATACATATACACTATTATGATATTGATACATATGAGCTCATTTATTAAGTACTTTGATTCCAATTTGAGGTTAATTATATCAAATTATCTGACTTGAGCATCGGAGTCCCGCGTAGGGAATCCTCTCGGCGTGTTTTTCAGGTGGCTTTGCTCGGGATTAGCGCAGCTCTATCGAGAGTTGACCTCGCCTACCTGCATCTTTGATCCAGGTGGGAAATTTTAACCTACATCCCACATGTAGGTATATTTTTTACGCATCATATTGGAACCATCTGTGGAAAATATGTGTGAAATTTTCTAAAACAATATTTATTGTAAAACATAAAAAGTATAGACAAATTTGTGTGTGAGCGGAATTATGAGGTAGGCCTTCCCTTAATTGAAGTCAAATGCTAAGAATTGAAGTTAAAAAGAGTATAATAATCTTGATTCATGATCATGTGCTTTCCTGGATTTGACTAGTTTGCTTGCCCAGATAAAATTAATTTTTGTTGCCTAAAAATGCAACCTATAGTGTATATTTAACTTGACACTTTCTTGAAAATTTATTCCCTCTTGTGGTGGTTCCCCTTGTGGTGGGATGGTGTTCCCCCTCTTGTGGTGGGCTGATGTTCCCCCTCTTGTGGTGGTTGCGGTTCCTGTTGCGGTGTGGTTGCGGTTTCGGGTGGTCCCCCTCTTGTGGTGATTGCGGTTCTGGTCTATAACGAGACGAAATGATGTTGCCACATGACCGATGGTAGAAGGAGCTATTGTAATTGATTATGTTAGGGAACTATTGTAATTGATTAACTTTAAAAAAAAAATGATAACCTTCACTTGTTGTAATTTAAAAAAAAACTAGACCCTTTCTTTGTTATTCAATCCAATGTTTTCATAACCGAACCGGGATCGAACCGGACAAACCAAACCACCGGTTCAACTGGCCGAACCGTCGACCCGGTTCAACCGGCGGTTCAACCGGTCGGACCGGTTCAACCGGCGGTTCAACCGTTTTCTATGTTTAGTTAAAAAAACAAAATAAGTATACACCTACAAAAATTTAAATATATATTTTATAACTTTTCATATCATATTTTATAAATTTTGTCCCACCTCATACATTTATCCCACATCGAAAGTGTTGAAGAAAAATGTGAGAGGAATATAAATTTAAAATTTTAAATATTTAATATAAATTAATAATTTAATTTTTTTTTTAAAAAGAAAAAAACCGGTTATTTCCGGTTGAACCGGGTTTTGACCGGTTCAACCTGAAATCTGGTTATATAGTATTTTTTAACCGGGTTACCGGCCGGTTCAACCCGGTTTTGAAAACAGTGATTCAATCAACATAATTAATTACTCAAGATACATGTTATATCAAAAGAAAAAACCCTAAGCGCCACTTCCCTCTTGCGGCGGCTCCCTACTCCTCCGATCTACCTAATTCTTTAAATCTTTTGAAGGTGATACATTTTTCTGAATGCGGATCTATCCGTGATTTCGTTGCTTTGTCTCCTTTTACGAATTTAGTTTTCAATGGTATGTTTGTCTCGCATCTCGCTTCTCAATCGACGGTTTGTAGTGTCTTGCGATCTGCTATAGATTTTGATTCGTGATTATGGGTTTGTGGGATCTGAGATTTCTCCCAAATTTATTCTCCATGAATAAATTTTGGTAATAAATGAAGATTTTTTGTTTGTTTTTGCTGTTTTGGTTCTCGGGTCTGTTTTTGAATTCGACGGCTTTGTTGAGTGAATTTAGTGCGTTGTTGATCCTTGCTAATTTTGAATGTGGGTGGTTGATCTTCTTATTAGTGTGGAAAGTGTAGGGATTTGGATCATCTACATTTCGTTTCTGTAAATTTTTTGTAAATTTCGGAGAGAGAAAGACACAGAATAAAGTATGGAACCCTTACATTGTGTCTTTATCTCTCCGAAATTTACAAGAAATTTACACAAAGAAATTGAGAGGATCCAAATCCAAAGTGTAGACTTCTATTGTATTATTAGTGATAATAGTACTAGGTATGCCCAAGTTTAGTAACTCTCCTATCCCATGGAGTAGTTTAGAGAAAACTTTAAACCGTGACTCAGTGTCCTTTGATGCACTTATGCTGTGACCTATTTATTCTTAAAAAAAAAAAAGAAAAAAAAGTGTATGTTATATAGTTTTACATATTTAATAAAAAATAAGCACATGTTTTTCAATAATATTTCTTTTACAAGATTGTTTGATTGATATGTTGGAATAGATAGAGAATGAAATAATCATTCCTTAATCTATTCAAAATACATTGATTGATATGTTTTTTTGGAAGAAATCATAATTTCATTAGGAATGATCATTCCCAAAAATAAAGGAATTGTGATTCCTTATATACCCCATGAGTTTATGTATTCCACATTTTGAGGAATGAAATTTTTTACCACAAAAAATATTATCATTCATTTCATAATATTACCTTCTACCAACGACAATAAAAATTAAATAATAATATTATTTTATTAAAAAATTATTTAATAAAAATAAAAATAATAACCAACTCCAATAATAATAATAATCATATTAAATATAGTAATAGTAAAATATATAAATAATATAAAATTATCAATAATAATACTATATCTCAAAAAATATAAATTATAGGGACCTTTAATAATATTTTAATAAAAATACAAATAAAATTTTTATTATTTAATATTATATTATTGTTGTGATCGGTATTCGACCCCGAATTATTCTTTACACGCCAAACGGACACGTGTAATAAAAATTATATATATTCCAGCTCACCATACAGGTGTTCGCCAGTCGAACAGGCGTTATAGTCACTCATATATGCTCTTCAGGGATTAAGCCATGTTATAAAGGAATTATGCTCGCTTGGTGTTCGGAAATGTATAGGAGGCGAGCAAAGGAAGTGGACGGGCGGAAGTCGAGCAGAAGGGGGATGTTTTGTTCGCCCATTGAAGTCGAACATGCCACTTCAATTAATATGCTTGGCACGCAGCTTCGTCTTTTAAGTGATCAAAGTTAAAGTTCTGGAGCAAACGAATTAGTGCGAACACAAAAGCCAAGTCATCTATTCAGGCCATACTACCTGGACGACAAGTATAAAACTTCATAAACAAGTAAGTACAGATGTCGACCAGAGAGGTGAAGAAGGAAAAGTGGCAGTACCACATAAATTCTTGCATGATACGAAATCGACAGCTCATGTTATCCAGAACAACACATGCTTGTCAAAATACTATAAATAGACCCTGAAAAATCATAAAGAGGGTTGAGAAAATTTCCAAGTAAACACATATATACCTACTCATTATCCTACGTGTAAATTGTGCTCGTCACAAAGTATGTTGTGTTCGGCATATTTTCAATTCTCAATATAACATCCCTGGCTTGGAACGCCCCCAGAGATAGTCATTACTGACGAACTGGGTCAACAACTTCTTGTCATTTACAGTACTATATTACACGTTGTTATTTTGTTTGTAAGTTGTGACATACAACGCCACATCATATTTCCACATAATACGACTTACAACAATTGGCGCTAGAAGGAGGGTGCCTATCGAACACACCAATAACCAATTCAAACATTTTCCAAAAAACCAGGCAGAAAAAAGAAATATAATGCCTCAGTCAAGAAATACTCGGACCGAAGGGTCGGGACAAAACCGCCCGCATATTCATGAGGAGGTTCAACCGCGGCCTCGAGAAAATCTGGCCGTGGAGACTATTAGTCTCGAAGATATAGCCAATGATCCTACTGCTACTACAAAGGCGATCACATTCTTGTTAAGAACACAGAGAGATAGAGCTGAAAAAGAGTTAGCCAAACTGAGAGCTCAAGATGAAGATGATCAACGTTCTCACACTCTAGATAGCGAACAAGTTAAGAAGAAAGCCGCCCAGAAATGGGAGGAAAAAGAAACAAGAAACTTATCAGATGAGCAGCCGCAAGGGTCTAAATGATCAACATTTGAACGATTAAGAGTGGTGGTGAAGGAACAGAATGGCGATCATAGGCGACAAGATCCTGGAAAGGAGCATCGGGCTAACACAATAGCCCATACAGAACCTCATGATCGACCAAACCACGGAAGACCTTATATTCCTGAAAAATCTACTGCAACCAAGTTATCCATCCATCATCGACTGGGCAGCATAGGACTTACACGGAAGGGGGGACTGTCCCATCATGAGCATGACCTACATGGTCCTCACGATGGAACCCAGCCCCATTCCGGATCAGTAAGCTCCGCAAGATTTGCAGAGATGCAGAAGGCAATAGAAGGTTTGCAGGCTGATCTGGCCGCTACTAAAGGGCTCCCTCGAGCAGGCACAATTTCGTGCTTGCCGCTCGCCCCAGCGATCATGGCAGTGGAAGTACAAGAGAAGGTGGCAAAAAATCGACCACCGATACCCATGTTCGACGCGGAATCAGATCCACATGTTCACCTCAGTAAGTTTTCAGACTATATGATCTTTATGGGCGCCACTGATGCAACTCAGTGTCGGTCATTTCCCATGACTTTGGGAGACCGTAGATGGTTTTCAACTTTGCCTGCAGCTTCAATCACTTCTTTTACACAACTAGGACAATAGTTCCAGTCCTATTTTTCATCTATGTGTGCTCGCCCAGCACCAAAGTAACGATTGACGCATTTTTCCCAGCTAAAGGGTGAGTCAGACAGGGCATACATAGAAAGATTTGATAAATTTTTATACGACGGAGCTCCAGTTGAAGAGGATGCTAAAATCCTTACAGTAGTGGGAGGTTTGACTGTGAATACGGACATGTGGAAAGCCATGCATCAGGGCTGGCCGAACACATATGCAGACTTTCGAGAGCGAGCAGCCAAGATCATAGCCATGCAGGATTTGCTCGTCCAGTCACGTTTAGGCCAGGAGGTCGCGACCAAGAGAGTGGTCGTTGGTAAAAAAAGTAGCAAGTGAGGGGGGGGTATAAGCCCCCAGGGTCTTTTAAACCTTTTGAGGAAGGAGCAGAAGCACATGCTCTTTGCAGTCTTTTAGGTGTTTCAACAGAGACGATATACAGTCAGATTAAGGACCGGGATATGTTAGAGAAACCCCGGAGGATCGTTAGGGATAAAAGTTGTCTTAACGCTTCCAAATTTTGTTCATACCATGAATATATTGGACATAATACCGATGAATGTCGTGATTTACTTTGTCAACTTTGGAAGTTATACGAAGAGAACCGCCTAATCCAATTCCTCAAAAAACTGGCTAACAGAGATGCCCGAGACGAAAAGTCGGGCAACTAAAGGGGAAAATGTAAGGCAGAAGAAATGTCCGATAGTGATCAAGAAGAATTTCGCAAAAAGTTGGATTTACCTAAAAAAGGAGCCCCTGCAACAAATCGAGGTCGGGAGAGCCAAGAAATCAATATGATCCGCCCTGATTATGGGCCAGTGGGTGGATGCTATCAGGTTCCGACGTTGTCGAACAGACGGAAAAAAATAGAAATGCGCGTCATGCAAAGCATACATCAGGTGAATGTGGCGAGCACATCAGCTAGTACACCGCCATCTCACCAAATTATGTTTTCAGATGACGATCTTGATGGTATCATCACCCCCCACAATGATTCTCTAACCATTAGTGCTCGACTTCTGGGGTTGAAGGTGCATCGACTCCTGGTAGACACCGGGGCATATGCAAACATTTTGTTCATCAACACTCTACACCAAATGGAGAAGCAAGTCGGCGATCTAAGTTCATATATTGAACCTTGCGATCATACCATAATGGGTTTCGGGGAATCTATAACCTGGCCATATGGTATGATCAGGTTAGGAGTTGAATTAGAGTCGACTAGTAATCCGGAGATTCGACGAACTAGAATGCTAGATTTTGTAATCGTCGATGCTCCGTCTACTTATAACGGGTTTCTAGGTCGGTTGTTTATTCAGGAATTCAAAGTTGCGTGTTCAACTTAATATTATTGTGTCAAATTTCCAACACTAGAAGGGATGAGCAGCGTGAAGGGCGACCAGAAAAAAACACGAGATTGTTTGTTATCATGCGGGCCGAAAAAACAAAATATTGTTGGCATGATGGAACAAAAATGGGAAATCGGAGGCTCAAGTCACCAGGCGAAAGCATCGCCTCGGACGAGCATACCTCCCTAGGCGAACATATTTTCCCAAATGAGCACAGAACTCGGGACGACTGTACAAGCTCCGGATCCAATAATATAGACCTATCCAATTGTAGGTCCCGAACGGGTTATGTGAGGGCAGAAGTCTAGAGGGGAGGGGTGAATAGACTTCTGAAAAACTTTTCGTGCAGATCAGGTGTGAGAGCAGATAGCCTGATCAGAGTGCGAGTGAATCAGTTTGGTCTGATAGCCAACTTATCAAGCGCTGAAAACAGATCGATTCGGTAAACTATCGATTAACCGATGTGTCTGAAAGCTTAAGTTTTACCCGTGTGAAAAACCAGTTTGTATAAATCAGATTCCAAGTTTTATCTTTTTAATCAGATGACAGAAATATCAGGTCCGATCAGATCAGAAGCTTGGTGCTATCTGATCTTAACTTAGAATGTATGCGCTTTAAGATTGTGCGATGTGAGAGCAGTTAATCAAAGCAGTAAAGGCACACAAGATTTATAGTGGTTCGGACAAACCAGTCCTACGTCCACTCTTCCCTTTCACAAGGGGCACCAACTTAACCGACTTAACCGACTGGACTTAGTTTTGTGTGTTAGTCCAACACAGTACACCAACAGATGTTTTAAGAGTTCTCACTCAACCGATCCTTAAATCAAGATTAGAAACCCTAGATCGAATCTTGCTAAACAACTTATCCTAACTTGGGGTTTGGGTAAGGTTGTTTAAGTTCCAACTATGAAATCTTTCCTCATTACAAGCGACCTAATAGCTAGATGAAAAGATTTCTTGCTAAGAACTTATGGGATGAACACAATATAAAATAAGCTTGTTGTTGTGTTCTTCGTGTGAAATCTGACTATAGTTTGAGCTTCTTGATTATGTTGTTTGTCCAAGCATTTCCGTGTTTCACTCAAGAAGTGTGATCCCATATTTATAGACCTTGAAATCAAAGAGCCGTTGGAAAGCAATTTGAATTTCGTGCTATTTTAGGTGACTTGCGAGATTGATGTGACGTCTTGAGAACGGCATGGCCGAAGGCGTGAATGTGTATTTTATAGCCGTTTGAGAGAGCAACATCGAATCCCGCGAGTATCAGCTCTGTTCATACGTGTCTCTTCCTTATTGGATGGAAGCCTTGCTTTGCAGTGTTGTTCCTCCAACTAAGGTTGGTATTCTTCTTGTTTAGATCGCAGACGTATGATAAGATGAAACATCAGTTTTCATCTTATGAGTCGACCGATCTGAATCGATCGATACCACGATAGAGTCTTCGGCGCTGTTGACTTAGCTTCAACCGGGCCGACTCAGGCGATGTAGGTCTTCCGGTCTTATCTTCCGAAGTCATCCGATCTTCTAGTATTCGAGGTTTGAGCTTCATGACTTCAAATTGAGTTATCCGACTAGATCGATTCGATCCGATCTTCCGCTTACGGTTTTAACGCTACGCCTCGCTTGATATCGCCTTTCTTCTATTCTTCAGATTCGACCTATACATATTGAGTTCCCCTCAATATGTGACCTATCTATTACATCGGTTGTTTTATACAATCATTATCAACCGGTCTCCTATAGCAAGAATGGAAACATCGATCGATTAATGTGTCCGATCGTCCTATTACATGTGTTTTTGGAACTTTTCATCAAAACTATAAATTTCCCAACAATTTCCCCTTTTGAAAACCAAAACACCGAGAAAAACCAAACAATTGATAAGTATAGAAACGATTTAAAGAGCAGTAATCGAAAGACAAAGAGATTTTGTCTTGGGATCGAAAAAATAAACTTTTCATTAGGTATGTTGATTACATGTTACATCGTAAAAAGTTTTGAATTTAAAAAGGTGATCCTAGAGACGCCTTCCTCGATTCTTCACTCTTTGGGCTTGTATCCTTCGGCATTTCTCTTTGGTCTTGTGGAACGTTGAAAATCGATAGAGTTTCCATTTGACATCGCTTTATCGCACTTGATCGCTTATATGCGATTTGCTCAAGATGTCAAAGTAGAATCTCTCAAATGCCATCATCAAATGAGCCATCCGCCTTCTTTCGAGTATACTAGCAAATCAAACTCTGGCGAGATATTTTTACATTCATAAGTTTGGCCTCATTTTCCGGATACTTGAAAAAGTCCGGATATTTATTCTCAGAACCAGGTTGAGGAACTCATCATCCGGTGATTCTTCTTGAAACAAGATCAAGGACAAAGGCATTAAGAAGTCATTCACTTCGATCTTATTCCATTCCTCAAACCTCTTAGCGTGTCGCGGCGGTTTTTGGTATGATCTCGCCGACTTTTGGTCTTTGTAACCGAGGTTCTCGTGCGATTTTCCAAATAATCCTTTCTTAGCCCTTGATTCGAGCTTCCGTTTCTCGCCACCTTTCTTGCGATTGATCCTCGGGCCTTATCCGTATGAATCGAGATCTTCGATGTGTCGATTGGTTTCTCGATCCTTCCCCTTTTTGGTTTGATCAAAAAGCGCATTGAGGTGGGAAGTCGAGAAACCAAAGTTGATCGATAATGCCCGATTTAGATCTTTAGCGATAAACCCGAAGCTTGAGTCATTAGGTTCTCGAAACGCTTATAATCGGCTCTGTCTTGGCGGTTTCCATTGTAGCGAGAGTGTCCAAATCATTTTGTCAAATTTCTCTTCGATAACTCGAGCCTTTTCTCGATGGCGTCGAAAAAAGATTGATTTTGATCCACCTGTTTTCACTTGTCATCAACTCGATTTTGTAAGCTCGGCGGAGACATGGTGGTCATGGATTGGGAGAACCGATCTCGATTGCTTCGATTTGTTTGAGACTAATTTGTCTCGATCGGTTAGCACTCCTCAATCTCTTTCTTTTCGGGAGATCTTTGAGACAAGATCCGATCTCCCGAAGTTGATCGATGGTGATTTGAGATGTAGGAATTGGATCCATCACTTGATCGAGTTCGATTGTTTGTGCCTCCGGTGGTTGGTCGTGAAACTGCAAAGACGGTTCCCACTTTCATCGGCAGCTCCTGCATTCTCCATTTCGGCGTCATTTTTCGGAGCTTCTTGAGCGATCTCCGGCTTTTCTTCTTCCGGCAATTCCAACTTCACCGTGGATCGAGCTTTCCGATTTATCGGATATTAGCTCACCGGTGATTCCACTTTGGCGGACTTCCTCATATCGAAGTCAAAATCTGCGAACTCATCCGCACCACCCATCTGCTCAACAAGTAAGATAAGATCTCGAGAAGCTTTTTAATCTGAGATCTCTCCGTGAGGATCTCCATGACTTCTTCTCGATAGCGGGATGGGCGACCGCCAGTGGATACGTCTCATCAATCTCTCGTTCAATTCTTAGTCGACCATTTTTCCATTGATGGTGTTTGTTGATCTGGATCTGAGAATTATCTGTCGATTACGTTGGATGAGATGTGGAAGCTTCGGTTGTGCTTGAGTCGGCGGAAGTTGTCTCGATTGGTTCGACTGCGATGGATTCTGCTTTGTAGTGGCAATTATATCTGGTTCAGTTCATGAAAGCGGTGAACTAGCGGGAGAGACATGCTCAAAGACCTTTAGTCCGAGCGGTGAATCGGCTTGAGGTTGAGGAGAAGGAGATTTATCGGTTTGTGCTTCTACCTTAGATCGTTTCCGAGCCCCTCGGGTTGAGAAGCTTGCTGTCGATTCTGTTCTTTGTTGCGCAATGCATCGCTTCGGGCGCTTTTTCTTCTTCGACTCATCTTCTAGTCTTTAGAGTCATGGTAGCTTTTCTTTGCTTTCTTTGGCCTCTTCTCTCCAGGCCTTCACCGGTTTCGTTTTTTTTTCGTGGAGCAACCGGGTGTGGATGAGGCGACTTCTTTGCTCTTTCCTTTCTTGATTTTTGTTGGAGTGGGCTCCTTGTCATCGTCTGGTGGCCCATATATAACCGAAGTTGATGAGAGGAAGGCATTGTAGGACTTGATCCATTCTCGATTCCATTCAGGCCTTGGCGTTTTGTCCTTCAATATAATTGCAACCTTGTTGAGATTGTCGACTCTCTTTTTCGAAAAGACACCCTCGATTCATTGACTCCAAATTTTTCGTGTTCTTGAGCAAGATGGCTTTTCGAGGAAGCCGTGCCAATTGATGTTCTCGAGAGCCCCATCAATTATTCTTTGCCATCTTTGTACATTTTGACCGATGTGAGAGCATCCGGGCTAAATGAGATTCCCATGATCGTTCTTGGATGTAATGTCAAACAACAATCATCTTTCTTTTGAGCATTGGCCCGATGAATCCGCTTTTCGATGTTTGTCCGCCTCTCTTAGAGCTCCTCTCGATTTCTTCGTCCTCATTCTCCCCAGTGTGCAGTGAGATTCGCCCTTTGGTAAGTCGAACAGACGAGAAAGTGATGTCTGCGCATTTGTCGGTCGATTTCTTCTCCGACCGACGACGTATATCGGTTCCTCTCTGGATTTTTTCAGATCCACACTCAAATTCTGCAGGAATTGTAGTGCCTCATACTGCATCACTGGATTGCAGTGAGCAGAGCAATATGTTTCCAGTCCAGCCTTCTTCAGAATTTGTTCCACCTCCATGGATTCAAGATCCTCAGTGGTTCCAAACTGAACGAACTTATCCTCAAAGATCTTCGTTGCCAGTTCCGCATAGTTGCACATGATCTTTCCTAGTCCATGAGTGGCCATCTACAGGTGAGATACTCATTAATTTTGTGCATAATCAATATCAATATCATACTGCGGAAAACAAGAGGCAATGAAGCATAAATTCCAAAAAACAACTTTTGAAATCAACTTTTTTATCGGAAAGAAAGATTCATCATTAAGTTTAAAAGAAAGTATTACCAGATTCAAATTTTCAGAGATGATTTTGAACTCTAAGAAATCGTTTTGAAACGTATAGAGAAAATTTGAAGTTTTTCAGTGAAAGTAATGCAAGTTTGTGAAACAAAAAAAAACTCTGGTAAGGTTTGATGAATCTTATATAGAGGCGGAGGGAACAATAAGACAAGATTTGGAAGATCAAACGTTTTGAAAAGATTGTACGCTCCAGATTTAGCGGTTTTGATCGTAGGGTCAGGAAAACGCACGTACAAAAAACTTTTGGATTTAAAAGCACGATCAAATAGCAGTTAATACATGTACCCCACGTCCGCATTAAATGATTTGCAGAGTACACGTCACAAGGATAGTGGGTACAGTAAGGCAAATAATATCAGATACCGATCCGATAAATAAGTAAAGAACAAGAGAAAAGAGATGCGATCTGGGTTGACTGATATAGTGATCAGCAATATTACTTGTCAATGTTGATTCCACTTGTTGATCTTAATCATTCTGCCTAAGCCTTAAGAAATTTCCCAACTGATCCTTTCAACTGATCTTCCAACAGATCCGATTTGTTGAAACTTCAAGCTTAGCTGATCTTTCCTTGAGTACGTCTGATTTCCCTTTTGATCCTCCTTGATCAGTTGAAGTTCCCCCTTCAACTGATATTTCTGACATAGACTGATATATCTGATTTGTTGGAGTTTCAAGCTCACCGATCTCTCATCCGATCATACTCGTAAATGTCGATTTTGGTTGACCTCATCCGATTTTTTTTCATTAAGCCAATTCTTGGGATAAGTGTTACCGTCAAAACTTAGTCTTGAGTAGTAGCTTCTATTCCCTAAGTAGGCGTGATTTGACATCGTAAAATATCGCCCCGAATCTCGATATGTCAATCAACCGTAAATTTATCCAATTATCGATCGGCGTGATTTCTACATCGTCCTTTTGATGCAAATTTCTGATAGGCTTCTTGAAATGGAAATTGCATTTGCATCCTTGCTTGGCCTCTATAAATTGGACCAATGTTTTACACAACATCACCCATTCACCATACTTATCTTCTTTGTAAGAATCATGTATCTTGGTGAACCCTTGTTTCCGTGGAGACTTCCTAAAAACACTTTTACACCCTTTTTATATGGTTTCACCTTCTCAAATCAACCCTTTGCATCCCTTATTGCTGTTTTTCTTCATCATCTTCGATTTCACATACGATTCTTTGCCAAAGCTTCTCTACCACCGTATGCGGCGGATCTGTTTGTTTGTAACCGAGAAGACACTTCTCCTAACCGTATGCACCTTGTGTGTCTATCTGGATGACGTAACCAGAACCATCAGACTTAGTCTGGTATAAAACATGCAACACATGTGCCCATGAGATCTGACGACCAACTCTTTGGCACACGTGCTCCATTTAACAGCTGGAGAGCCCTACTACTCTCCCTTTTAGGGCTCCTGGCTTAAGAATCCTATCAAGGCCGCTGTCGCTCCATTTTTCTTGATCTTCAGCTTTTGCGAGCGCCTTGGGATTTTGTTCTTTAAAGCCTCTCTCACCCCTTGTTAAGTGGGGGAAAATGAGAGTTTAAAATCTCTCTCTTTCCTTCACTTCTGGGGTTAGGATGAAGGTTTAGGGTTATAGGTTTAGGATTTTGGTTAACATTTATGTCTCGACCTCCCGGGTCTTCTTGTTCTTGTAACTTCGTAATGTAACCTCACCTTCGGTTTTTATCAATGAAAAGTTCTCATATTTCATCGTTGTGTAAATTCACCTTTCTTATGCGATTGTTAGCTCTTAATCTCTGAATCTTGCTTGTTGAATATCAATTAAATCGATTCACAAAGAAATACTATAACCAAATTGATTTAATCGGATAATCCTTTAAACCGAGCATTTTCCTTTAATCGATAAACCTTGAATCGATCGGTTCCTTTAAATCGATAGACTTTAAATCGATAAACTAAAATCGATCGATTCCTTTTTGGATCCGTAGCGTATAAGTCGATCGATTTTTTGCTTATCGATCTCTTTGAGATCGCTTAAGATACCAAACTCAACTGATTTCTCTCGATCCGTTAGTCTCTTAACCAAATAGTTCGAGAACATTCCATCAAACATTTTTCGGTGACATTTCTCCAAGATCTAGAAGTCCTAGCTCATTGCATAAATCTCTCGAATCTGATCTCAAATTTAGTGGCTTGGTTAGAATATCGTATTTCGATATCGGTATGAATCTTTTCCATTCGATATTCTTCTTTTCAACGTGATCTCTTATAAAGTGGTGTCCCCACATCCACATGCTTGCATCTTGTATGTAGAACCGGATTCTCGAAAGTGATTGCAATAAGACTATTTGTCGCATCACGAATAATATAGGCACGTTTTAGCTACAATGTTGTAATCCTCACCGCCGATCGAGCCAGAGCGATTGGGAACAACAAAATTTTCCTGCAGCCATATATTCTGCTTCGATTGTAGATGTCGATGAATCGATGTCCCTTTTTTGAAAACCACGAGATCGGGCTTTCTTCCTAAGAACCGACATGTTCCCGAGGTTGATTTTTACGTCGATCTTGCAACCTCCATAATCGTAATCGAATACCCACTAAGTTCTAGATTATCATCTCGATGGGTAGAATAAACCAAGGTTTATTGTTCCTTCAGATACTTAAGAATCCGCTTTAGTCGCTTCTAGGTGGTCGATCATTGGATTTGCTTTGAAATCGCACATACACCTATTGCAAAAGTGATATCCGGTCTGGCCGGCGACGGTATAATAGAGATCCAATGAGAGCCCTATATTCCTTCCGATTTGTTTTTCGACCAAACCTCATCCGATCCATCTTGAATCCAAATATCATAGGAATTTTGGCTTCCTTACTATTTTGAACTCCAAACTTAGCCAATAGATTCCTAGTGTACTTTTGCTTGGCGTATGAATATCCCTTCAGACTTTTGTTTAACTTGGAGACCTAGAAAGTAATTCATCCGACCCATCATGGACATCTCGAATTTCCCTTGCATCGGTTTTTTGAATCTTTCACATAGGCTCTTGTTAGGAGATCCAAAGATGATGTCGCCCACGAAATCAACCATCGAATATCTTCTCCATCTTCTATTCTCAATAAGGTTATGTCCATTTGTTCCTTTAGTGAACCCACTTTCAATCAAGAACCGAGAGAGTGTATCATACCAGCTCGCGAGCTGTTTGAACCATAAAGAGCTTTTTCTTAAACGATACACTTGGTTGCCCTTTTCAAAGCCCTCGAGGTTGTTCGACATAAACTTCCTCTGCTAGTACCCCGCTTAAGAAGGCACTCTTTACGTCCATCCGATACACGATGAACCCTCTGTGGGAAGCATATGCCGAAAATAAAATGAATGGCTTCAAAGGCGAAATGACCGGTGCAAAGGTCTCATCGTAATCAATTCTTCTCGATTGTGAATACCCCTTAGCAACAAGTCTTGCCTTATTTCGGTGATAACATTTTTCTCATCTCTCTTGTTCTTGAAGATCCATTTCGTACCAATTACGCCTTGATGACCTCGGGTCTGCATCTACTAGTTCCCATACTTCATTTCTCTCGAATCGCTCCAAATCCTCCTCGCATGGCTAGAATCCGGTTTATGCCTTGTAATGCTTCCTCTATTGTAGTTGGTTCCTTCATAGACGATAATAAAGAATACATGGCACTTTCACCAACTCGATGTCTAGTTTTAATTTTATCGACGGGTCTCCGATTATCGATCGGTTGGATGACCGGTTATCCAGTCCTTCATTACGATTTTTATGCTTTTTTTGAGAACATCGTCCGTTTCGATAAAAAATCTTATTACTAGCGATTGGGAGTGGTGCAGGGTTATGGTCCACTTGATAAGAACAAGTCTCAGCTGATGTTGGACTCATCATGTGCTGATGTCTGTTCGTGAGAACTTCAGAAGTTCCCCCTGAACCGGATGGTTCGATTCTTCTGCCTCAAATAAATCAAACTTTTTTCATCGACAGTTGTTCGTACCTTAGGATCTGATTGATCTGGTGAATCAGCTAGATCTGGAATGTAAATTGATACAGTTTCTGATCCTTTTTCCTTGATCGTTAGCTGATCCATTTTCTGAATATCGTGTTACGTAGATCGTACTTCTTGTTCTGAGGCAGATTTCTCTTGATCAGAAATGCTTCATCAAAGGGTACATGGGGTGTTTCTTCCACAATTAGGGTTCGGTTTGTTGTAGACCCTGAAAGCTTTGCTAGATGAGGAATACCCTAGAAATATACCCTCATCAGACTTGGCCTCAAAAGTCTTCAACTGACTTTTCCCATTATTGTGTATGAAACACTTACACCCAAAAACATGGAAGTAAGAAACACGAGGTTTTCTGCCCTTCCATAGTTCATAGGGTGTTTTGTAGTGAGCCTTAGTCGAGACATCCGCTCACAGTATGGCATGCAAAGGTTGATTGCTTCGTACCTTGAAACGGTTTGGTATCGCATGTTCAAATTAACATTGTTCGAAAGCAAACTTCTTTGAGAGTTCTGTTTCTCGCTTCACCTACTCCATTCTCATTTGTGGCGTCCTCGCACCGATGTTTCATGTCAGATACCAAACTTAGAGCAAAAATCAAGAATAAAAGAGTTCGTAAATTCGTACCTTTATCCGATCCGATTTTTACTACGGCGACTTACCCTTCTCATTTTGTAATCTTCTTAGCAACTTTCGGTATCTTGGTTGTCGCCTCATTCTTCTTATGTAAGAATATAACCCGTAAACTTGGAATAGTCATCCACGATTACGAGTGTATTTGCGTCCGTTGAGACCGACCGGTGTAATCGGGTCCAAACAGATCCATATGAAGCAAATGCAAGATTCTGCTTTGGATCTTTGGTCCCGAAATTCCTTTGAATGAAGCTTTGACTGTTTTCCCTTCCGATATGCAAAGACATGTCCGATCCTTTTGAGAACACTTCATTCGAAGTCCTTCCACTAGAGACATCCTAGCTATCTTATTAAGAGTTTTAAAGTTCGGATGGCTCATTCTTTTGTGCCAGAGCCAACTCGCTACTTTTGGAACTCTTAACAATCAAAGCACGATTTCTTGGACAACCTGCTTCCAATCACCGTAGATCGTCCCTTTTCTTGAACCAGTTAGCAAAATCTGTTGAAATGACTTCGATTCTTGATAGTACATTGATCGGTCGAGAACTCAACACTTTGAATCCGTTGTCGCAGAATTGTGAAACCGATAATAGGTTGTGCTTCATCCTTCGACATACGAGACTCCGCCATTTGTACATCATCATTCTCTAAGGTTAGAACCCTTTGGTATAACCAAAGTTATCATCACCGAAGAGTACACGCGGGCCTTTATGTTCTATGTAGGAACCGGCGGAGATGTTTGCTTCGGTCATGTGCCTTGAGCATCCACTATCGATGTACCAGATAGTTGCTTGCACACCTCCTTTGTTGGCCAGACCCACGCGAACCTGCAATCAGATCAGGCTTTAGGTACCCCTTTCGGATTGGGTCCTGAGGGGTTAGGTTTGGATTTGGGGATCCATACAAACCAGAGCACTTCTATTGTGATCGGTCGGATCGAAGGCCTGATTTGTCTCCCATACCTGTCAACATAATCATACTTATCCTTATATGCTTTCTGATTTGTATGATTACTTGTGTGAACCTTGGATGACTTAGAAGACTTATGATTTAACTTTTCAGGTTTGTCTTCTTTTTTATCCAAAGTGGTTCAAAAAGAAAGAGTCTAAATTTCTGACTATAGGGGTAGGTACGACTGCTACCATCAAAAGATTCATATCCTTTTCGCATAGATGGTTTTCGCAGTTTACCTGAAGCATGCTTATTAGGCAGCTGACCTTGACTGGGTCTCAGATTAGACTTCCCTTTTGTAGGTTGTCTTTTTCTCGATTCTCGATCATTGATCGAGGTTGAGGTCTCTTCGGAAGAACCGGGTTCTTCCGTTGATTCCTCGGCTGATGCTTTACCAGTTGGGGTCCATTTACTTCCCCTTTCTGGTTAGGCACTTGCCTTACCTGCTCAACTGGTCTCTTACCCCTATTAGATACAAGTTTAGCTTTTGGTGTGTCTTTTTCAGAAATTCGTCTGATTACACCTTTCTGAGATGAATCAGTCGGGGCTTTTGAGGATGTGGAGGGTTTCTTATAGCCAAGTCCTCCTTATCAATCTTCATTCAAAATAGGCGTTCATGTCTTGAACGGTTTTAGATGATTTTGAAAAAACCTCTATTTTCTTACGCAGATTATCCTCGAGGATTTCGGACTTTCATGCATTCTAATAGCTCATCGAATTTTGCTTGCAAGATTTTGAAGTCATCACTTTGTCTTTGTTAATATCACCATCGATCTTTGATCTGCTTTTCTGATCGAAGCTTTAACTTCGAGAATTTTAAATTCCTCGCCATTACCTTACGGCGTTTCACCGATCTAAGTTCGTGAGGCTTTTCTGAGATCATTTTCTTGACAAAGTCGATTATTTACGGTCCTCGACTTTATCATTCTCGGCTTCCACAATAGCATAAGTGTCTCTTGCATTGGAGAGATCTTCAAGCAATTGCTCGAGTAGAGTCAAGAGTCAATCTCCCCAAGAAGGTGTGCTAATGATAGCAGTGTAAAGCGAACGGCGGTTTGGAGGTTACCTCGACCGGTCCTCCCCGCCATCGGCGTAGTTCATCATCGTCGACGAGAATATCGATCTTCATTTTCATAGAAGTCGGCCAAGACCGCTAGGATCGGTGTGTCTTCTCTGAGGAGTATCCGGAGTCCTCGGAGGGCGATAAGAATCGTCAATTCTCGACGTGTCGGCAACCATGGCTCTTTCCGTCTCTATAGCGTTGTTCTCTTTTATTCCTCTTTTTCTTCCCTCTCTCTCGGCCAGTCAGTCCGGCGATGCGTGCTATAGTGACCTGGCTTCTCACAGTTGAAGCACGCTCCTTGATCCACCGAACTTTTTCTTCCAGGTGAATCACTCCGTCTGTATGACCTATCAGGTGACTTTCCTTTCTGATAGTGGTCTGAACTTCTACTGTCTGATTGATTTTCTCTTCTTTCCTTCGTCTGACTATCTCTTTTCCTTTCATCTCTGTGATCCCTCTGATCATCAGATCTGGTTCTTTCTGGAGATCTGTAGTCTGATCTCCTATCTCGTCCTCGGCTATGTTGATAGTCCTTATAAAATCTTCGATACTTACCAAGTTGTATGTCTGACTTCTCAAGCTTCCTGGTAAGCAGAGCGATCTGTTCTGCCTGACTTATTATATTTCCAATGGGTTCATTGGCCTTTGTTCTCTTCATCGTTGCTTTGAAAGCAATCGATTTTTGAGTCGAGGTTTCAAAGAGCACCTCGCCTTCATCGCCTTGACCTCTTTCAATCGTGTCGAACTCGTGAGCTTTAAGACTAAAGAACAAGCTACTAGGTTTCATTCTTGAAATGTCCCGCAATCTTTGATTACCGTGACCTTCATGTCCCACTTCTTGGTGAGAGACCTTAGGATCTTATAGTTGATATCTTTATCGACATCTCTACCAAGTTCTCGCTTGTTTATAGACATTGTAATTCTTCCATCGAGTTCGTTGATGGTTTCGTTGGGCAAAGATCTTGATTTCTCGAACTTCACCAGGTTAAACTTGAAGACGGTGTCTTTTATCTGCTTCATTTCCCTCGCAGATCTCAAACCAGAGTATCCCACATTGCTTTTCATGATTTGAGATACTTAATCTTTTCTTTGGTGACCTTATCCATTGTTTTCATGATAATATGTCTTGCAATGGTGTCCAGAGTATGCGCTTTTCTTTCTTCTGCGTCCATCGTATTTGGGCTTTTTCCGCAAAGACTTCTGTGGGAAAGTCCGGATCTCCTCCGATCGCAGATTGTCATAGTAAATGATGATGGGTCCTCTCTCGATGACTTCCATCATTCCGCCACTTGATCGAGCCTAGATGGTTGGACATATATATGGCCCCAATCTGATACTCATCGATTGAGAACTTCGCAGATCATGATACATACCGGACGTGTTATCCATCTTTGAGTGATTTTGGAAAATGAATGAGTTTTAAAAACGGTTTTTCAAGATCGGTTCACTTGACCACAATGACACGTAGTCATTGGTCGGAAGAACCAACCGCTTCCGATACCACTTGTAGGTCCCGAATCGGGTTATGTGAGGGCGTCTAGAGGGGGGGTGAATAGACTTCTTAAAAAACTTTTCATGCAAGATCAAAGTGTGAGAGCAGATAGCCCGATCGAGTGCGAGTGAATCGGTTTGGTCTCGATAACCAACTTATCAACGCTCGAAAACAGATCGGTTCGGTAACTATCGATTAACTCGATGTGTCGCGGAAGCTTAAGTTTTACCCGTGTGAAAAAACCAGTTTTGTATAAATCGATTCCAAGTTTTATCTTTTAATCGATGACGTAAATATCGAAAGTCCGATCGATCGTAAGCTTGGTGCTATCTCGATCTTAACTTAGAATGTATGCGCTTTTAAGATTGTGCGATGTGAGAGCGATTAATCAAAGCAAAGAAAGGCACACAAGATTTATAGTGGTTCGGACAAACCAGGTTCTCGTCCACTCTTCCCTTTCACAAAGGGGCACCAACTTAACCGACTTAACCGATCGGACTTAGTTTTGTGTGTTAGTCCAACACAAGACACCAACAGATGTTTTAAGAGTTCTCACTCAACCGATCCTGTAAATCAAGATTAGAAACCCTAGATCGAATCTTGCTAAACAACTTATCCTAACTTGGGGTTTGGGTAAGGTTGTTTAAGTTCCAACTATGAAATCTTTCCTTGCGTACAAGCAGCCTAATAGCTAGATGAAAAGATTTCTTGCTAAGAACTTATGGGATGAACACAATATAAAATAAGCTTGTTGTTGTGTTCTTCGTGCGGAAATCTGACTATAGTTTGAGCTTCTTGATTATGTTGTTTGTCCAAGCATTTCCGTGTTTCACTCTGAAGTGTGATCCCATATTTATAGACCTTGAAATCAAAGAGCCGTTGGAAAGCAATTTGAATTTCAGGCTATTTTAGGTAGACTTGCAGGCTTGATGTGACGTGCTTCAGGAACGGCATGGCCGAAGGCGTGAATGTGTATTTTATAGCCGTTTGAGAGAGCAACATCGAATCCCGCGAGTATCAGCTCTGTTCATACGTGTCTCTTCCTTATTGGATGGAAGCCTTGCTTTGCAGTGTTGTTCCTCCAACTAAGGTTGGTATTCTTCTTGTTTAGATCGCAGACGTATGATAAGATGAAACATCAGTTTTCATCTTATGAGCTGACCTGATCAGTCTGAACTGATCAGTCTACCTGATAGAGTCTTCTGGCGCCTGTTGACTTAGCTTCAACTGGCTGACTCCGGCTGATGTAGGTCTTCTGGTCTTATCTTCTGGAAGTCATCTGATCTTCTAGTATTCGAGGTTTGAGCTTCATGACTTCTGCTGAGTTATCTGACTAGATCAGTTCGATCTGATCTTCCGTTCTGGTTTAACGTTCTGCCCTGTCGGATATCAGCTTTCTTCTGATTCTTCAGATCTGACCTATACATATTGAGTTCCCCCTCAATATGTGACCTATCTATTACATCAGTTGTTTTATACAATCATTATCAACTGGTCTCCTATAGCAGTAATGGAAACATCAGTCAGCTAACAGGTCTGACTGGTCCTATTACATGTGTTTTTGGAACTTTTCATCAAAACTATAAATTTCCCAACACCAATGGACAGTTCGCTCGTGAATTGCCAGATTTAGAACCTCGCATAGGTTTCGAACCTATGGAGGTCGAAGATGAGCACCAGGGGTCGAAGATAGATCCCAGGTGGAAACAGAAGAAAAGACGAGCAACACCTGTCGAGCAGTTGGAGTCCGTCATGGCTGACTCGGTTAGACCAGACTTAGAAATTTTCTTCGGTTCAGAACTCCCATAACCACTCCGAACCGAAATGATATCGTATCTTTGAGCAAATTTGGATGTGTTTGCATGGTCGCATGAGGATATGGTGGGCATCGATCCTAAGCATGCATGCCATCACCTCAATATCAACCCAACCCAAGTCCCAATAATTCAGAAACGAAGAAAATTCGGTCCGGAGAAATATTCAGCTTTGGATGCCGAGGTTAAAAAGTTGCTCGACAATAAGCTTATCCGGGAAGTCAAATGCCCGGAATGGCTAGCAAACCCTGTGCTTGTCCGAAAACCAAATGGAACTTCGAGGTTATGCATAGACTTCACCGATTTAAACAAGGCGTGCCCCAAAGACAATTTTCCCGTACCACACATCGATTATTTGGTTGACAATACTGCGGGGCATGAGCTTATGACGTTTATGGATGCATTTGTCGGGTACCATCAAATCCCCATGCATCCCAACGATCAAGAAAGCACTTCATTCTACAACGGAAAAAACATGTATTGTTGGAAACGTATGCCCTTTGGGTTAAAGAATGCCGGAGCAACATATCAAAGGCTGGTGAACAAGATGTTCGACGAACACATAGGGCAGACGGTTGAGGTGTACATCGACGATATTGTGGTCAAAAGCGAGCATAAAGAAGACCACCTCACCCACCTAACACAGACGTTTGATATCCTTCGAGCGTATAACATGAAGTTAAACCCAAAAAAATGTAGTTTCGGAGTTCATTCGGGAAAATTTCTCGGACATATGGTCAGCCAACGAGGGATCGAGGCGAATCCATCGAAGATTCAAGCTATACTCGACATGCAAGCACCCAGAAATGTGAAAGAGGTTCAAAAGTTAATTGGACGTTTGGCTTCCATGAATCGGTTTATCTCTCGAACAGGAGATAAATGTAAGCCTTTCTTTGACGCATTAAAGAAAGGGAGATTTCTGTGGACAAAACATTGCCAAAGTGCGTTTGAGTCACTAAAACAATATCTGACGAATACTCAAACATTGTCCAAGCCTGTCCCAGGCGAGCAACTTTACTTGTACCTTGCTGCCTCAGAGCACGCGGTCAGCGCTGTACTCATTCGAGCAGAGGGTGCTGTACATTTGCCTGTTTATTATGTAAGTCAAGTACTCAAGGAGGCCGAGCTTCGGTACCCCCCATTGGAGAAACTTGCGTTTGCTCTCATTATGAGTGTCTACAAACTGCGACCATACTTTTTCAACCATTCAGTTGAGGTGCTAACCACTTTTCCACTATGTCAAGTTCTCCATCGACCAGATACGTCGGGCAGATTGCTTAAGTTGGCGGTGGAGTTAGGCCAATTTGACATTACATTTGCCCCGCGTACAACAATTAAGGGTTAGACTATGGCCGATTTCATGGTTGAATTAACATATCCACAATTGCCTGAAAAAGGCGTTGATCAACCATGGCACATGTACGTAGATGGTTCGTCAACGCTCGAGAGCCGGAGCAGGCGTAGTTCTCATCAGCCCAACCCGACAAACCTTTACGATAGCCATTCGTTTTTATTTCCCAGCTACCAATAATGAAGCAGAGTACGAAGTTTTGATTGCTGGGTTACATATGGCTATGACAATGGGAATCCAAAAGTTAATGATTTACAGCGATTCCCAGATAATCGTATACCAAGTACTAGGCGAGTATGAAGCCCGAGGCGAGCAGATGATACAATATCAGCAGCTAGCGAAGGAACTTCTTGAGCAGTTTGAACAAGTCTACATTGAACAACTTCCTCATCTAGACAATTCTTTTGTCGACGCCTTGGCACGGTTGGCAACAGCAGAAGGGGTGACTAACACAACGGACATTGTGGTCGTCACAACCTGTTCGCCATCCGTTCCAAGAGTTATGGTCACCCATACAGCAATTGCACAAGAAACTTAGATGACTCCAATTTTAAACTACCTTCTAAATGGTATCCTCCCCGAAAGTAAGGCGCAAGCTACTCGCCTCAGGTTACAAGCTGCTCGGTACACTATTCTGGATGGACATTTGTATAAAAGAGGTTTTTCTCTTCCATTATTAAAATGTCTTACTTCCGAAGAAGGTCACGTGATCCTAGAGCAGATTCATGCGGGGGCATGCGGAAACCAGGTGGACAGGTTTTGGCATATAAAACAATCAGACAAGGATATTATTGGCCTACACTCAAGAAAGATTCTTTCGCTTATGCTCGCTCATGTCATAAATGTCAAGTATATGCCCCACTTATTCATAGCCCCCCTGAAGAACTAGTGTCTGTATACAGCCCATGGTCGTTTGCCAAGTGGGGAATCGACTTGATTGACCCTTTTCCCACCGGCACGTCGGGGGTAAAGTACGTCGTGGTCTCTGTCGATTATTACACTAAGTGGGCAGAAGCCGAAGCTATTGTAAAGGCCACCGAACAAAGAATGTGGAATTTTGTTTGGAAAAATATTATTTGTCGATTTGGGCTTCCTCAATTATTAGTGATGGATAACGGCAAGCAGTTTGATGGGAGTGAATTCCGACAGAATTGTACTCGTTGGGGAATAAAAAAACATTATTCTACTTCGTATTATCCTCAGTCAAACGGACAAGTCGAAGCCGTTAATAAAATCATCAAGCATACCCTCAAGGCTAAACTTGATAATTCCAAGGGGGGAGGATGGGCTGAAGAGTTACCAGAAATTTTATGGGCATATCTTACTACTTTCAGAACATCGACTACAGAAACCCCATTTGCTCTGGCGTTTGGTGCGGAGGCTGTTATACCAGTAGAAGTGGAGATTCCGAGCCACAGGACTATGTGTTTTGGCGAACACACCAACGATCAGGCACTTGCTTTAAGTGCGAATCTACTGGAGGAAAAACGATTAGAGGCCGATTTCAAGAATGTGATGTATAAGCAAAGGTTTGAGAAATTTTACAACTCTAGGGTTCGAACTCACAGGTTTAATGTTGGTGAGCTCGTTTTAAGACGAGCAAAGGGGGTGCCAGGTGGTGTGTTCGGCCAAGCCTGGGAAGGACCTTTCCGGGTGTTGGAGCGTTTGTCAAACGGGGCGTATGATTTGGAAGATTTAAATGGAGTTCCGTTGTCTTATTCATGGAATGCATCAAATTTGAAAAAATATTATCAGTAAGGGCGAGCATGATCGATAGTTAGAAGTTAGAACACAAGCTTGTGTTCTCTTGTGAGCAAAGACACAGAGCGATCGCGAGACAAACGAAGTGACCACTCGCGAATATTCTTTTAGAACGAGCAAGGCGACCAGAATGATCGAGCATAAGATACCGGACACAGAGTTTTGAATCCTACCAAAGGGATTGTTTCAACATTATTGAGGCTTGAAACTACATGTCAACACAAGGTAAAAGCAAATGGCAACTCAGCGAGGTACGTGTCACGCTTTTAATCGGAAGTGGCAAGAGCAGGACAGATGTCAATCCGAGGTGATAGACTGGGAGGGCCAGCACCAACTAGCCATGCTAGCACCAGTTTAGTGTAGTAGTATAAATAGGCATGTCGATAGCCGAAGAAAGACAAGAAACAAGATAGAAAAAGGGAAAAAATTACTACAAAACAATAGAGAAAAACTTGTTTATCGGAATTTGGTTGGTTTGATATGCCTCAGACGTAGTTCGTGACACCGAGTTGGGCAATTATTTTGCTGGATCAATCATGTGTCTCGGCTCTTGCTCTGGTACGAGCTCTAAATCCCGTATCTCAGCCGCGGAGCAAAATACTTTGGCTTCGATTTGGAAAAGCCAATCCGAATCGAGGGAAGTATTTTCTTCCAGATTGGGTATGATCATTCCGAGCACATGGTGGTGCTCGCTACGGGTCCAAGTTGCTCGACAAGTTTGTGGTCGCCACTTCACGTTCCCCACTACTTATGCAGTAGTAAATCACAAGGTCCCCTCGCATCCCAAAAATCTCCTCCTTGGAGGTTGTGTGCCGACGCACTTTCACAAAGTAACGTGCGGACGCTGATGCTCAGGCATCCGTGATTGACCTGGACAAATAATCGGATGCATGGTTAAGGGGGGAAGTTGGTGCGAGCAGATGTTAGGAAAGATGACGAATAGATGCTTATGCTCGCACCAGGTTTAGGCGAGCAAGATTGCTCGCCATATGCTCAGGACAACAGCTGGCCGCATAATCATAGCTTGCCCATGAAGGCGAACACTGCTGTTGTTGCTGGTCTTGAGCACAACTATTAAAGAATAAAGGGTGAGATGAAAAGGTGGACTTCTTCCGAGCGTCTCTACATAACGATCTCGGACGAGGTGTCGGTAGCTCATACTCGCCCTAATTCAAATAAAGATTGAGACCGGACAAAACATATGACAAATATCTTGAACGCTAGTCAAGTTGTAAGTTGAAAACAAGTGTAGGTCCCGAACGGGTTATGTGAGGGCAGAAGTCTAGAGGGGAGGGGTGAATAGACTTAAAAAACTTTTTTTTCTTGATCAAAGTGTGAGCAGATAGCCTGATCAGAGTGCGAGTGAATCAGTTTGGTCTGATAGCCAACTTACTGAACGCCTGAAAACAGATCAGTTCGGTAACTATCAGATTAACTGATGTGTGCGGAAGCTTAAGTTTTACCCGTGTGAAAAACCAGTTTGTATAAATCAGATTCCAAGTTTTATCTTTTTAATCAGATGACAGAAATATCAAGTCCGATCAGATCAGAAGCTTGGTGCTATCTGATCTTAACTTAGAATATGTATGCGCTTTAAGATTGTGCGATGTGAGAGCAAGTTAATCAAAGCAGTAAAGGCACACAAGATTTATAGTGGTTCGGACAAACCAGTCCTACGTCCCACTCTTCCCTTTCACAAGGGGCACCAACTTAACCGACTTAACCGACTGGACTTAGTTTTGTGTGTTAGTCCAACACAGTACACCAACAGATGTTTTAAGAGTTCTCACTCAACCGATCCTAAATCAATCTAGAAACCCTAGATCGAATCTTGCTAAACAACTTATCCTAACTTGGGGTTTGGGTAAGGTTGTTTAAGTTCCAACTATGAAATCTTTCCTCATGCATGCAAAGCTGTTCTAATAGCTAGATGAAAAGATTTCTTGCTAAGAACTTATGGGATGAACACAATATAAAATAAGCTTGTTGTTGTGTTCTTCGTATGAAAAATCGACTATAGTTTGAGCTTCTTGATTATTTTGTTTGTCCAAGCATTTCAGTATTACACTCAAGTGTGATCCCATATTTATAGACCTTGAAATCAAAGAGCCGTTGGAGAGCAATTTGAATTTCAGTTATTCTAGGTAGACTTGCGGGCTTGATGTGACGTCTTGAGAACGGCATGGCCAAAGGCGTGAATGTGTATTTTATAGCCGCTTTGAGAGAGCAACATCGAATCCCGCGCGAGTATCGGCTCTGCTCATACGTGTCTCTTCCTTATTGGATGGAAGCCTTGCTTTTGCGTTGTTGTTCCTCCAACTAAGGTTGGTATTCTTCTTGTTTAGATCGCAGACGTATGATAAGATGAAACATCGGTTTTTCATCTTATGAGTGACCGATCGATCTGAACCGATCGACCTATCCGATAGAGTCTTCGGCGCTGTTGACTTAGCTTCAACCGGGCGACTCCGGGCCGATGTAGGTCTTCCGGTCTTATCTTCCGGAAGTCATCCGATCTTCTAGTATTCGAGGTTTGAGCTTCATGACTTCACCGAGTTATCCGACAAGTTCGATTCGATCGATCTTCCGCTCGCTTTAACGCTCGCCGGATATCGAACTTTCTTCGATTCTTCAGATTCGACCTATACATATTGAGTCCCCCCTCAATATGTGACCTATCTATTACATCGGTTGTTTTATACAATCATTATCAACCGGGTCTCCTATAGCAAGAAATGGAAACATCAATACCTAATGTGTCCGATCGGTCCTATTACATGTGTTTTTGGAACTTTTCATCAAAACTATAAATTTCCCAACAATTTCCCCCTTTTTGATGAAACCAAAACACCTGAGAAACCAAACAATTGATAAGTATAGAACAGTTAAAGAGCAAGTAATCAGAAGACAAAGAGATTTTGTCTTGGGATCAGAAAAATAAACTTTTCATTAGGTATGTTGATTACATGTTACATCAGAAAAGTTTTGAATTTAAAAAGCAGCTGATCCCTAGACGTCTTCTGATTCTTCACTCCTTGGGCTTGTATCCTTCTGGCATTTCTCTTTGGTCTTGTGGAACGTTGAAAATCTGATAGAGTTTCCATTTGACATCAGTTGCCTGCACTTGATCAGTTATATGCGATTTGCTCAAGATGTCAAAGTAGAATCTCTCAAATGCCAGTCTGTCAAATGAGCCATCTGCCTTCTTCGAGTATACTAGCATATCAAACTCCTGGCGAGATATTTTTACATTCATAAGTTTGGCCTCATTTTCCGAGATACTTGAAAGTCCGATATTTATTCTCAGAACCGGTTGAGGAACTCATCATCCGGTGATTCTTCTTGTGGAACAAGATCAAGGACAAAAGCATCTAGAAGCCATTCACTTCGATCTTATTCCATTCCTCAAACCTCTTAGCGTGTCAGGCAAAGTTTTTTTTGGTATGATCTCGCCGACTTTTGCCCGCAACCGAGGTTCTCGTGCGATTTTCCAAATAATCCTTTCTTAGCCCTTGATTCAAGCTTCCGTTTCAACCCTTCTGCTTGTGCCGCTTTTTCGCCCTTCTTTCTTCTTCATCATCCGCTTTTTGGACAATCTTACAAAGCTAGCCTTATCACCAGATCGACTAGCCGTGGCTTCCGTGACTTTCCGGTCCGAGTAATCGGTCCAGATTTTGATGTCCCAAAGACCCGCAGCAGCCTTTTCTTGCGATTGATCCCTGGCCTTATCCGTATGAATCGATCTTCGATGTGTCGGGTTTGGTTTCTCGATCCTTCCCCCTTTTGGTTTGATCAAAAAGTCGCATTGAGGTGGGAAGTCGAGAACCAAAGTTGATCGATAATGCCTCGATTTAGATCTTTAGCGAGATAAACCTCAAGCTTGAGTCATAGGGTTCTCGAATAGCTTGTAATCACCGGCTTCTTGGCGCTTTCCATTGTAGCAGCAGAGTGTCCAAATCATTTTGTCAAATTTCTCTTCCGATAACTCGAGCCTTTTCTCGAGCGTCGAAAAAGAAGATTGATTTTGATCCACCGCTTTGAAATTTTGTCATCAACTGATTTTGTAAGCTCAGCAGATATGGTGGTCATGGATTGGGAGAACTGATCTCTGATTGCTTCGATTTGTTTGAGACTAATTTGTCTCTGATCAGTTAGCACTCCCTCAATCTCTTCTTTCAGGAGATCTTTGAGACAAGATCTGATCTCCGGTTGATCAGTGGTGATTTGAGATGTAGGAATTGATCCATCACTTGATCAGGTTCGGTTGTTTGTGCCTCCTCCGGTGGTTGGTCGTGAACTGCAGCACCAGTTCCACTTTCATCGGCAGCCTCCTGCATTCTCCATTTCAAATACTCGCTTTTGAGCTTCTTGAGCAGTCTCCAGCTCTTCTTCTTCCGGCAATTCCAACTTCCTGTGGATCAGAGCTTTCACAGATTTATCGGATATTAGCTCAGCTGGTGATCCCACTTTGGCAGACTTCCTCATATCGAAGTCAAAATCTGCGAACTCATCCGCACCACCCATCTGTTCAACAAGTAAAATAAGATCTGAGAAGCTTTTTAATCTGAGATCTCTCCAGGTGAGGATCTCCATGACTTCTTCTCTGATAGCAGGATGGGCGACCAGTTGTGGATACGTCTCATCAATCTCTCGTTCAATTCTTAGTCTGACCATTTTTCCAGTGATGGTCTTTGTTGATCTGGATACAGGAATTATCTGTCCAGATTCTGTTGGATGAGATGTGGAAGCTTCTGGTTGTGCTTGAGTCGGCGGAAGTTGTCTGATTGGTTCGACCTGCAGTGGTTCTGCTGTAGTGGCAGTTGTATCTGGTTCAGGTTCATGAGCAGGTGAACTAGCAGGAGAGACATGCTCAGCAGCCTTTAGTCTGAGCGGTGAATCAACTCGAGGTTGAGGAGAAGGAGATTTATCAGCTTGTGCTTCTACCTCGGATCGTTTCCGCGAGCCCTCGGGTTGAGAAGCTTGCCTGTCTCGATTCGTTCTTTGTTAGCATAGAACACTGCTACGGGCGCTTTTCTTCTTCTGACTCATCTTCTAGTGCTAGAGTCATGGTAGCTTGCTTTGCCTTTTTTGGCCTCTTCTCCTGGGCCTTCACCAGTTTTTGTTTCTTTTTCGTGGAGCAACTGGTGTGGATGAGGGCGGCTTCTTTGCTCTTTCCTTTCTTCAGTTTTGTTGGAGTGGGCTCCTTGTCATCGTCTGGTGGCCCATATATAACTGAAGTTGATGAGAGGAAGGCATTGTAGGACTTCAGTCCATTCTGATTCCATTCAGCGCTTGGCAGTTTGTCCTTCAATATAACTGCAACCTTGTTGAGATTGCTGATTCTCTTTTTCAGAAAGACCTGCCTGGATTCATTGACTCCAAATTTTTTCGTGTTCTTGGAGCAAGATGGCTTTCAGAAGCCGTGCCAATTGATGTTCTCGAGCCCCATCAATTATTGCTTTGCCATCTTTGTACATTTTGACCGATGTGAGAGCATCCGGCTAAATGAGATTCCCATGATCGTTCTTGATGTAATGTCAAACAACAACCTGTACTTTCTTTTGAGCATTGGCCCGATGAATCCGGCTTTTCGATGTTTGTCCGCCTCTCTAAGAGCTCCTCTCGATTTCTTCGTCCTCATTCTCCCCTCAGTGTGCGGTGAGATTCGCCCTTTTGGTAAGTCAATGCACGAAAGTGATGTCCGCATTTGTCGATCGATTTCTTCTCCGTTGACCGACGATATCGATTCGTCTCTCGGATTTTCTCAGATCCACACTCAAATTCTCGCAGAATTGTAGTGCCTCATCTTACATCATCACGGATTGCAAAGGAGCGAGCAATATGTTTCGATCCGGCCTTCTTGAAATTTGTTCCACCTCCATGGATTCAAGATCCTCAGTGGTTCCAAACTGAACGAACTTATCCTCAAAGATCTTCGTTGCCAGCTCCGCATAGTTGCACATGATCTTTCCTAGTCCATGAGTGGCCATCTACAGGTGAGATAGACTCATTAATTTTGTGCATAATCAATATCAATATCATATCAAGGAAAAACAAGAGGGCAATGAAGCATAAATTCAAAAAACAACTTTTGAAATCAACGTTTTTATCGGAAAGAAAGATTCATCATTAAGTTTAAAAGAAAGTATTACCAGATTCAAATTTTCAGAGATGATTTTGAACTCTAAGAAATCGTTTTTGAAACGATAGAGAAAATTTGAAGTTTTTCAGTGATAATAATGCAAGTTTGTGAAACAGAAAAACTCTGGTAAGGTTTGATGAATCTTATATAGAGGCGGAGGGAAACAATAAGACAAGATTTGGAAGATCAAACGTTTTGAAAAGATTGTACGCTCAGATTTAGCGGTTTTGATCGTAGGGTCGAAAAACGCACGCATAAAAAAAAAAACTTTTGGATTTAAAAAAGCACGATCAAATAGCGCTTAATACATGTACCCCACGTCCACATTAAATGATTTGCAGAGTACACGCCACAAGGATAGTGGGTACAAGAAGGGCAAATAATATCGATACGATCCGATAAATAAGTAAAGAACAAGAGAAAAGAGATCGATGTCGGGTTGGTGATATATAGTAATCACCAATATTACTTGTCAATGTTGATTCCACTTGTTGATCTTAATCATTCTCGCTTAAGCCTTAAGAAATTTCCCAACCGATCCTTTCAACCGATCTTCTCCGGTTGATCGATTTGTTGAAACTTCAAGCTTAATGATCTTTCCTTGAGTACGTCTGATTTCCCTTTTGATCCTCCTTGATCAGTTGAAGTTCCCCCTTCAACTGATATTTCTGACATAGACTGATATATCTGATTTGTTGGAGTTTCAAGCTCAGCTGATCTCTCTCATCTGATCATACTCGTAAGTAATCAGATTTTGGTTGACCTCATCTGATTCTTTTCAGATTAAGCCAATTCTTGGGATAAGTGTTACCGCCAAAACTTAGTCTAGAGTAGTAGCTTCTATTCCCTAAGTAGGCGTGATTTGACATGCGTAAATATCGTCTGAATCTCTCGATATGTCAATCAACCGTAAATTTATCCAATTATCAACGTGATTTCTACATCATGTCCTTTTGATGCAAATTTCTGATAGGCTTCTTGAAATGGAAATTGCATTTGCATCCTTGCTTGGCCTCTATAAATTGGACCAATGTTTTACACAACATCACCCATTCACCATACTTATCTTCTTTGTAAGAATCATGTATCTTGGTGAACCCTTGTTTCCTATGAGAGACTTAAAAACACTTTTACACCCTTTTTATATGGTTTCACCTTCTCAAATCAACCCTTTGATCCCTTATTGTTGTTTTCTTCATCATCTTCGATTTCACATACGATTGTTCAAGAAAGCTTCTCTACCACCGTATGCGGATCTGGCTTTGCTGCAACCGAGAAGACACTTCTCCTAACCGTATGCACCTTGTGTGTCTATCTCGATGACGAATCCGTAACCATCGGACTTAGTTCGGTATAAAACATGCAACACATGTGCCCATGAGATCTGACGACCAACTCTTTGGCACACGTGCTCCATTTAAACTTTGGAGAGCCCTACTACTCTCCTTTTTAGGGCTCCCCGGCTTAAGAATCCTATCAAGGTCATTGTCGCTCCATTTTTCTTGATCTTCACTTTTTATGCGCCTTGGGATTTTGTTCTTTAAAGCCTCTCTCACCCCTTGTTAAGTGGGGGAAAATGAGAGTTTAAAATCTCTCTCTTTCCTTCACTTCTGGGGTTAGGATGAAGGTTTAGGGTTATAGGTTTAGGATTTTGGTTAACATTTATGTACTGACCTCCGGGTCTTCTTGTACTTGTAACTCGTAATGTAACCTCACCTTCGGTTTTTATCAATGAAAAGTTCTCATTATTTCATCGTTGTGTAAATTCACCTTTCTTATGCGATTGTTAGCTCTTAATCTCTGAATCTTGCTTGTTGAATATCAGCTAAATCGATTCACAAAGAAATACTATAACCAAATTGATTTAATCAGATAATCCTTTAAACTGAGCATTTTCCTTTAATCTGATAAACCTTGAATCTGATCAGTTCCTTTAAAACCGATAGACTTTAAAATCGATAAACTAAAATCGATCGATTCCTTTGGATCCGGTAGCGTATAAGTCCGATCGATTTTTGCTTATCGCCTCTTTGAGATCGCTTAAGATACCAAACTCAACCGATTTCTCTCGATCCGTTAATCTCTTAACCCAAATAGTTCGAGAACATTCCATCAAACATTTTAGGTGACTTTTCTCCAAGATCTAGAAGTCCTAGCTCATTGCATAAATCTCTCGAATCGATCTCAAATGGTGGCTTGGTTAGAATATCGCCTTTACAGATATCAAGATGAATCTTTTCCATTCGATATTCTTCTTTTCAACGTGATCTCTTATAAAGTGGTGTCCGACATCCACATGCTTGCATCTTGTATGTAGAACCGGATTCTCGAAAGTGATTGCAATAAAGACTATTATCGCGGCCGCAATATAGGCACGCTTTTTAGCTACAATGTTGTAATCCTCACCGCCGATCGAGCCAGAGCGAGCGATTGGGAACAACAACTTCCTGCGACCATATATTCTCGCTTCGCTTGTAGATGTCGAATCGATGTCTCCGCTTTTTGAAAACCACGAGATCGGGCTTTTACTTCCTAAGAACCGACATGTTCCCGAGGTTGATTTTTTCGTCGATCTTGCAACCTCCATAATCGTAATCGTAATACCCACTAAGTTCTAGATTATCATCTCGATGGGTAGAATAAACCAAGGTTTATTGTTCCTTCAGATACTTAAGAATCCGCTTAGTCGCTTTTAGGTGGTCGATCATTGATTTGCTTGAAATCCGCACATACACCCATCAAGCAAAAGTGATATATCCGGTCTGGCCGGCAACGGTATAATAGAGATCCAATGAGAGCCCTATATTCCTTCCGATTTGTTTTCGACCAAATTTCATCCGATCCATCTTGAATCCAAATATCATAGGAATTTTGGCTTCCTTACTATTTTGAACTCCAAACTTAGCCAATAGATTCCTAGTGTACTTTTGCTTGGCGTATGATGAATATCCTTCAGTATTTTGTTTAACTTGGAGACCTAGAAAGTAATTCATCCGACCCATCATGGACATCTCAATTTCCCTTGCATCGGTTTTTTCAATCTTTCACATAGGCTCTTGTTAGGAGATCCGAAGATGATGTCGCCCACGAAATCAAACCATCGTAATATCTTCTCCATCTTCTATTCTCAATAAGGTTATGTCCATCGCCTTTAGTGAACCCACTTTCAATCAAGAACCGAGAGAGTGTATCATACCAAAGCTCATGAACTGTTTTCAGCCCATAAAAAGAGCTTTTTCTTAAACGATACACTTGGTTGCCCTTTTCAAAGCCCGGAGGTTGTTCGACATAAACTTCCTCCGCTAGTACCCCCGCTTAAGAAAGCACTCTTTACGTCCATCCGATACACAAAGAACCCTCCTCTGGGAAGCATATGCCGAAAACCCGAATGGGCTTCAAAGGCGGCGATCGTGCAAAGGTCTCATCGTAATCAATTCCTTCGATTGGAATACCCCTTAGCAACAAGTCTTGCCTTTTTTCGGTGATAACATTTTTCTCATCTCTTGTTCTTGAAGACCCATTTCGTACCAATTACGCCTTGATGACTCGGGTCTCGTCTACTAGTTCCCATATTCATTTCATTTCTCTCGAACTGCTCCAAAATTCCCTCCGCATGGCTAGAATCCAGGTTGCGTCTTGTAATGCTTCCTCTATTGTAGTTGGTTCCTTCATAGACATAACAAAGAATACATGGGCACTTTCACCAACTGATGTCTAGTTTTAATTTTATCGACGGGTCTCCGATTATCGATCGGTTGGATGACCGGTTATCCAGTCCTTCGCTTTGATTTGGCGTCGGTTTTGAGAACATCGTCCGCTTCGATAAAATCTTATTACTAGCGATTGGGAGTGGTGCAGGGTTATGGTCCACTTGATAAGAACAAGTCTCAGCTGATGTTGGACTCATCATGTGCTGATGTCTGTTCGTGAGAACTTCAGAAGTTCCCCCTGAACCGGATGGTTCAGTTGCTACTGTCTCAGCTGAATCAGCTTTTTCATCGACAGTTGTTCGTACCTTAGGATCTGATTGATCTGGTGAATCAGCTAGATCTGGAATGTAAATTGATACTGATTTACGATCCTTTTCCTTGATCGTTAGGCGATCCATTTTCCTCAATATCGTGTTACGTAGATCGTGTACTTCTTTTCTCGAGGCGATTTCTCTTGATCAGAAGATGCTTCATCAAAGGCTACATGGGGTGTTTCTTCCACAATTAGGGTTCGTTTGTTGTAGACCCTGAAAGCTTTGCTAGATGAGGAATACCCTAGAAATATACCCTCATCAGACTTGGCCTCAAAAGTCTTCAACTGACTTTTCCCATTATTGTGTATGAAACACTTACACCCAAAAACATGGAAGTAAGAAACACGAGGTTTTCTGCCCTTCCATAGTTCATAGGGTGTTTTGTAGTGAGCCTTAGTCAGGAGACATCTGCTTCACTGCGATGGCATGCAAACGTGTTGATTATACCTTGAAACGGTTTGGTATCGCATGTTCAATTAACATTGTCCGAAAGCAGCTTCTTTGAGAGTTCTGTTTCTCCGCTCACGCCTACTCCATTCTCATTGTAGGCGTCCTCGCACTGATGTTTCATGTCAGATACCAAACTTAGAGCAAAAATCAAGAATAAAAGAGTTCGTAAATTCAATACCTTTTATCCGATCCGATTTTTACTACTGTGACACCCTTCTCATTTTGTAATCTTCTTAGCAACTCCGGGTATCTTGGTTGTCGCCTCATTCTTCTTATGTAAGAATATAACCCGTAAAACTTGGAATAGTCATCCACGATTACCAGAGTGTATTTAAGTCCGTTGAGACCGACCGTGTAATCGGGTCCAAACAGATCCATATGAAGCAAAACGTTAAGATTGGCCGATCTTTGGTCCTAAATTCCTTTGAATGAAGATTTGACTGTTTTTCCCTTCCGACATGCAAAGACATGTCCGATCCTTTGAGAACACTTCATTCGGAAGTCCTTCCACTAGAGACATCCTAGCTATCTTATTAAGAGTTTTAAAGTTCGATGGCTCATTCTTTTGTGCCGAGCCAACCGCTACTTTTGGAACTCTTAACAATCAGCACGATTTTGGACAACAACTGCTCCAATCACCGTAGATCGTCCCTTTTCTTGAACCAGCTTAGCAAAAATCTGTTTGAGTGACTCGATTCTTGATAGTGCATTGATCGTTCGAGAACTCAACACCGAATCCGTTGTCGCAGAATTGTGAAACCGATAATAGGTTGTGCTTCGGACCTTCGACATACGAGACTCCAGCCATTTGTACATCATCATTCTCTAAGGTTCAACCCTTTGGTATAACCAAAGTTATCATCACCGAAGAGTACACGCGGGCCTTTCGTTCTATGTAGGAACCGAGGAGATGTTTGCTTCCAAATATGTGCCTTGAGCATCCACTATCGATGTACCGGATAGTTGCTTGCACACCTCCTTTGTTGGCCGACCCACGCCAACCTCGCAATCGATCGGGCTTTAGGTACCCCTTTGATTGGGTCCCGAGGGGTTAGGTTTGATTTGGGGATCCATACAAACAGAAAGCACTTCTATTGTGATCGATCGATCGTAAGGCCCGATTTGTCTCCCATACTTGCCAACATAATCATACTTATCCTTATATGCTTTCTCGATTTGTATGATTACTTGTGTGAACCTTGGATGACTTAGAAGACTTATGATTTAACTTTTCAGGTTTGTCTTCTTTTTATCCAAAGGGTTCAAAAAGCAAAGAAATTCTAAATTTCTGACTATAGGGGTAGGTACGACTGCTACCATCAAAAGATTCATATCCTTTTCGCATAGATGGTTTTCGCAGTTTACCTGAAGCATGCTTATTAGGCAGCTGACCTTGACTGGGTCTCGATTTACTTTCCTTTTGTAGGTTGTCTTTTTCGATTCTCGATCTGTTGATCGTTGAGGTCTCTTCTTCGAAAGAACCGGTTCTTCCGTTGATTCCTCGGCTGATGCTTTACCAGTTGGGGTCCATTTATGTTCCCTTTCTGGTTAGGCACTTGCCTTACCTGCTCAACTGGTCTCTTACCCCTATTAGATACAAGTTTAGCTTTTGGTGTGTCTTTTTTTTCGAATTCCCGATTACACCTTTCTGAGATGAATCAGTCGGGGCTTTTGAGGATGTGGAGGGTTTCTCATAGCCAAGTCCCTCCTTATCAATCTTTATTCGAAAATAGGCGTTCATGTCTTGAACGGTTTTAGATGATTTTGAAAAAACCTCTATTTTCTTACGCAGATTATCCTCAGAGGATTTCAGACTTTCATGCATTCGGAATAGCTCATCGAATTTTGCTTGCAAGATTTTGAAGTCATCGACTTTGTCGTTCGTTAATTGCCATCTGATCTTTGATCTGCTTTTCCTGATCAGAAGCTTTAACTTCGAGAATTTTAAATTCCTCAGTTACCTTCTGAGCAGTTTCAGCTGATCTAAGTTCAGAGGCTTTTCTGAGATCATTTTCTTCAGCAAGCTGATTATTTCTGGTCCTCAGCTTATCATTCTCAGCTTCCACAATAGCATAAGTGTCTACTGCATTGGAGAGATCTTCAAGCAATTGCTCGAAAGTAGAAATTGCCAGTCAATCTCCCAGCCGGGTGTCTTAATGATAGCAGTGTAAAACGAGCAGCGAGGTTTGGAGGTTACCTCGGTGGTCCTCCACAGCCATCGGTGAGTTCATCATCGTCGGCGAGAATATCGGATCTTCATTTTCATAGAAGTCGACGCCTTTGCTGTCGGCGAAGTCTTCTCTGAGAGGAGTATCCGGAGTCCTCGGAGGCGGATAAAAGTCGTCAATTCTGACGTATCGGCAACCATGGCTCTTCTATCTCTATAAGCGTTGTTCTCTTTTGTTCCTCTTTTCTTCCCTCTCTCTACCGGCGTCCGGTGCAGGCGATGCGTTATAGTGACACGGCTTCTCCGCTTGAAACGCCCCTTGATCCACCGAACTTTTTCTTCCGGAAATCACTCCGTCAGATGACCCTATCGGTGACTTTCCTTTCGATAGTGGTGCGAACTTCTACCGTCGATTGATTTTTCTTCTTTCCTTCGTCCGTCGACTATCTCTTTTCCTTTCATCTCTCGTGATCCCTCCGATCATCAGATCTGGTTCTTTCTGGAGATCTGTTGTCTGATCTCCTATCTCATCCTCGGCTATGTTGATAGTCCTTATAAAATCTTCGATACTTACCAAGTTGTATGTCTGACTTCTCAAGCTTCCTGGTAAGTAGAGCGATCTGTTCGGCCTGACTTATTATATTTCCAATGGGTTCATTGGCCTTTGTTCTGCCATCGTTTGCTTTGAAAGAATCGATTTTGAAGTCGAGGTTTCAAAGAAAATCCTCGCCTTCATCGCCTTTGACCTCTTTCAATCAGTCGAACTCGTGAGCTTTAAGACTCAAGAACAAGCTACTAGGTTTCATTCTTGAAATGTCCTGGCAATCTTTGATTACCGTGACCTTCATGTCCCACTTCTTGGTGAGAGACCTTAGGATCTTATAGTTGATATCTTTATCGACATCTCTACCAAGTTCTCGAAGCTTGTTTATAGACATTGTAATTCTTCCATCGAGTTCGTTGATGGTTTCGTTGGCAAAGATCTTCGGTTTCTCGAACTTCACCAGTTCGGCTTGAAGACGGTTGTCTTTTATCTGCTCATTTCCTCGCAGATCTCAAATAGTATCCCACATTGCTTTCGCAGATTTGAGATACTTAATCTTTTTTTTTGGTGACCTTATCCATTGTTTTCATGATAATATGTCTTGCAATGGTGTCCAGAGTATGCGATTTTCTTTCTTCTGCGTCCATCGTATTGGGCTTTTTTTTTTGCACAAGACTTCCCGTGGAAAGTCCGGATCTCCTCCGATCGCAGATTGTTGTCGTAGTAAATGATGATGGGTCCTCTCGATGACTTCCATCATTCTCGCCAATGATCGAGCCTAGATGGTTGGACATATATATGGCCCAATCTGCATAATCATCGATTGAGAACTTCGCAGATCATGATACATACCGGACGTGTTATCCATGTTGAGTGATTTTGGAAAATGAATGAGTTTTAAAAACGGTTTTTCAAGATCGATTCGATTGACCACAATGACACGCAGTCGATGGTCGGAAGAACCAACCACTCGATACCACTTGTAGGTCCCGAACGGGTTATATGAGGGCGTAAGTCTAGAGGGAGGGTGAATAGACTTCTTCAAAAACTTTTTCGCGGTCGTGTGAGAGCAGATAGCCCGATCAGAAAAGAGTGAATCGGTTTGGTCTGATAGCCAACTTATCAACGCTGAAAATAGATCGTTCGGTAACTATCGATTAACCGATGTGTCTTGAAGCTTAAGTTTTACCCGTGAAAAAACCGGTTTTGTATAAATCGATTCCAAGTTTTATCTTTTTAATCGATGACGAAATATCAAGTCCGATCGGATCGAAGCTTGGTGCTATCTCGATTTAACTTAGAATATGTATGCGCTTTTAAGATTGTGCGATGTGAGAGCGCTTAATCAAAGCAAAAAGGCACACAAGATTTATAGTGGTTCGGACAAACCAAATTCTACGTCCCACTCTTCCCTTTCACAAGGGCACCAACTTAACCGACTTAACCGACCGGACTTAGTTTTGTGTGTTAGTCCAACACAAGACACCAACAGATGTTTTAAGAGTTCTCACTCAACCGATCCCGTAAATCAAGATTAGAAACCCTAGATCGAAATCTTGCTAAACAACTTATCCTAACTTGGGGTTTGGGTAAGGTTGTTTAAGTTCCAACTATGAAATCTTTCCTTAAGCATACAAAGCAACCTAATAGCTAGATGAAAAGATTTCTTGCTAAGAACTTATGGGATGAACACAATATAAAATAAGCTTGTTGTTGTGTTTCTTCGTATGAAATCGACTATAGTTTGAGCTTCTTGATTATTTTGTTTGTCCAAGCATTTCCGTATTACACACTCAAGTGTGATCCCATATTTATAGACCTTGAAATCAAAGAGCCGTTGGAGAGCAATTTGAATTTCAGTGCTATTTTAGGTAGACTTGCAGTTTGATGTGACGCGTGCTTCAGAACGGCATGGCCGGCTACGAATGTGTATTTTATAGCCGCTTGAGAGAGCAACATCGAATCCCGCGAGTATCGCCTCTGCTCATACGTGTCTCTTCCTTATTGATGGAAGCCTTGCTTTTGCGTTGTTGTTCCTCCAACTAAGGTTGGTATTCTTCTTGTTTAGATCGCAGACGTATGATAAGATGAAACATCGGTTTTCATCTTATGAGTGACCGATCACCGAATCGATCAACTATCTCGATAGAGTCTTCGGCGCTGTTGACTTAGCTTCAACCGGCCGACTCTACCGATGTAGGTCTTCCGGTCTTATCTTCCGAAGTCATCCGATCTTCTAGTATTCGAGGTTTGAGCTTCATGACTTGGCGAAGTTATCCGACAAGTTCATTCGATCCGATCTTCCGCTCGGTTTAACGTTCGCCTCGCTTGATATCGACTTTCTTCTGATTCTTCAGATCTGACCTATACATATTGAGTTCCCCCTCAATATGTGACCTATCTATTACATCAGTTGTTTTATACAATCATTATCAACTGGTCTCCTATAGCAGTAATGGAAACATCAGTCAGCTAACAGGTCTGACTGGTCCTATTACATGTGTTTTTGGAACTTTTCATCAAAACTATAAATTTCCCAACAACAAGTGTGATTGTAGCAAGTATTTCCAAATGTAAAAAGTTGTAATAGAATAACAATATTTTGTGAAGTGTTTGTTTGTTAAGTTTCTTCTGTCAAGCCTACAATGGTCGCACCTAAGTCGGACGACCAGAACAAAGACGAAGAAGCAAAGATTTATGTTCACCTGACGAAACAATTCGTACTTACAGATGCCCGCAGCAAAGTGAGCAATGGGTACGGGGTCCCAGCTAAATAAGATGACCCGATCAGAATAGTGATTGCGGCAAACATAAGACGATCACGAAAGAAAAAGGGGTTACACATAAGTTAACCAATCCGGTTGCAGCTAAATAAGACAACCGATCCGATTGCAACTAAATAAGATAATCGAAAAACCAAAGAAGTTAGGTTGAGACATAAGCATTTATCAAGTTCGATTCATCAAGAAGAAAAAAGGCACAAGCTGATAAAAGAAACAAAAACAAATATTGTCCAAAATAAGCAAAATAGGCTATCCACAACCAAGCAGAAGTAAATTGTTCAGGAACAGATGCAAAAAAATTACACAAGAAAGAAGCTAAGGAAAGAATTCATCATTTGGAGTTGGCGGAAGAGATTGGTCGAGCATTCCTTGCCTCACCTGCTCATCCCCATCAGGAGCATGTCGTTCGACATCATTCCGAGTGTTCGGTTCATCGACCAGTACATTCTGCTCGTTGCGCACTTGACCACCCTGCTCGCTGCGTATTTCACCACCTTGCTCGTCATGTACTTGATTAATTTCCTGCTCGCCTTACTTGCCCTGATGATGTTGGTCCGTAGGGTCTCCAACGATTACATCATCATGCTCATCTTCTTCATCAGATACAGGGTCTTCAATTTCAATCCCTGGCGGAAGCTTAGAAAAATCACAGAGGTCTTGCAGGTCACTTAATGGCAAGTTTCTATCAGGAGGATTATTGGTCATGTACTTCTCAAAGGCCATTTTCAGGGGGTGATCTGGTCGACTGAAAGCGTTTGCATTGATGCACAAAGAGCGTCTGCAAAGGCAAAAATATAGGAGTAGTTGAATATTGAATCAACGTACTCTACAATGAGCATCTTTGAGTTTTCAAGGCCAAGGTGAGTGTTGCTTTCTTCTGCGGTAAAGAGTTGCTGAGCGAGCAGAACTTTCTCGCCTTCCAAGACTTCATTATCGGTTTTGAGTTTCCGAAGTTCAATGGCTTGCTGTGCTTGGTTTTCTTTCACCCTCCATAATTCCTCTCGATCTTGACGCAATTCCTCCTGAACCTGGAGTAATTCTTCCTTAGCTAGTCGAGTCTCCTCTTGCCTTCGACGTATTTCTTCTTAAGCCAAATTCACTTCCTCGCGGGCTTTGTTCAATTCTTCCATCTTCTCTCTGAAACTGGTCGTGAGCAGCATGTATTTAGAGTTAAGGCTAGCTGTGGCCGAGAAGGCATTCTCCAGGAGCACTAATGATCGACCATGGTGAATAAGACCTAAGCGCATTCTCTCCAATACTGACGGGCCATTAATCGCATCTTCAAGGTCGGTCGTCCATGACTGGATTGGTGTCATGTTTGGGCAGTTCAGGGATGTTGCTCACGGTGGGAGAGCAGAAATAGTTTTTCAAATCTGGTAGTAAGCGTGTCCTTTGAGCTATAAACCTGTCATGCATCTAAATATTAGACGAGCAAAATGACCAAGATGAGCATAAAATAAGAAAGAGTAAGGCCAAGCGGAAGTACTTGTTCGCCCGAACGGGATCCCATCCCAGATAAGATTTGTCCTCAGGATCCCAAACTCGGGAACTAGAAGGGGCTCCTGGGTCAGTTTCTGTTGGTGGGGGTGCAGTAATGCTCGTCCCAGTCGTGTCAGCTTGCTCGATGCGAGGAATCGATGGAGGTATAGCTATACTCGTCTCCAGAGATGGAACTTGGGTGATAGTAGTAGGCGTGCTCGCCTGGAACTGAATAGGCGGCTCTCCCGTATGTCTCCTGGACTGCTTGGGCGAAGGGGCTTGTGCGCTCGGTCCTTGGTCAGCCGACCGAGTTGCCCTTTTCTGTTTGCTCGGCTCGCTGCGGGAGGCTTTGTGTGCCTCCCGTTCAGCCTAAATCCTAGCCATTTCACTAGGTTTTCTTTTTCGGGTCATCTCGGTATGCTCGGCTGTACTTACAGCAATAGTAACGGCGGGGAGCGTTGTGAAAAGAAGAGTTTATCAAGGAACAAGGTACAAAAGACATGATATATAACGAGATATAGATGTTTATTCATACCAGTTGGATTGAGGGCTACTAAATGATGAGGGGGCACGTACAATCCACCTTTCTTCCTTTGGTCAGCAGTGTTCAAAATTTTCACTGAGCGTTCTGAATATGGCTCTAAGTCGATTTGCCAGATGCTGCTAAAATATCCGTCTTTTGTTTCCTTATCTCTTGAAGCCCTGAGATAGAAGAAATAAGTTAATATTAGTCCACTGAAGAAAGTAAAACAACAAATTACTTACTTCGACAGACTCCAAAATCAGTGGGAATATATAAACGAGCACTTGGTTCACATCCTGAGGCAGGACTTTTCCAATCACCCCCAACAAACCAAAACTTCTCTTTCCAATCTTTAATCTTATTGGGCACGTCCTCAATAACTTTACACTTGGTGTTCGCTTGCATAAACAACCACCGGTGCTCGCCTTTGGGTCGAGATAGATGAACCAACCGGGTGAGTTCTGCAGCAGTGGGGTAGTATACAGGTTTCGTCTTGCCGAACAGAGTCAAAAAGCTCATGATCATATGCCACCCATTTGGCATCAGTTGCGTAATAGTAATATTCCATTCCACAAGCAAGCGAGTAATTGCTGGGTGAAGTAGGAATCGGAGGCCGGCTTCCATGGTATCTAGATTTACAGCCACACAACCTTCAGGAGGCTGATCTGCCCGTTCGTCAGGATCAGGCGCCCAGAAAAACACATCTTTTGGAGTTTCATAATTCCTATGCAACTGGCCGAGCATATCTACATCGATCACACTTGCAATTTTGCTCGCCGGATATTCATTTTCAACTCCTACCCTGCGAGGTTGCTCGGGCCATTTGAGATCATAGCGAGCGCTATATTCGGCGTATGTTGGGCTATGGGGGCGACCAATAGGAATGTCTTGATTTACTTCCGCACCAAATTTGATGCGTTGATCGTGTTCGAGCACAACATTCTGTTCGCTCCCAATTCCCCTGCTCGGCTCATGAACAACTTTAGTGACTCGTTCTTTTTCCCTCATACTTTCATTAGTTCTTTTCGTGTGAAGTTCACCGACATCAAAATTACCCCTAACCCTAGAATTTATTTGGGGTTGAGAAATTTCTTCATCCGAATCGTCTAAAAAATCTGATCGAGCCAATTCTCGATCTAATTCGTTGATGGCATCATCGGAATCCGATGAAAGAATAGCAAATGGATGTCGAATTTGCCAATGGGATCTTGATCCCGAGGCGTCTGTTTTCAGTGCATTGGCACCGCCGCGGGTAATCGGACGATGCGTCAAAGAAGAGGACCCGTGATGGTTCGATTCATCAGAATCGAATAGCGAATCGGTAGAAATCGAGCGAGAAGACATAATTGGAATTAAAATGAGAAGAAAAGCAGTTACCTGGAAAGAATATCTCGTCGGGAAAGGCAAACCCTCGTCGAAAAATCTAGAGAGAGAGAAAGTGAAGAGTGAAATCGAAAGAAGGAAGAAGGAATGAGGCGCCAAGACCTTTATATAGGTTCTGGATCTTTTTGAATTTTCAAAAATATTTGAAAACCGGAAAAAATGCCTGATTGCATATGTTTCGGGACACGTGTACTTGAGTCTTTTAGAGTCCAACAGAAGAGACCAGTCTCGAGACGCACCCCACAGAAATCGAGGCGACTCTTATTATTTCCCACTGAAGACATCTGACAGCCGGGCCCCCATGATGAATACAAAGCGTCCCGACTGGGGGGTATTGTTGTGATCGGTATTCGACCCCGAATTATTCTTTACACACCAGACGGACACATGTAATAAAAATTACATATATTCCAGCTCACCATACAGGTATTCGCCAGTCGAACAGGCCTAATAGTCACTCATATATGCTCGTCAGGGATTAAGCCATGTTATAAAGGAATTATGCTCGCTTGGTGTTCGGCAATGGATAGGAGGCGAGCAAAGGAAGTGGATGGGCAGAAGTCGAGTAGAAGGGGGATGTTTTGTTCGCCCATTGAAGCCGAACAGGCCACTTCAATTAATATGCTTGGCACGCAGCTGCGTCTTTTAAGTGATCAAAGTTAAGGTTCTGGAGCAAACGAATTAGTGCGAACACAAAAGCCAAGTCATCTATTCAGCCCATACTACCTGGACGACAAGTATAAAACTTCGTAAACAAGTAAGTACAGATGTCGACAAGAGAGGTGACACTACAAGAAAAATGTTTATTTACAACGCCAGAAAGACAACGGTTTTCGGAAAAATTGTTGTTTAAATTAAGAAACACGTTGTTTAAAGTAAAACCGTTGTCTTTTAGTGCAGTTCTACGCTGATATACAACGGTTGTTGACAAACGTTGTAGTTCTACGTTGTGAATTAGTGGGTTTCAGGATAAAATTGCAAAAAGACAACGGTTACGCCAACCATTGTAGTTTCATATTGTTTTATCCGCTGAAAGACAACGTTTTCTGAAGCGTTGTAGTTTTGCGTTGTAAATCAGCGCTAGTTTAAAAAGAAGTCTGAAAAACATCAATTTTGCAACCGTTGTGGTTCTATGTTGTATTATACGCTGAAAGACAACAGTTTTATAACCGTTGTCATTTGCTGTTGTTTGTATCAAGTATTTAAATCAGCACTTTTACTTATTTGAATTAGCAATTTTCAGTATATGAATCAGCACTTTTAATTCAACACTTTAAAGTATTTAAATTAGCACTTTTAATTCAAAACTTTAAAGTATTTAAATTAGCATTTTTAATTCATTCAATGATTCAACACTTTTATCAATACTTGAAAAACTTTTTCCAAATTCCCCCCATTCTATTCATATCTGCAAGCCCTAGCTGCTCGAGCTCGGTGCCCTCTTCAACATCTCCTACTCCGACGACGACCGTGTTTCCGCCACCATCTTCGCCCAAATTAGCCCCTTTTCCCTCACCGTCTCTCCATCTCGCCGACGCTCTAGGGCTTTCAGCGGCGTCAGTTGTTCTTCTCCTCGTCGTAGCTTCTGTTGCTTGAACGTACGGGTAATATTTCGACTTCTATTTTATATTTGCCACTGCTACAGTTACCGCCTGCAAGCCCTTGATGTCACAAAGGACGGATTGAGTTGTATCGAAGTGGTCTTGAAAACTGTGGTGAAGAGATATTTTTCACTATCTCTTGCCTGGGTAAGAGATTTCTTAGCTCTCTCTCTCCCCGTGCCTTGTTGACATACTTGAAGAGTATTCATAAACTGCAATTCTGTGGAAGGAATATAAATAAATTGAATGTTAGGTAGAGTATATAATGACCAAATGAAAAGATGAAGCCTAAATCAATACAACGAGCCTAAATTTAGAAAGCAAACTCATAGCACACTATGATGGGAACAAATATTAAGTTGAATGAATTATGTACCTATATTTATAGAAGTTCGGACATTGTGATGAGAACCGCGATTTGGGAACATGATAATTTCGTTCCCCTGATTCAGGCCAGCAAGAGAACGAATAGAAAACACAATAGAGTCGACGCTCTGACTTAGGCCAGTAGGAGAACGATTGATAAGTAAGAATTTGCTAAAGAAAAAGTAATTTTTATTGATAAAAAAGAAAAAGAAAAAATGTTCACGGGTATTTAAAGACAAACCCTAATCTAAAAAGGACCAAATCTACCAAATCTCTCTAGCCGACTCAATAACTATGAAATTAAAGGACAAAAATTGAAAATTAAATAAATAAATAACAAATCTTGGAAAATATTGTGGATCTTGCATATTTTGTCAAATCTTGTGGATCTTGCCAAATCTTGGATGGTAAAAGTAGGACAATCTTGCAAGAATCAAAACTGAGACAATATCTATTCTTGCCAGGCTGATTGGGCCTGACCCATTGACGCCTCTTTTTGGCCCGTCTTGCCCAATTGCATGTATTATTGGGCCCAAAACCTTCGTTTGCATCACATTGTTACTGCGCGACCTTTTGAGTTAAAAAATATTAAAATGACTAGAATATAGCCCAATGTATTACACGGTATAAAATAATTTTTTTAATTACTTTTAAATTAAATATTTTAAAATATAAATTTTATTAGTTTAATTTAAATCTAGTCATGTTTTTTTAAAATATTTTATAAATTGAATATACAAGTTTTGCGATACGAAGATGATAAATTATCATATATCTTTTTTATAAAAAAATTGTATCTTAATCCACAATTACTAATTTTTTGAAAATATACCGTTAAAAATATTTGTTTTTAATGATAATAATTTATTTAAAATTTATATATATTTTATTGAAACTATTTTTATAAGAATTTTATTAAAAATTACAATTATGATGTATATATCATTACTCTCAGGATTATTAGTTTATTTGCAAGACAAAAACTTGTGTGAACCCGAGTTTACCGTGAACTCGATTTTTAAAGTATCACTGTTATGTATAAAAACTATCACTGTTACGCATAAAAAATTTCACTGATTTGCACAAAAACTATCACTGTTAAAAAATACATTATATTTTTAAACAGTGAAATTTTTTGTGCATAACAGTGATAGTTTTTGCACATAACAGTGATAGAGTTCATGTATAGACGTGGTTCACAGGAGTGTTACTCTTTGCAAGATAAAAACTTGTGTGAACCCGAGTTTATCGTTAACTTGCATGGTTTTTAAAGTATCACTGTTATGCATAAAAACTATCACTGTTATGCATAAAAAATTTCACTGATTTGCACAAAAACTATCATTGTTAAAAAATACAGTATATTTTTAAACAGTGAAAGTTTTTTTGCATAATAGTGATAGTTTTTGCACATAACAGTGATAGAGTTCATGTATAGACCTGATTCACAGGAGTGTTACTCTTTGCAAGACAAAAACTTGTGTGAACCCGAGTTTACCGTGAACTCGGTTTTTAAAGTATCACTGTTATGTATAAAAACTATCACTGTTATGCATAAAAATTTTCACTAATTTGCACAAAAACTATCACTGTTAAAAAATACATTATATTTTTAAACAGTGAAAGTTTTTGTGCATAACAGTGATAGTTTTTGCACATAACAGTGATAGAGTTCATGTATAGAACTGGTTCACATGAGTGTTACTCTATTTGCAACTAATTTTATATTTTTCAAATCAATTACTAAAACAATATATAAGTACTAGACTTAATTGCAAATAAAATTATAATTTATTACTCAATTGCAGTCTAATCTAAATTGTTGGATAATTGCAAATATATCACTACCTTTAGATATTGTTGCAAGTTCAACTTATGGGTGGTATCCCTTTGTACCCGTCTCTCTTACGTGACAATCTTATTAGGTTTTTCGTTATGTAAAATGACGGCATTTGGATTAAGGAGTTATATCGATTGATCATGTCAGATCGGGACACAAAAAGGGTATTTGTAACTTTATATCTCTATTAACAATAAGTGTGTAACTTTTCAAGCCAATTTTAACTCATAGTCAAGTTTGTTTAACTATAGCACTGGGTAAGTGTATATTCAAAAACATCATATCATCGATAGATGCGTACAAAGTTGCAAAATTAACTTTGAAATACAACTTGTAACATAAAACTTTTGATTTTGAATTTTTGAATTTTTTTTTGATCAAAACCGAGCACGCTGCCTTTGATAATCTTTATGTGATTTAATACATGCCTTTGAAATTATTCATTAGATATAACATTCATATGGAATACGAATATTAAGAATCTTGTATGAAATACATATATTAAGAAAACCGTATAGTATGCCTTTAAGAAAATCGTATAGTATGCCATAAATAAAACAGATCTGCAACTTTTAGTAAGTATCACTTGCAAAAGAAATAATTAAACCAACACAAAATGTGTAACAATCAATTTAATCACCATGAACTATAAGATTGATATACGGTGAATAATTATCTCACCAAATCATTTTATGTAAAATAAGAATCTGCAAAATAAAAATCTTCAAAGCAAAAAAACAATTAAGCATCTTGACGATATATAAATACCAAAAAAATCATATAGTATACCTTTAATAAAATAAAACTGCAACTTTAGTAAGTATTACCTACAAAAGAAACCATTAAATCAACACACATGTATCAATTAAATAAATCAACTTGGACTATAACATTGATATACAATGAAGTACCTCACTTGCAAAAGAAACCATTAAATCAACACAAATTGTATAGCAATCAAATAAATCAACATGAATTATAAGATTGATATAAAATGAAGAATATCTCACCTAATCATTAGACGTAAAATAAGAACCTGGAAAACTAAAACCCTCAAAGCAACACATAAATTAAATATCTTGTATGGAATGCAAATATCAAGAAAACCATATAAATATAACTTAAACAAAATAGATCTGCAATTTTAGTAAGTATTACCTACAACAAAAATCATTAAACCAACACAAAATGTGTTGCAATCAATAAATTTACACGAACTATAATAAGGTTGATATATAGTGAATAATAATTATTTCACCAAATCATTAGATGTAAAATACGAACTTGCAAAATAAAAACATGCAAAGCAAAAAATTGAACATCAAAAGCAACAAAACAAAAATCCTACAAAACAAAAAATCCAACATTAAAAGCATAAAAAAATATCCTCTAGAAAAAAAAAAGACGCAAGAAAGGGTAGGAAAAAAAATTGAGAATAGTAAAACAAGAAGTAGACAAAAGAAGATAATGAAATAATGTTTATAAAATTGGAATATATAGAACTTAAAATTTAAGATGTAGGGTGGATTTTTATTTTATTTTATCTTTAGATATATCTGCAAAATAAAAACACTCAAAACAACACATATGTAACAATTAAATAAATCAACAAGAACTGTAAGATTGATATACAATGAAAAATTACCTCACCATAATATAGAACCTAGAATTTAAGATGTATGGTTGATTTGTTTTTTAAAAAAAAAATCTTTAGATATATCTGCAAAAAAAAAAAAAAAAAAAAACCTTCAAGTAAACATGTATATATAGCGATTAAATAAATCAACATGAACAATAAGATTGATATACAATGAAGAATTATCTCACCAAATCATTAGATCTAAAACAAAAATATGCAAAACAAAAATTCATGCAAAACAAAAATTCGAGCATCAAGAGCAAAATATAAAATTCTTGAAAAACAAGTGAATAAGAATAATAAAGAGACGCGAGAATGGGTAGGACCAAAAAAAAAAAACTGAATAAAAAGAATAAAGAGAAGCAGAAATGGGTAGGACAAAAAATTGAGAATTGTAAAATAATAAATAGACAAAAGAAGAGAATTAAATAATAATGATTGTAAAATTCAAATTTATAGAAATTCTGAAATACATTGTATATAGAATTTAATTATTAACGTAGCTTATTAAAAAATTATAATATCTCATGTAATGTAAGGTAGAGATTAAAAAAATATAAATATACAATTGCGATTAAATTTAAAATAGAGTTTTTGAGGTGAGAGAAATTTTGAAATAGAGCAATTTGGTTTCGCTTAAATTTTTTTCTTTATATACATATTAAGGATAGGGATGTATCAACTGCCTTACCCAAAAACATTCCCATGACTTCTTCGAATAAATAAATATTTGAAAATATATAAGCTATACTAATATGGCAAAAACGCATTTGAACAGTACCGTTTCGCCCACACAGTGAGTTACTATTAACTCACTCAACCAAATATCTCCACTTTTCACAGCTATTGCTATTTTGATATATTTATATATTGATATTAAATTTTTTATAGTTTAATTAACTTATCATTATTTTAAAATTAGTCACTATATTTTAACTTATTTATTTTGATCTTGTAAATGAGTTCCACTACTCACACCCAAAAATCCTCTAAACACACATAATTTTAAAAAAAATATAGATATACATAAAATAACTAAGTTACCCTATATAAATTGGGGTATTATTTTTTCATTAAGTTTTGTTGACTTTAATTTTAGTCCTCTAAGTCTCTTACACTTTGAAATTAGTCATTTATTTTTTCTCAATTTTTTTTTTAAATATTTAGACATGAAAAAATAATTGAAAATTATGAAAAAAATTAATTAAAATCTAAACATAATTAAAAACATAACTAAATATTAGAAATAATTACATTTTAAAAATCAATTAAAAATCAGAAAAAACTTAAATAATGAAATAAAATCTGAAAATATTATATTAAAAATTAACTATATTTTAAAAATAAGTAAATAAAAAAATAAAAATCAATTAAAACTAAATAAAATCTGAAAAATATAAAAAAATCTTCAAAATTAATTAAATTAAAATTTGATTTTTTAGATCTTATTTACGTTTAATTGATTCTTTGAAGTTTATTATTTAAATTTAATTATTTTTGAATATTTAATCGATTTTATTTTATATTTTTATAGATTTTATTTATTTATTTATTTATTTTTATTTTTTTTGAAGATTTCTGTTTTGCTAAGAAATCTTTGAATTTATATATGTTTGAAGAATTAGTTGATTTTTTTTATAATAATTTCATATTTTATATTAAAATTTTAAAGAGTTTTTTATATTTTTGAAAAAGACTTATGAATAAAAGAAACAATTTTTTATATTTTTTTGGAGAGGAATATTAATTAAAAGAAAGAAAGGTAGGAAAGTATTATTTTTTTCTATTTTGATGGAGGAAGTATATAATAGGAATGAAATGAGGTTTGTTTAGTAATGTATACTAATTTTTAATTTTATTAGGGTGTGCTTAACAAATGGGGTGTGTTTAGAGGATTTTTGGGTGTGATTAGTGACACTCTGTTGGGATATTTTAGTTTTGATGAATTATGCCAAAACATTATCAACTTGTGTTATTGAAGCTAATTTACAGATAACAAGTTGAGGGGGAACGAGAGAACAAGTTGAGGGGGAACTCACGAAATCAGACGAAGATGATCGAGATCAGGCGAGGCTGCAAACGAGACTGATCGAGATCAGATGAGTTAGATGAGTTCGAAGTTAAAACTGAACTGATCAGGAGACCAGATTAGATGACCAGATGACCGGATCAGAAGAGAAGGTTGCAGATCAAAAGAGGAGCAGATGAGACTGATCGAGATCAGACGTGATCGAGATCAGATATGAAGATGAGCAGATGGTCAAGATCAGACGTGATTGAGACCAGATGTGTTAACCTGATATGCTAACCTAATATGCTAATCTGATGAACTAATCTGATGCAGATAAATTGATATGTGACCTGATGCTATACTGATCTGATCATGTGAGCTGATCAGATCAGGCGAGAAGAAACCAGATATCAGAAAACCAGAAATCTGCATACCAGATTAGAAGAGAAGTCATCTGAAGTCATGTTCACTGAGAATCAGAACGCTACTGATGATCAGTTAGTCTGAGTGCTAGTGACCTGAGGGTCAGATTGTCTGAAGACAAGAAGAACTGAACTCAGTCAGCCTGAGTGTCAGTATACCTGATCAGACAAGGTCCGACTGAAGAGAAGTCAGCTGAAGGCTCAGATAGACCTGAAGGCTCAGATAGACCTGAAGGATTCCAAGGCGAGGAATCTGAGGAATATAGCCGTTAAAGATCAGCTGACGTGGACCAATGAGAGGAAGACAACCAGCCTGGAAAAGCTGCAGAACTTACAGAGAATAGTATGGATTTGAATGTGATTCTCTCCAACGGTAACATTCAAATCCACACTATAAATACAAGTTCTTCCTTCATTATCGTGTGTGGAAGTGCGAAGAAGATAGCAACAATGCTACAGAACCAAAGAGAGTTATACTCAAAAGCATTCCCACCCTAGAACACAAGTCTGTAGATATACAAATATATTCAAAGAGTGTTCTAGAACCCAATCTAAGCAACCCACGATGTATCCTAAGCTTAGAGAGATTTTCCCAACCTTAGCATTGAGGCTAAACAAATGTAAGGGAAAATCTCACCATAGTTGGATACAACACCAAATCCAAACCCCATGGTGAAGTGAGGTAGTTGTTAGGCAATCCCGAGTGAGGGTGATAAGTCCCGTTGGAGTGTGAACTCATTAAACATCTGTAGGCAATCCCGTGGAGGGTGATAAGTCCCGAGGTGAACCCGAGAGGGTTATAAGTCCAGTTTGAGTGAGAGCTCGGTAAATATCTATAGGCAATCCCGTGGAGGGTGATAAGTCCCGTTTGAAGGAATTTCCCTAGGAACAGGGAGAGTGGATGTAGGAGCTTGAGTCTCCGAACCACTATACATTGTTGTGTTGTTTACTGCTTTATGTTCTTATCTTGTCATACGCATTCGATTATAAGCATAACACAACACATGAGCTTAAAACGAAAAAAAAAATCTGTAATCACCATTCCTTCACCCCTGTTTTTATATGCATCGCGCGAAATGTTTTCTTCCGCACGCACATGGGTTTTATCAAAATCGGGACCATCACACTCCTTGTAAATTTATAAAAAATTTGAAATTGGTTCAGATGATCAGCAATAGCAGATCACCTATCAAGTCAATGCACATGTGACACTTTTTTTTAACTTTTTTTTACATGTAGCAATGTTAATGTGACATTATTTAATTTTAATATTCATTAAATTAGTAGGAAAATATTAAAATTTGAATTTTTTAATTTTATTTAAAAAAATATATTTTCAAGTTAAAAAAATTATTTCTATAATTAAAATGTTTAATTATCCTAAAGTAAATTAAATTTTACTAAATTATTTTAAAAATTAAAATATTTGAAAAATCTTAAAGTAAATTAATTAAGAAAAACTTATGGCTGTTAAATTTATAAATTAAAAATTTTAAGAACTTTTTTTTTTGAAGGAAAAACAACTTAGATGCACTCAGTGCATCTATTGAGTAGGCCATCCACAAAGATTGGAGGCTCAACCCAACAATAGGGGCTACAAAAATTACGAGAAGCCCGAGCAATCGAATGAGCCAAAGTATTGGCTTCTCTAGAAATCCAATTAATAGAAATAGAGGGATAATCACACAACCATATCCTCCCTTCAGCAATATAATCCTCAAACGTCGAGTCTCCTATATCCTTCCTATTGATAGCATCAGCGACTTGTTTCGAATTCGTTTCAATGATCACTTGCTGGAAACCTAGGCGAGTCACCCATTTGATAGCTTCGACTACTCCCCAGGCCTCGCCAACGTCCACGCTCATCAAGCCAGAGTGAACCATAGATCGACATGCTATGAAAACACCCATGTCATCTCTCACAACCATGCCTATCCCTGTTTTCATATCATCCTCAAAAAAATTCCCATCAACATTGCTCTTAATGAATCCAGGCCCTGGAGCATGCCACAACTTGCACACCGATGTAACGAATCTTCGAGCTCTCACACGAACATCCTGCCATTCCTTTATAGAAAACAGGGCAGATCTAACGGTCTTAGAGGGAGTCTGTGTAACATCCTTCCAAATGAGTTCGTTTCGCGACCTCCAAACCCCCCAAAGCATCGCCATAACACCCTCCATCTCCCTCTTCTCCAGCACCGTCACCAACCGGAGAAACAGCTCACACCCCGAATCGACTTCATAACAGAGTTCGTCTATTCTATCCCAAAGCTGCAGCGTCTCCCAGCAGCTTCTCACAAACTCGCAATCAACAAATAAGTGTCAGACTGTTTCACTCGCCTTAGAGCACATTGGGCAAATACTCGACATACCCGTATACCAGCTAGCGATTCTCCCCCTCACTGCTAACCACCTTTACATAAACGCCAATAAAAAACACGAATTTTTGGCGGAACCTTGAACTGTATACCTGAATACTCCAAATCAACTTCCAAACTGATTCATCATACACATGAATATCATTAATAATGCGCATAACAAGATGATATCCAGATTTCACTGTATACCTTCCCCTCCGATCAAAGTGCCAAATCCTTCTATCTGGAACACCACTAGGCGCATGAGACGTTCTTAATATCTTCCCACAGTCAGATGTGTTGAAAGCTTCAACAATAAGTTCGACATCCCATTGCCTCGTGTCTGGTATGAAAAGATCTTGAACGACCATATCTTCGAAACTTGGAACGACTGGAGTGGTCAAAGTAAACCAGTATCACTATCTAGCCACGGGGAACCCCACACCCGCACCATATTCCCCAGACCAACTTTCCAACGAGTTCCCTTCCTAACAAGCCCAAGGGCCGTATGAATGCCTCTCCAAGTGTAGCTAGGATTATTTCCCAATCCAGCTTCTAGAACATCAATATTCGCAAAATAACGAGCCTTCAAAATACGACCCACAAGAGAATCAGGATTTTTATGTAGCCTCCAAACTAATTTACCCAACATCGCAACATTAAACATGTGAAGATTCCTAAACCCCATTCCTCCCTCATTCTTATGCTTACACAGTCCTTCCCAAGTCGACCACTTAATCCCCTTCTTTGGGTCCGAACCGTGACCCCACCAAAACGCATTTAACATTCTATGTAGTTCATCAATGAGAGTTGGCGGAAGTAAAAATGTACTCATGCAGTAGGCCGAGATTGATTGAGCCGCTGCTTTGATTAGAATCTCCTTACCCGCCTTCGATATTTTCTTCCCACGCCAAAGCTGAAGTTTTACCCAAAGCCGATCTTTCACATATTTAAAGATCTCAATCTTCCCTCTCCCAATCAAGGACGGCAGTCCCAGGTATCTACCCGTATTTAACGGGTTACTAACTCCTAGTATTCCATTTAGCTCCTCTTGGCGTTCTTCATTCACTTTAGGACTATAAAGAATACCTGATTTAGTATAATTTATCGCCTGACCAGAAGCTTTTTCGTAAAGATTCAGCGTACTTTTCAGAGAAATACACTCTTGGCGAGATGCTTGGCAAAAAATCAATGAGTCATCCGAAAAAAGCAAGTGGGAAACAGCCGGGGCACGTCGACATACTCTGTTCCCATGTAAGTTTCCTCTCCTATTATGTTGATTAAGAAGACCCGATAATCTTCAGCACATAAGATAAAAAGGTACGGCGATAGCGGGTCTCCCTGTCTTATACCTCTCCCCGGGATAACCGGCCCCACAAGTTCCTCGTTCACAAGGAAAGAATAAGAAACTGTTCTAACGCACATACCAATCCACCGTACCCAGATGTCCGCAAAGCCCATAGTATGAAGCACTGCCTCAAGATACCTCCAATCAATTCTGTCATATGCCTTACTGATATCAATTTTTAATGCAACATCTCATTTCCCGCCTTTCCGACGCCCTTTCATAGCATGAAGAGCTTCAAAAGCTATAAGAGCATTGTCTTGAATGGAACGGCCAGTTTGGAAGGCGGATTGAGTTTCATCAATGAGTGAAGGTAAAACACTTTTTAATCTGTTACACAAGACCTTCGACACAATTTTATAAATGACATTACAAAGAGAAATGGGTCGTAATTCTTTCATTGTCTTAGGATGATCAGTTTTCGGGATGAGAACCACCGTTGTATTATTCAATCCAACCGGAAAATTCCCCAACTCTAGCCACCGAATCCCATTCTCCATAATATCAGGCCCAATTGTGTCTCAAAAAGTCTTGTAAAATGCCGGGTTAAACCCGTCAGGCCCTGGTGATTTATCCTTGTGCATTTGAGATAGCGAGATACAAAATTCCTCTCCATCAAACTCCCTCGTAAGAGCTATATTCTGCTCTTGAGACACTCTAGAACGGATAGTCGAGGTGACTCTCTCAATATCACTTAAATTCTCTGTCGCCCCAAATAAATCCAAGAAGTACTCTCTCACCACCTTACATAAATCAGCTTGTGATAACACCCAGCGGCCCTCGTCATCGAACAGACCCTGAATTTTATTTGTTTCCTTCTCGCCGATGCCATTTGGTGAAAGAAATGTGTATTGAGATCCCCCTCTTTTAAACAGAACACCTTCGCCCTTTGCCTCCAATACTTCTCTTCTTGAATTAAGAGATTAGTGAGGGAAAGTTTAGCTTCCTCCAATCTTATGTTGTCAACAGGATTGTTCAAAGATTGCAACCTAGCTATTTCGTGCGCCAGATCCTTTTTATTCAATAAATTTGCACGGGCAATATGGTTACCCCACTCTTGCAAAACCCCTGAGGTGACATGTAATCTAGGAAGCAACTCAAAATCATTGAAGCCGAGCCAACTCCTTGTAACGACCCTGTTGGTCCCGGTGCAAATGAGTCTTACACGTGTATGGGGGGGAATACACGTGTTCAGTATTTTTAAAACTTTTTCATCAAAGTCACTTGGTCGTCAGCTCAAGATTTGGTCCCGAGAAGCACAAATCACTCGAGTCAAAGTCTCACGAGAGATGTGATCCTCGAATTTCTTTTCGAAACCTCAGATAATCCCAACTAAGTCCTGAGTTTTCAGAGATCATGAGTTGCTTGGATCAGATAACTAACTTACTGAACCCTCAGAAGAGTAAGTTCAGTTTGGTAACTATCTGTTCTAGCTACTCAGATGTGTTGAATGGTTGGCCCTTTAGTTTATACTCGTTTTAAGCTTTCTTTGAAAACCTTCCTTTGAATGGAATAGTGATTGAGGCCGTGATTCAATTATATGCAACTTCCAAAGGATTGATTCCAAATTAAAATGTCGATGAAAATATGCTTTCAGATTTAAGTCAATGCAAATAATTAAGCATGATAAAGAAAGCAATAAACAACACAGCAATTTATAGTGGTTCAGAGACTCAAGCTCCTACGTCCACTCTCTCTGATCCTCAGAGAAATTCACTAATCACTTCCTGAGCTTTCTGACTACCTCGCGTAGTTTACTTACTCAACTCGCCCCGAGCTTTACGACTACTCCACGTGAGTTTACTTACTCAACCCGACCTTGAGCTTTACGACTACCTCCTCGTAGTTTACTTACTCAAACACAAACAAGCTTTCAGACTACCTCTCAGAGCTTACTAACTTCACCTCTAGAGCTTTCTGACTACTCCGCGTAGTTTACTAACTCTTTACAACTCTTCTCACCAACAATCACACTCAAACTACCTTCTTTAAGGGTTTGGGGTTTCTTGGTTGGTTTCCAACTAGGATGAGATATCCTTTACAATAAAGTACAATGCAAAGGCTAAGATATCTCGACTAAGCTTCAGATATATCTTATCAAGCTAGGCTTAGTTTAATGAGCTCTCTTCAATATAAAAGCACTTGGGAAATTCTAAGTTTTTCGAGTGCTTTAACTTTGCGATAATAAGTTTGAGCTCTTGAGTTGCTTACAAATTTCCCGTAACCTTACAATGTAGAGGGTCACAAGTATTTATAGGCATACACCAAGGTCACTCTTGAAAAATTATCCGTTGGAGGAGATAGCTTCGTGAGTTTCCTCTTATGGTGTGTGAGGAACGGCTATATTAAGGGTTTGAAACTCCCTTACACGTTTTAGGCAATAGCCTTTCATGTAGCCGGTCTTCACTTTTTGCAGTCTGGAACTTTTGTACTTCTGACATCTTTTTTCAATGACATTGTCCTTTGTCGATTATCGATATGGTACATCTTATCTTCCTCTTTTTTGACTTTTTGTCTCCAAGCTTAAAGGTAGACACCTTCAACGACTCTTTTTGTTTACAAACTACGAGTTGATATAACCTTAACAACACTCGACTTAGTTCCTTTTTATCCGCATTTGAATGTCTTGGCAAATATCTATTTTTCTAAGGAATCGCGATCTTCTCGATGACAGATCCTTCGATAGATATGTTCAAAGGCCTCGGAACATTCAGTTTATCTTGAGCATTCAAGATATTCTCGAGTCTTGATAATTCTTGTGCCTTCAATATTCTTGATCTTCGGTTCTTGATCTTACGTGTCTTGAGTCTTACGAGTCTTGAGGTCTTCCTCGAGTCTTGGCGTCTTGAGTCTTGAGTCTTGAGTCTTTATGAGTCTTTCTGAGATATCTTGGTGATATCTTTGAGTATTCATCTTTGAGTCTTGATTTCCTCGATTTCATCTTGAGTCTTCAATATCTCGATTTCATCTTGAGTCTTCATTTCGATTTCTTATTGAGTCTTGAAACTTCGGTTTTCACACTTTGAAACTTCGGTTTCTTCAAAACATATCTTGAGTTCTTCAGAATCTTTAGATCCTAACCTGATCTATATCTGCTGACTATACATTTTGCAGATATCATCCTGAATACTCTAAAACTGAATCCTGACTCAACTATCAAGATTATCCTGAACATGTCATACTCAGGGGTTTTGGGATCTAATCAAAATCATATATCTTTATTAAATTCATCTCCCAACAATTTCCCCCTTTTTGATGATGCCAAAACCTATCTTGTTACAACCATACAACCTAAACTCAGGTTTCAGTTTATCCTATTACAAGATTGGTTATGTCTCCAATAATTTCCTGAACAGAGAATCTCCCAACAATTTCTGAGAATCTCCAAACAATTAATCATTCAACAATTTCTTCAGTAATGAATCTCTCAAAGGATTCATCACCAAATACATATAAACAATTTCCCATAAACAATTAATTCAGAGACATCATTCAGCATATCAAAAGTAAAAGACATGTAAATAAGATAATGAGATATTATCTTTTGAGCATAAATGATAAATTTTCATTGATGATGAGTAGACTGTTACAGGTTACAATGAAATTTATCAGAACAAAAATAAAAGACAAAAAAGATAGAAAAATTACAAGTGTCTTCGGGTAAGTCTTCAGTCTTCAGTCTTCAGATTTGGCTCTTCAGTCTTCTGCTCTTCAGTTTGCATCTTCTTCAACTTCATCAACGGGCACCTCTAGGTTGAACATTCCGAAATACCTCTTCTTCAGTGCATTTCTTTCCTTGATGATATCCGGACTGTTCCCTGTCAGACCTAACTGTGCAGCATATTGAGCAATTTCTTGAGTAATGGTTTTTTCATTCACCAAGCCGTTTTCAAGTCTTGGAGGAGGGTAGGTATATGGACCGGGGGCTACTATCTGCACATTTCCTTCATCCGCAAGGTTTATCCAGCTTTGGAGATATTTAGGATAGAAGGTTAGGAGATATTCAATAAATGCTTCATTTGGATCTGAGCTTTCCCCTTTCCATTCCCTGAGCACATCATAGTAGAACCAGAAGGTTCTCTTGACCTCTTCCCAACTATCGTTGAATTGGATGGGCATCCATTTGTCAATGTGTGGCCATTTCAGTGCTTTTGATGTCCCTCTCCGTTTGCTCACAAACTTTTTGTATCCACTTCTTCGTTTCGCTCTTTCTTCTTTTCTTTCTTGATTACAGCACGCGCTCGAGACCGGGCAAAGGCTTTCTTTGCTTGTTTAATCTGGAGTGTCTTCAGAGCATTCCTTGTGTTGAAGACTTTCCTCTGAGGTTGACCTGCAGATTTTTCTAATTCTTCAATCAACTTTCTTTGCACTGGCTTAGAAGCCTTAAGACGCTTTTGCTCTCGGGTTCAACAATGCCCAAGGCTTTCCTCTTCATAAAGCAATTCAAGCTTTGGCTTGTTCCAACCTTAGCTCTATCACTCAGTTTCTCTCTTGCAACTTCAAGCATGGTTTCCTCAGAAACCTGAGTGTAGATCGGCTTCTCTACCTTACTGAACTTCAGTTTCTCAGTAGCTTCGACTTCCTTCAAGGCTTTAGATAGGCTATTCATTTCACTTCCTTTTTGCGCTTTTTTTCTCCAAAGTACGTGCAATAACTTCCTGAAGTCTTCTTCCGGTCTTTCCCCTTCTTGGCACCGTAATTTGGAAGAAGTCTGAGAGTCTTTGTGTCCATATGGTATTGCTCTTTGCTTACACAACAGACCTCTCCCGCTAACGATCCTATTCATCTTCTAGCCTCCGAGGTGGTTATTAGCCACGTAAAAATTCTTCAAAGATGGGCAACCGGCGGAGAGAGCATCTTTAAACATCTCTCGTCATCTTGGTCATGAGCATTGAGCTCATTTCCTCAACAAAGAGACTTGATCAAGACCGTTCTTCTCTCGCCAATTTCACCTCTAAAACTCAAGATTCTCCCCGGTGCTTTTGTTTAAGTTCAAGACTCACCAAATTTTGACTCCCTCCAGCTTCTCATTCAGCTTGTCTTCCATGGAGGTCATCTTTGAGGTCAGAGTGTCTTGAAGTTTCACCAGTTCTGAAGATGAACTCAGATTCTCCATCTTCTGAGTTTGGCTGGCCAATGTCTCTTCCATCCGGCGATTTTGTTCAAAAATTGGCTCAACCTTCTCAAGCTTCTCCAAAGACGGAGTGAGGTCGATCTCAGAACATTCTCGCATCTTCGTGGCCGATTGATCATCCTGAGGTTCAGACACAACCTGAGGGTCGGTCACTGACTGAAGATCGCTTCATCCTGAGCTCCAGTCTCTAACTGAGCCTCAGTCTGTACATCAGACAATTCAGAGTTAAAGATAGAAACTTCAGTAACTTTGGCATAATTGTTAATAGTGCCAAAAGGTACCTGAAGAGTGCTAGCTTCAGTCTGAGGTTGAATGATTTCAGGTTGATCAGCACAAGGAGTTTCCTTCTCCATCTGAGACTGATCCTCAGCATCTCCCTGTTGGTCCCCATCTTGAGATTTGTCTCTGCTGCTAGGGGCACCAACTTCAGTAGCTCTCCTCTCAGCTATCTTCTTCTGAACTAGCTCATCAAAATCGGAAATTTTCATCCTGAGCTTTGTCTTTCTGAATCCTGAGAATTCAGTGAGGAAAGTTGTCTCCTCATTCCACCAGTCTTCCCCTCTGAATGCAGCAATGTTAAGCATCTCCGGAAGAGTCTGATTGAGGATGAAAACCGCTCTATTAATCAAGAAGATATCTTGCGGATCGAGGGTATGAGCTTTGAGCTCGGGTAGCGGTCGAGGATGAACCGTTCCCCTTTGCTCCTCTACTCGGTTTCTTCGGCCGCCCTTCTTCCATCTCGGGCTTTCTGGTTCAGTCGAAGCATCAGCTGAAGGATCAAGAAGTAGATCACTTTCGAGCTCATCAAAATAAGTTGCTCACGAGTCTCAAAGAACATCTAAATGTTGTGCGATCAGTCCTCGGTTTGCATCTAAAGTAGGTTACGGGGCTGGTATGCGTCCTCGATTGACTCGAGTTGGCTCTTTCATGTCGGAGCACATCTTTGGTAGGAATCTCACAGGTCGAGTTCCTTTAAAAATTTCTGAGAAATTTTATCCGAATCGGCGATGTCTCAAGCACCTCGAGAGAAGACACGCTCCTCGATCACAGTCTGTGCCTTAGAGATAACTGAGCAGAAGACTTCAATGGCGATTTACGGCGGTTTGGCTCTCAGGTTGAATCTCTTCAGAATCACTGTCATCTTCATCGGTGAGAACCACCATTCTCTTGTGCTTTGGAGCGAGGGTTTTCCGCTTTCTCAACTTCTCACCCTGCCCTATCTTGGCATCCAACAAAACCTTCCCCCTGGTTTGTTGGGTTTCTTTTTCAAAGAAATTAACGCTTGGTGATTCTGCTTTTTTTTCTTTCTTTCCTCGATGGCTCGCTTTTTCACAAAGAATGGGCTTGAAGAGCACCTTGACTTAGGGAATGGGGTCGAATTGGCGAAGATGTCCTCCTCCTCTCTGCACATCTCCAAAATAAATGCTATTTTGGTGGCATGGTGGATCTTGCCTTTGATCGAGATAGCCCCGTCAACCTGTTTTATGACTTTGGCTTGTTCACTCACCATCTGAATCAAGAATCTGAGCCAGTTGAAGTCGGTGGTGGGTGAAGCCTCGATCGCCTCCATTAATCGGAGCTTTGGGGTACTAATCTGCTCAAAACTCCCCGAATGACTCATGATGCATTTGCTCACAATATCCAACAAAACTCTATATTGTGGCTTCAAATGCCTCTTATGCAGTGTAGCTTCAAATTTTACAGGATTCTCAGCAATCCTATCTAAATACTCCTGCTCTCTACCCAATATATACATAGCAGGATCCTCTCCTCTATCACAAAGCTCAAAAACATCGTTTAAATTTTTCAGAATTATAAAAAATTCCCTTTCAAAGTCGATATATTTAGACGAGTGTTCTAAATGTGATACAGTAATTTTGGAATGTAAACCATCCTCTTCATCTATCTTCAGATTACAGATGAACTCGATTACCTCTTTTGAGTATTCTTGGTCCGGTCGGCTTGCGACGAGATGGGTGAGCTTGGCCAAACGGATCATATGGAGAGCCTCCTCTTCTGGTTTAGAGTTGGTTGTGCTATCGAGGGAGACAACGAACTCGTACCAAGGTTTATTGGTTTTGGATAATTTGTCGAAAATGGTAGGAGCCATTTGAGAGATAGAAGATTTAGGGTTTAGGTTTTCTGGGCAAAGGGGATTTTTTTTTTCAGAGGATTTGGGAACGAAGGGTTTAATAAAATTTGGCTTGAATGGCTTCTTGGGGAATATATAGTTTCGAGATCGTGGGGATTCGTGTTAGGTTAGGTGAAAAGCAACGGTTGAGATTAATCGCCGATTAATCGGGTATGCGAACAGTCGATCCCCGAAAAGTAAGCCGCCAAAATATCCTCATTGGTCATTAATGTAACAGAGCATTAAATGACTGTTGAACTTCTTCGGAATTTCAAAAGATCCCGCCCAAAAACATTACTTAGGTGTTTTGTATTTATTGCAAATGATTACTGAGCTTCACTTAAGCAATAAATGAGTCGCATGAGTCATTACTTCTTCAGACTAATTTCTCTCTATCAGTCTTACTGAGTATTGACCTTGATAAAATGTCAAGATAATATCTTGAGTCTTGAATGGGTTCAAGATAATCCCCGAGTAATTGACCTTCAAGAACTGAAGTTTCGAGACTCGATTCGGTTTTTCCATTTTATCCTGAGTTTCTCAGTAGAATTCTGAGAAAAACTTCATGCATCTGAAAACCTTCAATTTTTTAGATTTTACTCTATACACCTAGATCTAACATCCCTAATTCAACTGAAAGTTCCTGAAATCTTGATTCAGCCAAAGGTTTAGTCAAAATATCGCCTCTCTTATCGCATTATGAATATTCTCCATCCTTATGTCCTTTTTTCTCGACATGATCTCTCGATGAAGTGATGTCCGATATCCACATGCTTGCATCCGGTGTGCAATAACGATTTTGTGAAATAGCAATGGCACTATTATTGTCACAAAATATTTGTACTTCATTGGCTACAACTTTATAATCCCTTAATTGTTGTCTCGAGCCAAAGAATCTGAAAGCACATCGACTTCCCGCAGACCATGTATTCAAATTTTCAATAGATCTTGGTTGCTCTTTGAGGTCCTGCTTTCTTCGAAAACCAAGATATCACCATTTCCAAGAAATTGACAAGTTCTTGTAGTGTACTTCCCACAATTTCTCGAACCTCCATAATCAAGATCCGAGTAACCAGTTAATTCAAGGTTATCATCACCGGATACCATAATCCTCTATTCACTATGCCCTTAAGATACTTCAAAGATCTTTTTTGGCGAAACCTCCATGTGACTAACCTTAGATTAGCTTGGTATCTTGCACATATCCCAACAAAGAAATGTTATATCCGCCTTACTTGTCAGAGATAGAGCAATGATCCAATGATTCTTCTATAATCGAAGATGACTTCTCGATTTGCCTTGTAATCGATCCATCTTGTAGTTAGTATTCATGGGAATCCTAACCGCATTGCAATTCAGACACCATATTTGGCAATCGATCTCTCGTGTACTTTGCACGTTGATGAATATTCCTTCCTTTGATTGTTTCACTTGAAGACCTAGAAAGAAATTCATCTCCCACATCATTGACATCTCAAACTTGCCTTTCACCAAACAGAAAAAACTTTTCACACAAATTGATGGTTTGAGATCCAAAATGATGTCATCAACATATATCCGAACCAAAGAAGATATCTTCCCCATCTTCTATCCTCGAACAGAGTTCTATCAACAAATCCTTTGACAAAACCATGGTTAGTAAGAAACCGAGAAAGAGTATCATACCATGCTCGGGTGCTTGCTTAAGACCATACAAAGCTTTTTCCGAGCACGTAAACTTGGTCATTCTGTTTGAAACCGGGAGGTTGTTCCACATAAACCTCTTCTTTAAGCTCACCGCTCGAAATGCACTTTTCACATCCATTTGATAGATGTGAACTTCATGTGGGCAGATATGCAAGAAACAATCTGATGGCTTCTAGTCTTGCAACAGTGAAAAGGTTTCATCATAATCCAAGCCTTCTTCTTGGGAATAACCTTGTGCAACTAAATTTGCCTTTGTTTCTTACAATGTTGTTATTTTCATCTCTTTTATTCTTAAATACCCACTTGGTTCCAATGACATTGTGCCTTTTCGGTCTTCTACTAGCTCCCATACTTAATTCCTTGAGAATTGATTCAAATTTCATCTTGCATAAAGAAGAATCCAATGAGAATCTTGTAGAGCTTCACCAATCTCATTAGTTCTTTCTCCGATAGGAAGCGGCAGAATAGTGCACTCTCACCATGGAACCTTCTTGTTTTAACACCTTCAGCTTAGATCACCCACAATCGACTTGTAGGATGACTATCTAACCATTTCCTTCTTGATGTTCCCCTTCAAAGAAGATCCTCAACATTTGAAATGTTAGGTTCGATTAATTCAAGAAAACTCGAGGAACAACAAATGAAAAAGAGAAAGGGAATCATCTTCCTCAGGGGAAATTATATCCAGAACATTGTCAGAGACATTTGTTCCCCTTTGGTTGATAGATTAAGAATTTGACCTCAGCTGTGACCACATCTTCATTGGCATCACATACCTGAGTCTGAACTGGTGTCTGTTCATATTGGTCATCTTTGGAGTGTTGGCTTTCCTGAGTCTCACCATCCTGAGTTCCATCCTGAACTTCTTTATTTGAGTCTGAGTCACTCCAATCGTAGATAGTGACTGACTTCTTCTTTTCAGGTTCAGTGGATGATTTGTCATTCTTTTTCAGGCTTAATTTGGTGATTCTCTTGGTCAGTTCATCTGCATCATGTTCATGTTTCTTCTGAACACAAGTAGATTCATCAAAAACAACATGAGGTGTTTCCTCCACAATTAGAGTTCTACAGTTGTAAACTCTGAAAGCTTTACCGACTTCAGAATATCCTAAGAATATTCCTTCATCAGCTTTACTATCAAATGTTTTCAACTGATCTTTACCATTATTGTGTATGAAACACTTGCAACCAAACACACGAAAGAAAGAAACAAGAGGCTTCCTTTCATTCCAAAGCTCATAAGGTGTTTTGCCTTGACTCTTGGTCAAGATGGATCCGTTTCGAGAGTAGCATGCAAAGTGTTGATGACTTTCAAATTTCAAAACCTTTTAGGAATATCGACTTTCACTATCATTGACCTTGCAGCTTCTTTCAGAGTCCTGTTCCTTCTTTCAGTAACACCATTTTGTTGAGGGGTCCTTGCAGCTGATGTTTCATGTGAAATTCCATTTGCTGCACAATAATCAGATATGATATGATTTATAAATTCAGTTCCCTTGTCAGATCTGACTTTGACCACACTCAGATTTTTTCAATATTGAGCCTTTTCAATGATTTCGCGAATTTTATTCGAGTCTCTTTCTTACTAAGTAAGAATATGACCCAAGTATATCTTGAGTAGTCATCAACTACTACCAATGTGTATTTCCTGCCATTAGTGCTTACTGGTGTTATAGGACCAAAAAGATCCATATGCAGTAACTGAAGTATTCTTTCAGTAGAAACATCTACTTTGCTTTAAAATGATGCTCTAACTTGTTTTCCTTTCTGGCACGCATCACAAATATGTTCCTTACTGAACACTTCATTAGGCAAGCTAATCTTGCAAGCTTATTCAGGGTTTTGAAATTCAGGTGATTCATTCTTTTATGCCATAACCAACTGGTATCTATGGAACTTTTAGCAACCAAACATGTATCTTTAGGAGTTGAACTCCAATCAAGAAGATACACATTTCCTTTCTAGTACCAAATCCAAGAATTTTTTTGTGTTGTATCATCTTTCACATAACATAAGTTCTTGGAGAACTCAACATTAAAACCCTTATCACAGAATTGGCTTATTGAAAGAAAATTATGCTTCAATCCAGATACATATGAAACACCATGGATATGAATTGAGTCGATTTCCAAAGTTCCATATCCTTCATCATCCCCTTGGAGTTATCTCCAAAAGTGATCCGAGGGCCTCTTTGTTCAACATAGTCACCGCAGATCTTCTTGAATCATGTCATATGTCTTGAGCATCCACCGTCAAGATACCATACATCGTGGGCTTTTTTTCATCTTTTCTCATCAGTCTTTATGTGATCTTTAATCACCAAGGTGCCTTGTTTTCCTCCCCAAAAAAGCAGATCAATTTTTAGGTACCCAATTTGTGTAGGGTCCTACAAGGTTAAATTGTACCTTTTCGAATCCAAATCACTCGACAACTCTAATCACTTTAGAGTGGCTAATTTGTCTTCCATAAACATCAACATACACATTTACTACTCGGGTGCCTTAGCGGTTTTTACGTATGTGTGCTAGCTTTAGCATGAACATGGGCTTTTGAATTTTTCTTTGGTTCAGGCCTTTTGTTCATTTGCTTTGGCTTCTGTGCAGCCGGTCTAAATCTTCGTTGACTCGGGTTCAGATAACCTTTAACCTTAGGCAAGTGGGGTTCGGGTTGTCTCAGATTTAAATTTGGGTCTTTTCAAGATATCGAGGACTTGGTCTCTTCGATTGAGAATATCTCTGGCTTGAGTGTTTCTCTTCTCAAGATTCCTCTGATGGTTCAGTGTAGATCCTTTCAGGTTTGCATTCTTAGCCTGAGGATTTGAAGTACTTGCCTGAAATTTTCCAACTGAGTGCTCAGGTTTTCTAGCCTTCACCTGAGGTTTGGGCATTCCTACCTGATCATTCAGTTTTACTGAAACCATGGGTCCTTTTCCCTTGTCTACAACCTTGGGCATTTCTTCAGTTTGAAGTGTGGGTGCCACTGGTTTTACAAAGATTGTCTTCTTGCTACTTGATGCAGCATTCAGATGACCTTGTGAGGTTCCCCCTAGAATGTATCTGTTGGTCCCGGTAAAAACCTAGTCTTACACGTGTATGGGGGGGGGGAATACACGTGTTCGATTTTAAAACTTTTTTCTTCGAGGGTCACTTTTGGGTCGATAATCCTCAAGATTAGGTTCGAAAGCACGATCGCTCTGAGTCAAAGTTCATCGAGACAAAGATCCCGAAATGCTTTCGATACCTCGATAATCCCAACCGAGTCCTGAGTGTCGAGATCCTGAGTTGCTTGGATCGATAACTAACTTATCAATCCTCGTAAGAGAGTTCAGTTTGGTAACTATCTGTTCTAAATACTCTACTCGTGCGAATGGTTGGCCCTTAGTTTATACTTTCGTTTTAAGCTTTGGCGAAAACCTTCCCCTATGAAATAGTGATTAGGTCAGTGATTCACTTATGCAACTTCAAAGGATTGATTCCAACCGAATATCGGTGAAAAGTATGCTTTCAAAATCTAGTCAATGCAAATGCTTAAGCACGATAAGGAAAGCGATAAAGAACACAACAGATTATAGTGGTTCGAGACTCAAGCTCCTACATCCACTCTCCCCGACTCTTCGAGAGAAATTCACTATCCACTTCGAGCTTTCGGACTACCTCGTAGTTTACTTACTCAACTTCGTACCCTCGAGTTTTTCCGACTACTCCACGAGTTTACTTACTCAACCCGACCTTGAGTTTTCTCGACTACCTCCGTAGTTTACTTACTCAATCACACACAAGCTTTCGGACTACCCCCTCAGAGCTTACTAACTTCTCCTCTAGAGTTTTCCTCGACTACTCCGCGTGGTTTACTAACTCTTTACAACTCTACTCACCAACAAACACACTCCAACTACCTTCTCAAGGGTTTGGGGTTTCTTGGTTGGTTTCAACTAGGATGAGATATCATTTACAATGAAGCACAATGCAAAGGGTTAGGATATCTCGACTAAGCTTTGATAAATCTTATTAAGCTAGGCTTAGTAAAGTGAGCTCTCTTCAATATAGAAGCACTTGGGAAATTCAAGGTATTTCGAAAGTGCTTTTAACTTTTGCAAGAATAAGTTTGAGCTCTTGAGTTGCGTGATAAATTTCACCGTAACCTTACGATGTAGAGGGTCACCAAAGATTTATAGGCATACACCAAGGTTACTCTTGAAAACTATCCGTTGGAGAGATAACTTCGTGAGTTCCCTCTTATGGTGTGTGAGAAACGGCTATATTTAGGGTTTGAAACTCCCTAACACGTTTTAGGCAATAGCCTTTCATGTAGCCGGTCTTCACTTTTTGCGATCTGAACTTTCGTTGACATCGACATCTTTTTTCGTTGACTTTGTCCTTTGTCGATTATCGGTATGGTGCGATGTCGTCTTCCTCTTTTTTTGACTTTTGTCTCCGGTAAAAAGGTAGACACCTTTCAACTCTTCTTTTGGTTACAAACTCTGAGTTTGATATAACCTTAACAACACTTCTGACTTAGTTCCTTTTGTCTGCATTTGAATGTCTTGGCAATATCTAACTTTCTAAGGTATCGTGTTTCTCTCAGTATTGCATCCTTCAGATAGATATATTCAGTGCCTCGGAACATTCAGTTCATCTTCGAGCATTCAATTACATTCTTGAGTCTTCATAATTCTTTGTCTTTTCGATATTCTTGATCTTCAAATACCCGTCTTGATCTTGCGTCTTGAGTCTTCTCGAGTCTTGAGTCTTCGAGTCTTCTTGGGTCTTCTAGTCTTGAGTCTTCGAGTCTTGATTTATCTTGGCCGATATCTTTGAGTCTTCATCTTTGAAGTCTTGTTTCGGTTTCCATCTTTGAGTCTTCAATATCTCGGGCCATCTCGAAGTCTTGAGACTTCAGTTTCATACTGAAACTTCAGTATCTTCAGAAACATACTGAGTTCTTCAGAGTCTTCAGAACCTATCCTGAACTATATCTGCTGACTATACATTTTGCAGATAACATCCTGAATACTCTAAAACTGAATCCTGACTCATCTATCAAGATCATTCCTGAACATGTCATACTCAGGGGTTTTGGGATCTTAATCAAAATCATATAATCTTTTATTAAATTCATCTCCCAACAATTTCCCCCTTTTTGATGATGCCAAAACCTATCTTGTTACAGACATATAACCTATACTCAGGTTTCAGTTTATCCTATTACAAGATTGGTTATGTCTCTCAACAATTACTTCAGCAATGAATCTCCCAACAATTTCATCACCAAACAACAGTAATCAGGCATATCAAATATAAAGACATGTAAAATAAGATAATGAGATATTATCTTTTGAGCATAATGATAAATCTTCATTGATGATAAGTGTACCATTACAGATTAAATGAATTTATCAAACAAAATAAAAAGACAAAAAATTTTAAAGAATACAAAATCTGTTGAGTCTTCATCTTTAGTCTTCGATTCGCTCTTCGGTCTTCCTTTCTGTTTGCTTCATTTTTCGACTTCATCGGTACACTTCCGGATCAAACATTCCGAAGAATCTCTTCTTCACTCATTTCTTTCCCCGATGATGTCCGGATCATTTCCCAGTAGGCCCAACCGACCAACAGATTGAGCAATTTCTTCGCGTAATGGCCTTTTCATTTACCAAGCCATTACCAAGTCTCGGAGGAGGATAGGAATATGGACCGGGGGCTACTATCTGTACTCCACCTTCATCCGCAAGGTTAATCCAGCTTTGTAGATACTTTGGATAAAAGGTGAGAAGATATTCAATGAAAGCTTCGCTTCGTCTCGAGCCTTCCCTCTCCATTCATCGAGAACATCATAATTGAACCGAAGGTTCTCTTCACTTCTTCCCACATGTCGTTGAGTTTAATGGGCATCCATTTATCAACATGGGGCCACTTCAAAACTTTTCGATGTTCCTTCCTCTTGCTCGCAAAAACTTCCCGAAGTCACTCCTTCGCTTCGCTTCTTCGCTCATCTTCTTTCGATCACGAAGTTCCCGAGATCAAGCAAAGAGCTTTTCTTAGCTTGTTCTTTTTGGAGTGTCATCGAGCCTCTTTTTGGTGTTGAAGACTTTCTTCCGAGGTTGAGACTCGAGATTCCTCTCGCATCTTCATCATCCGAACCAACTTTCTCTCGATTGGCTTAGAAACCTTCGCGACGCTTGCTTACAGTTGAACAACGCCCAAGGCTTTCATCTTCATAGGCGATTCAAAGACCGGCGCTTGTTCCAACCTTAGTTCTAGCACTCAGTTTCTCTCTTGCAACCTCAAGCTTGGTTTGCTCAGAAACTCGAATGTAGACAGGCTTCTCTACTTGAGCAAATTTTAACTTCTCAGTAGCACCGACTTCTTTAAAAGGCTTGGGCTAAATTGTACATTTCAAAGATCTTTTCCGAGCCTTCTTTTCCAAAGTGCGTGCCATGAACTTCCCGAGGTCTGCACCTTCCCTTTCCCCCTTCTTGCACCGTAGTTTGGAAGAAGTCCGGAGAGAGTGTGTCCATGTGATCTTTTTTCTTTGCTCACACAAATGGATCTCTCCTCGCTAGGCGATCTTGCTCATCTTCCATTCTCCTAATGTGGTTCTTAGCCACGCATAGTTTCTTCGATATGTGGGCAAACTGGCCAGAGAGTGCATCTTTAAGCATCTCTGTCATCTTGGTCATGAGCACTGAGCTCATTTCCTCAACAGCAGATTTGATCGGCACCTCATTTTTCTCTGTCAGTTTCACCTCTAGAAATTCAGTCGACTCACGTGCTTTTGTTTCATTTCAAAGACTTAACTTTCTGCGTTGACTCCTCCGGCTTTTTCATTCAAATTTTTCTTCCATGGAGGTCATCTGAGTGGTCAGAGTGTTTTGTATCTGCACCAGTTCTGAAGAATGGCTAAGTCCTTCCATTGTCTGAGCTTGATTGGCCAACGTTGCTTCCATCTGAGTAAGTTTGGTCGACATTGGCTCAATCTTCTCAAGTTTCTCCATGACGGGGGTAGAGATCAATCTCGGCGACCTTCTACCTTCACATTTTGTTTGATCATCCTGAGCTCCCGGCTTCATCCTGAGCTCCGGTCTCCAATTGAGCCTCGGTCGATTATCAGACATTTCAGAATTAAAGATAGTACTTTCAGTAACTTTGGCATAATTATTAATAGTGTCAAAAGGTACACAAGAGTGTGCTAGCTTCGATCTGAGGTGATCGACAATGAAGTCTCTTTTTTACGCTTTGAGGCTCGATCCTCGGCATCTCCCCGTTGGTCCCCATCTCCATCTTTGGATTTGTCTCCGTTGCTCGGGCACCAACTCGATTACTTTCTTCTCGGCTAGCTTCCTCAACCACTCATCAAAATCGAATTTTTTTCATCACGAGCTTTGTCATACAACCACGAGAAGTCGGTCGGGGAAGGTCGCCTCATTCCACCGTCTTCCCCTCTGAATGCGGCAATATCAAGCATCTCGGGAAGAGTCTCGATTGAGGATATACTGCCGTCGCCCTTAATCTGAAGAATATATCTTGCAGATCAGGGTATGAGCTGAGCTCAGGGTATCGGTCAAGGATGAACCGTTCCCCCTTGCTCCTCCACTCGCCTTCTTCAGCCTCGCCCTTCTTCCATCTCGGGCTCTCTGGTTCAGTAGAAGCTTCGGCTAAGGGATCAAGCAGTAGGTCACTCAGGAGCTCATCGAGTACATTTTGCTCCTGAGCCTCAGTAGTATCTGAAGCTTGTGCATTCAGGTCCTCAGTTTGCATCTGAGTGGGTTCTGAGGCCTGAGCTGGCATTTCCTCAGTATGAGTCTGAGTTGGCTCGTCAGTCTGAGCCTGCACATCTTCAGATCGACTCTGGTAGCTCTTCTTTCGATCCGAGCTCAAGACATCCGAGGTAGGCATCTCGAGGTCCGAGCTCTTTTAAAATTTCCCGAGAAATTTTATCCGAACCGAAGTGATGTCTCGAGCACCTCGAGAAGACCTGCTCCTCCGATCGATCCTGTGTCCTTGAGATAACCTCGAGCCAAGACTTGTAATGGTGAACTCGGCGCGTTTGGCCCTCGGGTTGTCTCTCCTCCGGAATCATCGCTTCCTTCATCGGTGAGAACCACCAATCTTCTGCGCTTTGGAGCGAGGTTCTTCCTCATCGGTTTTTGCTCCTTGCTCCATTTTTGCCTCCAAATGTAACCTTCCCCCGGTTTGTTGGGTCTCTTTCTCAGCGGCCATGAGGGTGATTCTACCTTCTTTTCTCTTTTCCCTCGAATGGCTCCTTCTTTTCACAAAGATGGGCTTGAAGAGAATTTTGGATTTAGGAATGGGGTTGAATTGGGCGAAGATATCCTCCTCCTCTCACATCTCCAAAATATAGGCAATTTTGGTGGCATGGTGGATCTTGCCTTTCATCGTGATTTCCCCATTGACTCTTTTTATGATCTTGGCTTGCTCCGACACCATCTGGACTAAGAATTTCAGCCAGTTGAAGTCAGTGGTGGGAGATGCCTCGATCGCCGCCATCAATCTGAGCTTCGGGGTACTAATCTGCTCAAAACTCCCCGCAAGACTCATGACGCTCTTGCTCACAATATCCATCAGCACACGATATTGTGGCTTTAGGTGCTTCTTGTGCAAAGTTGCCTCAAACTTCACAGATTCTCAAAGAATCCTATCTAGGTACTCCCCTTTCTCTACCCGACATATACATCGCAGGATCCTCTCCTCTATCACATAGCTCAAACACATCATTCAGATTTTTAGGAATAATGTACATCTCCCTCTCAAAATCGACGTATTTTGATGAGTGCTCTAGATGAGATACGGTAATCGAAGAGTGCATACAATCTTCTTCATCTATTTTCAAATTGCAGATGAATTCGATTACCTCTTTTGCGAACTCCTGGTCTGGTCGGCTTGCGACTAGATGGGTGAGTTTAGCCAGTCGGATCATATGCAGAGCCTCCTCTTCTGGCTTTGAGTTGGTTGTGCTTTCAAGTGAGACAATGAACTCGTACCATGGCTTATTGGTTATGGTTAATCTCTCGAATATGGTTGGGGCCATTTTAGAATATGATTGAAGAATGTGACGCTTTAGGGTTTTGCGATTTCTGGGCAAAGGGGATTTTAGTTACAGAGTATTTGGGAACGAAGGGTTTGATAAAATTTCGGCTTGAATGGCTTAAAGAGGTATAAATAGCTTCGAGATCGTGGAGAATCGTGTTGGTTAGGTGAAAAGCAACGGTTGAGATTAATCTCCGATTAATCGGGTATATGAACCGACGATCTCCGAAAAGTAAGCCGCCAAAATATCCTCATTGGTCAATAATGTGGCAGAGCATTAAATGACTGTTGTCCTTCTTCGGAATTTAAAACGATCCCGCCCAAAACATTCCTCAGGTGTTTTGTATTTATTGCGAATGATTACTGAGTTTTACTTAAGCAATAAATGGGTCACATGAGTCATTACCTCTTCAGACTAATTTCCCTCTATCAGTCTTACTAAGTACTGACCTTGATAAAATGTCAAGATAATATCGAAAATCTTGAAAGGGTTCAAAGATGCTATCGACATCGACTTTCAAGAACTGAGTTTCCCGAGACTTCGATTCGATTTCGCTTTTTATCCCGAAGTTTCTCGGTAGAGTTCGAGAAAGTTTCATGCATCCGAAAATCTTCAATTTTCGATTTACTTTTATACACCGGTTCTAACATCCCTAATTCAACCGAAAAGTTCCCGAAATCTTGATTCACCAAAGGTTTAGTCAAGATATCGACTCTTTTACTATCAGTATGAATTTTCTCCATCCTTATGTCCTTTTTCTCGACATGATCTCTGATGAAGTGATGTCTGATATCCACATGCTTGCATCTGGTGTGCAATACCGGATTTTGTGAAATAGCAATGGCACTATTATTGTCACAAAATATTGGTACTTCATTGGCCACAACTTTATAATCCCTTAATTGTTGTCTGAGCCAAAGAATCGAGCACGCAGCCTTCCTGCACCATGTATTCAAATTTCATTAAGACTGGTTTGCTACCGAGGTCTGCTTTTGAAAACCAAGATATCGGTTTGCTTCCTAGAAATTGACAAGTTCTTGTTGTGGACTTTCATCAATTACGCAACCTCCATAGTCGACATCTCGAGTAACCCGGCTAATTCAAGGTTATCATCACCGGATACCATAATCCTCTATTCATCGTGCCCTTAAGATATCTCAAGATCTTTTTGGCGACCTCCATGTGACTAGTCTTAGGATTAGCTTGGTCTTGCACATATCCCAACAAAGAAATGTTATATCCGCCTACTTGTCATGAGATAGAGCAATGATCCAATGATTCCTCTATAATCGGTATGATTCACCGATTTGCCTTCCGAATCAGATCCATCTTGTAGTTAGTATTCATAGGAATCCTAACCGAAGTTGCAATTTCAGTACACCATATTTGGCAATCGATATCCGTGTACTTTGCTCGGTTGATGAATATTCCATCCTTTGATTGTTTCACTTGAAGACCTAGAAAGAAATTCATCTCTCCCATCATTGACATCTCAAACTTGCCTTTCATCGTTGTTGAAAACTTTTCACACAAACCGATGGTTTGAGATCCAAAAATGATGTCATCAACATATATCTGAACCAAGAAGATATCTTCCCCATCCTCTATCCCTCGAACAGAGTTCTATCAACAGTTCCTTTTGACAAAACCATGGTCAAGAAGAAACCGAGAAAGAGTATCATACCATGCTCGGTGTGCTTGCTTGAGACCATACAAGGCTTTTTTTTAAGCCTCAAACTTGGTCATTCTGCTTTGAAGCCGAGGTTGTTCCACATAAACCTCTTCTTTAAGCACACCGCTCAGAAATGCACTTTTCACATCCATTTGATAGATCGTGAACTTCATGTGGGCAAAGATATGCAAGAAACAATCTGATGGCTTCTAGTCTTGCAACAAAAGTGCAAAGGTTTCATCATAATCCAAGCCTTCTTCTTGGGAATAACCTTGTGCAACTAGCCTTGCCTTGTTTCTTACAATGTTGTTGTTTTCATCTCTTTTATTCTTGAAAACCCACTTGGTTCCAATGACATTGTGCCTTTTCGTGTCTATCTACCAACTCCCATACTTCATTCCTTGAGAATTGATTCAAATTTCATCTTGCATAGCAAGAAGAATCCAATAAGAATCTTGTAGAGCTTCATTAATCTCAAAGAGTTCTTTCTCCGATAGGAAGCAAAGCGAGAATAGTGCACTCTCACCATGGAACCTTCTTGTCTTAACACCTTCAGTTAGATCACCCACAATCTGACTTGTAGGATGACTATCTAACCATTTCCTTCTTGATGTTCCCCCTTCAATAGTATCCTCAACATTTAAAATGTTAGGTTCAGTTAAATCAGCAAACTCAGGGAACAACAGAAAAGGAGAAAGTGAATCATCTTCCTCAGGGGAAATTCTATTCAGAACATTGTCAGAGACATTTGTTCCCCTTTGGTTGATAGATTCGAGAATTTGCCTCACCGTGACCACATCTTCATTGGCATCACATACACGAGTCTCGAACTAGTGTCTGCTCGATTGGTCACCTTTGGAGTGTTGGTTTTCCTGAGTCTCACCATCCTGATTTCCATCCTGAACTTCTTTATCTGAGTCTGAGTCACTCCAGTCATAGATAGTGACTGACATCTTCTTTTCTGGTTAAGTGGATGATTTATCTTTTTATTTCGTGCTTAATCTGGTGATCCTCTTAGTCGGTTCATCTCAAGATCATGTTCTGTTTTTCCGAACACAAATAGTTTCATCAAAAAACAACATGAGGTGTTTCCTCCACAATAAGAGTCCTACAGCTTGTAAACTCGAAAGCTTTTATCGACTTGTAATATCCTAAGAATATTCCTTCATCGCCTTTACTATCAAAAGTTTTCAACCGATCTTTACCATTATTGTGTATGAAACACTTGCAACCAAACACACGAAAAGAAAAAGAAAAACAAGAGGCTTCCTTTCATTCCAAAGCTCATAAGGTGTTTTGCCTTGACTCTTGGTCAAGATGGATCTATTCTCGAGTAGTAGCATGCAAAGTTGATGACTTCAAATTTCAAAATCTTTTAGGAATATCGACTTCAAATTTATCATTGTCCTTCTTGCAGCTTCTTTCGTAGTCCTGTTCCTTCTTTCAAAGAACACCATTTTGTTGAGGGGTCCTTGCAGCTGATGTTTCATGAGAAATTCCATTTGCTGCACAATAATCAGATATAATATGATTTATAAATTCAGTTCCTTTGTCAGATCTGATTTTGACCATACTCAGATTTTTCTCAATACTGAGCCTTTTCAGTAACTCTGGCAGCTTTATCTGAGTCTCTTTCTTACTGAGTAAGAATATGACCCAAGTATATCTCGAGTAGTCATCAACTACTACCAATGTGTATTTCCTGCCATTAGTGCTCACAGGTGTTATAGGACCAAAAAGATCCATATGAAGTAACTGAAGTATTCTTTCAGTAGAAACCTCAACTTTACTTTTAAATGATGCTCTTATCTGTTTGCCTTTCTGGCATGCATTACAAATATGTTCCTTACTGAACACTTCGTTAGGTAACCCTCTTACAAGAGCTAATCTTGCAAGCTTGTTCAGGGTTTTGAAATTTAGGTGATTCATTCTTTTATGCCATAACCAACCGGTATCTCAGGAACTTTTAGCAACTAAACATGTATCTTTAGGAGTTGAACTCCAATCGCCAAGATACACATTCCCTTTTCTTGTACCAAATCAAGAGTACTTTTTCGTGATGTATCATCTTTCACAAAACATAAGTTCTTAGAGAACTCAACATTAAAACCTTTATCACAGAATTGGCTAATTGAAAGCAAGTTATGCTTCAATCCGTATACATATGAAACACCATGGATATGAATCGAGTCGATTTCCAAAGTTCCATATCCTTCATCATCCCTTGAGTTATCTCCAAAAAGTGATCTGTGGGCCTCTTTTGTTCAACATAGTCAATGAGTATCTTCTTGTATCCTGTCATATGTCTTGAACATCCACTATCAAGATACCATATATCGAGCTTTTTTCATCTCTCTCATCATTGCCATGTGATCTTTAGTCGGGCTCAGTGCCCCTTGTTTTCCTCCCCGAAAAACAATTTAATTCTTAGGTACCCAATTTGTGTAGGGTCCTACAAGGTTAGCTGTACCTTTAGGGATCCAAATTTGCCTAACAACTCTAATCACTTTAGAGTGGCTGATCTGTCTTCCATAAACATCTACATACACATTTACTACTCCTGGGTGCCTTAGCGCTTTCTCGTATGAGTATAGTCTTTGGCCTTAGCATGAACATAGGCTTTTGAATTCTTCTTTGGTTCAAGCCTTTTGTTCCATTGCTTTGGCTTATGTCACTGGTCCAGATCTTTGTTGACTTGGGTTCAGGTAACCTTTACCCTTAGGCAAGTGGGGTTTAGGTTGCTGTCTTGAAATATGGGTCTTTCAAGATATCGAGGACTTGGTCTCTTCGATTGAGAATATCTCTGCCGAGTGTTTCTCTTCTTCGAAGATTCCTCTCGATGGTTCAAACAGTAGATCCTTTCAAGTTTGCATTCTTAGCCGAGGCTTTGAAGTACTTGCTCGAAATTTTCAATCGATCGCTTTCAGTTTTCTAGCCTTCACCGAGGTTTGGGCTTTCTAACCCGATCATTCGGTTTTTTATCAAACCATAGGTCCTTTTCCTTGTCTACAACCTTGGGCATTTCTTCATTTGAAGTGTAGGTGCATCGATTTAACAAAGATTGTCTTCTTGCTACTTGATGCAAAGATTCAGATGACCTTGTGAGGTTCCCCGAGTGTATCCCAATCCAGATTTTATAGTGGCAGATCTCTCGTAACTCAATTTCATCTATTACTTTAGATGCATTATTCAATAGAGTTAACTTCTTCTCGCACTATCCTCACAGCTTCAGTAGAGTTTCATGCTTCTCGAGAGGTCATTGAACTTAGTTCTGATTAGCTGAATTTCTTCAGTGGATTTCTCTAGCTTTTCAGTTAGGGTCTCTATCAACTTTTATTTCTCTGAGAGTTGTACTTTTAGAACATCCAGTTCATCAGTAGCTCCCATAAATTGAGAAGTGATTTCAGTTTTGCTAGAGTCTTTCCATTTTAGATTTTCAGCATTCAGTTCCTTGTTCTGCTCTTGAGTTTTATTTAGCGATCCTTGCAAAACAAAGATAGTCCTTCATCGATTCTCAAAAGAATCCATCAGTCAAAATGATGCTTTTTCGATGAAACTTGAAAACTCTTGTGCTAGTGTAGGAGCAACAACAGAGACGGAAGAGTTTACCTCCTCAATGGCCATCAGACAGATGTCATCACTTTCACTGTCTGAGAATATCTCATCTAAAGAGCTAGATTCCTCTTCAGAGTGTTCTTCTTCTGCAACCATGGCCTTTTTGCTTGAGAACTTCGGTCTCTTTTTAGCTTGTCTTTCTCTTCTCTCCTTAGCACTCAACTCGACAATCATACCGAAGTGACCTTTCTTCCGACAATTATAGCATCTGTTGGCATCATCATCCCGATCATTTTCTTCTTTGGACTTGGAGTCCTTTTTTTTCGATGAAGATCCTTCAAATTTTCGTGTCCTTCTTCTTCTCGGTTGATCCGTCCTCGTGTTTCTTCTCGTACTACTGGGGTTCTGTAAAAGCTTTTGTATTTTCCAAATCTATTATTAAGTCTCGTCAAACCTCCTTGCCATCGGTCTTTAGCTTTTTCCTCAAGCTCATCCCGATGTTTGGCATGGGGGTTCTCGACTTTTTTAGTTTTATTGTGTTTTATCTTTGGCTTTTAAAGCCACATTTTTACTTGATGAAGAATCATCTTTCTTTGTCGGCCTTTTTTGGATTTCTTATCAATTACAAATTCATAGGCTTTCAAATTTCGAGAGAAGACTTGTTGGTATGGCATTGAACTAATGTTCTTGGTGTTTTCAATCACCACTTGCATGAATATCCCATTTCTTAGAAAGACCTCTAAGAATTTTCAATGCCACTTCTCTTTGTGGATATTTCTTTCCAAGTGCATTTAGATCATTCATGATGCTAGTGAATCGACTTCCAATTTGTCTATTGATTCACCATCATCCATTTCAAAAACCTGCAAACTTTCCAATTGCCACCGAAAGTTTGTTTTCTTTTATATGATATGTGCCTTGGCACATAACAAATGCCTAGTGTATCCCATATCTCTTTAGCAAGATTACAAAGAGAGATCATTCCCATCACACCATCATCAATTGTCTTTGTATAGTGTGTCTTTTGCAATGTAGTCTAGATTGACTAACTTTCTCTCCTCAGAGTTAGTTGGTCATCGACTTAGGAAATTCTCGCTTCTAGGATCAATTCTCTCATCTTCTCGCTCCTCCGGATTCACCACAAGAATTTGAATGGTCCTTGAGAAACCACTCTCCACATACGCCATGTTTGAATACGATGTGCTCGCATTCTCGGTCTCCATAGATCATAGTTCTCATCGAGAACATGGGAAGTTTTTAGAAGACATTTTTCCGATCTTTTGAAAAGAACAAAAATTTCAAAGAAATAAGATCGATTCAGATAGACCACAAGTATTTTTGAAAATAAAACTTTGTCAACACAAAGTGGGTCAAGTTGAACCACCGCTCGATACCACTTGTTGGTCCCTAAAAAACGAGTCTTACACGTGTATGGGGGGGAATACACGTGTTCAAAGATTTTAAAACTTTTTCTTCTCGAGGTCACTTTGGGTCGATAATCTCAAGATTAGGTTCGAGATGCACAGATCGCTCCGAGTCAAAGTCTCATCGAGACAGTGATCCCGAAATGCTTTCGAGATACCTCGATAATCCCAACCGAGTCCTCGAGTGTCAGAGATCCTGAGTTGCTTGGATCGATAACTAACTTCATCAATCCTCGAAGAGAGTTCGGTTTGGTAACTATCTCGTTCTAGCTACTCACCGTCGTCGTAATGGTTGGCCCTTTAGTTTATACTCGCTTTTAAGCTTTCTTTGAAAACCTTCCCCTTATGAAATAGTGATTAGGTCGTGATTCACTTATGCAACTTCAATGGATTGATTCCAACCCAATATCGGTGAAAAGTATGCTTTCAAAATCTAGTCAATGCAAATTAAGCCTGAGATAAGGAAAGCAATAAAGAACACAAAGATTATAGTGGTTCAGAGACTCAAGCTCCTACATCCACTCTCCCTGACTCTTCAGAGAAATTCACTATCCACTTCTGAGCTTTCAGACTACCTCGTAGTTTACTTACTCAACTCGGCCCTGAGTTTTCTGACTACTCCACGTAGTTTACTTACTCAACCCGACCTTGAGTTTTTCCGACTACCTCCGTAGTTTACTTACTCAATCACACACAAGCTTTCGTGACTACCCCCTCAGAGCTTACTAACTTCTCCTCTAGAGTTTTCTGACCTACTCCGCGTGGTTTACTAACTCTTTACAACTCTACTCACCAACAAACACACTCCAACTACCTTCTCAAGGGTTTGGGGTTTCTTGGTTGGTTTCCAACTAGGATGAGATATCCTTTACAATGAAGCACAATGCAAAGGGTTAGGATATCTCGACTAAGCTTTGGATAAATCTTATCAAGCTAGGCTTAGTAAAGTGAGCTCTCTTCAATATAGAAGCACTTGGGAAATTCAAGGTATTTCGAGTGCTTTAACTTTTGCAAGAATAAGTTTGAGCTCTTGAGTTGCGTATAAATTTCCCGTAACCTTACGATGTAGAGGGTCACCAGTATTTATAGGCATACACCAAGGTTACTCTTGAAAACTATCCGTTGGAGAGATAGCTTCGTGAGTTCCCTCTTATGGTGTGTGAGAAACGGCTATATTTAGGGTTTGAAACTCCCTAACACGTTTTAGGCAATAGCCTTTCATGTAGCCGGTCTTCACTTTTTGCAGTCTGGAACTTTCGTAACATCGACATCTTTTTTCAAATGACTTTCATTTTGCGATGTCGGTATATATGCGATGTCGTCTTCCTCTTTTTGACTTTTATCTTCAGTAAAAGGTAGACACCTTTCAACGGCTCTTTTGGTTACAAACTCTGAGTTTGATATAACCTTAACAACACTTCTGACTTAGTTCCTTTTGTCTGCATTTGAATGTCTTGGCAATATCTAACTTTCTAAGGTATCGCGTTTCTCTCAAAGATTGCATCCTTCGATAGATATATTCAATTGCCTCGGAACATTCAGTTCATCTTGAGCATTGATGCATTCTTGAGTCTTGATAATTCTTTGTGCTTTCAGTATTCTTGATCTTCAAATACTCAGTCTTCAGTCTTGCGTCTTGAGTCTTCTCGAGTCTTGAGGTCTTCTCGAGTCTTGAGGTCTTCTCGAGTCTTGAGTCTTCGAGTCTTGATTTATCTTGACCGATATCTTTTGAGTCTTCATCTTTGAGTCTTCGCCTTCTCGGTTTCCATACCGAGTCTTGATATCTCGATTTCATCTTGAAGTCTTGAGACTTCTTGATTTCATCTTTGAAACTTCAAAGATCTTCTTGAAACATACCGAGTTCTTCGAGTATTGAACCTATCTCAACTATATCTGCTGACTATACATTTTGCGATAACATCCTCGAATACTCTAAAAACCTGAATCTCGACTCATCTATCAAGATCATTCTTGAACATGTCATACTCGGGGGTTTTGGGATCTTAATCAAAATCATATAATCTTTTATTAAATTCATCTCCCAACAGTATCCCAATCCAGATTTTATAGTGGCAGATCTCTGGTAACTCTGAATTTCATCTATTACTTTAGATGCAGTATTCAATAGAGTTAACTTCTTCTGTGCACTATCCTCACAGTTCTGTAGAGTTTCATGCTTCTCAGAGAGGTCATTGAACTTAGTTACGATCAAATTTGAATCTCTTCAAATGGATTTCTCTAACTTTTCGATTAGGGTCACTATCAACTTCTCTTTCTCTCGAGAGTTGTACTTTTCGAAACATCCAGTTCATCAAGAGCTCCCATTAATTGAGAAGTGATCTCGCTTTTGCTAGAGTCTTTCCATTTTAGATTTTCACCTTGATTCCTTTATTATTCGCTCTTGAGTTTCATTTAGCAGTTCTTGTAAAATGGCATAGTCCTTCATCAGATTCTCAAAAGAATCCATCAGGTCAAATTGACTGTTTACAGTTGAATTTGACAACTCTTGTGCTAGTGTAGGAGCAACAACAGAGAAAGAAGAGTTTACCTCCTCAATGGCCATCAGACAAATGTCATCACTTTCACTGTCTGAGAATATTTCATCTGAAGAGCTAGATCCCTCCTCAGAATGTTCTTCTTCTGCAACCATTGCCTTTTTACTAGAGAACTTCTTGTCTCTTTTAGCTTGCCTTTCTCTTCTCTCCTTAGCACTCAGGTCAGGACAATCATACTGGAAGTGACCTTTCTTTTGGCAATTGTAGCATCTGTTGGCATCATCATCCTGATCACTTTCTTCCTTGGACTTGGAGTCCTTCTTTCTGGATGAAGATCCTTCAATTTTCAGGTCCTTTCTCTTCTCAATTGGTTTGTCCTCAGGTTTCTTCTGGTACCTGTGATTCCTGTAATAGCTTTTGTATTTTCCATATCGATTATTAAGTCTTTCAAACCTCCTTGCCATCGCTCTTTAGCTTATCCTCAAGCTCATCCCGATTCTTAGCAAGGGAGTTCTCGAACTCTCTAGTTTTTATTGTGTTTTATCTTTGGCTTTAAAAGCCACATTTTTACTAGATGATGAATCATCTTTCTTTGTCGACCTTTTTAGATTTCTTATCAATTACAAACTCATAGGCCTTCAGCTCAGAGAAGACTTGTTGATATGGCATTAAATTAATGTTTTTGGTGTTTTCAATCACCACTGCATGTATATCCCATTTCTTAGAAAGACCTCTAAGAATTTTCAATGCAACTTCTCTCCGTGGATATTTCTTTCCAAGTGCATTTAGATCATTCATAATACTAGTGAATCGACTTCCAATTTGTCAATTGATTCACCTTTCTTCCATTTCAAAACTATCAAACTTTCCTATTGCAACCGAAAAGTTTGTTTTCCTTGATATGATCTCGTGCCTTGGCACATTACAACTAGTGTATCCCAAATTTCTTTTTGCAAGATTTGCGTTGAGAGATCATTCCCATCACATCATCATCAATTGTAATCAGATAGTGTGTCTTTAGCAATATAGTCTAGATTGACTAACTTTCTCTCCTCGAGTCAGTTGGTCATCGACTTAGGAAATTCTCGCTCTAGGATCGTTTCTCTCATTTTCATTCCTCTCTCGATTCACCACATGAAATTGGAATGGCCCTTCAGAGACCACTCTCCACATTCGCTCATGTTTAGAATACGGGTGAGCCTCGCATTCTCGAGCCTCCACAAATCATAGTTCTCCACCGAGAACATGGGAAGTTTCTTAGAAGACATTTTTATCTCGAGTCTTTTAAGAATTCAAAGAAATAAGATCATTCGAGATAGACCACAAGTATTTTTAGCAAATAAAACTTTGGTCAACAAAAGCAGTGGTCAAGTTGAACCAACGCTCCGATACCACTTGTTGGTCCCGGTGCAAACGAGTCTTACACGTGTATGGGGGGGGAATACACGTGTTCAGTGTTTTTAAAACTTTTTCTTACTGAGGTCAACTTGGGTCAGGTTGCCCTGAAGATTTGGTCCTGAGAAGCACAAATCACTCTGAGTCGAAGTCTACTGAGACAGTGATCCTGAGCTGCTTTCAGAAACCTCATATAATCCCAACTGAGTCCTGAGTTTTCAGAGATCCTGAGTTACTTGGATCGATAACTAACTTATCGAACCCTCGGAAAGAGTAAGTTCGGTTTTGGTAACTATCTGTTCTAGCTACTCAGATGTGCGGAATGGTTGACCCTTTAGTTTATACTCATTTTAAGCTTTGCTGAAAACCTTCCTTTGAATGGAATAGTGATTCAATTATATGCAACTTCCAGTGGATTGATTCCAGCTAAAATGTCAGTGAAAATATGCTTTCAGATTTAAGTCAATGCAACAGTTAAGCACAGATAAAGAAAGCAATAAATAACACAACAATTTATAGTGGTTCAGAGACTCAAGCTCCTACGTCCACTCTCTCTGATCCTCAGAGAAATTCACTAATCACTTCCTGAGCTTTCTGACTACCTCTCGTAGTTTACTTTACTCAACTTCGCCCTGAGCTTTTACATACTCCACGTAGTTTACTTACTCAACCCGACCTTGAGCTTTCTGACTACCTCCGTAGTTTACTTACTCAAACACAAACAAGCTTTCAGACTACCTCTGTAGCTTACTAACTTCACCTCTAGAGCTTTCTGACTACTCCGCATAGTTTACTAACTCTTTACAACTCTTCTCACCAACAATCACACTCAAACTACCTTCTTTAAGGGTTTGGGGTTTCTTGGTTGGTTTCCAACTAGGATGAGATATCCTTTACAATAAAGTACAATGCAAAGGCTAGGATATCTCGACTAAGCTTCAGATATATCTTATCAAGCTAGGCTTAGTTTAATGAGCTCTCTTCAATATAAAAGCACTTGGAAAATTCTAAGTTTTTCGAGTGCTTTAACTTTGCGATAATAAGTTTGAGCTCTTGAGTTGCTTACAAATTTTCCGTAACCTTACAATGTAGAGGGTCACAAGTATTTATAGGCATACACCAAGGTCACTCTTGAAAAACTATCCGTTGGAGGAGATAGCTTCGTGAGTTTCCTATTATGGTGTGTGAGGAACGGCTATATTTAGGGTTTGAAACTCCCTAACACGTTTTAGGCAATAGCCTTTCATGTAGCCGGTCTTCACTTTTTGCAGTCTGGAACTTTTGTACTTCTGACATCTTTTTTCAATGACACATCCTTTGTCGATGTCGATGGTACGATGATGTCTTCCTCTTTTTACTTTTGTCTCCGCTAAAGTAGAGACACCTTCAACGGCTCTTTTTGGTTTACAAACTACGAGTTGATATAACCTTAACAACACTCGACTTAGTTCCTTTTGTCCGCATTTGAATGTCTTGGCAAATATCTATTTTTCTAAGGAATCGCGATCTTCTCGAGATTGCATCCTTCGATAGATATGTTCAATTGCCTCGGAACATTCGGTTTATCTTGAGCATTCAATGCATTCTTGAGTCTTCGGTAATTACTGTGCCTTCAGTATTCTTGATCTTCATTCTTTAGTCTTACGTGTCTTGAGTCTTACGAGTCTTGAGTCTCTTCGAGTCTTGGCGTCTTCTCGAGTCTTCGAGTCTTTTACGTGTCTTCTGAGATATCTTGGACCGATATCTTGAGTATTCATCTTTTGAGTCTTGATTCGCTCGATTTCATCTTGAGTCTTGATATCTCGATTTCATCTTGAGTCTTGATTCTCGATTTCTTCTTGAGTCTTGAAACTTCGGTTTATCTCAAACTTCGGTTTTCTTGAAACATACTGAGTTCTTCAGAATCTTTAGATCCTAACCTGATCTATATCTGCTGACTATACATTTTGCAGATATCATCCTGAATACTCTAAAACTGAATCCTGACTCAACTATCAAGATTATCCTGAACATGTCATACTCAGGGGTTTAGGGATCTAATCAAAATCATATATCTTTATTAAATTCATCTCCCAACAGACCCCTTTAATATCAGGTTCAGTGAGCCAGCTATTCTCAAATCTAAATCGTCGGCGACGACGCTCATACACTCGAGGTTTAGGATTAAGTAGGATGGGACTATGGTCCGAAATAGGTGAAACTAGATTTAAATGTGAAGCCTGAGGGAATCGAGTGTGCCAACTCGAATTTCCCATAGCCCGATCCAGCCTTTCCTCTACTAGATTATTAGTCTTCCTACCTTTGCTCCAAGTGAATTTATGCCCAGTAAGTTCCACATCAAGTAAGTTACAGTCGAGGACAGCTTCTCTGAACCCCGCATACATCTAGTTCGGCCTGTTAGAACCGCCATCTTTTCATCCGACGAAATGAGATCATTGAAATCTCCCACACACATCCAAGGTAAACCATCATACGACACTAGCTGTCTTAATAGATTCCAGGATTGGCGTCGCCGGTTTCCCTCCGGGAAACCATAAAAACCAGTAAGTCTCCAAGGTCCATCCACATCATTGATAAGCAGATTAATGTGATTCTGAGAATAATTCACAATATTACAAGAATTTGCAGCCTTCCAAAGAACACACAAACCACCACTACGCCCAATACAGTCCACAGGAAGCGCACAATCATAACGCAAACGCACTCGAAGTTCTTCGATTTTATTAGCATAAGATAAAGTTTCACACAAAAAGATAATATATGGCCTACGGGCATTCACAAGCCCACATAAAAACAGAATTGCAGCAGAACGACCTAATCCCCTGCAATTCCAAGCTAGTACAATCATTAAACTCGGCGGGCCTGGTGGACCGGGCCTACCGTTAAAAAATGAGATTCCCCAACCGAAGTTTCAATGTCTTCTTCCTCCTCCTCCATACCACCACTTTCATTATTGTTTTCCAGAAGGCGAACTTGCATATTCGTCATCCGTTTGTGTTTTTTAACTTCAAGGGCTTCTATGTCATTTTCATCTTTCCCTCCACATTCGTCTGTTTCAAAAACAGGATTCAAATTAAAGATACCTTTTCCAGAATTAATGCCAAACTTTCCGCTCTGGTACATCTCTTTTGACCCCGTCATAATGATAGCTTGATTTTCGCCACTCCCACCAAATCTGCTTCCTCCCTCATTACTCTGAGCATGGTTCACGGGATTATGTTCCCTCCCCAAATCGTCAACGGCTACTGGTTTTCCGATCGATCCTCCCTCACGCAGCCACTGATCACCGATGCTCGGTCGTCCCCTCCACTCCGTGACTTTCAGTTCCGGTCCCCACCCTTTCTCTACCACACCCTCATCGTTATCAAACACCATGTCACAGAAACTTTCAGTGTGATCAAGTTTTCCACAGACGAAACAGAACAATTTTAACCTCTCATACTGGAATTTAACTTTCTCGGATACACCATTGATGAGCTTCATATACTTCCAACGTTTCAATGGTAATTCAGTGTTAATCTCCACTCGTATCCTCATGAAATTTAGTCAAACCGAGACTTTATTAGACCCATCATACTCCAGAAACCGCCCTATGAAGTTGCCCAGCATCCTTCCCACTTTCTCCGTGAAAAGGCCCGCCGGGATATTGTTTGCCCTCACCCAAAACGTAATTTTGTTTAGAGGTGCTGTAAGGGGATTCTCACCAAGCTTTAGCCGGTGTACTATCAGCGGGTGACTCCCAAACGTCCATGGTCCCCAATCCAGGATCCTCTTCACATCAAGGGCATGGTAGAACTGTCAAATTAACCACCCACCCCCAATTTCCTTGATGGAAACTCCCTTCTTAGGCCTCCATACACTCGCCATACGGCTTCACAAGATATTGAAACTCGTACCATGCTCCGTCAAGAACCGTCCCACAATACAGAGGTCAACACTTCGAACATTTTCCTCAACATCATCCAACTCCACCACCATTTCCTCATCCTCCTCTTCATTCAAATTCATATTCCTCATCATGTTCTCCATTATCTCCCAAACAAAAGGAATAATAGGCAGTAATCAAATTATGATAAAAAAAGGAGGATACCGATCATCCACACAGATAATCAGCATAAATAGGCACAAACAAATCCACAAACATCAATATCGAACCAGGCCAAAGGCATAACAGATCTACAACAATCAATGTCGAATCAAACCATATCCCAAAAAATCAGATTTGCACAGGCGCCCAGAATATCACACATTGGTCATCTATTCGGATAGCGTAAATGTTCCTATGCTGATTTTCAATTGCAGTCAAAGATCTCCGCAGGCGCCCAAGATATCACACATTGATCATATATTCGGAAAGCGTTAATGTTCCTGCTATGACTCAATATCTAAAAAACTCAAGTATGGTTCAAAGAAAATTCACGGCAGGCGCCCTAGATATCACTAAACGATCATATATCTTGATAGCGTTAATGTTCCTACCAAAACCGTACTCACCGGAAAAAAACTCAAGCCGGAAAACGAAGTTCCGTTAAAAGGATAGAGTTCAAGATAAAAAAAAAATTAAGATTTTAAAAAGGCTGAAATATAAGTAAATTAAATTAAAAATCTTAACATTATAAACATTTTTGAGTTCACCTAAATGGGCCCAACCATTACAGTCGTTTCTTGGTTTTGAGAAACCCAGGACGACGTCGTACCACGTTTGAAGCTTTTCCAGGAGACAAATATACACACCAACTCCCTGAATTTCTTTCACTGTGTTGTTGAATTCGAAATCTGTTATCACTTAATCTTTTCAAAAGATGATGAGGAGGGCCTCTCATTCTGCTGCAGCAACTATTCCCCTGATTCGTAGAGGATTCACCTCTAAATTTCACAATGAAAAGAGGCGCGTTCCCACAATTTATTTCAGCTCGATTCGTGAAGCAAACGATGCAATTCAGTTGTTTCGTGAAATGGTGGCAATGTCGCCACAACCCTCTTTTCCGATGTACAAAAAACTGTTGAGTGTTGTTGCCAAGATGGAAGAATACAGTCTTGCCCTCTACATGTTCGGAAATGCGTCACTCGAGATTTCCTGTAGACGAGTTCACAATGGCCATCGTTATCAATTCTTTCTTTGCCATCTAAAAAGGGTAGACCTTGGGTTTTGTTTGTGATGGGCAAACTTTCGTTGGGGAATGAGTTGCCTGCAGATCTATTCGGGTGAATATTTAAATACAAATTTAATTCATTAATTATTACTAGCATGAATTAATCCTATATTAATTCAAATAATAATTGCAACAACATATCATGCATATAAAAAGCCACATAAAACCTACGACGCGAATCTACGGGTTTACGTGAACGTATTTCTCGGGATGGCAAAGGGCTTTGGTCGGACGGACTAACCAAAAGGACTTCCCAAGTATTCCTTTAGCCCTTGCTCGACAATCCGGTGGAAGGATACTCATGAACAATTAACAAAAGGAAAAAATAAACTTTGTTGCACCACTTATGTGGATTTGCTAATATTTCCAAAGACATGGAATTGTACTTGAGAATGAACTAATCATCCCCTATTTATAAGAGGGAGGGTGGATTTAAATTTATGTGATATTTCAATGTGGGAAAAGACTTTTCTTGGTCACCAAGAAATCTTGAATATATCTCATATATTATTTTTCCCATAATTAAAATATTCCACAAAATTCCACCTCCTCTATTTTATGGCATTATTTTTGAAAATTTGATGAAGCAAGAATCCAATATTTGGATCTTCTTGAATTTATGAGATATTCTTGTATTTCAAGAAATACATATCTTCCATAATATCTTTTCAAGAAAATCAAGAAAATCTTTCTTGCCCTCTCTTTTTCAAAAAATTTCGAAATTTACTATATAGATAACCAAGTGGGAGATTTCTTGAATTTAATGAGATAATCTTGTATTCCAAGAATACATATCTTCATTCCATAACAAAATTCAAAGAAAATCTTTCTCCCTCTTTTATCCATAATTTTCGAAAATTTTAGAGGAAATATAAGCAACAATATTTATTTTATTTTAATCACCTTTTCAGTTATTGGACTATATGTTGGGCTACTCAGGGAGCCTTTAGGAGAATTAAGATTGGACCTTCTAATGGATCTTGAATATCTAATATTGAGCCACAATATAATGCAAGCCCATAAATATTAATTAATCCCACTACATAATTAATATTGCACCATCCATCTTAACCCATATTACAAATCGATATGGCTCCTTGTCATTATTTCCGTGTTTAAGATTATCTAGCCCATTAATTAATTCAAGCCACCAAAATAGCTTTCCGTTAATTAATATCTTTTGTCCTTGGTCGAGGAAACGGTTCAACATTATTATCCATACCGAAACTAATTCCACTTGCAAGATTTTGTATGATAAAACTTATGAACCTCCCAAGGGGCAAATCAAAAGCGCGTGCTTTTTGCGATTCTTCGTATTAAATCTTAGCAATCACATGTGACCAATAATATTGCCCAAGATAAAAAGTATTGAATCTCTCTCTGATTCGCTACCCATGATAAGTCAAAGCAATAGTTACCAATCCCACGTGATCCTATTTAAGGGACGAAGGTTAAGAAATAACGAACCACTGAGGTCTAATTCTTCCTTGTTCATTCAAGAACTTATCCTCCTCAGAGGTCCTATTCAAATAAGATCACCATGCACTAGTGTAATCTCTTGGTCAAGACAAACCAATCTGAGCCTTACACCTCAACCTTTTCGCGATGGTTGTTCATTTCCATCTAGGTCGTGAATGGCGTACTTTTTAGTTACAAGGGATCGTTAATTTAATCTCCCGTGATCCGGTATCACTAAATTAACTACAATGTAACACGTCATTTAATTATTGAACAGTTATGCAAAGAAATATATATAACATTCAATCATATTTAAAGCATCGCGATAAACAATTTATTTCAAGAAATAAGTCCGAAATTCATTTTAGATTATACAAAGTAAAAGCATACTTTTCAAAGATAATCCCAACAATCTCCCACTTATACTCAAAGTCCGCTTTTAAGTATACTACAACACGCCTCGAGTAGTCCGTGACATCTAATGTCACCTACACGAACCTAATAATTTCTCCCACTTATACTCAAAGCAGATTAGCAATGGTCTTGACACCCATTCCACTCACATGTCTCTCGAATGTATTCAGAGGCGCACACTTTGTGAATGGATCTGCTAGGGTCGTCCTCGACGCTATCTTTGCCACATCTATATCTCATCTCTTAACGATTTCTCGTATAAGATGTCTTTCCTTTTAGTGTGCTTGTTTGACTCAGTGGACTCTTGGTTCTCTTGAATTTGCAAATCGCCTTAGCGTATATTGCTAGACAAATTCGTAACACCATCCAAGTCCACTAAGAAGGTCTAGAGCTCAATCGGTTCTTTTCATCGCTTCACAAGCAATTACTTACCCGACTTCCATGGTTGAGTCGGTGATGCATTTACGCTTCACACTCGTCCCATTTGATGGCTACACTTCCCAAATGGAAACACACTAATCGAGGCGTATAATTTCGAATCTATATCGATTGGAAATCCGAGTCCGTAGTCGATGGGATTGAGTATCGATCGATAAATCAACATTCTATCCCGAGTTCTTTTCGGACACTTCGTAATGTTTTTAATCGTCGTCCAATGCGCTTTCCTGTGTTACTTTTGATATCTTGCTACCATGCCTACGGCAAAGCGGATATCCTGGTCTCGCATACAAAGAATGCATACATAAGGTTTCCGAAACCGGTAGCACAAGGAATACCTTTCATGTATCTATCTCCTTTTCGCCTTAGGGAACATTTTCTTGATAGATGGATTCCAAGTCCGAAAGGTACTGAATCCTTTCTTGAATCTTGCATGTTTGAAGTGTTTCAAGACAAAGGTCTATGTATGAAACTTGCGATAACCCGATCATCCTTTTCTTGCGATCTCGAGTGATCTTGATCCCAAGGATGTGTCCGGTTTTCCCTAAATCTTTCATATCAAACCGCTTTTGAAAGCCATGCCCCTTACGCCGATAACACCTTCACATCGCTCCCGATGATCACAATGTCATCTACGATAGTACTAAGAATACCAATGCAGTTCCGATACACTTTTTATACACACAACTTTCAAACTTGTTTTGATCAAACCCATAAGACTTTATTACATGATCAAAACTTTGGTTCCAAGCTCTGGATGCCTGTTTGAGTCCGTAAATTGACCTCTTGAGCTTTACAAACTAGGTGTTCTTGGCCCGTTTCAATGAAAACATGGGGTTGTTGCATATAGATCTCTTTATCAAGACTTCCGTTAAGAAAGCCGCCTTGACATCTATTTGCCGGACTTCAAAGTCGAAATGCGCAAAGAATCGATAAGAGAATACTGGATGGACTTAAGCATGGCTACTTGGCGAAAAAGTTTCCTCATAATCGATCCCTTTCTTTCTAAGTATAACCTTTCGCCATTAGTCTTGCTTTAAAGGTTTCAACCTTCACGTCCAGTCCTCTTTTCCTCTTATATACCCACTTGCATCTAATGGGTCTGACCCCATTAAGTGGTTCGACTAGCTCCCACACTCTATTATGAAACATAGAACCCATTTTGGTTTTCATTCTTTGTTTGCAAGAATCAGATCCTTATCTTGGAGTGCCTCGTCATATGTCCATGGGTCCGATTCCGAATCAAGTCCGAGGACTCTCCTATTCCCATGAATCTCTCGGGTCGCCTAACAACCCTCCCACTATAACGAGGTTTGTGAGAAAACGTATCGTTTGGTATATCATCTAAGATAAATGCAAGACCGAGGTTTGCCCTCTAAGCTCATTTAAGGTAATCTCACTTCTGGGCTTTCTTTGGTTCATATAGTTTTCTTCCAAAATCTAAAGTGGGTGCGGATAACCACCTTTTGATCTTCGGAACTATAGAACATACACCCTTTTGTTCCTCGGGGTATCCTACAAACAAATTTTTAATTCTCGATCGAGGATCCAACTTATCGGCTTCCTTGTCCAACATGTAGGCCGGACACCCCAAAGTTCTCATGTGTCTCATACTAGGCTTTGCCGTCCACAATTCTTTGGGAGTTTTGGGAACCGATTTGGATAGCACCAAGTTCGAATGTAAGCCATTGCTTTCCAAGGCATAACCCCGTAACGACTTGGGAAGATCCGCATAACTCATCATTGATCTAACCATTTCCAAAAGAATTTCTGTTGCTTCGCTCTGCAAAACCCCATTTTGTTGAGGGTTCCGGATGAAATGAGGATACAATCCTTCATCGATAAGTAGTACAAAAACTCATCGCCGAGGTATTCGCCTCCACGATCGATCGTAGAGACTTGATACATTTTTCCATATGATTCTCTCGCTGAGCCTTAAATTCTTAGAATTTCTCAAAGGTCTCAGATTCATGCTTCATAAGGAAAATGTACCTTGAGTAATCATCAATAAAATTACTCATAACCTCCTCTTTGCTTTGTTTGACATTGACTACATACATCCGTGTGAACGATCTCTAACACTTCTTTGGCCCTATTCCCTTGGCTCCAATGCCCTCTTGGTCATATTACCCTCCAAACATGATTCGCAGTTGGAATCGATTCAACTTGGAGACGCCTCCAAAGAACCATCTTTCACCAACCTTTGGATCCTCTTTGTATTTATATGACCTAATCTTAGATGCCAAAGAAGTGTCTCGTTCACATCTGATGAACGTTTTCTTTTCTCGGAAACAGTTGATGTGTTATAGGATACATTTAAGAGTAGTGTGCACAGTTAATTGCATAGAGATTTTCCATCAATGTCCCATAATGATATACACTCATCATTTCAAAAATGATGTCATTCTTATTAGAAGAAACTTAGTGTCCTTTAATCAAATTTTTGAAACTGAAAGTGAATTCTTTCTAAAACTGGGAACACAAAGATAATCTAAAAAAACTTTATCTTCAAAAGATAGGTGCACTTCTCCCACTGCTTTAACCGCTACTCATGTAGCATTGCAATGTCTGCTACTTGCGTAGTATTGCAATAATCGTTACTACCGTAGCATTGCAATATCTGCCACTTACGTAGCATTGCAATGTCTTCTACTTTCGTAACGTTGCCCAGTGTGATGAGGATCTCACTCCCACTACGTTGCCGGATCATTTAGAACCCGTGAAGCCAACATGATTAGTGGATCTCGTATCAACCACCCACGAATGAGAAGTATACGCCTCTAAACAAGTTTCAACAACTAGTGTGTGAGAATTACCTTTCTTTCCGTCCCTTTTTGGGTTTGGAACAAGCAAGACCTCAATTGTCCTCTCTCACCGCAGCTTAAGCACTTCCTCTTTGGATTTTCTTTGACACAACAAGCATTCCTCATCTTACCATTGCCCTTGGCAACAGTTGAGTTTTATTGCTTATGGCCTTTGGTCCTCTTCTTTATCTTGCCTACCCTTGGCCTAGAAAATGAAGACGGACCACTTGCCTTCAAAGCTTGAGTTTGATGCCTTATCATCATTTCTGCTGAGTCCAAAAGTTTGCAACAAATTAGCTAGCGAGGCCAAAATGCTCAAAAACCTTTCTGGGCAGAGAATGAAGTACCAAATTCATCTGAGTCTCCAGATCATAATCTGCACTCAGAATCTCAAGTTTGTTCAGATGGGCCATCTATTTTGAGGACGTAATCCCTTACGGGTTTTTCCTCCACCATTTTCAGCGACGACATCTCTCGCAAGGTGATCTGACGAGTCCCGCATGTTTTGACTTGTCAGTTGGCTCATCTGATTTTTGTGTGTCAAAATCCACTTGTGCTTTTGTGCAGTTATGACAATTATAATTTTCCAATCAATATAGTTTCCATACATATTATATTGACTTTAAGTATAATAACAGTGGATTAAAAGGTAACGACATCTTTGAATCGAAATAAACAACTATATGCAAAAGCACAAGTATATCACAAGATTCGATCACATGCATCATATTTAAAATCTCAAAAAAAAATATGAACAATGCATCAGCCAACATCTCAAAACAGTTTAAATAAGCCACGTTGGGTGGGTCATTATTTAAACACATTCAAGCAAAGTTACAAACAAGAACGATTACAAAACCTTTAATATCCAGATTAATAGTTGGCTCCCCACTTGACCAATATAAAATTGACAGGGACTTGAGAAGTATATGCATATCAATTTTATACCTAAGTAATAACCATGATTAAATACAGATTACTATTTCGCTTTGATCGAGCCTCGTTGGGAGGGTCATCGTCGCCGCTAGTAATAACCCACAATCATCCGTTTGGAATTTATTCATGTGAAACCTATCTTTTGACCGTCCCGTTGGGGGAATTTCTCCAAAAGAATTCACAAATAAATAAATCATGGAGGTCAAAATTAATTCAATTTTATTATCCTAATAAAATTGTCAATTAATTATTTAAAACATACTTAGTAATTTTGAAGCTGAGATTTTTCAATTTGGCAACCCTCATGCAAACACATTTAAACAAATTAAATAAAGCACAAATAAAATCAAGCAAAACAGAAAAAATAAACATATTGGGCACAAATTATCCAATTGTAATGGTTTGATTTTTCTTGGCTTGATCTTGAAGAAACACGTCTCAAATTTCTCCCACTCGTTCGTCTCGAAAAAATACTTAAATCTCGAACCGCCACGCCAGCAAACCGCAAATGGATGCACGCCAAGATCCGTACGGGCCCACTTGGCTCGGGACGACCTCGGCGGCTAAGATCGCCCGTGGAGGGCCACGCTGCCAATTGCCTCAAGACGCCTCTGTCGGCGAGGAGTTTGGCAGCCCGCGTCTCCGCTGCCCGTCGTCTGTATACCAGGCCATATCCGCGCCCGTCGCTTTCGGCTTTGGAAGCGCGCCCCCCGTCTGCTGCCTTCATTTCATCGGCGCTGCGGCCGCTTCGGCCTGCGCCCTGCGTCAAGGTCTGCCGGCCATACCACACCGCCCTACGCTGGTTCTCGATTTCGCCCTTTAATTCTTCGTCTCTTTTCGTTCCCGATCCGGTTATAATTTATTTACAAAAAATAAATAAACCTAGATCTAGATTAGTCTATTACATTGATCAAATCAAACAAATCCTAGTCTACTCGTGGATTTTCTCACGAGGCAAAACAAATCCGAACGAATCGAATTAAAAAAAACCACAGTTTATATGCATGCAAAATAAAACATTAAAATCCATGACAATTGGATACCTGCAAAACAGATCTAACAGTTCTACTATCCAATTTCAAATTTAATGTCCACGAATTAAATTACAATTTAAAAAATTCAGAGCCCGAAACAGTGGCTCTGATACCAGTTGTTGGGGAATGAGTTGCACAGATCTATTCGGGGTGAATATTTAAATACAAATTTAATTCATTAATTATTACTAGCATGAATTAATCATATATTAATTCAAATAATAATTGCAACAACATATCATGCATATAAAAAAGCCACGTAAAACCTACGCATCACGGAATCTACGGGTTTACGTGAACGTACCTCTCTGGATGGCGAAGGGCTTTGGTCGGACGGACTAACCAAAAGGACTTCCCAAGTATTCCCTTAGCCCTTGCTCGACAATCCGGTGGAAGGATACTTGCGAACAATTAACAAAAGGAAAAAATAAACTTTGTTGCACCACTTATGTGGATTTGCTAATATTTCCAGCACATGGAATTGTACTTGGGAATGAACTAATCATCCCCTATTTATAAGATGGAGGGTGGACGAAATTTATGTGATATTTCAATGTGGGAAAAGACTTTTCTTTGTCACCAAGAAATCTTGAATATATCTCATATATTCTTTTTCCCATAATTAAAATATTCCACAAAATTCCACCTCCTCTATTTTATGGCATTATTTTCGAAAATTTGATGAAGCAAGAATCCAAGATTTGGATCTTCTTGAATTTATGAGATATTCTTGTATTTCAAGAAATACATATCTTCCATAATATCTTTTCAAGAAAATCAAGAAAATCTTTCTTGCCCTCTATTTTCAAAAATTTCAAAATTTACTATATAGATAACCAAGTGGGAGATTTCTTGAATTTAATGAGATAATCTTGTATTCCAAGAATACATATCTTCATTCCATAACAAAATTCAAAGAAAATCTTTCTCCCTCTTTTATCCATAATTTTCGAAAATTTTAGAGGAAATATAAGTAACAATATTTATTTTATTTTAATCACCTTTTTCGCTTATTGGACTATATGTTGGGCTACTCAGGGGGCCTTTAGGAGAATTAAGATTGGACCTTCTAATGGATCTTGAATATCTAATATTGAGCCACAATATAATTCAAGCCCATAAATATTAATTAATCCCACTACATAATTAATATTGCACCATCCATCTTAACCCATATTACAGTCAATATGGCTCCCGGTCATTATTTCCCGTGTTTAAGATTATCTAGCCCATTAATTAATTCAAGCCACTGAAATAGCTTTCCGTTAATTAATATCTTTTGTCCTTGGTCGAGGAACGGTTCAACATTATTATCCAAAAAAGGAAACTAATTCCACTTGCAAGATTTGGTATGATAAAACTTATGAACCTCCCAAGGGGGCAAATCAAGCAAGCGTACTTGCACACGATTCTTCGGATTAAATCTTAGCAATCACATGTGACCAATAATATTGCCCAAGATAAAAAGTATTGAATCTTTCTCTGATTCGCTACCCATGATAAGTCAAAGCAATAGTTACCAATCCCACGTGATCCTATTTAAGGGACGAAGGTTAAGAAATAACGAACCACTGAGGTCTAATTCTTCCTTGTTCAGTTCTGAAGAACTTATCCTCCTCAGAGGGTCCTATTCAAAGCATCACCATGCACTAGTGTAATCTCTTGGTCAAGACAAACCAATCTGAGCCTTACACCTCAACCTTTCGCGATGGTTGTTCATTTCCATCTAGGTCGTGAATGGCGTACTTTTTTAATTACAAGGGGATCGTTAATTTAATCTTCTCGTGATCCGGTATCACTAAATTAACTACAGTGTAACACGCATTTAATTATTGAACAGTTATGCAGTAAATATATATAACATTCAATCATATTTAAAGCATCAGTGATAAACAATTTATTTCAGTAAATAAGTCTGGAAATTCAATTTCGATTATACAAAGTAAAAGCATACTTTTCAGTATAATCCCAATAGCTTCTTGAAGCACAACTACCAACCTGATGTCGCGACTTTCAACACTCTCCTGCGGGGGCTCTTTTTGGTTGGTAATGTGGTAGAGGCAGAAGGTTTGTTTCAAAAGGTTTTGGTTTTCAAATTATGTCAGCCCAATGATGTTATGATCCTCGCAGTGGTTAATGGTCTGTGTAAATCGGGACAAACTCTTAAAGCTCGTAATTTGCTTTGGGATTTTGAAAAATCTGGTTACAAACATGATGTTAAAGCTTATAGTGTTGTAATTGATGGATTGTGCAAAGATGGAATGGTAGATGACGCTCTGCACCTCCTATCTGAAATGCTGAACAAGGGTGTTCGACCTAATGTTGTTATGTACAACAGTATCATTCATGGCTTGTGTGAAGATGGAAGTGTTGGGAAATTAATTGTCCGGATCTATTCGGGATGAATATTTAAATACAAATTTAATTCTAACAATTATTACTAGCATGAATCAATCCTATATTAATTCAAATAATAATTCAATAACCAATCATGCATATAAACAGTTCACATAAAACCTACGCATGCGGAATTACTACGGGTTTACGTGAACTAACATCTTGGAGTGACAACCGTTGAGAAGATGGATCTCGTTCACATGAACACACCAAAAGTTCTTCTCAAGTATTCCCTTGTCCTTGTTCAACAATCCGGTGGTACGAACACGCGAACAATTTAACAAAAAGGAAAAATAAAATTATGTTGCACCACCTTTGTGGATTTCTAATTTTTTCAACACATGGAATTGCATTGGGGATAAAAAATTCATCCCCTATTTATAATACTAGGGGGGGGACGAAAATTTTGGGGTATTGGGTGATTGGGAAATTTCCTTGCTTCTTCCTCAAGATACAATCTTGAATATATCCAATATATTCTATTTCCCAAAATATCTCCAAAATAAAATTTTCCTCTCCTTATGTTATGTTATTTTTCGAAAATATCACAACAAATAGCCAAGTGGGAGATTTCTTGAATTTAATTAGATAATCTTATATTCCAATAATACTTATCCTCATTCCATAACAAAATTCAAAGAAAATATTTCTCCCTCTTTTATTTGTGATTTTCGAAAATAATGAAAAATTAGGCAATAATAATTTATTTTATTTTAAACACCTTTTTCAGTTATTGGACATTATGTTTGAGCTACATGAGGGGCCTTTAGGAGAATTAAGATTGGACCTTCTAATGGACTTTGAATATCTAATATTGAGCCACAATATTATTCAAGCCCATAAATATTAATTAATCCCCCTACATAATTAATATTGCACTATCCATCTTAACCCATATTACTGTTAATATGACTCCCAGTTATTATTTCCCGTGTTTAAGATTATCCAGCCCATTAATTAATTCAAGCCACTGAAATAGCTTTCCATTAATTAACATCTTTTGTCCTTGGTCAAGGAATGGTTCAACATTATTATCCATACCGGAAACAAATTGCACTTGCAATATTTGGTATGATAAATCTTATGAACCTCCCAAGGGGGCAAATCAAACAAGAGTACTCGCACACGATTCTTTGTATTAAATCTTAGCAATCGCACGTGACCAGTAATATTGCCCAAGATATAAAGTATTGAATTTCATTGACTCTCTACCCGTCATAAGTCAAAGCAATAATTACTAACCACACACGATCCTATTTAAGGAACGAAGATTAAGAAATAACGAACCACCGAGGTCTAATTCTTTCTAATTCAGTGCTGGAGAATTTATCCTCCTGTAGGTCCTATTCAGTGCATCAGTCATGCACTAGTGTAATCTCTTGGTCAAGACAAGCCAATCTGAGCCTTACACTTCAACCTTTCACGATGGATTGTTCATTTCCATCTAGGTCGTAAACAGCGTACTTTTAGTTACAAGGGACTGTTAATTTAATCTTCTGTGATCTGGTATCACTAAATTAACTACAATGTAACACGTACTGTTTATTGAACAATTATGCAATAAATATATGTAACATTCAATGATATTTAAAGCATCAGTGATAAATAATTTATTTAAGTAAATAAGACAGAAAATTCAGTTTGGTTATACAAAGTAAAAACATACTTTCCAGTATAACCCCAACAATCTCCCACTTATACTCAAAGTCTATTTTTAAGTAAACTACAACACATCTCGTGTAGTTCCTAATACGTGACATCTAATGTCACCTACACGAACCTAATAATATCTCCCACTTATACTCAAAGCAGATTGGCAACGATCTTGACACCCATTCCTTCCACATGTCTCTCGAATGTATTCTGAGGCAGACCCTTTGTGAATGGATCTGCTAGGTTGTCTTCTGACGCGATTTTTGTCACCTCTATATCTCCTCAATTAACGATTTCTCGTATAAGATGGTATTTCCTTTCAATGTGTTTCCTGGCCTTGTGGGCTCTTGGTTCCCTTGAATTTGCAATTGCTCCGGCATTGTCACAGTAAATAGTGATTGTGCTGGGCAAATTCGGAACTACATCCAAGTCCACTAGGAAGTTCTTGAGCCAAACCGCTTCTTTCGCTGCCTCGTAAGCAGCTACATATTCGGCTTCCATGGTAGAATCGGCGATGCATTTCTGCTTAACGCTTCTCCATGTCATGGCTCCTCCCCCCATGCAAAACACACTACCGGAGGTAGATTTTCTGGAATCTAAGTTTGATTGAAAATCCGAGTCCGTGTAATTGATGGGGATTAGATTGTCCGACTGATAAACCAACATTCTATCCCGAGTTCTTTTCAGATACTTCAGAATGTTCTTAACTGCCGTCCAATGCTCTTTTCCCGGGTTACTTTGATATCTCGCCACCATGCTAACGGCAAAGCAGATATCCGGTCTCGTGCACAGTATTGCATACATAAGTCTTCCGACAACCGAAGCATAAGGAATGCCTTTCATGTCATCTATCTCTTTTTGTGTCTTAGGGCACATATCCTTGGATAGATGGATTCCATGCCTGAAAGGTACGAAGCCTTTCTTGGAATCCTGCATGCTGAATCGCTTCAAGACAGTGTCTATATATGAAGCTTATGATAAGCCTACCATCCTTTTCTTGCGATCTCGAGTGATCTTGATCCCAAGGACGTGCCCGGCTTCCCCTAAGTCCTTCATATCAAACTATTTTGAAAGCCATGCCCTTACGTCTGACAATACCTTTACATCGTCTCCGATGAGCAGAATATCGTCTACGTATAGTACTAAGAATACCAATGCAGTTCCGACACGCTTCTTGTACACACAACTTTCGTATTCATTTTGATCAAACCCATAAGACTTTATTACTTGATCAAAACATTGGTTCCAAGCTCTGGATGCTTGTTTGAGTCCGTAAATGGACTTCTTGAGCTTACAAACTAGGTGTTTTTTGCCTTTTTCAATGAAGCCTTGGGGTTGTTGCATATAGATTTCCTCTTCAAGACTTCCGTTAAGGAAAGCCGTCTTGACATCCATTTGCCAAATTTCAAAGTCGAGATGCGCAGCAATCGACAAGAGAATTCAGATGGACTTGAGCATTGCTACAGGTGAAAAGGTTTCCTCATAGTCGATCCCTTCTTTCTGACTATAACCTTTCGCCACAAGTCTTGCCTTGAAGCTTTCCACCTTCCCGTCCGGTCCTCTTTTCCTCTTGTATACGCACTTGCAGCAATGGGTTTGACCCCATTTAGTGGTTCGACTAGCTCCCACACTCTGTTATGATCCCACACTCGTCGTAAGTCCATGGGTCTGATTCATCTTGACCGGGGACTAAGTCCGAGGACTCTCCTATCCCCATGAATCTCTCGGGTTGTCTCACAACCCTCCCACTACGATGAGTTTTCGGTTGTGTAAGTGTGTCATTTGGTATGTCATCTTGTACAGTTGGCACTGAGGTTAGCCCTCTAAGCTCATTTAAGGTAATCTCACTTCTGGGCTTTCTTTCGTTCATATAGTCTTCTTCCAAAAATCTAAAGTGGGTGCTAATGACCACCTTTTGATCTTCGGGACCATAGAACATACACCCTTTTGTTCCCTCGGGGTATCCTATAAACAACCTTAATTCTGATCGAGGGTCCAATTTCCCGGCTTCCTTGTCCAACACGTAGGCCGGACACCCCCAAATTCTCATGTGTCTCAAACTGGGCTTGCGCCCGGTCCACAATTCTTTGGGAGTTTTGGGAACCGATTTGGATGTGTTGGGAAATTTAGAGTTTTGATGAAAGTTCTAAAACACATGTAATAGGACCAAATCGACTCATTAATGAATCGATGTTTTTATTACCGGTTATAGAATACCAGCTTGATAATTATTGTATAGAACAACCGATGTAGAAGATAGGTCACATATTGAGGGGAACCTCAATATGTATAGGTCGATCCAAGATCTAAAGAACAACCGATATCCGATGGGCGGAAGGCAAGAGAAGGATGTAAGATCGATCGATCCGATAAAGTCGATATCTCACCAAGTCATGAAGCTTAAATTCGTAATACTTGAAGATCGATGCCTTCCGAAAGATCGCACGAAGAAGACCTACATCACCGAGTCTCCGCTAGTTGAAGCTAAGACAATCGGAACCGTAAGACTTATCGTCGATCGATCGATCGGTTGTAGATCGATCGAAGTCACCACCAGAGAAAAAAGTGATGTTTCACCAAATCATACGCCGATGATCCGAACAAGAAGAATGTCAACCTTAGTTGGTAGAACAACACCGAAAAAGTGCTTCGCTTTACCAATAAGAACAAGACACGATATGATCGAGCCGGCATTATGAGATTTGGTGCTGCTTTCCTAATGGCTATAAAAGACACTATTCACGCTTTTCGCCATGCCGCCCTCAAGCACGCCACATCAATCCCGCAAGTCTACCAAAATATAGCCGAAAATTCAAATTGCTCTCCAACAAATGACTCTTTGATTTCGAGGTCTATAAATATGGGATTACTCTTCAGAGTGAAGACATGGAAATTATCAAGAAGCTCAAGCTATAATCAATTTTCCGCACGAATAACACAAACTTGAAGATTACTTTCTAAGTGTTCATCCCATAGTTCTTAGCACAGAAATCTTTTCATCTAGTTGATAGGCTACTTAAAAACTAGGAAAGATTTCAAAGTTGGAACCAAAACAATCTTACCCAAAACCCAAAGTTAGGTTAAGTTGTTTACAAGATTTCGACTAGGGTTTCTAGTTCTCGATTTCGGGATCGGTTGAGTGAGAACTCTTTAAATATCTGTTGGTGTCTTGTGTTGGACTAACACAATAATCTAAGTCCATTGGTTTTAGTTGGTGCCCTCAGGATAGGGAAGAGTGGACGTAGGACCGGGTTTGTCCAACCACTATAAATCTTGTGTGCATCTACCTGCTTTGATTAACTGTTTTACACAATCGCACACAACCTAATTAAAGCTGCATACATATTCTAAGTTAAGATCAGCTAGCACCAAACTTCTGATCTGATCAAGTTTGACACTTTAGTCAACCGGTTGAAAAGACCGACTTTGGAATCGATTTATTAAAACCGGTTTTTCACACGGGTAAAACTTAGCCGACAATCGCTTAAACGATAGATACCGAATCGATCCGCCTTTCGGTGATCAAGAAGTTAGATATCGATCCAAACCGATTCACTTGCACTCGATCAAAGCTAATCGCAATCACACTGATCCGCAGACAAAAAGTTTTCGTAAGTCTATTCACCCTCCCCTCTAGACTCTCGCCTCACAAAAACGCTTAAGGACATACAAGTGGTATCGAGCGGTGGTTCTATAGACCAATCGGCTTTGAGTATCATCGATTCTTGAGGAAGAATCTTTGTGGTCATTTGAACAGATCTTGAAAAACCATTTTTAAAACTCATTCGCTTTTTCCAAATCACTCAGCATGGATAATACATCTGGTATGTATCATGATTTGCCGAAGTTCTCAATTGATGAGTATGCAGATTGGGCCATATATATGTTCAACCATCTAGGATCGATAAGTGGCGTAATGATGGAAGTCATTGAAAGAGGACCCATCATCATATATCACGACAACCCCGCAGGTTGGAGGAGATCCGGACTTTGCCACGGAAGTCTTGTGCGAAAAAGCCCAAACGATGGATGCAGAGGAAAGAAAGTCAGATACTCTAGATATCAATCGCCAGGCATATAATCATGAAGACGATGGATAAAGTCACCAAGGAGAAGATAAAATATCTCAAAACTGCGAAAGCAATGTGGATACTCTAGTTGAGATATCGCGAAGGAAATGATCGATCAAAGACAAATGACTACAAGTTTAACCGGTGAAGTTCGAAAAAATCAAGATGTTTAACGAGACCATCAACGAAGCTCGATGGAAGGATTACTATGTCGAGAAATAAGCTACGAGAACTTGGTAGAGATGTCGATAAAGATATCAACTACAAGATCTTAAGATCTCTCACCAAGAAATGGGACATGAAAGTCACGGTAATCAAGGATTGCCAAGACATTTCAAAGATGAAGCCGAGTAGCTTGTTCCTAAGCCTTAAAGCTCACGAAGTTCGACTTAATCGAAAGAGGACAAGCGAGATGAAGACGCGACACCGTCTTTGAAGCCTCAACGCCTCGATTCGCGTTTAAAAAGCAACCAAAGAAGCAGATCGAAGGCCACCGAACTGTTGGAAACATAATAAGTCAGGCAGAACAGATCGCTCTGCTTACCAGGAAACTTGAAAAATCAAATATTCAACTTGGTAAGTATCGAAGATTCTATAAAGATTATCAACATAGCAGAGGAAGAGATAGGAGATCACCGATGATCTCCGTAGAAGAACCAGATCCGTGATCAAGAGATCACAGAGATGAAAAGAAAAGAGATAATCCGACCGATGAGAGAAGAGATAACAGATCCGACAGAAGGAGTTCGGACATTATCGAAGCGGGAAGTCACCGATAGATCCTACAGATTTTAATGACTCACCCGAAGAAAAGGTTCCGTGGATCGTGGAGCGTGTTTCAACTATGAGAAACCAGGTCACTACAGCGCAGATTGTCCAGACCTGACGCCAAAAGAAAGAGAAGAAAAGCGGAACAGAAGAGAGCAACGTTATAGGGACAGAAAAGCCATGGTCACGACACATCCGAATTGATGATTCCTATCCCGCCTCTCGAGGATTCTCGGTACTCATCTCAGAGAAGACTTCGTCGATAAGCAGTGTTGTTGACTTCTATGAGAATGAAGATCTGATATTCTCTTCAGATGACGATGAAATCTGCCTGATGGCCAAGGAGGACCAATCTGAGGTAACCTCCAAACCTTCTGCTTTGTCTGCTTTCACACCTGCTATTATTAGCACACCTTCTGGATAGATTGACCGCAAACTCTACTCGAGCAATTGCTTGATGATCTCTAATGCAAGAGACACTTATGATATAGTGGAAGCCGAGAATGACAAGCTAAGGATCGAAATAATCGACTTTTGTTGAAGAGAACGCCTCAAGAAAACTACTTAATCGAATCAAATTTGAATCGCCGTCGGAAAATCGAGGAACTTAACATTCTGAAAGTTAAATCTTCTGATCAGGAGAAGCAGATCAAAGATCAGCTAGCAATCAACAAACAACAAGTTGATGACTTCAAAATTCTTCAAGCTAAATTTGATGAGCTATTCCGACTACATGAGAGTCTAAAATCTTCTGAGGATAGTTTGCGCAAGAAAATAGAGGTTTTTACGAAGTCATCTAAAACCGTTCAGGACATGAACACCTATTTTCGAACACCGACTAATAAGAAGGGACTTGGGTATGAGAACTCTTCCACATCCTCAAAAGCCCCGATTGGTTCACCTCAAAAAGGTGTAATCAAACAAGTTTCTGACAAAGATACACTAAAATCTAAACTTGTATCTGATAAGGGAAAAAGACCTGTTGAGCAAGTAAGGCAGGTGCCTAATCAGAAAGGGAACAGAAATGGACCCCAACTGGTAAAGCATCAGTCGAGGAATCAACAGAAGAACCCAGTTCTTCTGAAGAGATCTCAACCTGATCAACAGATTAGGTATCAGAAAAGACAACCTGTAAAAGGGAAGTATAATCTGAGACCCAAACAAGGTCAGCTGCCGAATAAGCAAGCTATAGGTAAACTGCAAAAACCACCTATGCCAAAAAGATATGAATCTTTTGATGGTAGCAGTCGCACCTACCCTTATAATCAGAAACCTAGTGTTGCTGCACCTGAGCCCCACTGGGTTAAAAGAAGACAAAATATAAAGAAAAATCCCAAGTCTTCTAAGTCACCCAAGGTTCACACTAATAGTCATACTAATCAGAAAGCATATAAAGAGACGTATGATTATGTTGATAGGTATGGGAGACAAATCAGGCCTTCTGATCTAACTGATCTCAGTAGAAGTGCCCTGTTTGTATGGATCCCCAAAATCAACCCTAACCCCTCAGGACCCAATCCAAAAGGGGTACCTAAAGCCGGATTTGGTTGCAGGTTCGCGTAGGTCTGGCCAACAAAGGAGGTGTGCAAGCAACTATCTGGTACATCGATAGTGGATGCTCAAGGCACATGACTGGAAGCAAACATCTCCTTAGCTCTTACATAGAACAAAAGGGCCCGCGTGTACTCTTCGGTGATGATAACTTTGGTTTTACCAGAGGATTCGGAACCTTAGAGAATGATGATGTACATGTTACTGGAGTCTCGTATGTCGAAGGCATAAAGCATAACCTGTTATCGGTTTCACAATTCTGCGACAACGGATTCAGTGTTGAGTTCTCGACTGATCAATGCACTATCAAAAATTAAGCCACTCAACAGATCTTGCTAACTGGTTCAAGGAAAGGGACGATCTACACAGCAGATTGGAACAGTTACCCAAGAAATGAATGTCTGATTGTTAAGAGTTCCAAAAGTAGCAGTTGGCTCTGGCACAAAAGAATGAGTCATCTGAACTTTAAAACTCTTAACAAGATAGCAAGGATGTCTTTAGTGGAAGGACTTCCGAATGAGGTATTTTCTAAGGATCAGACATGTGTCGCATGTCAGAAGGGAAAACAGGTCAAAGCTTCGTTCAAGGAAATCCTCGACCGACATCCAAAGCAGAGTATTGCAAAACTTCATATGGACCTATTTGGACCCGATTACACCGGTCGATCTCCCTCAAATGACACAAATATACTCTGGTAATCGTGGATGACTATTCCAAGTTTACATGGGTTATATTCTTACATAAGAAGAATGAGACGACAACAAAGATACCCGAGCTGCTAAAGAGATTACAAAATGAAAAGTGGTGTCGATTAGTAAAAATCGACGATAAAGGTACGCAATTTACGAACTCTTTTATTATTGATTTTTGCTCTAAGTTTGGTATACTGACATGAGACATCACCGCAAGAACGCCACAACAGAATGGAGAAAGCGAATCGAGAAAACAATGAACACTCAAAGAAGTTGCTCATACGATGTTAGTGAACATGCAATACCAAGCCGTTTTAAGGTAGTTATCAAGATCGATCCATACTCGTAATGATGTCTTCTAACTAAGGCTCACTACAAAACACTCTATGAACTGTGGAAGGGCAGAAAACCTCGTGTTTCTTACTTCCATGTTTTTGGGTGTAAGTGTTTCATACACAACAATGGGAAGAGTCAGTTGAAGACTTTTGAGGCCAAGTCAGATGAGGGTATATTCTTAGGATATTCCTCATCTAGCAAGGCTTTCAGGGTTTACAACAGGAGAACCCTAGTTGTGGAAGAAACACCCCATGTAGTCTTTGATGAAACATCTTCCTAACAAGAGAAATCATTTTCGTAACAAGAAGTAGCGGATCAACCAAGACTGATGCACTAAAAAATGGATCACTAACGATCAAGGAGAAAGGATCAAAACTCGTAATAAAGATACATTCCAGATCTAGCCGATTCACCGGTCAATCGATCCTAAGGTACGAACAACCTGTCGATGAAGAAGTTCGGTATAAATGAGATAAGATCAATCGAACCATCCGGCCGGGGGAACACTGAAGTTCCCATTTAACATACATCGACACATGATGAGTCCAACATCAGCTGAGACATGTTCTTATCAAGTGGATCATAAATCTGCACCACTCCCAATCGCTAGTAATGAACTATTATCAGAAATGGATGATGTTCTCCAAACCGACGCAAATCGTAATGTAGGACACGGATAACCACCATCCAACCGATCCGATCATCGGAGACCCATCCGATAGAGTTAAAACTAGACATCGATTGGTGAAAGTGCCATGTATTGTTTGTATCCGCCTATGAAGGAACCAACAACAATAAAGGAAGCTCTACAAGATGCAAGTTGGATTCTAGCCATGCAAGAGGAAAGCCGAAAGTTCGAGAAAATCAAGTTTGGGAATCGGTGGATGCACCAACTCATCAAGATGTAATTGGCACAAAAAGAGGGTATTCAAGAACAAGAGAGATGAGAAAAATGTCATAACCGGAATAAGGCAAGACTTGTTGCTAAGGGGTATTCACAATCGGAAAATTGATTACGATGAGACCTTTGCACCGATCGCTCGCTTTAGAAGCCATTCGGTTAAGCTTAAGCATATGCTTCCCATAGAGGGTTCATCATTGTGTATCGATGGACGAAAGAGTGCATTCTTAAAAACCGGTACTAGCAGAGGAAGTTTATGTCGAACAACCTCCGTGCTTTGAAAAGGGCAAACCAAGTGTACCGCTTTAAGAAAAGCTCTTTATGGTTCGAAACAAGCTCCTCGAGCTTGGTATGATACACTCTCTCGGTTCTTGATAGACGGTGGTTTTCACTAAAGGAATAGTGGATAGAACCTTATTCGCAATAGAAGACGGAGAAGATATTCGATGGTTCAGATTTACGTGGGCGACATCATCTTCTGGATCTCCCAACAAGAGTCTATGTGAAAGATTCAAAGAAGTCGATGCAAGGGAAGTTCGAGATGTCCATGATGGGTCGATGAGTTACTTTACGGGTCTACAAGTTAAACAAAGTACGTAGGGATATTCATCTACCAAGCAAAGTACACTAGGAGTTTATGGCTAAGTTTGGAGTTCAAAACCGTAAGGAAGCCGAAATTCCTATGTTGACCGGATTCAAGATGGATCCAGATGAGGATGGTCGAAAATCCAATCGAAAAGAATATAGGGCTCTCATTGGATCTTTACTATACCGATCGCCAAATAGACCCGGATATCACTTTTGCAAAGAGGTGTATGTGCGATTTCGTGCAAATCCAATGCAAAGTCACCTAGAAGCGACTAAGCGGATTCTTAAGTATCTGAAGGACAAGAAACCTTGGTTTATTTTACCCATCGATGATAATCTAGAGCTTAGTGGGTATTCGATTCGATTATGGAGGTTGCAAGATTGATAGGAAGTCAACCTCGTGAACATGTCGCTTTTAGGAAGAAGTAAACCGATCTCGTGGTTTTCAAAGAAGGATATCGATTCATATCTACTATCAAGGCAATATATGGTCAGGAAGTCATTGCTCCCAACCGCCCGCTTTAGTCAAGAATCGAGGGATTATAACATTGTAGCTAAGAATGTACCTATATTCTTCGTGATGATAATAGTGTTATTGCAATCACTCAAAATCCTGTTCTACATACAAGATGCAAGCATGTGGATGTCAGACATCATTTTATAAGAGATCATGTTGAAAAGAAGAATATCAGAATGGAAAAGATTCATACTTGATATACGTAAAAGTCGATATTCTAACCAAGCCACTAAATTTGAGATCGATTCGAGAATTATGCAATGAGCTAGGGCTTCGGATCTTGGAGAAAAAGCACCTAAAATGTTTGATGGATCGATCTCCGTAACCAAATTGGATAAGAGACTAACCAGGTAAAGAGGAATCAGTTGAGTTTGGTATCTGAACTGATCAGAAGATCAGTCAAGGATCTGATATGAGTAAATGATCAGATTTACGGATTATCAGATATAAGGAACTGATCAGAATTAAGGAATTTTCAGATTAAAGGAACTGATCAGATTAAAGGATTATCTGATTAAATCAGTTTGGTTATTTTCATACTTTGTAAGTCGATTAAGCTGATATTCAACAAGCAAGTTTCACAAGATTAAAGCTTACATCGCATAAGAAAACAGGAAAGTTACACAACAATGGAATAATAGAAATTTTCATTGATAAAGACCCGAAGGTCAGATTTACATTACAAGTTACAAGTACAAAAGGACCCGGAGGTCAGTACATAAGCCATAAACCCTAAACCCTAAACCAAAAACCCTAAGCCTAACCCTAGAAGGGAGGGAGAGAGAGAGATTTAAAAATCTGATGCTCCCATTTTCCCCCACTTAACAGGTGTGTGAAGGCTTTGAAATAATCCTAAAGCCACCCTCATAGCTTCGGAGTTAGGAGCGAGAGCGGCGTTGAAAGGGTTTTTAAGCCAGGAGCCCCTAGACTTGAAATCAATGGGCTCTCCAGCTGTTAAATGGAACACAAGTGCCAAGAAAGTGTTCAAAAGATCATATGGACACATGTGTTGCATGCAAAAATAGAGTTTGATATACGAAGATCAGCTATTGTCTGATCAAGACCGTATACCAAACTCATGTTTTATATCAGACTGAGTCTGTTGATGCTAATTTCGTCATCTCGATAGACACACAAGGTGCATACGGTTAGGAGAAGTGTCTTCTCAGTTGCAATAGCAGATCCGCCGCCTCGGTGGTAGAGAAGCTTTGCAATAATTGTATGTGTAATCTTTGATGATGACGAAAGCAGCAATACGTGACACACAGGGTTGATTTGAGAAGCTGAAATCATTGAAAAAGGGATAAAGGTTTTTGCCGGAAGTTTCAACGGAAATAAGGGTTCACCAGAATACATGATTTACAAAGAAGATAAGTATGGTGAATGGGTTATGTTGTGTAAAACATTGGTCCAATTTATAGAGGCCAAGCAAGGGTGCAAATGCAAATTTGACTTCTCAAAGCCTCTTAGAGAAATTAGCACAGCAAGGACAGCGTGTAGGAATCACGCGACTGATAATTGGATAAACTTACGGCGATTTGACATCTCGAAGTATCCAGACTATTATTACAAATGTCAAATCGTGCCGACTTAGGGAATCGAGACTACTATTCAATTCTTCAAGAACTAAGTTTTGGCGGTAACACTTATCCCAAGAATTGGCTTGGTCTGAGTAGAATCAGATTAGGTCAACTGAAATCTGATTAGATAAGAGACTGATCAGATGAGGAAGATCAGTTGAGTATGATACCTCAACAAATCAGATATATCAGTCAATAAGAAATCAAAAATAACAGTTGAAGGGGGAACTTCAACTGACCGAGGAGGATCAGAAAAGGAAAATCAGACGCACAGTGAAGCGGAGCAGTTGAAAAGGACAGTTGGGAAATTATAAGGATTAGGCAGAAAAACTAAGATCAACAAGTGGAATCAACAACTACAAGTGATATTGACTGATTACAATATCAGTCAACCAGATACGCATTTCTGTTTCCTTGTTTACTGCTTACTTATCTGATTTTATCTGATAATATTTGCCTTTACTGTACACACTACTTTTGTGACGTATTTCCTGCAAAATATTTAATGCGGGCGTGGGGTACTTGTATTAATTGCCACAAAATGTGCTTTTAAATCCAAAAGGCAATCGTACGTGCTTTTCCTGACCACACGATCAAAACCGCTCAATCTGGATCGTTTAACCTTTTCAAACGATTGATCTTCTAATCTCGGTTTTCCCTCCTCCTTCTTATAAGTTTCATCAAAACCCTACCAGAGTTTTCTTCTTCTCAAAATTCTTGCGATTTATTCTCTGAAAACTCAAAATTACTTTTCTGCGATTCAAAGTGTTTTTCTTGTGATTCATACTTATCTTTCCGAAAAACAGAATCTGGTAATTTCTGGTTATTTGATGAATTTATTTTCTAAAATCCATTGATCACATAGATTATGTCTATATATGTTATCCTGTGATATGCCTTATCTTTTCTTGGTATCCGTATGTGTTTATCGATTACTAGGCCTGAGAATAGGTCTGATAATCAATATATGATATCTTTATGATTATGAACAATTTTAATCGAGTATATCCTGCTGTAGATGGCCACTCACGGAATGGGAAAAATCATGTGCAACTATGCGGATCTAGCAACAAAAATTGTCGATGACAAATTTGTACAGTTTGGTGTTACGCGGGATCCAGAATCCATGGAGGTTGAACAAATTCTGAAGAAAGGAGGTCTTGAAAAATACTGTGCTGCTCACTGCGATCCGGTAATGCAGTATGAAGCACTAGAATTCTTAAGGAATTTGAAGGTGGACACGAACAATCCTGGAGATGAACTGATTTCTTCAGTAAATGGAGAGGAGATCAGACTTTCAAATGCTGATATCACTCGTCTGTTCGGTCTGCCCAAAGGAAAAATCTCTCCTGCTCACTACAGGGAGAATGAAGATGAGCTGATCAGAAATGAACTCTTCAGAGAGGCTGATAAACAACAGACCGCAGGTTTTGTCAGGCCGATGTTGAAAAGGAAATACTGGCTCATTATTTGACATTCTCAAAAACAATCATGGGTATTTCGCTCACCCAGATGGACTAACATCTCAGAAGATGTATAGCATGGTCAAGGATAATCGATGAAGCCAAGAATATCAATTGGCATGGCTTCCTCAAGGCCATTCTCGCTCCAAGAACATGAAAAATTTGGAGTTAATGATCAAGGCAAGTCTATCTCAAGAAGAGGATCGAATCTCAACAAGGTTGCAACCATTCAAGGATAAAATGCCAAATGCCGAATGGGATCGAAATGGATCAAGTCCTACAAGGCCTTTCTCACAACCACATCACCCATATATGGGCCAATTCGATGATGATATATGCCCACCCTCCAAAAACTAAGAAAGGAAAGAGCAAGGAGGCAGCTACGTCTGTACCAGATGCTCCCCAAAAGAAGAAGAGGAAACTGGTAAAGGCTCAGGAGAAGAGGCCGAAGAAGGCAAAACAGGCCACAATGACTCTGTTTCTGGAAGACGCGTCAGATGAAGAAGGAGTGCCAGAGCAACCAGATGCACCACAAAAATCAGCCGAAAAATCAGACAGGCAGGCGTCTCAAGTTGAGAACTCGCCAGAACATTCTAAGGGAAGAGCAAGAGAAGAACAATCTCCTTCTCCTCAATCTCGAGCTGATTCACCACTCCGAATTCTGGCTGCTGAACATATTTCTCCTTCTCCTTCACTTGCCCGCGAACCTGAAAGTTTATCAGTTCGCGAACCAGAAAGATCACCTGCTGCAGAGCTGGACGTAATTGCTTCGACAACAGAACCTCTGCAGATTCAGCCAATCAGCCAACTTCCACCTGCTCAGACACCATCAGAACCCTCTACATCTCATCAACCGGAATCTGGTCGATCTGAACAGATAATTCCTCAGTCCAGCCAAGACCATCACCGGGAAAATGGTCAGAATGCAAATTGAACGAGATATTGATGAGTTGTATCCAGAGCTGGTAGCCCATCCTGTTATTCGAGAGGAAGTAATGGAGATCCTCACCTGGAAAGATCTCCGTTAAAGAGCTTCTCGATTTTTATGATGATTATAGAATGTATGGGAGGTGCCGATGAATTCGCAGATTTTGATTTCGACATGAAGAAATCGCTCAAGTAGGATCACCACCGAAATGATAATCGTTGAATAGATCAAAGCTCGATCCACGTGAAGTCGGGATTGATCAACAAGGTGAATCGAGACTCATCAAGAAACTCCTAAAGCAGATGAACCTATGAAGGATGTGGGAGTTGCCGATGATAGTGGTACCGTGTCGTCTTAGCGGTTCATGACCACCACCGAGGCGAAACAACTAAAAAAGATCAGGTGACGCAAGATAGTCCTACAACTCACATCACCGCTGATCAACTTCAGGAGATCAGATCGTGTTTTAAAGATCTCCTGAAAGAAGAAGTCGAGGGAGTGTTGGCTAATCAACTTAGCAACACAATAACTGATCAGAGGCGATTGGCCTCAAAGAAATAACGGATCAATCGGAATTGGCTATTTCCCCGATTGAGGCAATCAAAGATCGCTTCTCCCAAACTGCGGACCAACTTGATCACGAGTTTAAAAAGACAGTTGATGAAAAGCTAGTCCAGGTTGATCAACAACAAGTTTCTATTCTGATGGTCCTGAAAAGCTAGAATTGACTGAAGAGAAACTTGACAAACTTATTCTTACCCTCTCTACTGCCGTGGAATATGTCAAGACTGCGCTGATCTCGAAGATTCAAAGTCTATCTGCTCAAGCTCAAGGTTTATCTGTTGAAGATCTTAACAAGGCGATATCAGTCAGCTTTGGATCTCTGACTTCCCACCTCAAAGCTCTTTTTGATCATACCAAAAAGGGGGAAGGACAGATTGAGAAACCAACTGACACTATCAGAACAACAGAAGACCTGATTCAGACAGTTGAATCCTATGGACAAAGACTAGACCATCTGGATCTTTTTGCTAACGAAATTTCTGAAAAGATGGAAAAGTCAAAGGCAAGAAAGGTAGCTGCGGGTGCTGGGACATCACAACTTGTACCAGTCACTCAGACTAAGAAGTCACAAGAAGCCAACTAAATGACATCAAAACCGATAAGAAATCGGCCGAGAAACCGCCCCAAATAGCGAATCTTTGAAGAAGCCCGAATAAGTGAAGAAGAAAGAAGGGCAGAAAAATTGGCAGAAGCAGAAGATCTGAAAAAGAAATACAGATCGAGGGCAAAGAAAGGAAAAGTTGGAAAATCGACGTAACCTCACCGCCAAAGAAGAATTGATGAGATCATTCTCAAAAATTCTTTGCATCTTTGAGAGGTTTGAGGAATGGAATAAGATCGTAAGTGAATGGCTTCGGATGCTTTTGTTCTAGATCTTGTTCCACAAGAAGAATCTCCGAGATGCGTAATTCCTCAACCGGTTGGAAAACAAATATCCAGATTTTCTGAAGTATCTGGAAAATGAGGCAAAAATAATCAATGTAAAAATATCTCGCCAAGAGTATGATGTGATGGATTACCCGAAGAAGGCAGATGGCTCATTTGACAGATTGGCATTTCAAAGGTTCTATTTTGACATCCTGAGCAAAGCGCGCATAACTGATCCTCAGCAGATCAATGATGTCAAATGGAAACTATACCGGATTTTCAACATCCCTCAAGATCAAAGAGAAATGCCAGAAGGATACAAGCCAAGAGACTGAAGAATCAGAAGACTACTTAGGATCAGCTATTTTTAAACTCAAACTTTTCTGATGTAATATGTAATCGATAAATCTAATGAAAGAAAAGTTTATTTTCTGATCCTAAGAAAAAATCTCATTGTCTTCTGATTATGTGCTCATTATTGTTTTAATACTTATCAACTGTGCTTGGTTTCTCAAGTGTTTTGGTTTCATCAAAAAGGGGAAAATTGTTGGGAAATTTAGAGTTTTGATGAAAGTTCTAAAACACATGTAATAGAACCAGTCAGACCTGTTAGCTGACTGATGTTTTTATTACCAGTTATAGAATACTAGTTGATAATTATTGTATAGAACAACTGATGTAGAAGATAGGTCACATATTGAGGGGGAACCTCAATATGTATAGGTCAGATCTGAAGATCTAAAGAACAGCTGATATCCGAAGCCGTATAAAGAGAAGGACGAAGATCGATCGATCCGATAAAGTCGATATCTCAAATTTGAAGTCATGAAGCTCAAATTCGTAATACTTGAAGATCGATGCCTTCCGGAAGATCGCACCGTAAGACCTACATCGGAAAGTCCGCTAGTTGTTGAAGCTAAGACAACCGGAACCAAAGACTCTATCAGTAGATCGATCGGTTGTAGATCGATCAAAGTCACCACCAGTGAAAAACTCGATGTTTCACCAAATCATACGTCGATGATCTGAACAAGAAGAATGTCAACCTTAGTTGGTAGAACAATACTGAAAAGTGCTTCTGTTTACCAATAAGAACAAGACACGTATGATCGGAGCCGGTAATTACGGGATTTGGTGCTGCTTTCTCTAACGGCTATAAAAGACACTATTCACGCTTTTCCCATGCCGCCTCAAGACGCCACATCAATCCTCGCAAGTCTACCAAATATAGCCGAAATTCAAATTGCTCTCCAACGGCTCTTTTGATTTTGAGGTCTATAAATATGGGATTACTCTTTCAGAGAAGACACGGAAATTATCAAGAAGCTCAAGCTATAATCAAATTTCCGCACGAAGAACACAAACTTGAAGATTACTTTCTAAGTGTTCATCCCATAGTTCTTAGCACAGAAATCTTTTCATCTAGCTGATAGGCTACTTAAAAAACTAGGAAAGATTTCAAAGTTGGAACCAAAACAATCTTACCCAAAACCCAAAGTTAGGTTAAGTTGTTTACAAGATTTCGCACTAGGGTTTCTAGTTCTCGATTTACGGGATCGGTTGAGTGAGAACTCTTTAAATATCTGTTGGTGTCTTGTGGTGGACTAACACAATAATCTAAGTCCATTGGTTTAGTTGGTGCCCCTTGATAGGGAAGAGTGGACGTAGGATCGGGTTTGTCCGAACCACTATAAATCTTGTGTGCATCTACCGCTTTGATTAACTGCTTTTTTACAATCGCACACAACCTAATTAAAAGTCGCATACATATTCTAAGTTAAGATCACCTAGCACCAAGCTTCCGATCCGATCAAGTTTGACACTTTAGTCAACCGGTTGAAAAGACCGACTTTGGAATCGATTTATTAAAACTTATTTTTAACACGGTAAAACTTAGCTTCCGACAATCGGTTAAAACCGATAGATATCTGCGAATCGACCGCCTTTCAAAGATCAAGAAGTTAGATATCGATCAAACCGATTCACTTGCACTGATCGCTAACTCGCAATCACACCGATCTGCATAAAAAGTTTTTTGAAGTCTATTCACCCCTCCCCTCTAGACTTCTGCCCTCACAAAACCCGTTCGGGACCTACAAGATGGCACCAAGTTCAGAATATAAGTCGTTGTTTCCAAGGCATGACCCCAGAACGACTTGGGTAGATCCGCATAACTCATCATTGATCTAACCATTTCTAAAAGAGTTCTGTTTTTCGCTTTGCAACCCCGCTTTTGTTGAGGGTTCCGGTGCGATTAATGATATACAATCCCTTCATCCGACAAGTAGTTCAAAAACTCATCTCTGAGGTACTCGCCTCCACGATCAGATCGTAGAGACTTGATACGTTTTTCCCTATGATTCTCTGCTTGAGCCTTAAATTCTTTGAATTTGTCAAAGGTCTCAGATTTATGCTACATAAGGAAAATGTAGCTGTACCTTGAGTAATCATCAATAAAGGTGACGAAGTACTCATAACCTCCTCTTTCTTTGATTGATATTGGACCACATACGTCTGTGTGAACGATTTCTAACACTTCTTTGGCTCTATTCCCCTTGGCTCAGAATGCCCTCTTGGTCATTTTACCCTCCAAGCAAGATTCGCAAGTTGGGATTGGTTCAACCCGGAGAGACTCCAATGAACCATCTTCTACCAACCTTTGAATCCTTTTTGGATTAATATGTCCCAATCTAAGATGCCATAGAAGTGTATCGTTCACGTCTGATGAACGTTTTCTTTTATCGGAAATAGTTGATGTGTTATATGATGCATTTCGTGAGTGGTGTGCACAGTTAATTGTATAGAGATTATTCAACAACGTTCCATGACAGATAAATTTATCATAAAGAGAAATGGTGACAACTTTATCAAAAGTAACCGAATATCCATCAAGGTAAAGTTTAGAAATTGAAATTAAATTCTTTCTAAAACTGGGAACGTAAAGAACATCTCTTAAAATTAAAACTCTATCTTCAAAAGACAGGTGCACTTCTCCCACTGCTTCAACTGCCACTCTCGTAGCATCGCCTAGTGTGATGAGGATCTCACTCCCACTAAGTTGTCGGGTCCGCTTAAACCCCTGTAAAGTGAAACAAACATGATCAGTGGATCCCGTATCCACCACCCATAAATGGGAGGCATACGCCGCTAAACAAGTTTCAACAACTAGTGCGTGAGAATTACCTTTCTTTCCATTTCCATTAGTATTGGAACAGGCTGACCTCCATTGTCCCGAACTTCCGTTCTCCAAATGTTTCCTCTTGCTTGATCCTTCACTCTTGAGGGACGTTGAGCCCACTTGGTTCAGTCTTTCTTTCTCACCGTTCTTACCACCATTTGGCCTAGAAGGAAAAGAAGACCCTTTTGTGACCAAGTGCCTTTTCTTGCGCTCTTCTTCCTCTTCGACCAAAGTAAGAGCATTCACTAGATCATCCACAGTAAAATCTAGATCTTCCAATAGGTACACTAGATAGGGATGATCATAGCTCTTTGGCAGAGTACGGAGTATGAAATCAACCTTAGTTTTGAAATCGCATTTTTCACCAAGAATCTCAAGCTCCTCAAAGAGAACCATAACCCTAAGAACGTGCTCCCTTGCGGTTGTTCCTTCTTCCATTATTATCTTGGCCATTTCAAGCCTTATGCTTTGGATAGCCATATGGGCCGAATGTGAAAATATTTCTTCGAGATTTTGCATAATGTCTGTAGCTGATTCAAATCCTTAATGAAGGCGTTTTAACAAATCAGACATATTTGTCAACATTGTGTCCTTCACCAGTTGATTAGCCAACTCCCATTCACTACGTTCTATCTCATCCCATATGCCAGTATCTTTAGCAGGTTTTTCGGGTTTTGGTGTGTCAAGCACCCATTCGGATTTTTGTGCAGTTAGAACAATCATAATTTTCCGTTTCCAAACGAAGTAGTTTTCACCAGTTAACTGATGATCTTTAAGTATAGAATACAGTGGTTTAAAAAGTTGCGACAAGCTGAACTGAAATAAATAACAATTTGTATAAGCACAAACATATCACAAGGTTCGATTACATGTTTCATATTAAAATCTCAAAAAAAATATGAACATGCATCAGCCAACATCTCAAAACAGTTTAAATAAGCCACGTGGGGTGGGTCATTATTTAAACACATTCAAGTAGGTTACAAACAAGAAACAGTTATAAACCTTTAATATCCAGATTAATAGTTGGCTCCCACTTGACCAATATAAAATTGACAGGGACTTCGGGGAAGTATATGCATATCAATTTTATACCTAAGTAATAACCATGATTAAATACAGAATTATTACTTCGCTTTGAATGAGCCTCGTGGGGAGGGTCATCATCGCCACTAATAATAACCCACAATCATCCTTACAGAATTTATTCATGTAAAATCTATTTTTTGGCCGTCCCGTGGGGGAAATTTCTCCAAAAGAATCCACAAATAAATAAATCATGGAGGTCAATATTAATTCAATTTTATTATCCGGAATAAAACTGTCAATTAATTGTTTAAACATACTTAGTAATTTTGAAGATGAGATTTTTCATTGGGCAATTCTCATGCAAACACTTTTAAACAAATTAAATAAAGCACAAGAAATCACAACAATAAATCAAGCAAAGCTGAAAAATAAACATATTGAGCAGGGAATTGCCGTTGTTTGATGGGTCTGATCCCCTGGCGTGGTTGGCTCAGGCGGAGAAATACTTTCTAGTGCACAAATCCGCAGCCGGCGACAGGGTGCCCTTGGCCCTAATTGCCATGTCCGGGCGGGCTATGTTTTGGGCACAATGGGCCTTACGTCGCGCTCCGGAGATGGGTTGGGAGCAATTTTCAAGGGAGTTGGTAGAGCGATTCGGCGATAGTTCCGCCAAGAATGCATACGAAGCTATGCACGCGACGGGTCAAACAGGATCACTGGAGGATTACTTGGCTCTTTTCGAGGAACGAGTGGCTCAACTTTCGAGTCTTCCGGCTGAGCAATATTTGGGCATGTTTTTGGGGGGCCTTAAACCTTCCGTTAGGGACCGTATTTTTTATGCCGAAACGGGCGATGTCCATTCGGCCATCCGGCCCGTACGGCGAGTAACTCGCTCGTTCGTGTTTCCTAATCACTTCTCCAAGCCGGCGTTTTAGGGGACTTTTGGCCGCTCACCTTTGATAGTGAAGGGGGGGGACGTCGGCAAGTGCGGCACCCACATCGGGTTCGCACGGTTCGGCGGCACAAGGGTCGCAAGCATCTTCAACAGGGTCTTCGGGGCCATGCCAGAACAGGAATATGCGCCACCTCTAGGCCGAAGAAGCCCGAGATTACTGAGCCAAGGGCAAGTGTTACCGTTGTAGTCAATCATATGGGCCCTTGCACAAGTGTGAGGCCAAGTTCCTGAACGTTATGATCGGGGCATTGGAGGACGATCAGGAAGAGTGCGCTTTGGAGCACGAATTGGAGACGGACACTCCAACTGTTAGGTTATTGGGTACTTTAGAAACCGAAAACGCAGATATTCAACTGTCTAATTTGTCATCGAACGGGTTCGATGGGGCTAAGACGATGAAAATGCTCAGTCGAGTGGGCGATCAGCGCTTACCCACTATGATTGATAGCGGAGCCAATCATTGCTTCATCTCCGAAACCGTAGTCGCTAAGCTGGAATTACCCATTATTAAATCATCCGATTTTCAGGTGATTTTGGGGGATGGCTCCCGCGTCAGTATGCACGGGGTGTGTAAGGGTGTGCCGCTAACACTTGATCGCCACACTTTCCTTATCGATTGCCATGTATTTCCCCTTCAGGGCATTGATTTGGTGCTCGGGGTCTCTTGGTTGTCCACTCTGGGCGACGTGACTGCGAATTGGTCGAAGTTGACTATGAATTTAACCGTGGGGGGTGTTGTCGTGCAGCTTTTCGGGGACCCCTCCCTTACCCGAAGAGCCTGTACTCCAAGCGACCTGAGCTTATTGGAGGCAATGGACGAGGCGTGGGTTTTATGGTCTATTCACGCCTCTGCTACCCCGCCGTCATTCGGCTCCAATGAATCTTTATCCGACTCTCAGCGACATGAATTGGAGGAGTTAATGTCTGAGTTCTCAACGATTACACAGCCTCTGTTAGGCCTGCCACCGAGTCGCTCGTATGACCATCAAATTGTGCAGCAAGCAGATGCGGGTCCAATTTCGGTAAGACCCTATCGATACAATCATGCACAAAAGGACAAAATGGTGAAGTTGGTTGATGAGATGTTTGCGGTAGGTATCATACGATAGAGCTCGAGCTCTATTCCAGTCCGGTTTTGTTGGTATGCAAGAAGGATGGCTCTTGGCGTTTTTGCGTGGATTACCGTGCCCTGAATAAGGTCACCATACTGGACAAGTACCCTATTCCGGTAATTCGGGAGTTGTTGGACGAGTTGCATGGGGCACGATATTTCAGCAAACTGGATCTGGTCGCCGGGTATCATCAGATCCGAGTGGCTCTAGAGGACGTTCCGAAAATGGCTTTTCGCACCCATTCGGGCCACTACGAATTCCTGTTCATGTCGTTTGGTCTAACGAACGCTCCCGCCACCTTCCAAAGCCTTATGAATGATATTTTCCATTCGTGCCTTCGTCTTTTCGTGTTGGTATTTTTCGACGACATCCTAATCTACAACACATGTTGGAAATCTCACTTCCAACACCTTCGCCAGACATTCTGCACCTTACTAACGCACTCATTGGTCATCAACCCTAAGAAGTGCACGATGGGGAGTCAGCAAGTTGAATATTTGGGGCATGTGGTTTCGTTTAATGGGGTACAGATGGACCCATCTAAGGTAACAACAGTTGTCGAATGGCTTCGGCCCAATCGTTGAAGGGTTTGCGTGGGTTCCTGGGATTGACGGGTTACTACAGGCGATTCATCCGGGACTATGGTAAAATCGTGAGCCCCCTCACCGCGTTGTTAAAGAAGGACAATAAAGTAAAGTTTCAGTGGCCATCTGAGGCGGAATCGGCCTTTCGGGAATTAAAGACAGCCCTAACCTCTGCCCCCGGTACTCAAAATGCCCGATTTCATGAAAAACTTCATCATTGAGTGCGATGCATCCGGGCACGGACTAGGGGTTGTGCATATGCAGGAGAAGCAACCCATTGCCTACTTTAGCAAGCAATTGACGGGGCGTACATTATCTCACTCGGCTTACGAGCGTGAGTTGATGGCGCTGGTTTTAGCAGTGCAATATTGGCGACCATATTTGCTTGGGTGTCGTTTCACAGTCCGAACCGACCAACGCAGTTTGAAACACTTATTAACGCAGTCGTTGACCACTCCGGCTCAAAAAAATTGGGCCTCAAAGTTGTTGGGTTACGACTTCGACGTGGTCTACAAAAAGGGAGTAAATAATAGGGCAGTCGACGCGTTATCACGTCGGGACGAGGATGGGGAACTTTCGGCATTTTCCATTCCCCGCTGGATGGATTGGCCCACATTATTGGCGGAAGTCCGGGCAGATTTGGGGTTAGCCAAGATTATATCAGATTTGGAAATGGGTCGGCTAGCGCCGAAGCACTATACTTGGGCGCGTGACACATTATGGTATAAAGGCAGGTTGGTGATTCCGAAAGCGTCGCAGTGGGTTTCGAAACTACTCCATGAGTTCCACACCACACCGGGGGGCGGCCACTCTGGGGCTCTTCGAACGTATAAGAGGCTGGCCGCCTTCGTGTATTGGCAGGGGATGATTCGCAGGGTGTTGAAATTCGTGGCAGAATGCAATGTTTGTCAGAGGAATAAGTATGAAACGAAGTCCCCGGCCAGTTTACTTAACCCTTTACCGATTCCAAGTCAAGTTTGGGAGGACATAAGCATGGATTTTATCACTGGGTTACCGCGTTCGAGTGGGGTCGACTGTATTTTGGTTGTAGTTGATCGTTTTTTGAAATATGGGCATTTTCTTGGCCTACGACACCCATTCACAGCCAAGTCTGTTGCCGAGGTGTTTATGAAAGAGGTCGTAAGGCTGCACGGCGTTTCGAGCACCATCGTTTTTTATCGGGACCCCTTGTTTTTGAGTTTGTTTTGGCGGGAGATGTTTCGGACTTTGGGTACCAAGTTGAGAATGAGTTTGGCGTACCATCCGGAGACGGAGGGCCAAACGGAGGTCCTCAATAGATGTGTTGAAACATATTTACGCTGCTTTGCTTCGGATTACCCCAAGCAGTGGGGAAGGTGGTTAGCATGGGCCGAATTCTGCTACAATACTGGGTTTCAGTCGGGAGCGGGCACATCCCCATATGAAGTGGTCTACGGACGACCCCCGCCACCGATTGCGTTGTTCCTTCCGGGAGAGATATGGGTTCGGGTATTGGCTGATACCCTCCGCGAGTGGGATGTGGTTTTACGGGAGTTACGGTCGCATTTGGAAAGGGCACAAAAACGTATGATTTGGGAGGCAAATAAACATCATCGGGATCTAGAATTTGAGGTCGGTGACCAGGTTTATTTGAAGTTTCGTCTGTATCGCCAACGTTCACTCTTTGCTGCGGGTACGGCGAAGTTGGCGCCTCATTTTTTGGGCCGTTTGTGGTTGAGGCGCGAGTTGGGAAGTCTGCTTACCGCCTAACTCTGCCACCGGGCTCGCGCATCCACCCTGTGTTCCACGTGTCTCTACTTAAGCCTGCGGTGGGACCGGTGGATGCGTCCCCTACCTTGCCGGAAGATCTTTTGGAGGTGGAGCCCCCGTTCGTGCCTGATTCCGTGGTGGCCACTCGTAAACTATTAAGGGATGGCGTACAGGTGGAGCAGGTTCTGATTCGCTGGAAGAACATGGGCAGCGAGGACGATACATGGTTGGACTCGGCGGACGTCGCAGGATAATTTCCTGAGTTCAGCCTTGAGGTCAAGGCTGTTTCAGGCGGGGGGGCAATTGATAGCACTCCCCCAATCAAGGTTTATCAGAGCAGGAGGAAGAAGATCAGTTCGGATTAATTAAGTTACTATTTTTGTGTTTAAGTATTCTTTCCTTTTTGGTCGTTTGAGTCCTTGTTTTTCTGTTATTATCGTATAGCCCATGGGCCGGATTATTATGTGTCAAACTATTTATCTTGCTGGCGTTTTGCCCTAGTTCTTGATCGAGATTTTATCGTTTAGCAGCCTTTGGCTTGTGGCAGGGTTTTACTCTGTGGATCCTCTTCTCGAGGGTTGGTTCTTGTTACGTGTTTATCTTGCTCAGTGATTTAGTGTGTTCTATCAGAAAAAGAAAATGATAAAGTACGGAAGGAGTGGACCGAATGTCTATCAAATTACATTGTTGATCAGTAGAGGTGGTCGGAAGGTGAAAGCTAAGAACAATTTGTTTTTGTTATTTTGAACAAGTTCTTATCTTGAAGTTGGATTTACATTTTTATTACTTATTTTGAACAATGTATGAATTGTTGGATTACTTAATTTTAAGAAGTTCAATTTGGTTCTTAGTATTTGCTGCATTCAGTAAAAATATGTATTATATTCATATTTTAAAACAATAGAAAAGATAAAACAACAAGTCCAAAAATGGTATTAACAACAGGGTAAAAACTGTTGTCATAGATATCAAACACAACGATTTTATTCATCTTTAACAACGGTAAAAAACCGTTGTCATAGATTTTTCACAACGGTTGTCTAATCTATCTATATCTATATCTATAATAATAATAATATCTTAAAAGTGGTTGAAGTTTGAAATCATATTTTGACCATTCTACCCCTTTTCTATTTTACAATTGTGTAGTTTTACCCACAATTAAATTCACAGATTCCCATTATTAATATTACCACCAAAGAAATTCCACAAACTTAACTTTTGGGATCCTTGGCCGTTCATATGAAGACATTGAAATGAAATACCAAAAACGCATGACTACTCCAATTCTTCAGGGTCCGACTTGCAGGGGCATAAGCGAGGACCTCTCGGGCTGCATCGATTAATCAGCGCCCATGAAAATTCCGGTTATACAGGTCGTGTTGCAAAATAGCTGCACGAGGCGCGGCGCTGGATTATTGGAAAATCTCTTGGCTTGACTTGGATGCTTGGAGATTAAGAATATAATGAAATCGGTCTTGAATTGAACAATGGTCTTACTTTTTGCTGGATCATATGTCGGCTTCAAATCAGGTACGTATGCTACACTCTTCTACAAATTAATTTCTTGAATTTCATCTTTACCCCCGTTGAATTGAGATTGCTCCCTACAACCTGATGTATTTTCATTTGATTTCACATCATCATATGTTTCTTTCTTTGCCGATCTCCTTTTATTATGTTGGAGACCAGGCCATCGATTTCAAATTGCCCTGGCTGCTCGACTGTCAAAATCAAGGATAAAGATTTGGTTGATATCCCTGGTAACGTGTTAATTGACTTAAATTATGATCTTGTCTATATATATCAGTAACAATTAAGTTATGGAGCTTTTAATCTTTTGTGTATTCCTATAAATTGTATATAGAAAGGCTTGGAACTCATTTCATATGAATAAGGTGGAACTCCATGAGATTTTGAATGAAGAAAATTCTGGAGTAGCTAAGCTTATTGCTTGATATAAATGGGCTGGTGAACTCTATGTGGTTAAATCATTGAGAAAGAAAACAATTTAGTGTTATCATTTTCTTGGTTGAATATTGGAAATTTAATTGTTTTTAGTTGACAAATTGAAGTTCTATTTTCTTTAGATCTCGGCTAATTGGTCCAACCAGTAAACGCCTTTATGAGCATGTTATTCTGAGAATTTTGTCGTCGTTACTTTTCATTGGCTTGTGATGGAAGCATAAGTGAGCAATAGTGAATGATGGAAGGTTTGGCAAGAAATATAAAAGAAGAGAGAAAGAGAAGAGGGAGACGCCGTAGAGAGATTTGAAGATATAAAGTTTACAATTTTAAGTTGTTTCCTTGTTTATCTTAGTTTCCTTTGTTTAGCATTAGTAGTATTTCTGGAACTTTAATTTAGCCCATGGGCCTGGTTATCGCCGGTTGTATTTAGGGGTAGGGTTTCTCACTTTTGGTTTTTATGCGTATTTTTTATATTGAATTTCTACAGCGGTTTGCTGTCTTCCTAGTTTATTCGTGCATTCATTCGAGTATCTAGGTTACCTCGGTATAGAGGTTTCATCAGCTTGGCTTGTGGTGTTTACAATAATATACACCGTTTTCAGACAAAGAGCAGACTTCATTGTTTAAGAAATAAAATAGATAGCCAAAGTGGGAAGGTCATATTTGTGCCTATAGAGGAAAGTAGACTGCTAGTTTTGAAAGAGACGAATCTAATATATATCTCTAGCTCTACATAGTATCTTGTTGGGAGATGAATTTAATAAAGACATATGATTTTGATTAGATCCCAAAAACCCCTGAGTATGACATGTTCAGAATGATCTTGATAGTTGAGTCAGGATTCAGTTTTAGAGTATTCAGGATATTATCTGCAAAATGTATAGTCAGCAGATATAGTTCAGGATAGGTTCTGAAGACTCGGAAGAACTCAGTATATTTCTGAAGTATCCGAAGTTTCAGGATGAAACTGAGATACTGAAGACTCAGTATGAAACTAAGTTACTGAAGACTCAGCACAAAGACTCAGTACATCAGTCAGTATAAACTACAAAGATTCAGAAGACTCTGAAGACACAGAAGACTGAAGAACTGAAGATCAAGAATACTGAAGGCACAGTAATTACTGAAGACTCAGTAAGGTACTGAATGCTCAGTATGAACCTGAATGTTCCGAGGCACTGAATATATCTATCTGAAGGATGCAATACTGAGAAGATCGCGATTCCTTCGAAAATAGATATTTGCCAAGACATTCAAATGCAGACAAAAGGAACTAAGTCAGAAGTGTTGTTAAGGTTATATCAAACTCAGAGTTTGTAACCAAAAAGAGCCGTTGAAGGTGTGTATCTTTAACTGGAGACAAAAGTCAAAAAGAGGAAGACGACACTGTACCATACTGACACTGACAGTGACAGGTCGCTGAAAAAGATGTCAGATGTACAAAAGTTCCAGACTGCAAAAAGTGAAGACCGGCTACATGAAAGGCTATTGCCTAAAACATGTTAGGGAGTTTCAAACCCTAAATATAGCCGTTTCCCACACACCATAAGAGGGAACTCACGAAGCTATCTCTCCAACGGATAGTTTTCAAAAGTGACCTTGGTGTATGTCTATAAATACTGGTGACCTTCTACATTGTAAGGTTACGGGAAATTTATACGCAACTTAAGAGCTCAAGCTTATTCTTGCAAAAGTTAAAGCACTCGAAAAACTTAGAATTTCCCAAGTGCTTCTATATTGAAGAGAGCTCACTATACTAAGCCTAGCTTGATAAGAAATATCCAAAGCTTAGTCGAGATATCCTAACCCTTTGCATTGTGCTTCATTTAAAGGATATCTCATCCTAGTTGGAAACCAACCAAGAAACCCCAAAACCCTTGAGAAGGTAGTTGGAGTGTGTTTGTTGGTGAGAAAGTGTTGTAAAGAGTTAGTAAACTACGCGGAGTAGTCAGAAAGCTCTAGAGGAGAAGTTAGTAAGCTACAGGGGTAGTCTGAAAGCCTGTGTGTGATTGAGTAAGTAAACTACGGAGGTAGTCAGAAAGCTCAAGGTCGGGTTGAGTAAGTAAACTACGTGAGTAGTCGAAAAACTCAGGGCGAGTTGAGTAAGTAAACTACGAGGTAGTCAGAAAGCTCAGAAGTTGATAGTGAATTTCTCTGAAGAGTCAGGGAGAGTGGACGTAGGAGCTTGAGTCTCTAAACCACTATAATTGCTGTGTTTTTTATTGCTTTCCTTATCTGTACTTAACTGTTGCATTGACTTGTTTTGAAAGCATACTTTTCACCGATATTCATTGGAATCAATCCAATCGGGTTGCATAAGTGAATCACACAACCTAATCACTATTTCATAAAGGGAAGGTTTTTTCAAAAAAGCTTAAAACGAGTATAAACTAAGGGCCAACCATTCAAGACAACCGAAAGTAGCTAGAACAGATAGTTACCAAACCGAACGTATTCTTTCCGAGGGTTCAAGAAGTTAGTTATCCGATCCAAGCAACTCAGATCTCTCGTCACTCAGGACTCGGGTTAGGATTATCTCGAGGTATCTGAAAAGCGGCTTCGGATCACCGCCTCCGTGGACTTTGACTCAAAGCGATCTGTGCTTCTCAGAACCTAATCTTCGTGATTATCCGACCCAAGTGACCTCGAAGAAAAAAGTTTTAAAAACACCTAACACGCGTTCCCCCCATACACGTGTAAGACTCGTTACTTGACCGACCAACAAGTGGTATCGAAAGCAAAGGGTTCAACTTGACCACTCACTTTGGTTGACCAAAGTTTTATTTTTCAAAAATACTTGTGGTCTATCCGAACCGATCTTATTTGGTTGAAAAAAAATTCAAGAGATCGGAAAAATGTCTTCTAAAAAACTTCTCATGTTCTCGGTGAGAACTATGACCTATGGAGACTTAGAATGCAGCTCATCTCATTCCAAACATGAGCGTATGTGGAGAGTGGTCTCTCAAGGACCATTCCAATTTATCAGAGTGAATCCCAGAGGAAATGAAGATGAGAGAATTGATCCTAGAGCAGAATTTCCTAAGTCCGATGACCAACCGACTCGAGGAGGAGAAAAGTTAATCAATCTAGACTACATTGCAAAAAACACACACTATACAAAGATAAATTGATGATGGTGTGATGAGAATGATCTCTCACCATGTAATATCGCTAAAGAGATTTGGGATACACTAGTTGTTATGTGCCAAGGCACGATCATATAAAAGAAAAACAAACTTTCAAAGGGCAATTGGAAAGTTTGATCGTTTTGAAATGGATGATGGTGAATCAATAGACAAACCGAAGTCGATTCACTAGCATCATGAATGATCTAAATGCACTTGGAAAGAAATACCCACAGAGAGAAAGTGGCATTGAAAATTCTTAGAGGATGCCTAAGAAATGGGATATTCATGCAAAGGGTAATTGAAAACACCAAGAATATTAACTCAATGCCTTACCAACAAGTCTTCTCCGAAATGAAAGCCTATGAATTTGTAATTGATAAGAAGTCCAAAAAGGCCGACAAAGAAAGATGATTCTTCATCGAGTAAGAATGTGGCTTTAAAGCCAAAGATAAAACTCAGAAAACTAGAGAGTCCGAGAACCCCCATGCCAAAAAAATCGGGATGAGCTTGAGGAAAAGCTAAGAATCGATGGCAAGAAGGTTTCATAGACTCAATAGTAGATTTGGAAAATACAAAAACTATTACAGAACCACAGTACCGTAAGAAACCCGAGGACGATCAACCGAGAAGAAGAAAGACTCGAAAGTCAAGGATCTTCATCCAAGAGAAAGGACTCCAAGTCCAAAGAAGAAAATGATCGGGGATGATGATGCCAACAGATGCTATAATTGCCGAAAGAAAGGTCACTTCCAAAGATGATTGTCCGGGATTTGAGTGCTAAGGAGAGAAGAGAAAGGCAAGCTAAAAGAGACCGTAAGTTCTCAAGCAAAAAAGACCATGGTAGCGAAGAAGAAAACTCGAGGAAGGATCTAGCTCTTCGATGAGATATTCTCGCATGAGGAAAGTGATGACATTTGTCCGATGGCCATTGAGGAGGTAAACTCTTCTTTCTCTCGTTGTTGCTCCTACACTAGCACAAGAGTTTTCAAGTTCCACCGAAAAACAATCATTTTGACTGATGGATTCTTTTGAGAATCACGAAGGACTATCTTTGTTTTGCAAGGATCGCTAAATGGAACTCAAGAGCGTAATAAGGAACCGAAAGTTGAAAATCTAAAATGGAAAGACTCTAGCAATATTGAAATCACTTCTCAATTAATGGGAGCTACTGATGAACTGGATGTTCTGAAAGTACAACTCTCAGAGAAAGAAAAGTTGATAATGTCCCTAACTGAAAAGCTAGAGAAATCCACTTAAGAGATTCAAATTAATCGTAATCGAAGTTCAATGACCTCTCTTAGAAGCATAAAAACTCTACAGAATCGTGAGGATAGTGCATGTAAGAAGTTAACTCTATTGAATAATGCATCTAATGTAATAGATGAAATTCGAGTTACCAGAGATCTGTGACTATAAAATCTGGATTTGGATACATTCCAGGGGGAACCTCACAAGGTCATCTAAATGCTGCATCAAGTAGCAAGAGGACTATCTTTGTAAAACCAGTGGCACCTACACTTCAAGATGAAGTAATGCCCAAGGTTGTAGACAAGGGAAAAGGACCTATGGTCTCAAAGAAACCCCTGAATGATCAAAGTTAGAAAGCCCAAACCTCGGGTAAAGGCTAGAAAACCCGAAAGACCCGATTGAAAGTTTCAGCAAGTACTTCAAAAGCCTCAAAGCTAAGAATGCAAACCCGAAAGGCTCCACGCCAATCATCGAGGAATCCTCGATGAGAAACACTCAAGAGACATTCTCAATCAAGAGACCAAGTCCTCGGTATCTTTGAGACCAGATTTCAAAGATGCATAACCCGAACCTCACTTGCCTAAGGGTAAAGGTTATCTCAACCCGAAGTCATCAAAGATTTAGACCAAATGCACAAAAAGCCTAAGCATCCAATGTAAGGCCCGAACCAAAGAAGAATTCTAAGGCACATGTTCATGCTAAAGCTAAAGACACATATACGTAAAACTTCTAAGGCACCCAGAGTAGTGGATGTATATGTTGATGTTTATGGACGACAAATTAGCCACTCTAAAGTGATTAGAGTTGTCAGGTAGATTTGGATTCCGAAAGGTACAGCTAACCTTGTAGGACCCTACACAAATTGGGTACCTAAGAATTGATCTATTTTTCAGGAGCAAAACAAGGGCACTAAGCTGATGAAAGATCACATGGCACCGATGAAAGCGAGACGAAAAAAGCTCCTCGATGTATGGTATCTTGACAAAGGATGCTCAAGACATATGACAGATTCAAAAAGGATGCTTTCAAAGACTATGTTGAACAAAAGAGGCCCACAGATCACTTTTTGGAGATAACTCCAAGGGATGATCAAGGATATGGAATTTTGGAAATCGACTCAGTTCATATCCATGGTGTTTCATATGTATCTGGATTGAAGCATAACTTGCTATCAATTAGCCAATTCTGTGATAAAGGTTCAATGTTGAGTTCTCCAAGAACTTATGTTTTGTGAAAGATGATACATCACAGAAAGTACTACTGACTGGTACAAGAAAAGGGAATGTGTATCTTGCTGATTGGAGTTCAACTCCTAAAGATACATGTTTAGTTGCTAAAAGTTCCACATATACCAGTTGGTTATGGCATAAAAGAATGAATCACCTAAATTTCAAAACCCTGAACAAGCTTGCAAGATTAGCTCTTGTAAGAGGGTTGCCTAATGAAGTGTTCAGTAAGGAACACATTTGTGATGCGTGCCAGAAAGGAAAACAAGTTAAAGCATCATTTAAAAGCAAAGTTGAAGTTTCTACTGAAAGAATACTTCAGTTATTGCATATGGATCTCTTTGGTCCTATAACACCTGTGAGCACTAATGGCAGGAAATACACATTGGTAGTAGTTGATGACTACTCAAGATATACTTGGGTCATATTCTTACTTAGTAAGAAAGAGACTCGATATAAAAGTCGTCGAATTCATCGAAAAGGCTCAGTATTGAGAAAAATCTGAGTGTGGTCAAAATCATATCCGATAAAAGGAACCGAGTTTATAAATCATATCATTTCTGATTATTGTGCAGCAAATGGAATTCTACATGAAACATCAGCTGCAAGGACCACTCAACAAAATGGTGTTCTTTGAAGAAGAAACAGGACTCGAAAAGAAGTTCGCAAGGACAATGATTCTTTGTTTATATTCCTAAAAGGTTTTGAAATTGAAGGCATCAACACCGCATGCTACTCTCGAATAGATCCATGCCGACAAAAAAGTCAAGGCAAAACGCCTTATGAACTTTGGAATGAAAGGAAGCCTCTTGTTTCTTTCTTTTCGTGTGTTTTGGTTGCAAGTGTTTCATACACAATAATGGTGAAGATCGGGTTGAAAACATTTGATAGTAAAAGTCGATGAAGGAATATTCTTAGGATATTCTAAAGTCAAGAAAAGCTTTCGAGTTTACAACTCTGTAGGACTCTTATTGTGGCGAAACACCTCATGTTGTTTTTGATGAATCTGTTTGTGTTCGGAAGAAACAGAACATGATGCAAATGAACTAACTAAGTGGATCACCAGATTAAGCCCGAAATGAAAAAGATAAATCATCCAATCGAACACGAAAAAGAAGAAGTCACCACTATCTATGATTGGAGTGACTCGGACTCGAATAAAGAAGTTCGTGATGATGGTGAGACCCAGAAAACCAACACTCCAAAGGTGACCAATCCGAATGCACACACCGGTTGCACTCGTATGTGATGCCAATGAAGATGTGGTCACAAATGAGGCAAATTCTGAATCTATCAACCAAAGGGGGAACAAATGTCTCGACAATGTTCGAATAGAATTTCCCGAGGAAGATGATTCCCTTTCTCCCGCTTTTGTTGTTCCCCGAGTTTCTCGATTTAATCGAACCTAACATTTCAAATGTTGAGGACACTATTGAAGGGGGACATCAAGAAGGAAATGGTTAGATAGTCATCCTACAAGTCAGATTGTGGGTGATCTAACTGGAGGTGTTAAGACAAGAAGGTTCCATGGAGAAAGTGCACTATTCTGCTGCTTCCTATCAGAGAAAGAACCTACTGAGATTGGTGAAGCTCTACAAGATTCTCACTGGATTACTGCTACGCAAGAGGAGCTAAATCAATTCTCAAGGAATGAAGTATGGGAGCTGGTAGATAGACCAGAAAGGCACAATGTCATTGGAACCAAGTGGGTTTTCAAGAATAAAAGAGATGAAAACAACAACATTGTAAGAAACAAGGCAAGGCTAGTTGCACAAGGGTATTCCCAAGAAGAAGGCTTGGATTATGATGAAACCTTTGCACCTGTTGCAAGACTAGAAGCCATCAGATTGTTTCTTGCATATGCTGCCCACATGAAGTTCACAGTCTATCAAATGGATGTGAAAAGTGCATTTCTGAACGGTGTGTGCTTAAAGAAGAGGTTTATGTGGAACAACCTCCCCGGTTTCAAAACAAATGACCAAGTTTACTGAGTGCTCGGAAAAAGCTTTGTATGGTCTCAAACAAGCACCCGAGAGCATGGTATGATACTCTTTCTCGGTTTCTTCTCGACCATGGTTTTGTCAAAGGGATCGCTGATAGAACTCGCTCGGATAGAGGATGGGAAAGATATTTTACTAGTTCAGATATATGTTGATGACATCATTTTTGGATCTCCAAACCATCAGCTGTCTGAAAAGTTTTCAACACTGATGAAAGACAAGTTTGAGATGTCAATGATGGGAGAGATGAATTTCTTTCTAGGTCTTCAAGTGAAACAATCAAAGGAAGGAATATTCATCAACCAGGCAAAGTACACCAGAGATCTGATTGCCAAATATGGTGTACAGAATATCAATGCAGTTAGGATTCCCATGAATACTAACTACAAGATGGATCCTAATTCTGAAGGCAAATCAGTAAGTCATACTGATTATAGAGGAATCATTGGATCATTGCTCTATCTCACAGCAAGTAGGCCGGATATAACATTTGTTGTTGGGATATGCGCAAGATACCAAGCTAATCCTAAGGCTAGTCACATGGAGGCTGCCAAAAAGATACTAAAATATCTTAAAGGCACAGTGAATAGAGGATTATGGTATCCAGCTGATGATAACCTAGAGTTAAGTGGTTATTCAGACGCTGATTATGGAGGTTGCAGAATTGACAGGAAGTCCACTTCAGGAACTTGTCAATTTCTAGGAAGTAAGCTGATATCTTGGTTTTCAAGAATGACCTCGATAGCAACAAGTACTACCGTTTCGAATATATGGTCGCAGAAGTCATTGTGTTTTATTCTTTGGCTCAGACAACAATTAAGGGATTATAAAGTTGAAGCCAATGAAGTACCAATATTTTGTGACAATAATAGTGCCATTGCTATTTCACAAAATCCGGTATTGCACACCGTGATGCAAGCATGTGGATATCGACATCACTTCATCGTAGATCATGTCGAGAAGAAGGACATAAGGATGGAGAAAATTCATACCGATAAGCGAGTGATATTTTTGACTAAACCTTTGGCTAATCAAGATTTTAGGAACTTTCGGTTGAATTAGGGATGTTAGAACCAGGTGTATAGAGTAAAATCTGAAAAATTGAAGGTTTTCAGAAGCATGAAGTTGTTCTCAGAATTTTACTGAGAAGCTTAGGATAAAATGGAAATATTGAATCGAGTCTCGTGGAAACTCAGATTCTTCAAGGTCAAGATTCGAATTATCTTGAACCATTTCAAGATTTCAAGATTATCTTGACATTTTATCAAGGTCAGTACTCAGTAAGACTGATAGAGGGAAATTGGTCTGAAGAAGTAATGACTCATGCGACTCATTTATTGCTTAAGTAAAATTCAGTAATCATTCGCAATAAATACAAAACACCTGAAGAATGTTTTTGGGCGGGATCGTTTTAAATTGCGAAGAAGGTCAACAGTCATTTAATGCTCTACTACATTAATGACCAATGAGGATGTTTTGGCGGCTTACTTTTTCGAGATCGTTTGTTCAGATAATTCGATTAATCGGAGATTAATCTCAACCGTTGTTTTTCACCTAACCAACACGATTCCCCACGATCACAAAACTATAAAATCCCCAATCAGCCATTCAAGCCAAAATTTTATAAAGCCCTTCGTTCCCAAATCCTCTGTAATTAAAAAATCCCCTTTGCCCAGAAACTCTCCAAACCCTAAAGCTTCATTTCTTCAATCAATCTCGAAAATGGCTCCAACCCTGTTCGAGAGATTAGCCGAAACCAACAAGCCATGGTACGAGTTCGTTGTTTCACTCGAAAGCACAACCAACTCAAAGCCGGAAGAGGAGGCTCTGCATATGATTCGACTGGCTAAACTCACTCAACTAATCGCAAGCCGACCTGATCAGGAGTTTGCAAAAGAGGTAATCGAATTCATCTGTAACTTGAAGATAGATGAAGAGGGTTGTATGCATTCTAAGTTAACTGTATCACACTTAGAGCATTCGTCCAAATACGTCAATTTTGAGAGGGATCTGTATATAGTTCCGAAAAATCTGAATGATGTTTTTGAGCTCTGTGATAGAGGAGAGGATCCTACGATGTATATGTCAGGTAGAGAGCAAGAATACTTAGATAGGATTGCTGAGAATCCTGTTAAGTTTGAGGCGACATTGCATAAGAGGCACTTAAAGCCACAATATCGTGTGTTGATGGATATTGTGAGTAAGTGCATCATGAGTCTTGCGAGGAGTTTTGAGCAGATCAGTACCCCGAAGCTCAGACTGATGGCGGCGATAGAGGCCTCACCCACCACAGACTTCAACTGGCTGAAATTCCTAATTCGCATTTGGTGAGTGAGAAAGGCACCAAAGTTTTGAGGAAGGTTGACGGGGCGATCTCAATCAAAGGCAAGATCCACCATGCCACCAAAATTGCTTATATTTTGGAGATGTGCAGAGAGGAGGAGGATATCTTCACCAATTCGACCCCATTTCCTAAATCCAAAGTTCTCTTTAAACCCATTGCTGCAAAGAAGCAGGTCTTTAGGGGGAAGAGAGAAAAGAAGGTAGAATCACCTTCTGCGGCTGCTGAAAAAGAGACTCAACAAACCAGGGGGAAGGTTTTGTTGGAGGCAAAGATGGAGCAAGGTGCAAAGATGTTGAAACAGAAGAATCTTGCCCCAAAGCGCAGAAGATTGGTGGTTCTCACCGATGAAGATGGTAGTGATTCTGAAGAGATTCAACCGGAGGGCCAAACCGCTCAAAGTTCACCATTACAAGTGTTGGCTCAGGTTATCTCTAGGACACATGATCAGACTGAGGAGCAGGTCTTCTCTGAGGTGCTCGAGACATCGCAGCTCGTATAAAATTTCTCAGAAATTTTAAAGGAGCTCAGACCTCGAGATACCTACCTCGGATGTGTAGGCTCGTGATGTATGAACCAAATTTCAGAGTCGATCCAAGATGTGCAGTGCTCGACAAAGACGAGCCAACTCTGAGTCAAATCGAGGATATGCCAACTCAGCCCTCGTAACCCACTCGGATGCAACCGAGGACCCGATCGCACAAACTTCAGATGTCACGAGGCTCGTGCGTAATATTCTTGATGAGCTTCGAAAGGATCTATCGCTTGATCCTCAAATGAGCTTCAAATGAACCAACCGAAAGCCCAAGATGGAAGAAGGAGAAGGGTCAAGAAGGTGAGTGGAGGAGCAAGGGGAACGGTTCATTCTGATCGCTCTACCCTGAACTCACTCATACCCTGATCCGCAAGATGTTTTTCTTCAGATTAAGGACGATCAGATTCATCCTCAATCGACTCTTCCCGAGATGCTTGATATTGCCTTTCAGAGGGAAGATCGGTGGAATGAGGAGAGATGACCTTTTTTCGACCGACTTCCTCATTCGTATGACAAAGCTCGTGATGAAAAACTCCGATTTTGATGAGCCGGTTCAAAGGAAGTTGGCCGAGAGGAGAGCGATCAAGTTGAGGCCCGAAAGCAATGGAGACAAATCTAACGATGGAGATGGGGACCAACAGTGAGATGTTGAGAAGCGGCCTCGATGGAAAAGGAGACTTCGCTGTCGATCAACCCGAATTGGTCAACCCTCAGATCGAAGTTAGAACTCTTTCAGTACCTTTTGGCACTATTAACAATTATGCCAAAGTTATCGAAAGTCCTATCTTTAACTCAATTGTCGATAAAATGCATCGAGGCTCGGGCTGAGACCGGAGCTCGACAAAGCTGAGGCACAGAATGATCAGACAGCACAGGAGGTGCAGAAGATTCCTGAGATTGATCTCACTCCCTTGATGGAGAAACTTGAGAAGATTGAGCCAATGATGATCAAAATTGCTCAGATGGAAGAGACTTTGGCCAATCAAGCTCAAAAGATGGAAAGTCTTAGTCACTCTTCGAGTCGGTGCAAATTCAAAACACTCTAACCACCCAGATGACCTCCATGGAAGGAAAGCTGAATGAGAAGCTGGAGGGAGTCAAGGTTGAGTTAAGTGATGAACTGAAGCAGAAACACCAGGAGAGTTCTAATTTCCTAGAGGTGAAACTGGCAGAAAAGAATGAGGTGCTAATCAAGTCTGCTGTTGAGGAAATGAGCTCATTACTCATGACCAAGATGACAGAGATGTTCAAGGAAGCACTCTTCCGCCAGCCATTTGCCCACTTATCTCAAGAATTTTTTTCGGGCCAAGAACCATCTAAGGAGGCCGGAAGATGAACAAGATCGATAGCGAGAGAGATTCGTGTGAGCAAAGAGCAATATCACATGGACACAAAGACTTCCGTGCTTCTTCCAAATTACGGTGCCAAGAAGGGGGAAAAGGAAGCTGAAGATCTCAGAAAGTTCATGACACGTACTTTGGAGAAGAAGGCTCAAAAAGATGCTGAAATGTACAATCTAGCCAAAGCCTTTAAAGAAGTCGAAGATACTGAGAAGTTAAAATTCGCTCAGGTAGAAAAGCCTATCTACACTTGAGTTTCTGAGCAAACCATGCTTGATGTTGCAAGAGAGAAACTGAGTGCTAGAGCAAAAGTTGGAACAAGCCAGGCTGCTGCTGAATTGCCTATGAAGAGGAAAGCCTTGGGCGTTGTTCAACCTGAAAGCAAGCGTGCGAAGGCTTCTAAGCCAATCCAGAGAAAACTGATTTTGGATGATGAAGAAACGGACCATCAAGAAGAATCTGAGTCTCAACCTCAGAAGAAAGTCTTCAACACCAGAAATGCTCTGAAGACACTCCAAATGGAACAAGCTAAGAAGGCTGCTGCTTCGGTCTCAGGAGCATCTGTGATCAGAAAGAAGATAGACGAAGAGCAGAAGCGAAGGAGTGAATTCAAGAAGTTTGCGAGCAAGAGGAAAGGAACATCAAAAGTGCTAAAGTGGCCCCACGTTGATAAATGGATGCCCATTAAACTCAACGATATGTGGGAAGAAATCAAGAGAACCTTCTGGTTCAATTATGATGTTCTCAGGGAATGGAGAGGGGAAGGCTCAGATCAGATTGAAGCATTCATTGAGTATCTCCTTACCTTCTATCCAAAGTATCTACAGAGCTGGATTAACCTTGCGGATGAAGGAGAGGTACAGATAGTAGCCCCTGGTCCATATTCCTATCCACCTCCAAGACTTGATAATGGCTTGGTGAATGAGAAGGCCATTACTCAAGAGATTGCTCAGTATGCTGGTCAGTTGGGTCAAACAGGAAACAGTCCGGACATCATCAAGGAAAGAAATGAGCTAAAGAAGAGATTTTACGGAATGTTCGACCTGGAGGTGCCCGCTGATGAAGTTGAGAATGAAGCAAACTGAAGAGCAGAAGACTGAAGAGCCAAAATCTGAAGACTGAAGACTGAAGACTTGGAAGATTCTGTAATCTTTAAATTTGTTTGTCTTTTTGATTTTGTTGATAAACTCATTGTAATCTGTAATAGTATACTCATCATCAATGAAGATTTATCATTATGCTCAAAAGATAATATTTCATTATCTTATTTACATGTCTTTTATTTTGATATGCCTGAATGAATGTCTCTGAACTGATTGTATGTTCATATAAGGAAAAAACTGTCTGAATATGGGAGAAATTGTTTAAGTATTTGGTAATGAACTATTTAAAGAGATTCATCACTGAAGAAATTGCTGAATGATTAAACTGTTGAGAAACTCTGAAATTGTTGGGAGATTCTCTGATTTAAGAAATTATTGGGAGACAACCAATCTTGTAATAAGATAAACTGAAACCTGAGTATAGGTTATATGTTTGTAACAAGATAGGTTTTGGCATCATCAAAAAGGGGGAAATTGTTGGGAGATGAATTTAATAAAGACATATGATTTTGATTAGATCCCAAAAACCCCTGAGTATGACATGTTCAGAATGATCTTGATAGTTGAGTCAGGATTCAGTTTTAGAGTATTCAGGATATTATCTGCAAAATGTATAGTCAGCAGATATAGTTCAGGATAGGTTCTGAAGACTCGGAAGAACTCAGTATATTTCTGAAGTATCCGAAGTTTCAGGATGAAACTGAGATACTGAAGACTCAGTATGAAACTAAGTTACTGAAGACTCAGCACAAAGACTCAGTACATCAGTCAGTATAAACTACAAAGATTCAGAAGACTCTGAAGACACAGAAGACAGAAGACTGAAGAACTGAAGATCAAGAATACTGAAGGCACAGTAATTACTGAAGACTCAGTAAGGTACTGAATGCTCAGTATGAACCTGAATGTTCCGAGGCACTGAATATATCTATCTGAAGGATGCAATACTGAGAAGATCGCGATTCCTTCGAAAATAGATATTTGCCAAGACATTCAAATGCAGACAAAAGGAACTAAGTCAGAAGTGTTGTTAAGGTTATATCAAACTCAGAGTTTGTAACCAAAAAGAGCCGTTGAAGGTGTGTATCTTTAACTGGAGATAAAAGTCAAAAAGAGGAAGACGACACTGTACCATACTGACACTGACAGTGACAGGTCGCTGAAAAAGATGTCAGATGTACAAAAGTTCCAGACTGCAAAAAGTGAAGACCGGCTACATGAAAGGCTATTGCCTAAAACATGTTAGGGAGTTTCAAACCCTAAATATAGCCGTTTCCCACACACCATAAGAGGGAACTCACGAAGCTATCTCTCCAACGGATAGTTTTCAAAAGTGACATTGGTGTATGTCTATAAATACTGGTGACCTTCTACATTGTAAGGTTACGTTTATACGCAACTTAAGAGCTCAAGCTTATTCTTGCAAAAGTTAAAGCACTCGAAAAACTTAGAATTTCCCAAGTGCTTCTATATTGAAGAGAGCTCACTATACTAAGCCTAGCTTGATAAGAAATATCCAAAGCTTAATCGAGATATCCTAACCCTTTGCATTGTGCTTCATTGTAAAGGATATCTCATCCTAGTTGGAAACCAACCAAGAAACCCCAAAACCCTTGAGAAGGTAGTTGGAGTGTGTTTGTTGGTGAGAAAGTGTTGTAAAGAGTTAGTAAACTACGCGGAGTAGTCAGAAAGCTCTAGAGGAGAAGTTAGTAAGCTACAGGGGTAGTCTGAAAGCTTGTGTGTGATTGAGTAAGTAAACTACGGAGGTAGTCAGAAAGCTCAAGGTCGGGTTGAGTAAGTAAACTACGTGGAGTAGTCAGAAAACTCAGGGCCGAGTTGAGTAAGTAAACTACGAGGTAGTCAGAAAGCTCAGAAGTTGATAGTGAATTTCTCTGAAGAGTCAGGGAGAGTGGACGTAGGAGCTTGAGTCTCTGAACCACTATAATTGCTGTGTTCTTTATTGCTTTCCTTATCTGTACTTAACTGTTGCATTGACTTGTTTTGAAAGCATACTTTTCACTGATATTCAGTTGGAATCAATCCACTGAAGTTGCATAAGTGAATCACAGCCTAATCACTATTTCATAAAGGGAAAGTTTTTCAGCAAAGCTTAAAACGAGTATAAACTAAGGGTCAATCATTCCGCACAACTGAGTAGCTAGAACAGATAGTTACCAAACTGAACGTACTCTTCTGAGGGTTCAGTAAGTTAGTTATCTGATCTAAGCAACTCAGGATCTCTGTCACTCAGGACTCAGTTGGGATTATCTGAGGTATCTGAAAGCAGCTCAGGATCACTGTCTCAGTGGACTTTGACTCAGAGCGATCTGTGCTTCTCAGAACCTAATCTTCAGGATTATCTGACCCAGGCTGACCTCAGTAAGAAAAAGTTTTAAAAACACCTAACACGTGTATTCCCCCCATACACGTGTAAGACTCGTTTGCACCGGGACCAACATATCTTCTAACTGAGAACATGATGCACACAATTATAAAAATGTTAAGAATTGTTTCATATTATGTTCAAGTTCTAATTCCCTTTTGGATTTTATATTTAGTTGCCAGCTATGATTGGGAAAATATTTGATCATGGAAATGAGAATTGTGGGACTGTTGCCAATGGTCGAGCAACACATGAGAAAATTTCTAATCTGACAAAGAATGATACAAATGATCTTCATTTGCTACTTCTCATATCTCTTGCCCCAACCTGAACAGTTTCACGGCGCCCACCCACCAGAGGGGGAGAGAGAGAGTATTTTTCTGGTACGTGATATTTCGAGCATTTAATTTTCATCTAGATGAACTAGATTTCTTTGATTGGGATTTAGGGTTTTGATTCTTTATATTTTTTCGTTTGGGGTTTAGTAGGGTTTTGAGTTATCCAATTGAAATTGCAAGAAATCGGGTCAAGAAAATGCATGAATGAACAAAGGCATGGAACGAGTCGCCCGACTGTATCAAAGTTGGCTTGAAATCAGGTAGATTTGTTGCGCTCTGCGATAATTTCTTGAATTTCATATTTGCTCCTTTGTGTTGAACATAGATTGCTAACTACCACCTGTGGTGTTTTCATTTTGATTTTGACTTTGTGAGAAACTTGGATTCCTTTTACATTGCATTGTTACTTAATTTTAAATAACCACCCAAATCACATTGCATTTGAATTTCAGGATATTCATCGATGGTGTAGTTATTGAAAATCTTTGAATTTTTGCATGACAGAACTCATATGGTTTGATGCTGTGAATTAGTACCCTTTTCATTTTGGTTCTCTGTTGTCACCTCCTATTAAAATATTTATTTAACTATCTCCAAGTTCAGGTTTTCAACGATTTTGCATACGAAGATGAAGATCCATTCTAACCCATGGACCCCTATTTGTAAGCAGATTCAGGTAATGAAGTCGGAATATTAGTTTCCTTTTTATATTCTCAATTTTTTGAAATTGAATGAGATGGTAGTAACAGTCGGACAAAATATCATCAACTTACTATGGACTCGATAAATGGGTTTGTTTCAAAGTTCAAACTCTGCGCACTAATTTCCAGAGCATCAAAAGAGTCGTAAAATCCTATTTTCTGACTATCATGGACCCATTGGAGACACCAAAATGCGACGTTGCTCTGGCTACCGCATCCGCCTACCTCGACCTGGCGGAACTGTTTGTCATATAACTAATGAGCTTTAAGCATTGGTGTCGTTGCACTTAGTTGACTTGATTCAACTTTCTATTAAGCATTAGTTTTCTTCGAAAGTAACTGTTCTTGCGTAGGTTGCTTTATAATTTTATGCAGGAGTTATTTATGAAAAATGTAGAACTGCATAGAATTCAGGAATTGTAATCAGGTAATGGCCTTGCCACAAATCTGCTCCCCCCTGCCCCCACTCTTCTCTAGACACCAAATGTATTTTTTGCCTAAAGAACTTGAAATGCAAGTATGATTGGTTTCTTTTGTGCAGGTGCTTGGCTAATGAAACTTCTTTCTGTTGTTTTATTAACTGATGCATGGAAATTCAGAATTTCTGGAGTACGTTTTGGTTTGTACAAATATTGATACTCTGGTACAGTTCAGAAACTTATACAAAATATTTTTAGTTCATATCCTCTCATGGTAACATATTCATTAATGATATAAAAGGACAAAAACTTTACTCTTAAGAGCTTAATTTTTTTGTTAGAATAAATTAAACTATACGGCTAAAAGTTGTTCTGGATATTCATGCCTAAGTTTGAATTATGAAAAAGTATCTTCAATGTCATACCAGCAGTAAGATCATGTCTGTAGTTAGTATCTTTAAGGTTTCTTTTTATTTTATCATACTTCTAAATTTTCTGAGTTAATCTAATATAAGTCCTTGTGTGGGTTGTTGCAAGATTTTTCACATGGAGTTTTACTGTTGAATTGTTTTATGAATTATGTTTGATACATTTATTTTTGAGAATTAAAAATTGCTTTAATATGGTTTCTGTATATTTTGACTTGTGATTTGTTATTCTTCACATTTTAGAGTTGAATTTTCTTAATATTTCGTAATAATGGAACTGAATTCCTCAGTTTACATGAGTTAATAATATCTTTCTTGTGTGTTGGTATCTAGGTCCGCTATTGAGAACATAATTTGTTAAACGCATTTACCTGGTCCACAATTTTGATTGATAAGCTTGCATGCTCGGAGGAGGCAGATACCAAGGTTCGGATAAATACTTGGTATTTTTAATAAAGAAACTGGTAAGGTAGGACATATTACGAATACATTTGACTATGAGTGTAATTGAAGAATGAAAGTCGTTTTATTAAAATCCAAAATTTGTGATTTATTATTGCAATGGTTTTGAACCATGAATAATAAAAGCTCAAATGAGTCTAATTTTGAAACAGGGTCCACCAAGAATCATCCGCTGCTGCTGTTATTGGGGAATGGGAACAAATGCCTTTTGATATGATCTATATTGGGGTTAGTTTACGGAAGAAAAAGATATATACCCACTTACATTAACAATTAAAGTGTTCTACCCATTTTATAAGAAAAAAAATATTTACCCATTTACTAATGAAAATATTTAGAGTTGGTATGCTGTGGAACTTGTTCACCGTAAAAATGATTTTTTTTTAATAGACATACTCTTTAGTAATATAAGTCACACCCTTTAGTAATATATCTATGTTTATTTATTTTTATTATATATTAATTGTATAAATTAAATAAAAAATATCAAATAATTCATTACAATAATATTTAATATATTGCATCAATAGAATTAATAAATAAATAATTATTTTATATTAAATTAATAAAAATAAAATTAACAATGTGGATCAAATATCTTTTATTCTTTACAATTATAAATACCATTATTTTTACTTCTAAAATTAAATAAATATTTTTTAATAATAATCTTTACTAAGACTAATAATTCAATTTTATTTACCTCGCATGCTTAATTTTAAAATTTGTATTTTAAAATTTATAATAATACATTTAAATGAAATATTTGATTAACACATACTTATAAATTTACATATTTATAAATATGTATATATATGTAGATGGGTGGGGTAATGGTGGGTGAGAGTATTTTTGGATGAAAAGTGTAAGATGGATATATTTCTTTTTTTCATATTGAGATGTGTAGAAATCTTTTTTCTGTTATTAAAATGGATATATTTGTCCTTCTTCACTTAATTTACTCCTCTTCTACACGTGAAGAATCAATATCAATCTAGATTGTTATTGCAGATTGTTTAAAACATGGAGTTTGTGCGCACAATTAAATGTAATCATAATTTGTCATACCTTATAACTCACAGTCAAATATAAGAGCAGGTTCGGTGAAAATCGGCTCGATGACATTTAGTTATTAAATCAATAAATAGAAGCATCAGTTGGTTTCTTCTGAATTGAGGGAGTTTTTTTTTTTGTTTTGCAAGGGATTATGCAACTACAAATCATGTGGCACTTATTATCTATGATTCTCAGTTTTTCATAATTAATCACTTTTTCTGAATTAATTATCTATTTAATTACAACCTCTTCAGCTTTTGTTAGGATGAACGTCACACATTTTGTTTGAATACGATATGCAACACATTATGTTTAGAACTCCTTCACTTATGTTATTGTAATATCCAAGACCAAGAAAGTGATGAATTGATGATAATCTTGCTTTTAGTCCACCTTGCGTTTTGTGTTGGTAATTTGATCACTATTCTCCTCTTCTTTCCGCAATTCTTAGATTGACGTTTTCTAACGTAAGCATTTTTTCCGGGAAAAAATCCCTAAACATTGGAAGATTTGGTATATAATTTACTTTATTAGTAACTTAGTTATATATTATTTTTTTCGATAGTAGAGAATATCGTGAAGAAAGTAGAATCTTGAAATAATCCAGTAATTTTCAGTGTAGTGCTACTGTGCCTTACAAGGAGATTTAAGCTTGGGTGAGTCACAGTAAAATTGGGGATTGTTAATATGCTTTAAGTTGAATTTGTTGTTCAAATTAGCTTCACACAAATTTTTTTATATTCCATGTTTGATCCAAGCTTTGGAATCATGCGTACGATGCTTGCATGTGAGATGTAGTCATGTTTAAATAGAAGGTGTATAAAAAGGAAGTTTTTCTGCTGATTTTGATTCTCAATTCTGAGGAGCAATATGTGCAGGGACTTTGATATATTTTTTTTTTATTAGATGCAAAGAAATTGGTTAGACATTGCCTATGGGACTATAATCATGAATTATGCACATTTTATGTTTCTCTGGAAATCATATTACTGAGTTTTTTATATGGTTTTATTATTTGTTTAATTGTATTACTGAGTTTTCTGTATGGTTTTATTATTTGGTTTAATTGCGCCTTTCGAGTGCATCCTATGGAAGAAAAGAGGTAAAATAGAGGGATATGAGTTTAGGAAGAGAAATTCAGTAATTCTCCTTGGTTCATCATTGGTAGATACCCCCAACAGTTGGGCTTCTTCTTGTCCTTTTTTCCCATTGGCTCAAGAAAATGTAAATGATTATGGAATCCTATCCTCGTTTGCAATTTCTGCTGCTGGAGATGAAATAGAAGAACAAGAGAATATTTCGACGGGTTTTTCTAATTGAAGATGAATAAGGTGAATTTGATTCATTTATCTGTTGATGTAGTCTTTCACACTTTGTTAGAGCCTTTATAAAATGCACTAGAATACCGAACATGTGGTGGAAAATACAATCTAAGAGTAGGTTTGCTATTGGACTTAGTACCACATTTAAAAGCTCCCCAAATTCTAATCTGCTAAATGCTTACTAAGGTACATTGATTTTCCATCAATTGTTGTTAAGGAATTGAAACAGCGAATGCTTAATAAGGGCTATAAATGTTCAATTAATTCTCAAGAGGATTTGTGAAGATTGTTTAATTGTATAGAAGATTGAATCATATAACATCTATTTCAGTTGGTTATATTTACTGATCTTTCATAAGAGAAAAAAAAAACATTCTATCATATCCATACATGATTTGATATGTGTTCTTGCCGATAGTTTTTGGGTTAATCCTATTTAGGTTAGAATAATCGAGAGTAACAATCTTCTTCTAATGTTTCTCTATTACATATTTTGATTTAGATGTTTATGTTTTATATATGATTTCTTTGGCAAACAAAATTGGGAATAATGTTATGGTGTTAAGAGTTTGAACAGAGAATTAGCGGTTAAGCGTTAAATGTTGTTGGGTCATTTATAAAGAATTGATTTCATGTAATTTTTATGATTTTTTAGTCATTGACATTTTATAATAGGCTCAGCAGCTGGTTTGAAGACCAGATCTCTTCTGATGTTGTAAGCCTTCTGCCCATTTCATATTTTTAGCTTTCTAATTGGTCTGGGGAAATGCTTTGGTGGTTTGTTCTAATAGATTAGTAGGTTGCTATTACTTGCAAATACAGCATCCATGGCCTCATTTCCACATTCCTACAGAAGATGAAAAAAGGAAGAAACAAAAAATAAAATGGAGAAAATATATTTGTAAACGTGTATATGTAAAACTTTTGTGATTAAACATTAAAATGGTGGTTCATTTTGATAATAAGAGAAGAAAAAAAATAAAGGAATTTATGGACTTGTTATATTTTAAATATTTTTTTAAGTCTTTGAAAACAAAAATCTTTGTGAACACTATTCTCCTCTATTTTTTTAGTAGAAGAGATCATGATTGTTTGTTTAGACATTGATTTGTGTTCCTGCATCCTTTTCAAGTTCATTCGATAACAATTTACCAATCGAATTTATTTTGCAATGATAATAAACAAGTTCCAAAGAAATTTTCACACCAGATATAATTTTGATTGAAGCAAGGTAGAAACATTTGACAAAAAATATTATGGACAAAGAGATTCTATTATAAAGAGGAAAAGTTAATAAAATTGGAATTTAAAAAAAAAAAAGGCTCCTCTATTTTATTCACTGTTATCATAAGAGTTGCTTTTAGTGTAAGAATTCTAAGAATTTGGTTGTTCAACATGCATCACCATACTACAAATCAAAAAAGAAAAATGAAAAATCAACTGACGTTATATACTTACGGGCAATGTGCAACGCACGTGTAAGACACCTAGTTGTTGTAAAAACAGTTATACACCGTTGTCATGGGATATTATTACAACAGTTCTTTAAAATTTATAACAATGGATATACACTGTTGTCTTAGACATTTTTAACAACGGGTCAAAGAAGCATGTAATAACGGTTTTGTAGATATTTACGACAACGAGTTACTATGAGTTAATACAACAATTAAAAATATTTATAATAAACACCTACGACAACGGAAATTACCCGTTGTCAAAGGTCCGGGACCTATGATTACCCCGGCTTCGACCACGGGGAAAAAACAACTACGACAATGGGGATTAACCGTTGTCGTATCCAGTTTTTGGCATAGTGTGAATTATGTATGATAGTAAGCATTAGAGAGAAACACTATGACTTTCTCTAGGGATAACTTATTTGTCTTCTTTTTTCTGGTTCTAGAGTTTCCTTCTTCTATGTTTTAAGTTGCTTTAATCATAACTGTAATTGTTGTTTCATGGAATTTGTGGTTGCAACTATAAAACGTAAAATGGATGTTGAAAATTTTAATTCCTAATTTATCTTTCTAAAATATCCTTATCGCTCCACCTATTTTATCTTTTGTTCCTGTTTAAAGCTAGTGATTCCTTGGATAAGTTTTTTGTCCTATCATTAGTAGGAGCTAATATATTAGGTGACTAATCATTTAAGGACTCTGTAAGTTGTAGCAGATTTAATTTTATCTCTGAGAACTTGTAGCAGTTTTTTATTGTGGGGTCTCTATAATTATCCACAATGTGTAAGTTATCATAAGAAGATCAATCTTGGACAACTCTTACACAATTCCTTTAAAAAAAATTACAATTACAATTAATTTTAGAAGAATATGCATTTGATATTCATGTTATGTAGCAAGAGTAACATATATAAATTCTAGTTTATAACATCAAATTTGTATCAAAAGTAACATATATAAACATCAAATTTGTATCAAAATCTTTTATAAATTAACCAACAATCAAACAAATAATAAACATGAATAATTCTTTTATAAATTAATCGAACAAGCAAACAAATAATAGCCCTGAATTAAAATTAAAATATTCAAATGAATAAATAACCTTGAAATTGAATGAAGGAGTTGAGTGTCGAACACATGTTGATTGAAGCGCAAAGCATGAACTAATCTTCTAACCTAGATCATAGTATATTAATGCACATATCTATTTAACACTATAAACCTTGTCCCTACCTGGATCCGCCACTAACTCAAGTTCACAAAAGATTTCAATTAAACAAACGGTTACTACATTAAAAAACAAGTAGGTTTTATAATTTGTGAATCTGACGGCCCTCTTGGTATGGTTTGAAAATGGTAATGATATTGAGTATCATTGAGAGGTCAATCATTGATTGCATTGTTGTTGCTTGGTTAAAATATCAATAATGAGTATCATGTGAGGTGGGTGGAGTAAGTGAGGATAATGAATTGCTTACTTCTATTCTCATTACTTGTGTATCAAAACTACCGAACATCATCAATAGAAATAATTTTCATTACTCACTTCCATTATCCTCAACCAAACGAGCCCTAAATTGAATCAAAATTGCATTAGTTGCACCTGACAATTGGTACACCGATCTGTTACTAAAATATAAAGAGACATACTTGCATGAGATGGTCTCACGGTGAAACGGGGCATAAACTGGACATTGACGTTTTAACATTTTGGAAGGAATGTGTGTGATTTGTGTTAAGTTATACCTCATATCATACATGAGAACGTCTTATATTAGTTTTTATCTAATATAAAAGGTCAAAATATACTCGAGTAATATCAAACACAGCCAATGATTATGATCTTCAATCTTATTGCTAATTAAATAATACTACAATTTTTAAGGATCATTTAGTTAGCATTGTGCAGTAGACATTATGTCTTTAAGCCCCTTGAAGGGCCCATATTCACTTATTTATATTTATTTAATTTTTTTTTATCAATATCCATTTCAACTGAATTCTTTCCTCAAAAACTTTCTATGATCTTCCCACCAATATCAACCATTCATTTGGATTCTCCTCTGATAAACCCATTCACCCTCAAACCGGTTCCACAATTTTGCCATCATTCATCTCAGATTTTACTCAATCTTGGACCTTTCTTCATTAAAAATGCTCTTTCCCAACCATAAACCCAAATCACTCTGAAAAATTCCATTTTCTCCAAACCAAGAAAATGTCTATTTCCGCCCCTTACAACTGCAATCAACTCACAATTCATTCCTCAAAAACCCACAGCTTCAAAGGGATTTTGACATCTCGATTCATCACTCACGTTCAGGTACATACACCCCCCTATGCTAATCCTCTTCCTTCTGTGCGACATTTACACAAACACTTTACATGCAATAAAGAAAGATTTAGAATTGTTACACATTCATCTGCCCAAACTGTAGAAACTCCCAAAATTTCATTCAGGAGCAAAAACCCAAAAGATGTTAATGTTTTGGTTGTGGGTTCAACTGGTTATATTGGAAAATTTGTGGTTACAGAGCTGGTTAAAAGAGGGTTCAATGTTATTGCTGTTGCCAGGGAAAAGAGTGGCATTAAGGGAAAAAACAGTAAAGAAGAGACTTTAGGAATGTTGAATGGTTCCAATGTATGTTTTTCTGATGTTACAAAGTTAGAATCTTTAGAGAAAAGCATAGAAAATCTTGGAATTTCTGTAGATGTTGTTGTTTCTTGTCTTGCTAGTAGAAGTGGTGGTGTGAAAGATTCGTGGCTGATTGATTATGAAGCAACTAAGAACAGTCTTATTGCTGGTCGAAAATTCGGGGCTTCACATTTTGTTCTGTTGTCAGCAATTTGTGTACAGAAGCCCCTTTTGGAATTCCAACGCGCAAAGCTGAAATTCGAAGCGGATTTGATAGCAGAAGCTGATAATAATGAGGGGTTTAGTTACAGTATAGTTAGGCCTACTGCATTTTTCAAAAGCTTGGCAGGTCAAGTTGAGCTAGTGAAAGATGGGAAGCCTTATGTCATGTTTGGGGACGGGAAATTGTGCGCTTGTAAGCCGATAAGTGAGGCGGATTTAGCCTCGTTTATATCCGATTGCGTGATGAGTGAGGATTTGAGTAATAGGGTGTTGCCGATTGGTGGGCCAGGGAATGCTCTGACCCCGTTGGAGCAAGGGGAGATGCTGTTTAGGCTCGTTGGTAAAGAGCCGAATTTCTTGAAAGTCCCGATTCAGATTATGGACTTTGCGATCGGGGTTCTTGATTTTCTTGTGAAGGTGTTTCCGTCGTTGGAGGACGCGGCCGAGTTTGGGAAGATTGGGAGGTATTATGCTGCTGAGAGCATGCTGGTTTGGGATGATGAGAAGGGAGAGTATGATGCTGATGGTACGCCGAGCTACGGGAGTGATACGTTGGAGGAGTTCTTTAAGAGGGTGTTGGAACAGGGAATGGCTGGTCAAGAATTGGGGGAGCAGATGATTTTCTAAGTGAGAATTTCTGAATTTTGCCATTTTTTGTTAGTTTTTTGTTGTTGTGGTGATGAAATGTTAACAAGAGTTTGTATATGTTGTGTGATTGTGTTTTGTTGCTAATGTTATATTATTTTTTCTGGTTTCTTGTAGTATGATTCTCTGTTATCTTTGAGAAATCATGTTCTGCTGTAGGGAAAATATAACTGTAGGGCTAGTGTATAACTGTAGGGAAAATGTGTACGTAAGTTTGTCCATTTTTGCTTTCAGAATATTTCACTTTTTCGAATTAAATTTGGTGTTAACTTTCAAAATCGTATTTTTTATTATTTGACCGACTACAACAGATTAGTAGCTGGTTTTGAAAGTTAACATGTTAAAATAAAAATTATAATATAATTGATAAAAGTTGACATGTTAGCTCAAAACCTACTACTAATTGTTGCCGGTCAAATGACCGAAATGAAAAAATATGAAAATTAACAGGAAGAAGTTCAATTCAGAAAAGTGAAGTGTCTTTAACGGCATAATATTAAGCCACCAAGTATGCATAAACATGTTAAAAATGCTGACAATGGAACAATTAGATGATTATAAGCAAATACTTCCATGTTTTTCTTCAATTTACTCAAAACATCATACAAATCAAATAAACAGAATTAATACAACATGACGATAATACTAGTACTGAAACTGCACAAGAAAGACACATACATTTGCACATACAACACAACACAAAAGACTCAACAAGACACAAAGTGATGAACACTTAATGTGAGTGATTGTGCTTAGGGATTTTCTTGGACAGGGAGTAAACGGACAGCACGACGAGCAGAACCAGCACGACAGATGCGAACAAGGAGACAGCAATCGAAACTCCAACGTGCTTGCAGAAATCATCGAACACGTTGCAAACCTTAGTCCATTGAACATGAAAGTTGCCCTTCAAACCAATGTAACCAACTGCCCCTGCTGATCCTGTTGCCGATGCCACAATTCCTAGAAATAGCTGCAAAACGTACACTGTTTAAAACTCTATTCTATTTTTCGATGCTTTTTAGCCAAATAATTCTTTTTAGTCCTGTAAGTTACCCAAATTTCATATCGACTCTTAAAATCGAAAAGAGTGGTGCAATTTTCAATTTTTTGATATTTTAATGTGGCATTTGACTGTAGGAGGTGAAACATATGGTTGACCAATCAGATTCAACCACAAGGGATAATCAGACTCCACCACATATGATTGTTTCACCTCCTAAATGGATTATCAAACCATTTATAAAAGTTAACATAGTAGTCTTTCTTTGTAATTTTCTTGATTTTTTTAATTGAATGTGCAATAAATAATTAATTACACTTACCACATCGAAAATAATAAAATGGGATATGGCTTTAGGGCAGCATCCTGGTTTGAGGAGAGAATAGAAGGATACGAGAGTAGTTATGAGGCTGTATAACCCTGCAACTGAAAGTGCTGCTACAAAGTATCTGCATAAAATAAAGTAAATCCAAAATTAGATTTTTAGTAATTAATAAAATAGAATATAATTTTTGATACTATTAAATGATTTATTTTCTCATAAAATAATATATGAATCATAATCCAAGACCCAAGTAACAAAATCTTGATCAAATGAAGTACCGAAGATATTTGCACGGGTTAAATAATAAATTACAATATGTATTATTGTCATTTTTACAAATTGCATTATATACTTTTTTTTAATAAATGCAACATGTATTAATAAAAAAAGTTCGATTCCAACTCAAGACTCAATTTTTTAAAACTTTTCGTATAAATGTAGCCTACAAATGATATATTGATACCAAAATGCTAAAGAGTATTTTAGCAAATATTAAATTGAAGAAATTTAATAAATAATTTCATATATAATGAGCTGGGGTTGAAATCTGTCAATTTTTATTAGTATAAGTTGCATTTTATTTTTAAAAAAATATGCATGTTACAATTTGAAAAAAATGAGAATAGTACAGGTTTCGATTTTTTTTTTTAAAAAAAAGATGAATACCCTAAAACACCTAAAAATGATGAATACATGCGTAAAAAAGGGTGGGTGTATTTAACAAAAGACAAAAGCACCTTTCAAAAAAAAAAGTAGAGAAGTTTTCATTGGTGCAAAGTTGGTAGATAATTAGATAATGGATTGTCATTTGGGGCCATGATATCCTTTTCTCCCTAACAAGTAGCAGCCTCTTTTTTTGTTTGATATTGATGGAATCAAATTATTAAAACTATAATAATGGTTAAACATATAAAATGAGATAATTAAAGATATGCAAGCATATCCTGTTGTTATGGGTACATACATATGCTCTTTTTTATTTTATTTTATTTGGGTGAGTCTCATGTATACCCAGGTGCACCGTGCATTCATAGACATTTAAAAAAAGTGCAATTTATTTAGCTCATATATCCCATATATTTTTCTTTCCATGTGTATTTTTTTCACAAAAATCTCACACCCTTATTTAGCCAAATTTTCGAAAATAATAGGGGATGTTTCAAGATTGGATCTTTCTTGAATTTATGAGATATTCTTGTATTCCTAGAATACATATCTTTTCCATAAAGATCTTTCCAAGAAAATCAAGAAAATCAAGAAAATCTTTCTTCCTATTATTTCTCTATATATTTTGAAAATCATCATTAAGGAAACCAAGTGGGAGATTTCTTGAATTTATGGGATAATCTTGTATTCCAAGAATACTTATCTCCTTTCCATAAAATCTTTTCAAGAAAATTCTTCTCCCTCTTTTTCCTCAAAATTTTCAAAAAATAAGGAAAAATAATGCAACAATAATTTATTTTATTTTTAAGCACCTTTTATTTATTGGACTTTAATTGACTACCCGGGGGCTTTTTGTGAGAATTAGGATGGACCTTCCAATGGACTTCTGAATTCCAATATTGAGCCACAATATAATTCAACCCATTAATATTAATTAATGCCACTATATAATTAATATTGCAGTATCCAACTTAACTAATATTACGGTAATATGACTCCCGGTTATTATTTATCTTGTTTAAGATTATTTAGTCCATTAATTAATTACGCCACTGAAAAGATTTATATTAATTAATATCTTTATCCTTGGAGTAAGGACAACCCAACTTTATTATCCATACCGGAAAATTAATTCCACTTGCAAGATTTGGTATGATAAAGGTTAAGACCCCCACCAAGGGGAAGCAATCAAGCAAGACATTGCAAGCACACGATTCTCTGTATTAATTTAGAAACCGTCAGGCAATTAATATTATTGCCCAAGATATAGGGTATCGAAGTCGCAATGATTCTCTTCCCATTTATAAGTCAAAGAATAACTACTAATCACACACAGTCCTTATTAAGTGACAGAGATTAAGAAATCAACAACCACTGAGGTCTAACTCTTCATCCCTTAAGTCAGTGCGAATGAGTTTATCCTATCTGCAGGTCCGCTTCAGCGCATCGAATGCACTAGTGTAATCTCTTATTCAAGACAAGCCAATCTGACACATCAATTTTTACCAATAGATTGTTCGGATATATCTAAGTTGTGAAACACGCACTCGTTTACAAGGCACTGTTAACGTGATCTTCTGTGATCTAGTATCACCACGTTAACTACAATGTAACGCATGCTATGAACGGTTTGCGATAAATATATATAACATTCAATCATATTTAAAGCAACAGTGATAAACAATTTATTTTAGTAAATAAGTGTTTAATACATAGGTTATACAAAGTAAAAACATACTTTCACGTATAACCCCAACAGTCTTAATTGATAATAATATTCTTGACTTTCTTAAACAAATTAAAGATTCTAGTTTAAGAGATTAAATTATTGATCAATTACATGATTCTTCTTCTAGTAATACTAGAACTAGCTACTACACATTTAAAGGCTTGCAACAAGACTTAGACAACTCTTTTTCAAACAAACTTTCCAAGTTATAAATTGAGAGCGGTTTTATTAAAAAAAAAAAAGACAGTGGTTTAAAACCGCTGTCCAAGAATAAAACTTGGAAAGCGGTTTTAAACCGCATTGCAATATCACTTGCACAACGGTTAATAACTGCGGTCTACGTAAACACTTGGACAACGGTTTTGAACCGCTGTCCAAGTCGAGTTATAATTTTTAATTATCAGACGCGGGGACGTCCAGAAACCCTCCATTTCATTATTTAATCTATTTTTATTTTTTAATTATAATAATAATAGTGTGATGACGATGTATCGAGTCGCCTTCAGAGTCAAGGTTCAAGATCTAAGTTAAATAAAGTGAACTGGATTAACATTAAGGTAAATTTAATTTAGTAAATTATCAAATTAATAGAAAGAAATCATAATTGTAATACGTGAGTATAATTGTTAATCAACAGGTTCCGAGGCAACGAGATAATGAACATTGTGGACATTTTGTGTGTTGCTTTATTGAAGATATAATCCGCACTTCTCTAACGAATATTCCTCTCAATGTAAGTCAATTTATCGATTTATTTAAATTATTGTTGATTGAATAAAAATTCATACTATATTGATTGATTCGTTGTTTGCAGTTTGTCTATGAACGTGAGCTCAAGTCTTACTCTAAGAAAAGATCGAGAAATGGAAAAACGATTGATTGGGGTACCTTTTTACAATCGATTCTTATATTCATACGATATTGAGTGATCGTTGTTTGAAATTTTGGTAGCATGTAATGAAATTATATATTTGTGATGATATATATTTCATGTTTTTGGTGTATTAATTGGACGTATGTTTATGATGTGTATGTTTATTTATTTCATGATGTGTATGTTTATTTATTTGATGTTTTGGTATTGGACGTATATGTGGTATAAGTTTTGGTTTATGGTTTTATTATAGGATTTTTGGTTTATGGTTCATGGTTTATGGTTTATGGTATTGGACGTATATATAAGTTTTGGTTTATGGTTTTATTATAGGATTATTAAAATATAAATTAATAATTAAAAAAAAAAGATGTTGGACAGCGGTTTATAACCGCTGTCTATCTAATATAATAAAAGAAATTATTAAAAAAAAAAGTTAGACAGCTGTTATTAACCGCCTAAGCCCCTCTTCTTAATGCGGTTGAAAATCACATCCCAAGCCCAATCTTTTGGACAACGGTTTTTTAATAGTTGTCCAAGCTTGGACAACTGTTACTTGGACAACTGTTATAACCGCTCTCTAAGGGCTATTTTAACAGTTGTCCAAGTCCAAATATGTATTAGTACTAGTCCTTCTAATAAGGTTGATAATAATAATTATTATAACATGGGAGAATTAAATAATCTTCTTAAACTTAGGAATATTAAAAATAATCCTATTACCATAAATGATTTAATTCATGATATTGATAATCTCAAGAATAATGTCAAAATTCTTCAGAAGCAAAATTTTGATTTTTCTATTCGTCTTTCTCTTATTGAAAAAGTTAAAATTGAAGATACTTCTACAAGCTCAATAACTTTGTCCCAATTTGTTAATTCAAATGATAATATCAATATTGATAAAAATCATCTATCTACCATTAATATGATTATATCTAATAAATGGTATACAAAGATTTCTCTTGTTGGTCCCGATGGGAAAACCCATTTTGCGCGTGTGGAAGCAAACATTTCAAAGCGATGCATATAAAACAGGGGTGAGGGCAGAGTGATTACAAATTTTTATCTTTTTAAGCTCATGTGTTGTGTTATGCTTATAATCAAATGCGTTATTACAAGATAAGAACATAAAACAGTAAACAACACAACAATGTATAGTGGTTCGGAGACTCAAGCTCCTACATCCACTCTCCCTGTTCCTAGGGAAATTCCTTCAAACGGGACTTATCACCCTCCACGGGATTGCCTATAGATATTTACCGAGCTCTCACTCAAACTAGACTTATCACCCTCTCGGGTTCGCCTCGGGACTTATCACCCTCCACGGGATTGCCTACAGATGTTTAACGAGTTCACACTCCAACGGGACTTATCACCCTCACTCGGGATTGCCTAACAACTACCTCACTTCACCATGGGGTTTGGATTTGGTGTTGTCTCCAACTATGGTGATTTTTTCCTTACAATGATTTAGCCTCAATCTTTGGTTGGGAAAATCTCTCTAAGCTTAAGATACATCGTGGGTTGCTTAGATTGGGTTCTAGAACACTCTTTGAATATATTTGTATATCTACGTGACTTGTGTTCTAGGGTGGGAATGCTTTTGAGTATAACTTTCTTTGGCTCAGAAGCATTGTTGCTATCTTCTTCGCAGACTTTCACACCTCGATAATGAGGGAAGAACTTGTATTTATAGTGTGGATTTGAATGTTACCGTTTGGAGAGAATCACATTCAAATCCATACTATTCTCTGTAAAGTTCTGCACTTTTCCAGTTTGGTTGTCTTCCTCTCATTGGTCCACGTCGGTGATTCTAGCAATTATATTCCTCAGATTCCTCGCCTTGGAATCATTCAGATTCTCTCGAGTCTTGAATCTGTCGAGCCTTGGTCTATCTGAGCCTTGGTCTTCTGAGCCTTGGTCTTTTCCTGAGCCTTGGTGCATGCGAGCCTCGGTGTCCATTGACATCTTTGAGTCTCGGGTTTCTTGATTCGCCCGGACTTTTCTTGGTGGACCTTATGCGATCGAGCATCTTGACACTTTCGGTTCGAACCTTACGACCCGGACAATCTGACCCTCAATTCACTAACTTTTCAGGCTAACGATCATCGGCGTTCTGATTCTCGGTGAATATGACTTCGAGATGACTTCTCTTGATGACTTCTTTCGTCCTGGTATCGCAGTTACGGTTTCGATATCGATTTCTTCTGCTTTGATCGATCGGCTCACATAATCGGAATCGATTATAACATCAGTCAACATATCGGTTTATCTGTGTCGATTAGTACATCGGGTTAGCATATTAGGTTAGCATATCGGTTTTAGAACATCCGATCTCAATCCGCGTCGATCTTGATCATACGCCGTCTTAATATCGATCTCGATCCGTGCGATCTCGTCGGTCTCATCTCCTACTCTTGATCTGCCAACCTTCTCTTACGATCTTACGATGGGTTTCTTTACGATCGGCATGCCTCTTACGATCACCGTCGGCAACAAATGCAATTCCCGATCATCGATCGGTCTGTTCTGGTCATCGGTCCAGATGCGTTTAATTCATCGATCTTGATCGGTGACGCTTTTCTTCTCTTACGATTTTGCCTCCTCATGATTAACTTTCGGAACTCATCTAACCCGTCGATCTCGTCGGTCTAAATCTCATGACCTAAATCTGTCTCGATCATCCCATATGCGATTTAAACGTTCCCCGCAATTTGTTCTCTAGATTTCCCCCTCGACTTGTTATCTATAAATAAACTTCAATAACCGGGTTGATAATGTTTTGACATAATTCATCAAAACTAAAATATCCCAAATTTTCTTTTTTTGATAATGACGCCAAAACATTGAAATATATGCATTTTTAAAGTAACGGGTTTTCTTTTAAAAAGATCAGTTCAGGTGTTCACTTTGAAATTAGTGAACTTTAGAACTCCCGCTCTGATACCAATTGATGGTATCGATCGTAGACGTTTTAAAAAAATAGATCCGCTTTCAAAGCATCACATTGAAAAAGTAATCTTTTGAGCACCCGCCTCGATACCAATTGTTGGTATCGATCGAGATGTTTTAAAAAATAGATCCGCCAGCGATCACATTGAAAAAGTAATCTTTTGAGCACCTGCTCTGATACCAATTGTTGGTATCAGATCAGAGACAGGTTTTAAAAAAATAGATCTGCTCAGGCGATCACATTGAAAAAGTAATCTTTTGAGCACCTGCTCTGATACCAATTGTTGGTCCCATCGTAGACAGTTTTAAAAAATAGATCCGCTTTCAGCGATCACATTGAAAAAGTAATCTTTTGAGCACCTGCTCTGATACCAATTGTTGGTCCTGGTGGGAAAACCCATTTTGCGCGTGTGGAAGCAAACATTTCAAAGCGATGCATATAAAAAAAAAATAGAGGCGAGTGATTACAGATTTTTATCTTTTTAAGCTCATGTGTTGTGTTATGCTTATAATCGAATGCGTTATGACAAGATAAGAACATAAAGCAGTAAACAACACAACAATGTATAGTGGTTTCGAGACTCAAGCTCCTACATCCACTCTCCCTGCTCCTTGGGAAATTCCTTCAAACGGGACTTATCACCCTCCACGGATTGCTTTATATATATTTACCGAGCTCTCGCTCAAATCGGACTTATCACCCTCTCGGGTTCGCCTCGGGACTTATCACCTCCACGGGATTGCCTACAGATGTTTAACGAGTTCACACTCCAACGGGGACTTATCACCTCACTGGGATTGCCTAACAACTACCTCACTTCACCATGGGGTTTTGATTTGGTGTTGTCTCCAACTATGGTGAGATTTTCCCTTACAATGATTTAGCCTCAATGCTAAGGTTGGGAAAATCTCTCTAAGCTTAAGATACATCGTGGGTTGCTTAGATTGGGTTCTAGAACACTCTTTGAATATATTTGTATATCTAAAGACTTGTGTTCTAGGGTGGGAATGCTTTTTTTAGTATAACTTTCTTTGCTCAGAAGCATTGTTGCTATCTTCTTCACACACTTCCACACCGATAATGAGGGAAGAACTTGTATTTATAGTGTGGATTTGAATGTTACCGTTGGAGAGAATCACATTCAAATCCATACTATTCTCTCAGTAAGTTCTCGCAGCCTTTTCCAGTTTGGTTGTCTTCCTCTCATTGGTCCACATCACCGATTCTAATCGGCTATATTCCTCGATTCCTCGCCTTTGAATCATTCAGATTCTCTGAGTCTTGGATCTGTCCCGAGCCTTGGTCTATCTGAGCCTTCAGGTCTTTCCGAGCCTTCGTGTCTTTCCGAGCCGCCAGTGCATGTCGAGCCTCGGTGTCGGTGACATCTTGAGTCTCGGGTTTCTTGATTCATTGAACTTTTTCTTGGCGGACCTTGTACGTCGAGGCATCTTGACACTGATTCGGTTTCTTGACTTGAACAATCGACCCTCAGTCAACTAGCTTTTCGAGTAGCGCTTGATCATCGGCGTTACGATTCTCGGTGAATATGACTTGGATGACTTCTCTTACGATGAGCTTAACTCTTTGTCTGGTATCACAGTTTACGGTTTCGATATCGATTTCTTCTACTTTGATCGACCCGGCTCACATGATCGGATCGGTATAGCATCGGTCGACATATCGGTTTATCTTGTGTCATTAGTACATCGGGTTAGCATATTAGGTTAGCGTATCGATTTTAGAACATGCGATCTCAATCACGTCGATCTTGATCATGCATATCTTCATATATCGATCTCGATCACGTCGATCTCGTCGGTCTCATCCTGCTTCCTCTTACGATGCGCAACCTTCTCTTCCGATCTTCCTCCGGTTTTTTCGATCGAATTCGCGCTCTTCCGATCACCAGATCAACTCGTTCGTTCTTCCGATCATCCGATCAGTCTGTTTCCGGTCATCCGATCAGGTCATCCGTCATCCGATCTTCGATCACCGGCTTAGTTTCTCTTCGATTTTGCATGACTCATCAGCTTAACTCCGGAACTCATCTAACCCATCCGATCTCGATCGGTCTGGCTCGTCCTCATCCGATCTCGATCATCTACGCCCGATTTCGTGAGTTCCCCCTTAATTTGTTCTCTCGTTCCCCCTCAACTTGTTATCTGTAAATCAGCTTCAATAACACAAGTTGATAATGTTTTGGCATAATTCATCAAAACTAAAATATCCCAACATCTCTTCTTATTAATAATTCTTATAAAGAAGATTTTATTGCTATAATTGATAGTGATGCTGACTTAAGTGTCATTCAGATGGGAAGAATTCCCACTAAGTATTTTGAAAAGACTACACATTCTCTTTCCCATGCAGGAGAAGGATCTCTAAAGATAAATTATAAGCTTAAAAATGCTTATGTTTGTGTTGATGGTTGTTGTATTGCCAATGACTTTCTTATTGCAGAAGATATTACTAGTCAAATGATTATTGGTCTTCCATTTCTTTTTAAGATTTATCCTCTTACATTTATTAATGAAAAAGGAATTACATGTACATGTAATTGTAAGCCTATTACTTTCTGGTTTGTAACTAAACATATCCATAAGGTTCTTAATTTGATCCAAGACCAAATTGATTATAAAAATTGTCAGATTAATTTCCTTAAAGAAGAATTGAATTCTTTAACTATTGAAGATAGATTAAAAAATTCTAAGCTTCAAGATAAGATAAAACTTTTGTATAATAAGTTCTCTCTAGATATTTGCAATGAGTTTCCTAATGCTTTTTGGGATAGAAAGAAGCATATTGTTTCTCTTCCTTATGAGGAAGATTTTAAAGACAATAAAATCCCGACTAAGTCTAGACCTTGTCAGATGAATTCTGAATATTTAGAGTTATGTAAGAAGGAAATATCTTCCCTATTACATAAGAAACTTATTACTCCTTCCAAGTCCCCCTGGTCTTGTACTGCGTTTTATGTTAATAAGCATTCTGAACAGGTGCGCGGAGTTCCTAGATTGGTTATTAACTATAAACCTCTTAATAAAGTTCTAAAATGGATTAGACACCCTATTCCTAATAAAAAGGATCTTCTTGACATATTAGTCAATGTTCTTGTTTTTTCAAAATTTGATTTAAAATCAGGATTTTGGCAAATACAGATCGATCAAGCAGACAGATATAAAACTGCTTTTAATGTTCCTTTCGGCCATTACGAATGGACTGTTATGCCTTTTGGCTTAAAAAATGCTCCTTCAGAATTTCAACAAAATATGAATGACATTTTTTATCCTTATAGTGATTTTATCATTGTTTATATTGATGATATTGTGTTTTCTAAAGATTTTGAAATACATTTTAAACATCTTGATATGTTTAAAAATTTAATAATTAAAAATGGTTTAGTCATCTCAAAACCAAAAATGATTTTGTTCCAAACCAAAGTAAAATTCTTAGGTCATACAATTGAAAAAGGAAATATTATTCCTATTCAAAGAAGCATTGAGTTCGGTAATAAATTTCCTGATATAATTACTGATAAAACTCAGTTACAAAGATTTTTAGGAAATCTTAATTATTTATCTTCTTATATTAAAAATCTTGCTGAAGATTCTGCTATCTTTTATGATAGACTTAAAAAGAATCATTCTCCTTGGAATGATAATCATACTAAGACCGTTATTAATATTAAAGAAAATGTTAAGAACATTCATTGTCTTATGCTTGCTAATCCCTTATGGGAAAAAACTGTTGAAATTCATGCCTCATTATTAGGGTATGGTGGTATCTTAAAACAAATTAACCCTGATAATAAAATCGAATATATTATTAGATTTTATTCTGGTAAATGGAATAATGCTCAAAAGAATTATTCTACTACGGCTAAAGAAATTTTGACTATTATTAAATGCGTACTTAAATTTCAGGATGATTTATACAATCAGACATTTACCATTAAAACGGATTGTAGAGCTGCTACTTTTATGCTCTTTAAAGACTTTGAACATAATGTTTCTAAACAAATGTTTGCTCTATGGCAATCTCATCTTGCTTATTTTAATTTTGATATTATCTATAAGCAGGGAAAAGATAACCATCTTCCAGATTTTTTAACTCGTGAGTTTATTTCCTCATGATCGAAATGAGCCAAGCTGGAAGAAATCCATATTCTCATTAGTCTCGGGAGTGTTGAAATTCAGCATTTTCCTCCAAAGAGTAAAGTTATTAATTACTCTAAATTTATTATTAAAAAGATCATCTCCAACCAAGAATGAGGAACTCCATCTTTTGCAGAAAGGAGTATGACTAATGAGGTCACACACACTACTTACCAGTACAATTACTGGGATTACTTACAAAGTTTTTATAAGACTTTATTGTATCAGAATGCTAAGCATTCTCATACCTGACTAATACAAATTTGTGAAAATATTAGCAGGAATCAAATTCCTAATTGGTTTTTTTCCTGATGGGGAAATTTTGGAGCTTTGACAGATATTTTGCCTGAAGAGGTTAAAAATCTCTTAGAAGAATATTCTATTATTTCTTCAGACTTAAAGTCTCATAATATAAGTGGTAAAACTACTTGTTTGTTTTTTGTTGATTCTGGAATCCCATGGGTTTGGAAATGGAAACTAGAGTTCGGTTATACTGAATATGATACACCTTGTTTATGGGGAATCCATACAAAAAGATTTTGGAATAACTTAAATGTTATTACTCCTGGCTCCAATGAGTCATCATTGCAAGAAAATATTATAAGAATTAAATTCAAAATGGAGGAATACAAAAAAAATTATGTTGACAAAACTTCTAGTTCTCTTCCATCATTCTCTGAATACTCTAAGAAGTATTTTGGTATCTTTCCAAAGAAAAAAAAATTATGGATCTTTATATGGACCATATTAAAAATGATTTATTCAAGGATATTGACTTTTCTGATTCAAAATCAGATGCTTCTATGATTTTTGGTTGTGATCTCCAAGATGCTCAGGATCCAAATGAAGATAATCAAGAATTTTCTATTCAAGAAAGTTTTGATCTTTTAAAGAATTCTCTTAAAGGGAAAATGAAAGAAAGAAAGTACTGATGGTAGATTGGGAATTCAATATTGTCCGTTTTCGATCAGCAACGTCAGGATTTTAAATCTGGCAAATTCCGTTTCATGTTCGTTTCGATGTAAATAATCATGAAATCCGAGATAAAAATTATCTTAAGATTTTTAAAAAGAAAATTAAAATCCTAGAAATAACCATTCCTGTTATGGAGAAGATAGGTTATAGACATGGAGAAGAAGAAAAGATGCATTATCCTCATTCGTTAGAAGGTTTTAAGAAGACTCTAAGACTTCTGAAAAAACAAGTTTCTTTGATAGCGATCTAAAGAAAAGTTGGACTTAGCGCATTTGCGAGATGTGACTACAGTACTCGACAAAATTAAATTTCGTCATTGCTTACGTCAACAAACCAAGTACTGTTTATGAATAGTAAAAACACTATTCACACTTTTTACTATTCACTTTTATTTTATTTTTAAGATTCGGGGTTTTGATGTCCGACTCTTTCTCTTTATATATGTTTGTTTTCTTTGTTTTGAGGTACGCTCGAGTTTAGACTCGCCCCCTCTTTCTCTCTCTAAATTCCGCTCTTGTGTGCAACCTTGTAACCTTGTAATATTATTGTTCATAAACTTTTATGCTTGTGACTCATTAAGGTATATTATTTTTGTGTTTAAATTTCTGTACTTAAAATTTTATTTTATGTTGATCGCTGCCTCAATGGTTGGCTAGATTACTTGTATTGAATCATGACCTGACTTAACAATACTCTACTATCATCTGCATTTGTGAAATGTAAGATTTGTTTTTGCTTGATATATCAAAGGTAGTGTTTGGTTTAACCGGTAGATATGAGCTTTCCAGTGATATTCATGAGTTAACCATGTGGGCTTGCCCTTTTTTTGCCGATGAATAGGCGCAGACGTTTGTGGGCGTTAAATTTTTTTCAAGTTAACTCATGGACTATGAAATTTTTCAGTAAATGACCCTATCTGTGTTTTATAAAAGATCCAACAGGATACTATTGATATTCATATATCGATTACGATCTTATATATATATATATATATATATATATATATATATATATATAAAAGAATAATTTGCATGGTCATTGCTTTGTTGTGGTTCAAAATTAATCCCTTCTTCATTTGAATTGAGCTTTGTCTATATATAAAAAGACGTATATAATTAGGATTATTGTTGATTATGTATATAACTAATGACAATAAGTGAACTGTCTAATTAATCACGACAAGTTGTACTGGGCCCCCCAAATTTTAGGCAATTAATTTTTAAAGTTTGTAGCGGAAACAGGTAAGCCAATGTTCTTGTACTATTATTCAATTGAATTATTTTCAGTAGATTAGTAGTGGTAGCAATAAAATCAAAGGCTAATTCTTATATGCATTGATGCACTGTCCATTTATATAACATTTTAAAAATATATAATTTATTAATAATTGTATGCCTTCAGTGTAAATAAGTTACATCATTTAATATAATAAATTATATAATTTTAAAATACACTATAAATGCACGAACATCTAGATGTATATAAGATCCACCCACAATCAAATTCATTGATTTTTTATTTTTTTTTGTCAAGTACAACTAATTTGAGAAGCTCATCATTTGAAGACCCAACTAGAAATTATGAAACTTATTATTGTTAGGTAACTTATATTATTTGATAGAAAGTTTACTTTGTTTGTACTTATCATCAACATGTACGTAGTTTTAAGGAACAAAATTATAATTAATTACTTCAATTTAACTAGTTTTACTCAAGATCTTACGTAAGGAACTCCTGACTTAATTGGACATTGAAATTAAAAAAAATCATTGCAGACACTTGAACTGTTATTGTGTTTTTACAAATACTTTATAACCTAATTTTATGGTCATTATTTATAATTTAATAAATTAATTGCACCCTTGTGTGGACATCCCCACAAACATTATATTTTCGTTAACTTGGATTTTTTTTTTGTTCGTGATCAAGAAATGAAGAAATTAAAGTCAATGTAGATTTCAAAAGACTATATCACGTATAAAAATATTACAACTTCTTGATTAAACTACTTACCTAATGACGACGTCGTGATGAAAAGACACCCTATACATTAATTTCTTCGTTGTCGATAGAGTCTACATTTTTTATACAACTAGTAATTACTGATTTAAGAACGAAATTATTTTCGTTAGAATTTTCATAGGCATGTTGGAAATATAATGAAAAAATTTCTAGCACTATTTTCTTGTAGTGTAATTCTATCGTGTGATGCACATATATTGATAAAAATTTAACGTGAAATTATATAGTGTGAGATTAATTGTAATAAGTTTTTTAATTAAAATTATTTTATTAATTGATCTTTATTAATTTCTTTTACTAATAATTATCATTAATGTGTCTCACAATTATTTATATAGTTATGCGCTAAACTCACCCCAAAGTAATATAGTTGTCAACCAAATCCTTCAAGCATATTTTTATGGCTTAATTGCAAAAAAAAATCACAACCTTTTTTTAAATTGCAATTTAATCTCAACCTTTGAATTTTGGTAAATAAAACTCAACTTTAACAATCTTTTGCAAATTGAGCTCACGGGAAGAACACCCCCTGCCCATAAATTACTTGGCATCCTAGCTGAAAAAGATTTACCATCTCTACCTAGCTAAAAAACAATCCATTTAAAATGGAGGGAGTTCACAAAAATGAGAAAATGATTCAGAAGAATTTAAAATGCACAATTCTCTTTTGAAGAATGTTTAGTTAAATAGCTAGCTCCTACTAACAAATTATTCCCAACACTTGACCGAATAAATTGTAGATGCAAAAAATGATATCAAAATTCCATAACAAAACAAAAAATCCCCTTTCAATAAATTATAATGCTGAATTTTTTCTCCATAAAAAATGACATAAAAATTTGAGAAAAAAATCGAGGGCTATATCACCTTATAGAAACAACACCACCAAACCCTTCTATTTGAATTCTCATTAGTCACGGACGTAAAATCAGGTAGCCTCACCATGACCACAAAGCTTAGGAGCAACACTGTTGTACGAAGAAAATAATAGATTAGGATAACGGTATCCGCTCGATATGAACGAATCACTTCAGTGAACGATTTCAGATGGGTTGGACAAGATGAGATTTCGGAGGACTGTGATTTCAGTTTGAGAGAAACTTCATTTTAGGGCTCAAGAAAATTAGAAAATTCTATTTGAATTTAGGGTGTTAACAAATACATATCAATAAAGTGTGAACGTCGTCATTTTGGTCAGGTAGACGATAAGGTGGTAAGTTTTTTTTCACCTAGGATGCCACGTTATTTATGGACAGGAGGTGTTTGCCCATGAGTTATATTTGCAAAATACTATCAAAATTGAGTTTTATTTACCAAAAATCAAAAGTTGAGATTAAATTGCAATTTTTTAAAAGGTCGTGGTTTTTTCTGCAATTAAGCCTATTTTTATATGTATAATTTACGATTTTTTGGGGTTTGAGTCCACCGCTCATCCGACTCATATTAGGTAGGGGTATGCAGTATATAACGTTTAAAAATGAAATAATTGACCGAACCGAAATTTATAATCCAATTCTATTACGGTTCCTAATTTCATAGAAATCGATTTTTGGTTCGGTTTGATTATTTTTCGGACAAAACTGAAAATATAACCAAACACCGAATACAATACATTTAATATATAATTATATAAATAATATAATAATATATTATTATGTTAATTTTTACAGGCCCAATATGACGGGGAAAATGTAAAATTTTGGTTATTCTTTAACAGTAACCGAAACCGAAGATTTTAGTTCGGTTACATAACATTGTTTTTATCATTTCGATCGATTCGGTTATTAAATTATGGAATTTCGATTCGATTCGATTATCACCATTCGATTCAGTTGGTATATCAATTTTTACTAAATCTTTTACCAATTAAAAAATAGAAACTAGTATAGTTCGTCTATCATTTTTTAATTAATTTATATTTAGAGTTGTCGAATGATGGAGTAAAGTGTGTCAAAACGGCTGCGAGTTCAGAAGACATACTATTAGTTTGTGCCCCACGCAATGGCCCAATTGAGTTATCATCTTGTTAGAAAATGGGCCCTTGACAGAGAGCTTTAATTTGATGGGTTCGGTTATTAGCAGCCACAATATTATTTAGTTACCAATTATACCCTTAATTAGCAATACACATATTCACATTGCAGTCAAACCCACCGTCTCCACCACTCTTTATTATCATCACTTCCCCATTTTCAGGCTATATTTTAACACAGCGAAGCGGTGGTCGTGGGGCAGGATAAAGCAGCGTTGTTCGGACTTTGGCGGCGCTGTGTAGGTGGTCAACGACGGCAGGCAACAATTTAAGGAAACAGGGGAGATCGGTGGGAGTGGGTGAAAAGAAGGAAGAAGAATTAGGGGTTTATCTCAATGGGTATTATTGGTAGTTTATAATTTATGTGGCTGAATTTATTAATGTTGGGGGTGTGTATAACCGGACCTAATTTGATATATTATTGGCCCAGTTCAGCGGTCGATGAGAAATTGATTTTTAAATTTTGTTATAACCAGAAAAAAGGACAAGAGAAAAAAAATAAGAAATTGATGTTCCACATTGAGAAAATATCAATGAGATGGGTACATAAAACGAGAAAATATCAAAACTAGTCCGGTAAGTATGATTGATTTCAATTTTAGTTCTGTATTTTTATTATTTTTTAATTTTAGTCCTAACAATAATAATTTTAGTTCTTTTCTTCCGGAACATTTCAATTCTAATCCCGGACGACACCGCGACACCGCCAAATTGAAGAACGAATTGGGCCCTGCCATCTTACCCGCTGTTGCCGCCTGCTTTTTTCTTTGCCATTGCAATCAACCTACTTTCTCCCCTCCACACCCTCCACCAAATCGGGGCATTAATTTTGGGGCGATGAATTTGGGTCACATGATTTGATTTGGATTTAGGTTTTTAAATTTATTGATTTCCTAATTGATTTGGGTTTTTTAATTTTATGATTATGGGTTTGGATTTATAGATTTTGTTTGGAATTAGATTTGTGTTGTTCTATTTTAAATAATTTTTCAAATTTTAGGATTTTTTTAATATAATTTTTCAGTTTTTTTTAACAAAGTATCGTGACGGTTTTTTTAATACATGTGGATCCAACTCAACGATTTGGCCGGAAGCCCAATTCAATATACGCGTGCAACTCACACATGTGATTTTCCGGGGAGTTTAAAAATTTGTGGTGAAAAAGGACTAAAAATGACAAAGATATGACTAAAATTAAAAGTGATAAAAATTACAGGACTAAGAACCAACCTAAGTTACAGGACTAGTTTTGATATTTCCTCATATAAAGAGGAATTCTTTTGTGTACATCTTAGATTGTCTTGGATCAAGTATTAGACATATGGATCTGGCGCCAACTAAGAAAGAAAATCCACGTAAATCAACTCAAGATATGATTTAATTGTAGTCGAATGTTGTATCTTTTGTATAGATATTGTTTCATTTATTAGCCATGTAATTAGGGATTCTAGATTGATTTAGTTACCATACATTGTACTCAATCTCCTGTATAAATAGTGGACGTATCAATAGAAGAAAAGTGTGCACAGAAAATATTGTTTTTACATGGTATCATCCGCCTATACCGATCCTTACACCTAAAACCCCAACCCTTTGTCCCTTTTTCTCTTCGCCGTGCGGCAACTCCATTCTGTTGGCCGTCCATTATGTCTAATCTAACTGAAGATTCGTCAGCCTCGGCACCCGCCAAGTCGCTGCCTCCCTTTGTCCAACTTAAAGCCCTAACCCAACTTCCCCTCCGTCTGTCCTCCACCAACTATGTCTCATGGAAGTTATAGTTTACATCGTTGTTCATCAGACTAATCTCATGGGGTATCTCGACGGGTCGTCACCTTCTCCTCCTGAGATCGTTATCGATGGTTCGTCCACCATTCCAAATCTGGCGTACACTCGCTGGCATCTTCAAGCTAGCTAATTCTTCATGCTCTAATTGCTTTGATCTCGGAGCCCTTAATTCATCTAACCGGAAGAGCCAAAAACCCGCATGATGCGTGGTCCTCCCTTCACCAAATTTTCTCCAAGCGCTCACAATCTCACATTATCCATTTGAAGGACAAGCTTTCGTCAATCTCTCGCAGGACCTTGCCCGTGTCCGACTTTCTACTCCAAATCAAGGCACTAGTCGATGAACTCGCTACACTTGGTGCCCCTTCAAGCAATGAGGACCTTCTTATCTACTACACAATGGGCCTCAGTCCACCTACAAAGAGTCATTGCGGCGCTCCGTACTCGTGATACTCCAGTCTCGTTCGAGGAGCTCTTTAACAAACTTATCGACCATGAGATATATTTGCGTGATTCCGAAAACACCACTGCTCCGCCCACTCTGGACGTCAATTCCATCACCTCAAATAGACGCAACTGCTCCCAATCCCAGTTTTCTGCTCCTCCACCATCCTTTGCTCCGAGGCTCCTCCTTGCCTCGTCCTCACTGCCCTCTCAACCGGTGCTTTACAGTGGCTCCCGGGGGCCTCCTTACGACTCCCGCTCTAGAGGTAATCGTCCTTCTGTTGAATGTCAATATTGTCATTGTCCTGGTCATGCTGCAGATAAATGTTGGGACCTGTTTCCTACAACTTCGCCCTGCCCGTACTCAAGTAAATTCTATTCGTGTTGCTCCCTCCGAAGCTAGTTCCTTGGCTTCTTGACTCTAGTGCGTCAAATTATGTCACTCCAAATATCTAGGATCTCACAGACCATCAGATCTATGATGGCCCCGATGATGTGGTTCTAGGTAACAACACCTCTCTTGGAATTGCTTGTTGGGGTTATACGTGAAAGTATGCTTTTACTTTGTATAACCTATGTATTAAACACTTATTTACTGAAATAAATTATTTATCACTGTTGCATTAAATATGAATGAATGTTATATATATTTACTGCAAATTGTTCATAAAAAAAAGCACGTGTTACATCGTAGTTAATGTGGTGATACCAAATCACAGAAGATCACATTAACAGTCCCTTGTAAATGAGTGCATGTTTCACAACTTAGATAGATCTGAACAATCTATTGGTAAATGTTGATGTGTAAGGCTCAGATTGACTTGTCTTGACCGAGAGATTACACTAGTGCATTTGTTGCACTGAAGCGGACCTACAGAGAGGATAAACTCTTCCGTACTGGCTTATGGGATGAAGAGTTAGACCTCAGTGGTTGTTGATTTCTTAATCTCTGCCACTTAATAAGGATTGTGTGTGATTAATAATTATTGCTTTGACTTATGCTGGGAAGAGAATCATTGCGACTTCGATACCTTATATCTTGGGCAATAATATTAATTACATGACAATTGCTAAATTAATACATAGAATCGTGTGCTTGGAATGTCTTATATGATTTGTCCCCTTGGTGGGCTCAGAACCTATATCATACCAAATCTTGCAAGTGGAATTAATTTTCCGGTATGGATAATAATGTTGAGTTGTCCTTACTCTAAGGATAAAGATATTAATTAATGAAAAGCTTTTCAGTGACTTATTTAATTAATAATCTTAAACACGGGAAATAATAACCGGGAGCCATATTACCGTAATATGGGTTAAGATGGATAGTGCAATATTAATTATATAGTGGAATTAATTAATATTAATGGACTGAATAATATTGTGGCTCAATATTAGAATTCAGAGCCCATTGAGAGGTCTATCTTAATTCTCCTAAAGGCCCCTCAAGTAGCCCAATTAAAATTCATTAAATGAAAAGATGTTTAAAATAAATTAAATATTATTGTTGCATATTTTTCCTTAATTTTCGAATTTATTAAAGAAAACAAGGAGAAAGATTTTCTTGGAAAGATTTTATGGAAAGGAGATAAGTATTCTTGGAATACAAGATTATCCCATAAATTCAAGAAATCTCCTACTTGGTTTCTTTATGGGCAATTTTTGAAAATTAGAGAATAAGAAGGAAGAAAAGATTTTCTTGGAAAGATTTTATGGAGAAAGATATGTATTCTTGGTATACAAGATTATCTCATAAATTCAAGAAAGATCCAATCTTGCAAATCTCCTTCATTATTTTCGAAAAAAAGGGTTATATAAGGTGTGAGATTCACCACAAAATATGTGTAATTTAAAGAGACTGTTAGAGAGGGTTTTAAAGAGGGATAACTGTTTAGAGAGGGTTTTAAAGAGACAAAATATCCCTCTCCAAAATGTCGTCGCCAGAACCTGCTAACGAGGATTTTTAAACCGGCCGTTAAATTAAAAGAGGGTTGCTTTGGATCGACGCGTAGCGTGTCGGTTGGCGGCCCGCCACCCACGCCGAATTGGCATCTAAAAAAACGCTCGCCAAAAGCGTCGCACATTTAACTAGGGTTTAGAGCCCTCGTCCAATTATACGAGCGTTTTAACGAGGGTAAATGACCCTCGTTATCTGGAAGAAAAAATCTAAATTGGAACTGGGGGGATTCGAACTCGAGTTGCAAGCCCTCTAAGGCACCCATGTTGGGATTATACTGGAAAGTATGCTTTTTACTTTGTATAATCAAAACTGAATTTCGGACTTATTTACTGAAATAAATTGTTTATCACTGATGCTTTAAATATTATCGAATGTTACATATATTTACCGCATAACTGCTCAATAAATCGACGTGTTACATTGTAGTTAATTTAGTGATACCCAGATCACAAAAGATTAAATTCGGTCCTTTGTAACTAAAGTACGCTCATTCACGACCTAGATGGAAATGAACAACCCATCGTGAAAGGTTGAAGTGTAAGGCTCAGATTGACTTGTCTTGACCAAGAGATTACACTAGTGTATGACTGATGCACTGAATAGAACCTACAGGAGGAAAAATTCTCCAGAACTGAATAAGGAAGAATTAGACCTCAGTGGTTCGTTATTTCTTAATTTTCGTTCCTTAAATAGGATCACTTGTGGTTGGTAACTATTGCTTTGACTTATCATGGGTAGAGAATCAACGAGATTCAATACTTTTGTTGGGATATTTTTGAGTTTTGATTAATTATGCCAAAATATTATCAAACTTGTGTTATTTAAGATAATCTACGATAACAAGTTGAGGGGGAAGAGAACAAATTGAGGGGGAACTCAAAAATAAATCGGATGAAGATGATCGAGATCGGATTAAACTATTGATCAAGATCGAATGATAGTAGGATGAGATACAAGTTCCAAAATCTGTAAACCCATTTCTTTAAAAAGATAATTTCGTTCAATAAATTTTTTTCGAAGAAGAATATCTCATAAATTCGGTCCAAATTTAATGATTACTTAGGGAAAAGAATATTCTTTTAAGGGCGATTGTTTTCCCATGACAATCCCAAAATTAGAATTTATTCCTAAGTCGATCACCATGATAAGAATCAAATTATTTTCAAAAGGCAAATTTTTCAGGGAAAATTGAATCCATTTATTTATTTGTATCCTTTTGTAACGATAAAATTTCACATGAATAAATTATACCAAATGTTGATTGTGGATTATTCTTGATTCGATTCACCCTCAGAAGAATTAGAAATCACCAGACAGACGGAAATGAGATCGATCACCCAGATCGATCACCAAGATGTGTTTTAACGACCCGCTTACCAGGTTTTGAATGTTAGGCGAATCATGTTCACCAGAAGATTTGATGCATGTAATATCAAACCTGGTAATTTATTTTTTTCAATAGATCATTCATCATGGCCTTCTAATCGATAAAATCCATCGATTGGCAAACTAAAAATCGATGCATCTTCCAAATGGGTACTTGATACATTACACTAGAATCGATGAATGATGAATTTTGAATGATCGATCCGATTAGACACACAAAAGCGGATCAATAAGAAGATAACAACATATATGGATGTGACATAAAGTCGAAAAAACAAAAAAAAAGGACAAAAAAAGGACAAGACTAAAAAAAATTGGAAGATTATTAGTATGGATTTGAATATTACTCTCCACCAAATATTCAAATCCACACTATAAATACATACACTAGCTTCAAAAAGAAGATAATGGAGGATCCGCAAAAGTGAAATTAAAAGCCAAATATTCAAGCAACTCCATTCAAGAACACAGAGCATTACATATCCAAATTTACCCAAAGAGTGTTCTTCATTGTATCTACAAAAATGCCATATCCTAAGCTTAGAGAGATTTTCCCATCCTTAGCATTGAGGCTAAACAAATGTAAGGGAAAATCTCACCCTAGTTGAAAACCAAACAAACCTTACCAAAATCATTTGATAGGTTAAGTTTGTAGGTGAGTGGGAACTCGATAAACATCTAAGCAATCCCAAAGGGGGTAGGCAATCCCGTGAGGGTGATAAGTCCCATTTGAGTGTGAACTCCCCAGAAACATCTGTTGGGTGTTGGACTAACACTTAAGTCCAAATTTGGTTAAGTCGATTGCCCCATGAAGGAAAGAGTGGATGTAGGACGAGTTGTCCAACCACTATAAAATTGTGTGATCTTTATTTGCTTTATGTTATTACTTGCCTTATGCATTCGATTATAAGCAAAACACACATCGTTCTTAAAAGCAAAAAAAAATAATTGAATCACTCTACCCTCACCCCTATTTTATATATGCATTACATGGTATTTTCCGCGTTCTTGGGTTTTCAAATCGGGACCATCACTTTTTATCTTGGGCAATATTATTGGTCACACGTGATTGCTAAGATTTAATACGAGAATCGCAAAAAGTACGCTTGTTCGATTTGCCCCCCTTGGGAGGTTCATAAGCTTTATCATACCAAATCTTGCAAGTGAAATTAGTTTCCTAGATGGATAATAATGTTGAACCGCTCGACCAAGGACAAAAGATATTAATTAATTGGAAAGCTATTTCAAAAGGCTTGAATTAATTAATGGGCTAGATAATCTTAAACACTTTTAAAATAATAACCGGGAGCCATATTGACCGAATATGGGTTAAGATGGATAGTGCAATATTAATTATGTAGTGGGATTAATTAATATTTATGGGCTTGAATAATATTGTGGCTCCATATTGATAATTCAAGATCCATTGGAAGGTCCAATCTCAATTCTCCTAAAGGCTCCCTGAGTAGCACAACATATAGTCCAATAACTGAAAAAGGTGTTTAAAATAAAATAAATATTGTTGCTTATTTTTCCTAATTATTTTCAAATTTATGGATAAAAGGGAGAAAGATTTTCTTTGAATTTTGTTATGGAATGTAGATATGTATTCTTGAATACAAGATTATCTCATTAAATTCAAGAAATCTCCCACTTGGTTATTTATAAAGATAATTTCAAAATTTTGAAAGATAAAGGGCAAGAAAGATTTTCTTGATTTTCTTGAAAAGATATTATGGAAGATATGTATTTCTTGAAATACAAGAATATCTCATAAATTCAAGAAGATCCAAATCTTGGAATTTTGCCTATTATTTTCAAAATATCCCATAACAAAAAGTAGGTGGGATTTTGTGGAATATTATAATTATGGGAAAAAATATAGGAGATATATTCAAGATTTCTTGGAGATCAAGAAAAGATTTTCCCACATTGTTTTATCCCAAAATTTTCGACCACTTGTGCTCTATAAATAGGGGATGACTCTTTCATTTCCAAGTACAATTTCATGTGCTGGAAAAATTAGTAAATCCACAAAGGTGGTGCAACATAATTTATTTTCCTTTTTGTTAATTGTTCACAAGTGTCCTACCAACAAGTTGGATAATCGAACAAGGATTAAGGAATACTTGGGAAGTTCTTTTGGTTAGTCTAATCAGCCAGATCATTGTCATCCCAAGAGGTACGTTCACATAAACTCGTAGAATTCCGCATGCGTAGGATTTACGTGAATTAATTATATGCATGATATGTTGTTGGATTATTATTTGAATTAATATAGATTAATTCATGCTAGTAATAATTATAAGAATTAAATTTGTATTTAAATATTCACCCCGAATAGATCTCTGCAAATTATTCCCCAACAATCCGTATCGAGCCCCCTCGGTTTGAGCTCTGAATTTTTAAATTTGTAATTTAATTCCTCATTAAATTTGAAATTGGATAGTAGAATTGCTAGATCTTTTTTGGCAGTATCCAATTGTCATGGAATTTAATGTGTTTATTTATGTATGCATATAAATTGTGGTTTTAATTGATTAGTTCGGATTCGTTTTGCCTCGTGAGAAAATCCACGAGAGATTAGGATTTGTTTGATTTGACTCAATGGAAGTATACTAGTTCAGATAAACAAGGTTTATTTATTTTATAAACTCAATTTTCCAAAATCCCATGAAAAATGTAATCAAGATTGCCGAGAGATTTCAGAATGAAACCTATCTAAAGTTCGACAAAAGCTCACGGAAATAATGCGATTGAAAAATCATTTACTACTTACAATCCTCAAGGCCCCTGGGAGATCCTCGACTTCAAAATCGGCGTACAGAACAAAGGCCAATGAACCCATTGGAAATATCATTAGACATATCATCATGAAGACGGATAAGGTCACTAAAGAGGAGGCAAATCGCGGGATATACGAGATGCGAATGAATAGATATAAGGACTATCAACATAAGTTCGAGAACGGCGCTGGGACAATAGATCTCCGGAAGAATTACAACGCCTATAAACAAGGGATTGGCAGAGCGCCGAAAAAGATATCAACTAAAAGAAGGAAGGCTCTAACCAAGGTCGACACGACTAGCTTCAATTTCATTTCGATAACGGAAATTGCTCGAAGTCTTCTGGTTCTTTCACTGGAAGGAAAGAGGTCGTGGATCGAGGACGAGGCCCTTCGAAACCTCGACTTCAAAAGCCCGGTCACTACCAAGAATAGTAACAAAGGCCAAACCCATCGAAATATATTGACACGATCAAAAAACAATGGTTTAGGCAAGAGAAGTCGACATTCAACTCGTACATCGAAGATTTTATCTGCCCTCAAGATACGGATACTCCTCTCGCATAAAGACCGCAAAGAACGGCCGATCCGACGACTTCTATGAAAGATCAAAGAGATTCTCATCGAAGAGATAATGAACTTTGATAAGAAACCGGGAGGACTATCGAAGGAGCCAGTCATATGTATGAAAGCGAACAGCAATCCTTTGAGGAGAATGAGGCTGTCACTCTAAAGACAATTGCCCAGACTCAATCCGAGAGAACTTAGAAAAGAGGAACAAAAGAGAGCAACGGCTTGATAGACGTAAGAGCATCCCTATTTGAAGAAAATCGACGACTTACTTGGTGTGGCATTTCGAGATTTTTATTCTTTTTCGAGACGATCGAGTGGGAGAAATTCAAGATTTATGTTTCTTCAAGATCAAGCCAAGAAAAATCAAACCATGACAATTGGATAATTTGTGCCCAATATATGTTTATTTTTTTTCGCTTTGCTTGATTTATTATTGTCTTATCTTATGCTTTATTTAATTTGTTTAAATGTGTTTGCATGAGAGTTGCCCAATGAAAAATCTCACCTTCAAAAATTACTAAGTATGTTTAAATAATTAATTGACAATTTTATTCCCGATAATAAAATTGAATTAATTTTGACCTCCATGATTTATTTATTTGTGAATTCTTTTGTAGAAATTCCCCACGGGATGGTCAAAAGTTAGCTTTCACATGAATAAATTCCAAATGGATGATTGTGGATTATTACTAGTGGCGGCGACCCCCTCCCCACTCGTTTAATACGAAATAATAATCTCAGATTTAATCATGGTTATTACTTAGGTATAAAAATTGATATGCATATACTTCCCAACCTAAGTCCCTATCAATTTTATATTGGTCAAACTATGGGAGCCAACTATTAATCTGGATATTAAAGGTTTGTAAATCGTTCTTGTTTGTAACTCGCTTGAATGTGTTTAAATAATGACCCACCCCACGTGGCTTATTTAAACTGTTTTTGAGATGTTGGGCGATGCATGTTCATATTTTTTTTTGAGATTTTAATATGATGCATGTGATCAAACCTTGTGATATATTTTGTGCTTATGCATATTATTGTTTATTTCATTCATCATGTCGCAACCTTCTAATCCACTTGTCGAATATACTTAAAGACAATTTGCTTCTTGGTGAAAACTATTTTGATTGGAAATACAAACTAAAACCTCATCTAACCGCATCATCTTCCAAATGGGTACTTGATACACCAAAATCCGAAAAACCAACCGGGAAGCGGAATAATACGGGATGAGATGATTTATGGTGAATGGGAGTTACAAATGAATTGATGAAGGATACACTTACGCACATCTGTCGGATCGTTGAGACATCTTCATCAAGAATATGAGTCACCGCAGACATCTTCTGAGAATCTCGAGGCGATGTTCGCACATCGCACCCATATGGCAATCAAAAGTGTGAAGCAAGAAATTGCTTTGAATTAAAAAATGGAAAAAGGGACGATTGCAGTCACAAAGACGCCCTTAGGGTTATGATGCTATTTGAGGAACTTGAGATCCTCGGCGAAAAATATGATTTCAAGACTAAGATTGATTTCGTTCTCCAATTCTTACCAAAGAGCTATAATCACCACTATCTTGAGTATCTAATGGAAGATCTAGATTTTACAAAGGATGATCTTGTAAATGCTCTCACTTTGGTTGAAAAGGGAAAGGGGAGCGCGAGGAAAAGAACTTGGGAAAAGCAATCTTCTTTTCATCCTAGGTCAAGTGGTGATAAGGATGATGAAAAGAGAAAAAGTTGAACCAAGCGGACTCAACATCAAATAAGAGCATGGGATCAAGCATGAGGAAAGTTTTGGAAAGCGGGAGAGTAGGACACTCGAGGTCAGCCTGTTCCAATCCCAAAAGGAATGGAAAGAAAGGTAATTCTCACGCACTAGTTGTTGAAACTTATTTAGCGGCGTATGCCTCCCATTTATGGGTGGTGGATACGGGATCCACTGATCATGCTTGTTTCACATTACAGGGAGTTCAAGCGGATCCGCAAACTTAGTGGGAGTGAGATCCTCATCACACTTTGGCGATGCTCTGAGAGTGGCGGTGAAAGCGAAATGAGAAGTGCACTGTCTTTTGAAGACAGAGTTTTAATTTTAAGAGATGTTCTTTACGTTCCGAGTTTTAGAAAGAATTTGATTTCAGTTTCTAAACTTTTTCTTGATGGATATTCGGTTACTTTTAATAAAGTTGTTACCATTTCTCTTTTTGATAAATTTATCTGTCATGGAACGTTGTTTTAATAATCTCTATACAATTAATTAATAAGAGGCTTTGTGCACACCACTCACGAAATGCATCCTATAACACATCAATCAAGCTTCCGAAAAAGAAAACGATCATCAGACGTGAACGAAACACTTCTATGGCATCTGAGATTAGGTCATATAAATCCAAAGAGGATCCAAAGGTTGGTGAAAGACGGTTCACTGGAGTTTCTCCAAGTTGAACCAATTCCAACCTGCGAATCATGTTTGGAGGGTAAAAAAATGACCAAGAGGGCATTTGGAGCAAAAAGGAATAGAGCCAAAGAAGTGTTAGAGATCGTTCACACGTATGTATGTGGTCCAATTTCAACCAAAAAGCGAGAGGAGGTTATGAGTATTTTGTCACTTTTATTGATGATTACTCAAGGTATGCGATTATATTTTTCCTTATGAAGCATAAATCGAGGCCTTTGAGAAATTCAAAGAATTTAAGGCTCAAGCAGAGAATCATAGGAAAAACTTATCAAGTCTCTACGATCCGATCGTGGAGAGAATACCTCAATTTAAATATGAGTTTTTGAACTACTTATCGATGAAGGATTGCATCCTCCGACTCATCGCACCAAAAACCCCTCAACAAAAAAAGTACTCGGGGTTGCACAGAGAAAAACATAACTCTTTTGGAAATGGTTAGATCTATGATGAGTTATGCAAATCTACCCAAGTCGCTTACGGGGTCATGCCTTGAAACAAAGAACCTACATTACGAACTTGGTGCCATCCAAATCGGTTCCCAAAACTCCCAAAGAATTGTGGACCGTGCCCAAGCCTAGTATGAGACACACGAGGATTTGGGGGTGTCCGCTACGTGTTGGACAAGGAAGCCGAAAAATTGATCCTCGATCGAGAATTAAGGTTGTTTATGGGATACCCCGGGAACAAAAGGGTGTATGTTCTATGGTCCTCGATGATCAAAAGGTGGTAATAAGCACCTACTTTAGATTTTTGGAAGAAGACTATATGAACGAAAAGAAGACCAGTGAGATTACCTTAAATGAGAACTAAGGGGCTAACCTCAATGCCAACTCATCTTAGATGATATACCAAACGACACACTTACACAACCTAACCTTGTCAGAGTGGGAGGGTTGTGAAACAGCCCGAGAGATTCATGGGAATAGGAGAGTCCTCGGATTTGATTCCCCTGACAAGATGAATCGCACCCATGGACATATGTCGAGGCAATCCAAGATAAGGATGCAGATTCCTGGCAAACAACAATGAATACCTAAAATGGGTTCTATGTTTCATAACAGAGGTGTGGGGCTAGTCGAACCACTTAATGGGGTCAAACCCATTGGTTGCAAGTGGGTGTATAAGAGAAAAAGAGACCGGACGGGAAGGTGGAAACCTTCAAAGAAGACTAGTGGCGAAAGGTTATACTCGTAAAAGAAGGGATCAATTATGAGGAAACATTTTCGCCAGAAGCCATGCTTAAGTCCATCCGAATTCTCTTATCGATTGTTCTTAAGATCTCGACTTTGAAATCTGGCGAGATGGATGTCAAGACAACTTTCCTAATGTAAGTCTTGATGAAGAGATCTATATGCAACAACCCCAAGACTTCATTGAAAAAGGCCAAGAACACCTAGTTTGTAAGCTCATGAAGTCCATTTACGGACTCAAATAGGCATCCGAGCTTGGAACCAATGCTTTGATCATGTTATAAAGTCTTATGGGTTCGATCAAAACGAAGTTCGAAAGTTGTGTGTACAAAAAGAGTGTCCTGAATCAAATACAGTATTCTTAGTACTATCGAAACGACATTTTGATCATAGGGAGCGATGTAAAGGTGTTATCGGGGCGTAAGGGCATGACTTTCAAAACGGTTTGATATGAAGGACTTAGGGGAAAGCCGCACACATCCTTGGGATCAAGATCACTCGAGATCGCAAAGGATGATAGGATGATAGCTTCATACATAGACCTTCATACATGAAGCGATTGATTCAAAGATGCAAGATTCCAAGAAAGGCTTTCGTGACCTTTTTTTCGGACATGGAATCCATCTATCCAAGAAAATGTGCCCTAAGACGCAAAAAGGAGATAGATGACATGAGAGACATTCCTTATGCTTTTTACCGGGAAGCCTTATGTATGCAATCACATCATATGAGACCGGGATATCCGCTTTTGGCATGGTGGCAAGATATCAAAATAATCCGGGAAAAAGCATTGGAAGGCGCTTAAAAAATATTCCGAAGTATCTAAAAAGAACTTCGGGATAGAATGTTGATTTATCGACCGATAATAGTCCATCCCCATCGGCCAAACACGGACTCGGATTTCCAATCGGACATAGACTCGAAAAAATCTAACTCCCAAGTGTGTTTTTGCATGGGGAGGAGCCTTGACATGAGAAGCGTCAAGCGTAAATGTGTCATGATTCTACCATGGAAGCGAATATGAATGTAGAATAGGATAAGTAAAATGGCGAGGAAAAAAAAAGCGGTTTGGCTCAAAAACTTCCTAGTGGACTTGAATGTGGTTCGAATTTGCCCAAATAGAATCACATTTTATTGTGACAATGCCGGAGTAGTTACAAATTCAAGGGAATCACGAGCCCACAAAGCCAGCAAACACATTGAAAGAAAATACCATCTTATACGAGATATCGTTAAGAGAGGAGATATAGATGTGGCAAAGGTAGCGTCTGAAGACAACCTAGCAGATCCATTCACAAAGGGTCTGCCTCTAAATACATTCGAGAGACATGTGGAAGGAATGGGTGTCAAGATCGTTGCCAATCTGCTTTGAGTATAAGTGGGAGAAATTATTAGGTTCGTGTAGGTGACATTAGATGTCAAGAATTAGGAACTACACGAGACATGTTGTAGTATACTTAAAAGCAGACTTTGAGTATAAGTGGGAGATTGTTGGGATTATACTGGAAAGTATGCTTTTTACTTTGTATAATCAAAACTGAATTTCGGGCTTATTTACTGAATAAATTGTTTATCACTAATGCTTTAAATATTATCGAATGTTACATATATTTACTGCATAACTGTTCAATAAATCGTACGTGTTACATTGTAGTTAATTTAGTGATACCAGATCACAGAAGATTAAATTAACAATCCCTTGTAACTAAAAGTACACCATTCACGACCTAGATGGAAATGAACAACCCATCGTGAAAGGTTGAAGTGTAAGGCTCAGATTGGCTTGTCTTGACCAAGAGATTACACTAGTGCATGACTGATGCACTAAATAGGACCTATAGGAGGAAAAATTCTCCAGAACTGAACAAGGAAGAATTAGACCTCAGTGGTTCGTTATTTCTTAATCTTCGTTCCTTAAATAGGATCACGTGTGGTTGGTAACTATTGCGTTGACTTATCATGGGTAGAGAATCAACGAGATTCAATACTTTTTATCTTGGGCAATATTATTGGTCACATGTGATTGCTAAGATTTAATACGGAGAATCGTGTGCAAGTACGCTTGTTCGATTTGCCCCCTTGGGAGGTTCATAAGCTTTATCATACCAAATCTTGCAAGTGGAATTAGTTTTCGATATGGATAATAATATTGATTCGTTCCTTGACCAAGGACAAAAGATATTAATTAACGGAAAGCTATTTCAGTGGCTTGAATTAATTAATGGACTAGATAATCTTAAACATGGAAAATAATAACCGGGAGCCATATTGACTGTAATATGGGTTAAGATGGATAGTGCAATATTAATTATGTTGTGGGATTAATTAATATTTATGGGCTTGAATAATATTGTGGCTCAATATTAATAATTCAAGATCCATTGGAAGGTCCAATCTTAATTCTCCTAAAGGCCCCCTGAGTAGCCCAACATATAGTCCAATAACTGTAAAAGGTGTTTAAAATAAAATAAATATTGTTGCTTATTTTCCTAATTATTTTTGAAATTTATGGATAAAAGGGGAGAAAGATTTTCTTTGAATTTTGTTATGGAATGTAGATATGTATTCTTGGAATACAAGATTATCTCATTAAATTCAAGAAATCTCCCACTTGGTTATTTATAAAGATAATTTCGAAATTTTGAAAGATAAATGGCAAGAAAGATTTTCTTGATTTTCTTGATTTTCTTGAAAAGATATTATGGAAGATATGTATTTCTTGAAATACAAGAATATCTCATAAATTCAAGAAGATCCAAACCTTGGAATCTTGCCTATTATTTTCGAAAATATCCCATAACAAAGAGTAGGTGGGATTTTGTGGAATATTATAATTATGGGAAAAAGAATATAGGAGATATATTCAAGATTTCTTGGAGATCAAGAAAAGATTTTCCCACATTGTTTTATCCCAAAATTTTCGACCACTTGTGCTCTATAAATAGGGGATGACTCTTTCATTCCCAAGTACAATTTCATGTGCTGGAAAAATTAGTAAATCCACAAAGGTGGTGCAACATAATTTATTTTCCTTTTGTTAATTGTTCACAAGTGTCCTACCACCGGATAGTCGAACAAGGATTAAGAGAATACTTGAGAAGTTCTTTTGGTTAGTCTAATCAGCCAGATCATTGCCATCCCAAGAGGTACGTTCACGTAAACTCGTAGAATTCCGCATGCGTAGGATTTACGTGAATTAATTATATGCATGATATGTTGTTGGATTATTATTTGAATTAATATAGGATTAATTCATGCTAGTAATAATTATAAGAATTAAATTTGTATTTAAATATTCACCCCGAATAGATCTGTGCAACTTATTCCACAACCACTGGGACACGCGGCCCAGGTACTGTAGCAACATTATTTGGGCATTTTTTGCCCCCATGGTGTATCGAACACACGGCCTCACTGTATGTGGAGGTCTTGCGTGTTTCGCCAAACCGTTTGGGCACGGCTTGTTACTTGTCAATAATGCATTTCTAATTGTATATATTATATATATGTATGTATTGTGTATTTATGTATTATTTCTTATATATGTATGTATTATGTTATGTATTATATATTATATATGTATATATATCATTTCTTATATATTTATTATATATATTTGATTAAAATATTTATAATAAAATTAAAAATATATAATTTATATTCTTTTATATATTTATAAACATGAATAATTTTTAAAAAAAATGATATTTTAATATTCTATATATATGTACACTATATTTACTAACACTATATATATGTACACTCATGTTTATTAAAATATTTTAAAAAGAATTGTCAATTATATTGTTTACTATGTATAACACTCGTTTTACTAACACTATATCTTTTTGTTAATTATTATTAAAATATTGTTAATAAAATTGTTAAATAATCACTTTTATATTCTCTTTCACTATATTAAATAACACGTGCACATGTATATACACTTGTATTGATCGTTTTCATTAAAATATTTTAAAAAAATTTGTCAAATAATCACCTTTATATTCTTTTTTCACTATTAACCTACATATGCACATATATACCAAATCTCATAGACTAACACCAATTCTCATAAACTAATCGGAGAGATCCATCAACTATATTCATAACTAATAATGATCATAACAAACAAATGTGACAAATATTCAAAAATTAAAACAAGTGACATAACAAAGTATTCAGAAATACAAAATCATCAAGATAGCTATCTATCATTCAAATCTACATCATCATCATCATCATCATCATCATCATCATCATCATCATCATCATCATCATCATCATCATCATCATCATCATCATCATCATCATCATCATCATCATCATCATCATCATCATCATCATCATCATCAGGCTGATATTCATTGTTGGGATTGATGAGAAGATCATTAAATGGAACATTATCTGAACGACGTCGAGCACGAGACGCCGAACTACTGGGACCAAGAGCCGGAGGGGCGCCGGTAGGAAGAGAACCACCAGGAGGGTTCACGGGAATAGTAGAATATCCACTAAGAGAGACATGCAGATATGAGGGATAAGCTGGATAAGGGGGAAATAATCTCCGAACGGCCCTAACCCCTGGGTACCAGGATTGACCTGGTGAGAACTACCGCTGGCCTGTTGCGGGTTACCACAGATCTGCTGGGTAAAGAGTCCCGCCTATTGATGAGGACTACCACCGGTCTGGCTGGAAAAAAATCCGCTTCTTCTGCTGGGGGAATAAATTCCTTTGTTAATCTTTGAGGTAAAGACCACTGGGTGGGTTTACCTGGAACCCCTGATAATACGCAACCATTTCCTGGCGCATAAGCTGCTCCCGCCGTTCCATTTCCTGTTGAAACTTCGTAGCCATCTCCTGTCGTTCTTGCGCCAACAAACCTTCCATATCAATATGCGAGTAGCCGCCAATACTAGTGCCTCTTGAGCTCCCACCTGGGCCAGATTGAATGCGCCCCATGTTCGTCATTTGACCGAGGCCTTTATGCTTTCCGCCAAGCATATAATTTTGTTGTTGTATATATATTTGGATCAACTTTTTTCTTTTTTTTCCTTCTCGTTTCTTTGGTACTTAAATCGCCGAAAGTGACTCCTCATAGCTCTCTGAACATACAAATATTTTGACATTTAAAATTAAATATATTATTAACTCCTTAATTAAGTAGTACGTATAGTGAATAAATAAATTCAAGCACTTACAAGTGTGGCGTCCATGTCGTTGTACGTGACTTCCTTTCCTTTTTGTTCGTGGAAATGTGTCACGAGGTCCCATGCAGTTGGGAGGCTTCCATTTGTCTTAAACTGAATTTAGATGCAGTTTGTTAATAATTAATTATTATTGTAATCAAGTAATTAAAATATCATAAAAGCTACTTACATATTCCAATGCAAATTCTGCAGCTCCCTTTGAACCGCCTCTATGCTTAGACCCCTTGGACAACCTATTTCGCCGACACTGATCACTCTTAGCCTTCACTTCCGGTCGGTCCCAGTATTGCTTCAGTGCATTCCATACACGTTCATCCCACTGGGGCTTCACAGTGTCATCATTAACGTTCAACCTCTTCCAACGATTGAGAAGATCAAAATATCGCTTTCTTGCCCTCGATTTCCACTTTTCTCTGATGTCCTTTTTATCCTCAGCCTGCTCATCCCATGCGACTTCTCTCTAAATATATATATATATATATATATATATATATATATATATATATAACATATATACCTGGAAGGTTTCCCACCACTCATTTTTCCTTTGATCAGACACCTTGGAGAAAGTGTAGCCACACAACTTCATGTGTCTGGACATGATATTTCTAATTATTCTTGATACCTTATTAGAGGGCATCAACCTGTAAAATAAAAAGAGCGTTACACACACACACACATATATATATATATATAATTAAATATTATTGAAATAAACTTGGCTCAAAATGGTATAACATACACACCCTCCCACGTCCAGATAACTAGTCGGGTTGATTGTGGAGCATGGTTGGCCAAATCCGTAGCCTCATTCATATCATCATCGGCCTCTTCGTTCATCAATTCCTCATTTGTATCATCATCGGCCTCTTCGTTCATCGATTCATCTGAACCTAGATTCGGTACTGGTACTCGAGTAGCCTCTTCATCTTCTTCATTGTCACGGGACCTGGAACTAGATCTACTTGATCTGCCGCCTGTGCCAAATATACGGTTGCGCAATCCTCGCAAACCTCTAGCCATCTGTAACATTGGTTAAATAAATTAAATATTCGAAGATGGATAATAATAATGCATAATTAAAACAAGTGCACATCATCATATAATTAAAATAACCCATTTCACAACACACATATATATATGTATCACACCACATCATCAAAATAATTATTTCATCAATCATCATCATCATCATCGTCGTCATCATCATCATCATCATCATCATCATCATCATCATCATCATCATCATCATCATCATCATCATCATCATCATAATTAAAAAACAAGTGCACATCATCATATAATTAAAATAACCCATTTCACAACACACATATATATATGTATCACACCACATCATCAAAATAATTAATTCATCAATCATCATCATCATCATCATCATCATCTCCCTCTTCTTCCTCAATTAGTGCAGAGTTCGAATCTACCAAAACGACAAGATCATCATCTGTTTGCACATTCATTTGGGATGAAATGTCATCCTCTTGGAATGGGGGATGCTCTGGTTCTATATTTCCATCAATTTTCCACTAATGATATCGGTTTTGTGGTGCAAACAGTCCACCAATCTCGCCCCTGCACAGATCCGGGGTACTTGCAATAATAAACTTGACTGACTTGACTTGCTAGCACGAATGGATCAAAATGGCCGTATCGTCCTCTCGGATTAACGTCCACGAGTTTATAATTAGGATGTACTCTTGTTCCTCATGGCACAGTTGGATCAAACCACTCACACTTGAACAACACTACTTTTCTTTCAGTAAGTTTGGGATATTCCAATACAACAACCTCCTCGAGTATCCCGTAGAAATCATTTTCATTTGAATCGTAATTTGTTCCCTTAATGCAAACTCCACTGTTCATAGTGGCTTTAGAGGCGCCATAAGCTCGTGTGTGAAATTTGAAATCATTCACGTAATATCCTTAGTACGTGGTGACACTACTAAGAGAACCGCCTGAAAAATTGCATATAAACTGATTCTGAATATCATTGCTCTTCACCTATATATACACAATTGATGTATTATCAGATTAATGTATATAGTGTTTTATATTATACAATTGACGAATTATCAGATTAATATATATCACTTACAAGTAGATCAAACCACGACGCGGATTCCCGTTGAAGAAAATCATCTTTTTCAACATTCGATAGAGTCAATTGAACAATCTGTAGCTGCTGGAAAAACAAACTACAATTGTTGCGATGAGAACTTGCAATAATTAATTAATATCGTTGCAATTGTAAATTTCAAATTAATTAACTTACTTAATATATGGTTGCAACTCGTTGCAATTTAGTAGCACATACGTATGAGCTATTCGCTTCTCCAAGTCAACAATCGATCTTTTACCCTTCTTTCCAAGTTTACTACCAGGAGGTACAAATATCGAGAGACTACCTCTCACTGATGGGGATACTTCATGAGGTACATTGCGAGGTACATTGTGTCGCCTCGTCAGCACATGCTCCTCAAAATAATGGGAACAAAACATTGATGCTTCTTTTGTTAAATAAGCATTCGCAATTGAAGCTTCCACATGTGCTTTGTTACCCACACTTGACTTTATGTTGTGAAGATACCTAATTCGATTGAATGGGTGAGTTGAATTGTCTAATTAAAGAAATTATCAAATAGTTAAAATGAGTTAAATAGATTACCTCTCAAACGGATACATCCATCTATATTGTACTGGATCAACAATTTTTGCTTCATATGCAAGATGGACATGTAGATGCTCCATCGAATTAAAGAAGCTAGGTGGAAATATTCGTTCCAAATTGCACAAGATCACTGGGATATCATTGTCCAACCGAGTCATGTTATCCACAATAATGGTCCTCGATGTTAACTCCCTGAAGAACAAGCTAATTTCAGTGACACCTTGCAAAACCTTAGACTACAGAATCTCACGGAAAGCAATTGGGAATAGTCTTTGCATAAACACGTGACAATCATGACTCTTCATCCCAAACATCTTCAATTTTTCTAGTCTACGCATCGAGACAAGTTGGACACATAGTTATCGAGAAATTTCTACTCATCTATCCATTTGCAGACCATATCTTTGAGCTTTTTATCAAGGGAATAAGAAGTTTTGGGGTATTTTCCTGTACGTGGACATTTCTGCAATGAGGGTCGACGACAATATTCATTAAGTTCATCCCTGGATTTAGTTGTGTCCTTTGTTTTCCCTTCGACATTCATCACCGTGTAGAACATATTATCAAACACATTTTTTTCGATGTGCATCACATCGAAATTGTGTCTGATCAACAAGGAGCTCCAATACGGCAAATCCCAAAAAACACTTTTCTTCTTCCAACCACATTGTAAACCTTTGTTGTGAGCATCAGGACCCAACTCTGTTACTTTCATCAATTCAATCCAATCAATTTGCTGGAGGAGCTGATCACCTGTTAGGATGGGAAGTGGATCATCATCAACTACTACATTCTTTCTGAATGCATTCTTGTTCCTTCGGTATGGATGATGTCTATCTAAGAACTTACGATGGTTGTCAAACCACGATCGCTTGATCGAGCCTCGGAGTGAAAGCCTCGAAAGGTAATCTCGCACAAGGTGGACAAGCGACCCTCGGTTGTGCTCCATCCAGACAACATCGAGTAAGCTGGAAAGTTAATAATGGTTAGTGCAGCTCGTATCGAAAAATTCTGCTTTGTAGCAACATCATACATTACCACTCCTTGTTCCCATAAAAATTGAAAATCACAGATCAGTGGTTGCAAAAATACGTCCAATTTATCCTTTGGATTTATTGGACCAGGCACCAGAATCGTAAGAAACATGAACTGATCCTTCATGCACAACCATGGGGGTAGATTGTACGGTGTCACTATCACTGGCCATGATGAATATTATTTCCCGTGCGCCCCAAACGTTTGAAAACCATCAATGCTCAAGCCCAACCTCAAATTTCAAATTTTTGAAGCAAATTCAGGATGCGATTGGTCCAAGTGTTTCCAAGCCTGTGAGTCTACAGGGTGACGCATAACACCGGAGTGGTCATTAGACCAACGTGCATGCCATGTCATATCCTTCGCAGTAGCATTTGACTGATACAATCTTTGCAGTCGAGGAATGATAGGAAAATAGAACATCTCCTTAAAAGGACGGTTCTTTTTCAGTCGACCATTCACGTTACGTCTAGCAGGTTTGTTCCGTGGCCATTGGCAAAACTTACAATTTTCAAGTTCACCGTCTGCACCCCAATATAACATGCAGTTCTGTGCACAACAATGGATCCTCTCCACTGGAAGATCCATCTCACTCATCAGTTGTTTGATATCAGAAAATTTCTTGGGCACCAGACTATTCGGACAAAGAACACGAATCACATCAACCATTTGATTATAGTTCCTTTCAGATAGTTTGTTTTCAGTTTTAATGTTCAGCAACAGGGCATTGTATGACAACTGTGAGTGTGATTCACAACCAGACATTATATCCTAATTCGCTACATGAAGCATGTTATAAAAATGTGCAACATGCTCATTAGGAGGTTCCTCATTAGGGGGCTCATCATCCACATTTAAGTGGGGACCAGAGGTTAAGTCCCTCATCATATCATGATACGAGGTAGATCCAGATGTCTCGTTAACTGGCCCATGTGAAGTCGACGTAGATGGTTGATCATTGTATTGACCCCAAATTTTCTCACCATGAAAAACCCAATTGCAATAATTGGGCATGAACCCATTTCTATACAAATGACCTTTCACATCATCAGATGAATGAAACATTAATTTGTTCCGACATCTAAATTTGTTGCAAGGACACCTAATCTTTCCCTGAACCATGCAATTCGGATTACTAGTGGCGAAATCTATAAATGATTCTAGTCCATTGTAAAATTCAGAAGATATCATGTCATTAATCGATCTTGGACCGTACATCCAACTTAAACGGCCAGAATAATCCATATCAATATGTTTCACATTTACGAATGAATTAATATTCAAAAGCCTAATTAATAATTAATATTTACTAAAAATTTCGGCAGAGTTTCGTTTTATTTTACCGTATTCCCTAATTAATCATGATCCTACGTGCATCTATTTCCGACTTAATCAATTAAAATTAATTAAGTCGGAACACACCTCTTCTACAACAACCAATAACCAACATTCACCAACATCGATCCCTCCACTCCAACGTAATTAAGATATATTCTTTAACACCAAAACTAGTTATATTAAATAAGCTAAATTGAGCTAATTATACTAAATTAATATACACATGTTAGCTAAATAATTAATACAAAATAATATATTAAACATACACGTATCAAGCTATATACTAAATTAAGCTAAAATACTAATAATAATACTAAATAATGAACCAACTAATACTAAACAATAAAACAAACTAATACTTATAATTAACGATTAAAATACATACTAAATAATATAACAACTAATACTAATTAATTAAACAATAAAACAACTAATACTAATACTAAATAATATAACAACTAATACTAATTAATTAAACAACAAAACAACTAATTATACTAAATAATATAACAACTAATACTAATTAATTTAACAACAAAACAACTAATACTAAATAATATAACAACTAATACTAAACAATAATGCAACAAATACTAAACAATGAAGCAACTAATACTTATAAACGATTAAATAAATCGAAAACATACCTTAAAAGGAGCACACGGCCAGAACTGCAAAAAATCATCCGGAAGTCGCCTGAAATCTGCCTGGAATCGCCTCCTTTTCCTCTCTCGGCCGAGCCAAAATGCAAAACTGGACAAATGGGCGATTCAGGCGTATATATAGTGGGGGGGGCGAGGGTTTTGACGAGGGAAATTGCCCTCGTTAAACGAGGGCATCTGGCACCGAGAATTGTGGCGTTGATCGTTACAGGTCAGCGATGGTTTTTCAAAATAGAGAGGTTTTAAATCCTTGCTAAATGCGCGTGAGACTCAGCGAGGGTTACAAACCCTCGCTAAATGCGCGTGGACTTTTGGCGAGAGTTTAAAAATTAAATACACTCGCTAAAACCCTCACTGTCTTGTACCCTCTTTAAAACCCTCGCCAATTAAAGAGGGTTTCGTACCCCTCTTTAAATACCCTCGCTAAATCGGCAAATTTTTTGTAGTGATTTTTGTGGAAAATTATACATGGAAAGAAGAATATATGTGATATATTCAAGATTCCTTAGAGATCAAGTAAGGATCTTTCCATACACTAATTAAACCTAAAAAATTCGACCCCCCTAGTATTATATATAGGGGATGAATTTTTCATCCCCAACACAATTTCAGTCTTGGAAAAATTAGAAATTCACAAAGGTGGTGCAATAAAATATTTATTTTCCTTTGTTTATAATTGTTCATCGGAGGACCTCCCACAAAGGTTATTGAATGAGGGCTAGGGAATACTTGAGAAGGACTTTCGGTTGGTAGCCAGGTACCTGATCCTGTCTGTCTCAAAAACTGTCACTCCAATGGGTAAGTTTACGTAAACTCCTAGAAATTCTGCATGCTAGGACTTTTACGTGATTATTGTTTGCATGATGTTGTTGGTATGATTATTATGTGAATTAATATAGGATTAATTCATGTTAGTAATAATCGGTAATTTAAATTTGTGTTTTAAGTTCATCCCGAATAGATCCTGACATAACGTATCCCAACAATTGGTATAAGAGCCCTGGTTTTGGGCTCTGATCTATTAAACTATAATTTAAATTGTTGTTCATGAAATTTGAAATTGGATAATAGAATTGTTAGATATGTTTTGCAGGTATCCAATTGTCATGGTATTTTTAATGAATATTTATTTACATGCAAATAATTATTGGTTTTATTTCGATTCGTTCAAATTTGTTTTTCTCGTGAGAATATCCACGAGTAGATTAGGCTATTTGTTTTATTCAATGTAATAGTCTAGATCGTAGATTTATTTATTTTTGTAATAATTTGTAATCAGATCAAAGACGAAGAATTAAAAACCTGTACGTACGTATGTTGGGACGCATGTATGCATGCGTCCGGACAACATCGGGGACGTCGGTTAGGGGCGGCTCGGGTGAGGGTGGGGTAAAGTAAAGCCCATGCTGCGACGCAAGGAGACGATAAGCATGGGCCGACGGCCATGCACGACGTTGAGGCGGGACGTGGGCATCCGCACGCTGGGACGTGACCCCTCGACCACTTTGCTCTGTATTACCACGGGCGACGAGCAGCCTATGTTGGGATACGATATGCCATGATCTATTCGGGATGAACTCATAAACATAAATTTAAATCACATATTATTACTAACATGAATTAACCTATGTGAATTCATATAATAATCACTCCAACAACGTTATGCAAATAATAAACACGTTAAAGGTCCTAGCATGCAGAATATTTAGGAGTTTACGTAAGCGTACCTCTTGGAGTGACAACCTGCGAGAAGAATGGGACAGTATCAAATTAACCCAAAAACCTTATCCAGTATTCCCTTAGCCCTTTGTTTGTTCACCGATGGGGAGTGCTCACAAACAAATTAAATAAATAGGAAACAAGAAAATATGTTGCGCCACCGTTGTGGATTTCTAATTTTTCAAACACTTGGAACTGTATTGGGGATGAAGGGATCACCCCCTATTTATAACTGTGGGGTGACCGATTTTTTTGTGTGAAATAAGGATGGAATTTTTTTTTTCTTGATTTCCAAGAAATCTTGAATATATCTCATATATTTTTTTATCCATAAATAAAATATTCCACAAAATCCCACCTCCTTATTTTTATGGTTAATTTTGAAAAATTAAGATGGAAAATCCAAGATTTGGATCTCCTTGAATTTATGAGATATTCTTGTATTCCAAGAATACATATCTTTCATAATATATTTTCAAGAAAATCAACAAAATCTTTCATTTCCTCATTAAATCAAATTTTTTGAAATTTTCATAATAAGATGACCAAGTAGGAGATTTCATGAATTAATGAGATAATCTAGTATTCCAAGAATACTTATCCTCATTCCATAAAAAAAATAAAGAAAATCTTTCTCCTTCTACTTTTATTATTTTCGAAATTTATAGAAAAATTAGGCAACAATATTTTTCTTTTATTTAAATCACCTTATTATTATTGGACTATTATTGGGCTACTAGAGGGTCCTTTAGGAGGATTAAGATTGAACCTCCAATGGGCTTCTGTATATCAATATTGAGCCACAATAAAATCCAGCCCATTAATATTAATTAATACCACTATTAAATTAATATTGCACTATCCATCTTAATCCATATTACGATAATATGGGCTCCCGATTATTATTTCCCATGTTTAAGATTATTTAGTCCATTAATTAATTAATCCACTGAAAAGCTTTATATTAATTAATATCTTTATTCTTGGAGTAAGGACAACTCAACATTATTATCCATACCGTATGATAAAGATTCTGAGCTCACCAAGGGGACAAATCATATAAGACTTTCCAAGCACACGATTTTCTGTATTAATTTAGTAATTATTATGTAATTAATATTATTGCCCAAGATATAAGGTATCGAAGTCGCAATGATTCTCTTCCCAGCATAATTCAAAGTAATAATTATTAATCACACACAATCCTTATTAAGTGACAGAGATTAAGAAATCAACAACCACTGAGGTCTAACTCTTCATCCCATAAGTCAGTACAAAAGAGTTTATCCTCTCTGTAGGTCCGCTTCAACGCAATAAATGCACTAGTGTAATCTCTCGGTCAAGACAAGCCAATCTGAGCCTTACACATCAACCTTTACCAATAGATTGTTCAGATCTATCTTAGTTGTGAAACATGCACTCGTTTACAAGGGACTGTTAATGTGATCTTCTGTGATCTGGTATCACCACATTAACTACAATGTAACACGTGTTTTGTTATGAACAATTTACAGTAAATATATATAACATTCATTCATATTTAATGCAACAATGATAAATAATTTATTTCAGTAAATAATTGTTTAATACATAGGTTATACAAAATAAAAACATACTTTCACGTATAACCCCAACAATCTCCCACTTATACTCAAAGTCTGCTTTTGAGTATACTACAACATATCTCATGTATTACTACGTGATATCGAATGTCACATACACCAACCTAATAACATTTATCCCACTTATACACAAATCAGATTGGCAACGCATTTGACACCCATTCCTTCCACATGTCTCTCGAATGTACACTGAGGCAGACCCTTTATGAATAGATCAGCTAGGTTGTACTCCGATGCGATCTTTGCCACATCTATATCTCCTCTCTTAACGATTTCTCGTATAAGATGGTATTTCCTTTCAATGTGTTTGCTGGCCTTGTAGGCTCTTGGTTCTCTTGAATTCGCAACTGCTCCGGTATTATCACAGAACACCGTGATAGTGTTGGACAAATTCGGAACTACGTCCAAGTCCACTAAGAAGTTCTTGAGCCACACCACTTCTTTCGCTGCTTCACAAGCAGCTACATATTCGACTTCCATGGTAGAATCTGCGATGTATTTCTGCTTAACGCTTCTCCATGTTACAGCTCCTCCTCCTAGATAAAACACACTACCTGAGGTAGATTTTCTGGAATCTATGTCCGATTGGAAATCTGAGTCCGTGTATCCTACTGGAAATAAACTATCTGACTGATAAACCAACATTCTATCCCGTGTTCTCTTCAAATACTTCAAAATGTTTTTAATAGCAGTCCAGTGTGGATTTCCTGGGTTACTTTGATATCTTGCTACCATTCCTACGTCGTAGCAAATATCCGGCCTCGTACACATCATTGCATACATAAGGCTTCCTACTGCCGACGCATAAGGAATGCCTCTCATGTCATCTATCTCTTTCTATGTCTTAGGGCACATATCTTTGGATAGATGAATTCCATGTTTGAAAGGTACAAAACCTTTCTTGGAATCCTGCATACTAAAACGCTTCAAAACTGTATCTATGTATGAAGCTTGTGATAAGCCTACCATCATTTTCTTACGATCTCGAGTGATCTTGATCCAAAGAATGTGTCTGGCTTCCCCTAAGTCCTTCATATCAAACTGTTTTGACAGCCATACCCTTACGTATGACAAAACCTTTACATCGTTTCCGATGAGCAGAATATCGTCTACGTATAGTACTAAGAATACCAAGGCAGTATAACACGAACAGTTCCGTCACACTTCTTATACACAACTCTCGAACTCATTTTGATCAAACCCATAAGATTTAATTACTTGATCAAAACATTAGTTTTCAGTCCGTAAATGGACTTCTTGAGCTTGCAAACAAGATGCTCTTGGCCTTTCGTAATAAAACCTTTGGGCTGTTGCATATAGATTTCCTCATCAAGACTTCCATTCAGGAAAGCTGTCTTGACATCCATTTGCCAGATCTCAAAATCTAGATGTGCAACTATTGCCAAGAGAATACTGATGGACTTAAGAATAGCTACATGCGAAAAGGTTTCCTCATAATCGATACCCTCTTTCTGAGTATATCCCTTTGCCACTAGCCTAGCTTTAAAGATTTCAACCTTCCCGTCCTTTCCTCTTTTCCTCTTGTAGACCCACTTGCATCCAATGGGTTTTACCCCATTGGGTGGTTCAACTAGCTCCCATACTTGATTATGATCCATCGAGCCCATCTCGACTTCCATTGCAGTTTGCCAGGATTCTGCATCCTTGTCTTGGACCGCCTCCCTGTAGATCCAGGGGTATAATTCATTATTACCGGGGACTAAATCCAAAGATTCTCCTATCCCCATGAATCTCTCAAGTTGTAGGACAACCCTCCCACTACGATGAGGTTCCGGCTGTGTCGGTGTGACGCTTGGTATATCAACTTGTACAGTTGGTATTGGAGTTTACCCTCTTAATTCATCTAAGGTAATCTCACTTTTAGGTTTTCTATTGTTCATATAGTCTTCTTCTAAAAATCTAAAGTGTGTACTAATTACAACCTTTTGATCTTCGGGACCATAGAACATACACTCTTTCGTTCCCATGAGATATCCTATAAACAACCTTAACTCTGAACGTGCATTCAACTTACCGGCTTCCTTGTCTAGCACGTATGCTGGACACCCCCAGATTCTCAAGTGTCTCAGACTGGGCTTGCGCTCGGTCCACAATTCTCTCGAGATTTTAGGAACCGATTTGGATGACACTAAGTTCAGAATATTAGCCGTTGATTCCAAGGCGTGGCCCCAAAATGACCTGGATAAATCTGAATAACTCATCATTGACTTGACCATTTCTAAAAGCGTTATCTTTCTTCATTCTGCAACCCCATTTTGTTGAGGGGTTCCACCGATCGCGATTTGCCTCCACGATACTATTCCTGATACGTTTCTCTATGTTTCTTAGCCCGGCTTTGAACTCCTTCAAAAACAACGACTTATGCTTCATAAGGAAAATGTACTCGAACCTTGAGTAATCATCGATAAAAGTTTTGCCTTCTAGCTTTGGTTGACATTGGACCACATCATCGTAGAAACTTTCTAACACTTTTCTCTATGTTTCTTGGTCATTTTACCTATAAACATGATTCGCATGTTGAAATGGTTTGAACTCCTTGAACCATTTATCAAAGGTTTTGATTAATATGACCTAATATGCTTCAAGAAGTAAGAACTTTTCTTTTTTTATTGTACTCGAACCTTGATCAATGTTTTAATCATTTTAAAAGTTAATAAAAGATACTCAAAGTTCCAACCACACATCTAGCTTTGTAACTTGTTGACAAAATATCCATGGAAAATAGTTTAGAAACGAAATAAGGTTTTTCCAAAAATAGAACATAAAGAACATCTTTCCTAAATCCATGTCTTCAAAAAGATAGGTGTGGCTCTATTCCCATTGGCACCAAATGTCCTCCTTATCAACTTGGTCAAATTTACCCTATAAACATGATTCAACTGGATCTTATCATGTTGAAATGGCCATTAAACAAATTTTTCCCTTTCCATTTGGTAGGTCCTCCAATGAACCATTGCTTTCACCTCTTCATCAATCTTACCTTTTGAATCCTATTCAGGTTAATTCTCTTGTCCCATGACCTTTCCAAAGTTTATTGAGATGCCATAGTGAACATGTTTCGCTCACAAAACTCAAAAAAAACTCATGTTTGTTGGGATTATACTTTTATGCTTTTTATTTGTATAATCGAAATGATTTTCAATGTATTTATAAGATTCATTTTTATCAGTGCTTTAAATATGATTAATGTTATATATATTTCTTTGTTCCAATAATTAATTCCATGACAGATAAATTTACATACCCGATCACGAAAAAATAGTAACTTGCTTATTAAAAGTACGAACAAAATAAATCCAACCATCACGAAAGGTTGAGTTTAGAAAGCTCGGATTGGTTTGTTTTGAAAGATTACACTAGTGCATGGTGATAAATAGGACCCTTACGAGGATAAATTTTATATGGAAGAATTAGACCTCGTTGTTCGTTGTTTCTTAACCTTATTTGAAATAATATCAGGATTAATTCATTGACTTATCATGGGTAATAATTAATGAATTAAATTTTTATATTTAAATATTCACCTTTATCACATAGATTCAATATTTGCCCCCTTGAGGTTCATAAACATTCCCATAACAATACTTTTAAGGTATGTGCTTGTTTATAATGATTTGCCCTCGAGCCATAAGGTTCATTTTATCATACCAAATCTTGCAAGTGGAATTTGTTTCCGTCAATAATAATGTTATTTTTTAAAGCTATTTTGAGTAATTTAATTTGCTAGATAATCTAAATTTGAAATAATGATAGGGAGCCATATTGACCTGTAATATGGGTTAAGATGGATGGTGCAATATTAATTATGTAGTGGGATTAATTAATATTTATGGGCTTGTCATGGTGGCTCAATATTTTATATTTAAGGTCCATTAGAAGGTCCAATCTTAATTCTCCTAAAGGCCCTTGGTTTTTTATAGTCCAAAAACCGAAAAGATGATTAAAATAAAATAAATATTGTTGCTTATATTTCCTCTAAATTTTCGAAAAATATGGATAAAAGAGGAGAAAGATTTTCTTTGAATTTTGTTATGGAATGAAGATATGTATTCTTGGAATACAAGATTATCTCATTAAATTCAAGAAATCTCCCAATTATTCATAGTGATATTTCGAAATTTTGGAAAATAGAGGGCAAGAAAGATTTTCTTGAAAAGATATTATGGAAGATATGTATTTCTTGAAATACAAGAATATCTCATAAATTCAAGAAGATCCAAATCTTGGTATCTTGCCTAGTATTTTTCAAAATTATGCCATAAAATAGATTTTGTGGAATATTTTAATTATGGGAAAAAGAATATATGGGATATATTCAAGATTTCTTGGTGACCAAGAAAAGTCTTTTCCCACATTGAAATATCACATAATTTTCGTCCAAACCCCCTCTTATAAATAGGGGATGATTAGTTCATTCCCAAGTACAATTCCATGTCTTTGAAATATTAGCAAATCCACATAAGTGGTGCAACAAAGTTTATTTTTTTCTTTTTGTTAATTGTTCGCAGTATCCTTCCACCGGATTGTCGAGCAAGGGCTAAGGGAATACTTGGGAAGTCCTTTTGGTTAGTTCGTCCACCAAAAGCCAACGCCATCCGGAGAGGTGCGTTCACGTAAAACCCGTAGATTCAGCGTGCGTGGGTTTTACGTGGCTTTTTATATGCATGATATGTTGTGATTATTATTTGAATTAATATAGGATTAATTCATGCTAGTAATAATTAATAAATTAAATTTGTATTTAAATATTCACCCCGAATAGATCTGTCTAAAACATTCCCCAACAAGCGTATCGAGCCACCGTTTTGCTCAATTTTTAAATTGTAATTTAATTTGTGGACATTAAATTTGAAATTGGATAGTAGAATCATTAGATCTGTTTTGCGTGTATCCAATTGTCATGGATTTTAATGTTTTATTTTGCATGCATATAAATCGGGTTTTTTTAATTATTAAGATCGATTTGTTTTTTACCTCGTGAGAAAATCCACGAGCAGACTGTGATTTGGTTGATTTGATCAATGTAATAGATTAGTCTAGATCTAGGTTTATTTATTTTTTGTAAATAAATTGTAACCGGATTGGGAAACTAAAAGACGGCGAATTAAAGGACGAAATCTGCAATCCAGCGCGGGAGCGCTGGCGCACGCTGGCCGGCACGCCTTGGCGAAAGGCCGCCGGCGGCCGAGGCGGCGGAGGGATGAAAGGTCATACAAGACGGGCGGCCGCCTAAAGCGAAGGACGGGCGGGCGGAAGCAAGACGGGACGGGCGCTGGGATGGAGACGCTGGCGATTTAGCGGACGCACGCTTTGCCGAGATCTGCCCACGCCGCCGACAATGAGGGCGGCGTTGAGATCAAGGGCGGCGGCACGGCGAGCGAGGTGCCGCCGAAATAGAGTCGCCCTAAAGCTGCCTAAAGGATGACGGCGGATCCCTACCATCCGAATTTGCTGGCGTGGCGGTTCGAGACGAAGTATTTTTTCGAGACGAACGAGTGGGAGAAATTTGAGACGTGTTTCTTCAAGATCAAGCCAAGAAAAATCAAACCATGACAATTGGATAATTTGTGCCCAATATGTTTATTTTCTGTTTTGCTTGATTTATTTGTGCTATCTTATGCTTTATTTAATTGTTTAAATGTGTTTGCATGAGGGTTGCCAAATTGAAAAACCTCAACTTCAAAATTACTAAGTATGTTTAAATAATTAATTGACAATTTTATTCCGGATAATAAAATTGAATTAATTTTGACCTCCATGATTTATTTATTTGTGAATTCTTTTGGAGAAATTCCCCCAACGGGACGGTCAAAAGATAGGTTTCACATGAATGAATTCCAAACGGATGATTGTGGGTTATTACTAGTGGCGACGATGACCCTCCCAACGAGGCTCGATCAAAGCCGAAATAGTAATCCTCAGATTTAATCATGGTTATTACTTAGGTATAAAATTGATATGCATATATTCTTCTCCAAGTCCCCGTCGATTTTATATTGGTCAAGTGGGAGCCAACTATTAATCTGGATATTAAGGGTTTGTAATCGTTTTGTTTGTAACCCGCTTGAATGTGTTTAAATAATGACCCACCCAACGTGGCTTATTTAAACTGTTTTGAGATGTTGGCTGATGCATGTTCATATTTTTTTTGAGATTTTAAATATGATGGCATGTGATCAAACCTTGTGATATATTTGTGCTTATGCATATTATTGTTTATTTCACCATCATGTCACAACCTTTTAATCCACTATTCAATATAATTTGAAAAGACAATTTGCTCACCGGAGAAAATTTTGTTGATTGAATCGAAAAACTCACTATTATCCTCATTTGCACAAAGCCATAATCGGGTTCTCGACCACACCTAAACCGGATAAACCATCGATGAGTCCACTAAAAACGTTAAGAAAGAATATGCTTGATTGGGGAGCGGTCTAACGAAATGGCTAAGTGTACCATCTTGGCTTCGTGTCGATTGTTGCAACACCAACACCGAACGTTGAGACCGGCGAAATCATGACTAGTCTTAAAGCGATGTTTCAACATCAAAACCGCGTGTGGCTCGTCGATCACCATGAGGGACTTGCTCTCTATGAAAATGGTGGAGGAACGCCTCGTAAGGGAGCACGCGTTCCGGATGATGGATCACCTTAATAAACTTGAGGTACTTGGCGCTGAATACGATATCGAGACCCAAATCGATTTCGGTGCTCCATTCTCTGCCGAAAAGCTTTGAACAATTCAGGTTGAACTACCAGATGAATAATCGAAGTTCTCGATGCCTGATCTGTTGCAAGCTTTAGTCTCGGCAGAGGCGATATTGGGGCAGAAAAGCCAAGCCTTGGTGGTAAACGAACCTTCTTCTTCTTCTAGACCAAGGGGTGGTAAGAACAAGAAAAGGAACAAAGGCCACAAGCAAGTGAACTCAAGTGTTGCCAATGGCAAAGATAAGGTGAAGAAGGGTGGTGGAGTGAACAAGCCAGCTAAGGGGAAGTGCTTCAACTGCGGTGAGAAAGGACATTGGAGGTCAGCCTGTTCCAGACCTAAGAGGGATGGAAAGAAAGGTAATTCTCACGCACTAGTTGTTGAAACTTGTTTAGCGGTGTATGCCTCCCATTTTGTGGGTGGTGGATACGGGATCCACTAATCATGTTTGTTTCACATTACAGGGGTTCAAGCGGACCCGGCAACTTAGTGGGAGTGAGGTCCTCATCACACTGGGCGATGCTACGAGAGTGGCAGCTGAAGCAGTGGGAGAAGTGCACCTGTCTTTTGAAGACAGTGTTTTAATTTTGAGATATTCTTTACGTTTCGAATTTTTAGAAAGAATTCGTTTTCAGTTTCTAAACTTTTATGATAGATATTTGGTTACTTTTTTAATAAAGTTGTTACCATTTTTCTTTTGATAAATTTATCTGTCATGGAACGTTGTCGAATGATCTCTATACAATTAACTGTGCACACCACTCACGAAATGTATCCTATAACACATCAACTGTTTTCGAGAAAAGAAAGCGTTCATCAGACGTGAACGAGACACTTCTTTAGCATCTATAAATTGGGTCATATAAATCCAAAGAGGATCCAAAGGTTGGTAAGAGATGGTTCACTAGGGCTTCTCCAAGTTGAACCGATTCCAACCTGCGAATCATGTTTGGAGGGTGATATGACCAAGATGGCATTTGGAGCCAAGGGGAATGGGGCTAAAGAAGTGTTAGAAATCGTTCAAATAGATATACGTAGTTCAATGTTAACCAAAGCAAGAGGAGGTTATGAGTAATTTTATTGATGATTACTCAAGGTACATTTTCCTTATGAAGCATGAATCTGAGACCTTTGAGAAATTCTAAAGAATTTAAGGATCAAGCAGAGAATCATATGGAAAACGTATCAAGTCTCTACGATCCGATCATGGAGGTGAATACCTCAAATATGAGTTTTTGAACCGCTTATCGATGAAGGATTGTATCCCTTCTATCGCACTTTAACCCTCACCAAAACGGGGTTGCAGAGCAAAGAAACATAATTCTTTTGGAAACGGTTAGATCAATGATGATTTATGCGGATCTTCCCGAGTCGTTCTGGGGTCATACCTTGGTAACAACGACTTACATTCTGAAATTGGTGCTATCCAAATCGGTTCCCAAAACCCCAAAGAATTGTGGACCCAATGCAAGCCTAGTATGAGACACATGAGAACTTTGGGGTGTCCGCCTACGTGTTGGACAAGGAAACCCAGAAAATTGGATCCTCGATCGTAATTAAGGTCGCTTTTGTAGGATACCCCGAGGAACAAAAGGGTGTATGTTCTATAGTTCAAGATCAAAAGGTGGACATCCGCACCCACTTTAGATTTTGGAAGAAAACTATATGAACCAAAGAAAACCCGTAAGTGAGATTACCTTAAATGAGCTTAGAGGGCAAACCTCGGTCTTGCGTATCTAGATGATATACCAAATGATACGTTTTTGGCAACCTGAGCCTCGTTATAGTGGGAGGGTTGTTAGAGGCGGCCCAAGAGATTCATGGGAATAGGAGAGCCCTCGGACTTGATTCCCTAATTAGACCCATGGACATATGACGAGGCACTCCAAGATAAGGATGCGATTCTTGGCAAACAAAGAATGAAAGCCGGTGGGTTCTATATTTCATAATAGAGTGTGGGGAGCTAGTCGAACCACTTAATGGGGTCAAACCCATTAGATGCAAGTGGGTATATAAGAGGAAAAGAGGATCGGACGGGAAGGTTGAAACCTTTAAAACAAGACTAATGGCGAAAGGTTATACTCGAGAAAAGAAAGGGATCGATTATGAGAAAAAATTTTTCAGAAGAGCCATGCTTAAGTCCATCCGTATTCTCTTATCGATCGTCTAAGACTTCGACCTTGAAATCTGCAAGTAGATGTCAAGACGCTTTTCCTTAACTAAGTCTTGATAAAGAGATCTATGTGCAACAACACCAAGGTTTCATTGAAACAAAAGCCAAGAACACCTAGTTTGTAAGCTCGGGAGGTCCATTTACGGACTCAAACAGCATCCGAGCTTGGAACCAAAGTTTTGATCATGTTGTAAAGTCTTATGGGTTTGATCAAAACGAGTTTGAAAGTTGTGTGTATAAAAAGCGTGTCGGAACTGCATTGGTATTCTTAGTACTATACGTAAATGACATTGTGATCATCGGGAACGATGTGAAGGTGTGATCAGACGTAAGGGCATGGTTTTCAAAACAGTTTGATATGAAAGACTTAGGGAAGCCGGACACATCCTTGGGATCAAGATCACAAGAAAAGGATGGTCGGATTATCACAAGTTTCATACATAGACACTGGTTTTGAAATGATTCAGCATGCAAGATTCCAAGAAAGGATTCGTACCTTTCAGACTTGGAATCCATCTATCCAAGAAAATGTTCCCTAAGACAAAAAGAAGATAGATGACATGAAAGGTATTCCTTGTGCTTCGGCTGTCGGAAACCTTATGTATGCATTGCTGTGTACGAGATCGGATATCTGCATTGCCGTAGGCATGGTAGCAAGATATCAAAGTAACCCATGGAAAGCGCATTGATCGACGCTTAAAACATTCGAAGTGTCCGAAAAGAACTTCGGGATAGAATGTTAATTTATCAGTCAGATAGTCCAATCCCCATCGGCTACACAGACTCGGATTTCCAATCAGATATAGATTCCAGAAATTATCTGCCTCAGTTAGTGTGTTTCCATTTGGGAAGTGTAGCCATCCAATGGACGAGTGTGAAGCAGAAATGCATCACTGACTCAACCATGGAAGTCGGGTAAGTAGATGCTTATGAAGCAGTGAAAGAACCGATTGGGCTCTAGATTTTCTTAGTGGACTTGGATGGTGTTCTGAATTTGTCTAGCAATATATGCTAGGGGCAGTTGCAAATTCAAGAGAACCAAGAGTCCACGAGTCAAACAAACACATTAAAGGAAAGACATCTTATACGAGAAATCGTTAAGAGAGGAGATATAGATGTGGCAAAGATAGCGTCTGAGGACAACCTAGCAGATCCATTCACAAAGCGTCTGCCTCTGAATACATTCGAGAGACATGTGAGTGGAATGGGTGTCAAGACCGTTGCCGAAATTATTAGGTTCGTGTAGGTGACATTAGATGTCACGGACTACTCGAGACGTGTTGTAGTATACTTAAAAGCAGACTTTGAGTATAAGTGGGAGATTGTTGGGATTATACTGAAAAGTATGCTTTTTACTTTGTATAATCGAAACGGAATTTTCGGACTTATTACTGAAATAAATTGTTTATCATCGATGCTTTAAATATGATTGAATGTTATATATATTTATTTGCATAACTGTTCAATAATTAAATGACGTGTTACATCAGAGTTAAATTTAGTGATACCCGATCACGAAGATTAAATTAATAAATCCTTGTGTAACTAAAAAGTACGCCATTCACGACCTAGATGGAAATGAACAACCATCACGAAAGGTTGAGGTGTAAGGCTCAGATTGGTTTGTCTTGACCAAGAGATTACACTAGTGCATGACTGATGCGCTGAATAGGACCTACAGGAGGATAAATCCTTCAGAACTGAACAAGAAAGAATTAGACCTCAGTGATTCGTTGTTTCTTAACCTTCGTCCCTTAAATAGGATCACGTGGGATTGGTAACTATTGCTTTGACTTATCATGGGTAGCGAATCAGAGAGAGATTCAATACTTTTTATCTTGGGCAATATTATTGGTCACATGTGATTGCTACGATTTAATACGAAGAATCATGTGCAAGTACGCTTGCTTGATTTGCCCCCTTGGGAGGTTCATAAGCTTTATCATACCAAATCTTGCAAGTGGAATTTGTTTCCTGTGATGGATAATAATGTTGAACCGTTCTCGACCAAGGACAAAAAGATATTAATTAACGAAAAGCTATTTCAAATGGCTTGAATTAATTAATGGGCTAGATAATCTTAAACACGGAAATAATGACCGGGGAGCCATATTGATTATAATATGGGTTAAGATGGATGGTGCAATATTAATTATGTAGTGGGATTAATTAATATTTATGGGCTTGAATTATATTGTGGCTCAATATTAGATATTCAAGGTCCATTAGAAGGTCCAATCTTAATTCTCCTAAAGGCCCCCTGAGTAGCCCAACATATAGTCCAATAACTGAAAAGGTGATTAAAATAAAATAAATATTGTTGCTTATATTTCCTCTAAATTTTCGAAAATTATGGATAAAAGAGGGAGAAAGATTTTCTTTGAATTTTGTTATGGAATGAAGATATGTATTCTTGGAATACAAGATTATCTCATTAAATTCAAGAAATCTCCTACTTGGTTATTCATAGTGATATTTCGAAATTTTGGAAAATAGAGGGCAAGAAAGATTTTCTTGATTTTCTTGAAAAGATATTATGGAAGATATGTATTTCTTGAAATACAAGAATATCTCATAAATTCAAGAAGATCCAAATCTTGGTATCTTGCCTAGTATTTTCGAAAATTATGCCATAAAATAGAGGAGGTTGAATTTTGTGGAATATTTTAATTATGGGAAAAAGAATATATGGGATATATTCAAGATTTCTTGGTGACCAAGAAAAGTCTTTTCCCACATTGAAATATCACATAATTTTCGTCCAAACCCCCTCTTATAAATAGGGGATGATTAGTTCATTCCCAAGTATAATTCCATGTGCTGGAAATATTAGCAAATCCACATAAGTGGTGCAACAAAGTTTATTTTTTTCCTTTTGTTAATTGTTCGCGAGTATCCTTCCACCGGATTGTCGAGCAAGGGCTAAGGGAATACTTGGGAAGTCCTTTTGGTTAGTTCGTCCGACCAAAGCCACTGCCATCCCGAGAGGTACGTTTACGTAAACCCGTAGATTCCGCATGCGTAGGTTTTACGTGGCTTTTTATATGCATGATATGTTGTTGTGATTATTATTTGAATTAATATAGGATTAATTCATGCTAGTAATAATTAATGAATTAAATTTGTATTTAAATATTCACCCCGAATAGATCTGTGCGAAAAATTCCATTTGACTGCTTTTCTTTTACTTTTCTTAGTAGTGGGGTTGCTTTGGTCTTGACTATTTACCTCTTCATCAATCTTACTCTCCATTGGCCTAGATTTCGAGAGAAAATTTTAGTCATCAAGGTTACATTCTCTTGTCCCAAGTGCTTCTCTATCGTTTCCAAAGTTTCTTGCTGAGTGTCCATAGTGAACATGTGATCGCTCATCACAAAACTACAGTAAAACTCATGGAAACATTTTGGAAGAGTTACGAACAAGAAATCGATTTGTGCCCCATTACCATGTTTAGTGCCAAGAAAAGCAAGCTTGTCAAAATGGCTCTTGACTTTAAGAACATGATCCCTTACGGGTGTTCCCTCCGTCATTCTTAGCCTTGCCACGCTATCCTGTTTAAACTGATTAATCATGCGGTTTTCTTGTAAAAACATTTCCTCAAGACTCTACATGATTTCCACAGCAGATTGAACACCTTCATGAATGTATCTCAATCATCAGACAAGGAAGTCAAGATTATACATTTCATAGGCTCGTTGGCACGCTCCCAGTCATCATACAAAGACCTCTCCGCATTACTTGATCTTTCAGTAGGCTTATCAGGTTTGGTTACGCCAAGAACCCAATTGTGTTCTTGTGAAGTGAGGATAAATTTCATATTACTTTTTCAAATAGCATAGTTTTCACCAGTAAGTTGATGTTCTTTGAGCATATATTTCAGTGGATTAAAAGGTTGTGACATGCTCATGTAAATAATATTTGTATAAACACAAAAATCACATAGTTTTGATCACATTATTCATGTCAAAATCTCAAAACAATATGAATATGTAAATAGGTCAAATAGGTCAAATAGGGGTGAACTGTCTATTTAAACACATTCAAGCATGTTACAAACAGGAACAATTACAAACCTTTAATACAAAATTAATAGTCGGCTCCCACTTGACCATATAAAAATTGACAGGGACCTCGGTGGAGTGCGTTAATATCAATTTTTATACCTAAGTAATAACCATGATTAAATATAAGATTACTAGTTCGTTTTTAGCAAGCCACTCATGGGGAGGGTCAATACCGCCACTTATTAATAATCCACAATCATCATTTTGGGAATTTATTCATGTGGAATCTATCTTTTGGCCGTTCCGAGGGGAAAATTTCTCCAAAAGAATTCACAAATAAATAAATCATGGAGGTCAAAATTGACTTAATTTTATTATCCGAAAAAAAATTATCAATTAATAAAACATACTTAGTAATTTTCGAAAGTGAGATTTTCTTTTGACAATTCAAATTGCATGCAAACACATTAACAATTAATCATGCATGAAATTAAAACCAAGCATCAAGACAAAAATAAATTAAGTTGGGCACGTATATCCAACTGTCATGGTTTAAATTTCAAGTCGCGATCTTGAGAAATCGTCTCTTTGTAGCCTTCATCGTTCGTCTCGAAAAGCTCCCACTGGACCGCAACAATTCTTTTAAAAAAATATCCTCCGTCTAGGGTCGGACGACGTCTGGTGCCTACGCCTATGCCCAGAGGCTCCGAGCGTAGGCTCCCGTCATCCACAAAAAACAAGACGGATGGCCGCCACCATAGGTCGATCTTGCTCGCCCAAGCGCCGCCGACGCTGGGTCAGATCGTCACCGCACGACCTGCCAACATCTAGGGTGAGCCGGCCCGGCTGCATGCGCCCATGCGCGCGCTGGAGCTCACGCAGCATGCCCGGGTCCGGTCTCGTCCGTGCCGTTCTCCCCCAAAATCTGGTCGAGGTCCATGCATGCGTCCATGCATGCATGAGTCATCCGGGTACATCGTCTTTAATTTCCCGCTTCCGTCTTCGTCTTCGATCCGGTTATAATTTATTACAAAATAAATAAACCTACGATCTAGACTAGTCTATTACATTGGATAAAAAAATAGCCTAATCCACTCGTGGATTTTCTCACGAGAAAAACAAATCCGAACGAATCGAATTAAAAACCAACAATTATATGCATAAAATATCATTAAAACATACCATGACAATTGAATACCTGCAAAACAGATCTAACAGTTCTACTATCCAATTTCAATTTTAATGAACAACAATTTAAATTACAGTTTAAAAGATCAGAGCCCGAAACCAGGGCTCTGATACCAGTTGTTGGGATCCGATATGCCAAGATCTATTCGGGATGAACTCATAAAAACAAATTTAAATCACAGATTATTACTAACATGAATTAATCTATGTGAATTCATATAATAATCGCTCCAACAACGTTATGCAAATAAAAAACACGTAAAAGATCCTAGCATGCGGAATATCTAGAAATTTACGTAAGCGTACCTCTTGGAGTGACAATCTTTGAGATGAACGCGACATTATCAAATCAACCCAAAAATCTTCTCCAGTATTCCCTTAGCCCTTTGTTTGTACACCGGTGGGGAGTGCTCACAAACAAATTAAATAAATAGGAAACAAGAAAATATGTTACACCACCTTTGTAGATTTTTAATTTTTCCAACACATGGAACTGTATTGGGGATGAAGGGATCACCCTCTATTTATAACTGTGGGGTGACCGATTTTTTGTGTGTGAAATAAGGATGGGAAAATATTTTTCTTGATCTTCAAGAAATCTTGAATATATCTCATTTATTCTTTTCTCCATAAATAAAATATTCCACAAAATCCCACCTCCTTATTTTTATGGTTAATTTCGAAAAATTAAGGAATGGAAAATCCAAGATTTGGATCTCCTTGAATTTATGAGATATTCTTGTATTCCAAGAATACATATCTTTCATAATATATTTTCAAAAAAAATCAACAAAATCTTTCCTTTCCTCATTAAATCAAAATTTTCGAAATTTTCATAATAAGATGACCAAGTAGGAGATTTCTTGAATTAATGAGATAATCCAGTATTCCAAGAAAATATATCCTCATTCCATAAAAAAATCAAAGAAAATCTTTCTCCTTCTACTCTTATTATTTTTGAAATTTATAGAAAAATTAGGCAACAATATTTTTCTTTTATTTTAATCACCTTATTATTATTGAGCTATTATTGGGCTACTAGAGGGGCCTTTAGGAGAATTAAGATTGGACCCCCAATGGGCTTCTGAATATCAATATTGAGCCACAATATAATCCAACTCATTAATATTAATTAATATCACTATTAAATTAATATTGCACTATCCATCTTAATCTATATTACGATAATATGGGCTTCCGATTATTATTTTCCGTGTTTAAGATTATTTAGTCCATTAATTAACTAAGCCACTGAAAAGCTTTATATTAATTAATATCTTTATCCTTGGAGTAAGGAAACCTCAACATTATTATTCATACCGAAAAATTAATTCCACTTGCAAGATTTGGTACGATAAAGATTCTGAGCCCACCAAGAGGACAAATCATACAAGATTTTCCAAGCACACGATTCTTTGTATTAATTTAGCAATTGTCATGTAATTAATATTATTGCCCAAGATATAAGGTATTGAAGTCGCAATGATTCTCTTCCCAGCATAAGTCAAAGCAATAATTATTAATCACACACAATCCTTATTAAGTGATAGAGATTAAGAAATCAACAACCACTGAGGTCTAACTCTTCATCCCATAAGTCAGTACGGAAGAGTTTATCCTCTCTGTAGGTCCGCTTCAGCGCAACAAATGCACTAGTGTAATCTCTCGGTCAAGATAAGTCAATCTGAGCCTTACACATCAACCTTTACCAATAGATTGTTCATATCTATCTAAGTTGTGAAACATGCACTCGTTTACAAGGGACTGTTAATGTGATCTTCTGTGATCAGGTATCACCACATTAACTACAATGTAACACATTCTATTTTATGAACAATTTGCAGTAAATATATATAACATTCATTCATATTTAATGCAACAGTGATAAATAATTTATTTTAGTAAATAAGTGTTTAATACATAGGTTATACAAAGTAAAAGCATATTTTCACGTATAACCCCAACAACCTAGTATCTCGTAGTAAGTGAGATCTTACTGCACTCTCTAAGAGTATGATGCAGATCGCACACCAATCTCTATTGCATCATCAATATCCCATTCTTGATGATTCTTGATTGGGGCCATTTGAGAATCATGCTTAAGTCATCTGAGTTCTCACAGCCTCAATGACAACAATGACTCATGGGAACACAGATAAGAACAAACGTAAACAATCAAACATAATATTCTAATAAGTGTAACACCATACATTTAATATTAAACAAACAATAATATTAAACCAATACTGAATATTATCTTAGCATTATGTCCTTACAAATGATTGTCTCTAGGACACTAACACTAACAAAATTTTGTGTTGTTAATTATGGTTTTATTTCTTCATTTATTTCTCGTTTGTTTTGTTTTTCCCCTGGTATGAATGGGGGATGAAGTTTCCCAAACAAGTGGTATTAGAGCTCGGGGTCAGGTATCTTGATATTCTAAGTATATTTTGTGGTTGCAGCATAGTCTGACCTTCCACACCAGAAAAGAATTCTTGAGATGGTCCGAGGGTCTCTTGAGTGACGGGTTATTCAGCTAGGGTTGGAGAAATGGTATGTTAGAGGCTTCAAGTTTCATGAAGTGGTGACGTAGAGAAATATGGTGGAAGAAATGTGGTGATACAATTTAGGTTACACAAGGGGTTATCGATCAAGGTGGAGAGGTTGCAGTAAATAGCTCTGAAACTAACATTATGCTTGATCGAAAATTATTTCCAGTTAAAAGAAAATGAACATCCTTTTGGTATACCCAATTACCATGGAGGAGGGTGTGAAAATGTTAGTTGGACTGCATGTGCATTGGTTTGACATGAATGCAAGGTGTGTGGTGAATGTATGTCGATGGCTGAAGGACTTCTAGGGAAGCCAAACATTAGAAGGAGCATCATAGTTTTCAGCAGGTTTTTCGATATGTACCGAAGAAAATTCTTAGAATGGTTGATTCTAAGTGGTTGAAAATTCTTGGAATGGTTTATTCTAAGTGTTCTACTCATATAGTGGAGTAGGTTTATTCTCGGTTTTGAGAATGATGGTTCTTTGGTGTAAGAATCATGATTGTCGGTGAAGACAATGGATTGTGGGCGAAGACATAGGAGTTTTCTTTTATTTTACCAAGGTGGAGATTGTTGGGCTTTGTGTTAAAATAAAAGGGGTTTTTATCCCACATCGGATGAGAACAAAGAAAGTGGACTTCCAAATCCTATATAAGGAGCCTTTGTGTTCCTGTTACAAGTGCACCGGTCAATACACTTTAGTCTAATATTTGATTCTAATTAAATTCCTTTCTCATATTTGTGAGAAGGTGAGAGTTATGTAGACTTGTAATAGTGTAGGGGTGTCGAGCGTGAGAGGGAAAATCTGTATGATTGTAGAAATTTATCATATTTTTTTTATCGGACAAAATTAGTTGTTCGTAGTTGTACACACCAAACACCCAAATACTCCATGAAATCACCAACCCACCTTATAACTCCTATAACTCCAATTCGTTCCCGAAGGGAATCGAACCTAGGTCTCCGACTCAAATGAGGAGCCCAGTGGCCAGGTGGGCTAAGTCACCTCATATAGTGATATTTCTTTCGTGGTTCGTGGGTTTTCTCCAGTTTTGAAGTTTTTCACGTAAAATCTTGTGTTGTTAATTATGGTTTTATGTCTTCATTATTTCTCGTTTGTTTTTTTTCCCCTTGGTATGAATGGGGGAAGAAGTTTCCCAACACAATTCCTTATAAAATAAATTGCCATTAAAATAAAATAAAAACCCAGCAAGATTGAATAATGTTTGATAGCCAAATAAAGATAATGGCAGTACGAGAAGGATAAAAAATGATTATAGGGCAAATTAAATTGTGGCATAGATTTTTTATCAAAAGAAATAATCGAGGAATATTTTAGTCCAATTTTTTTTTTTTGAAAGGTAGTTTAGTTCAATAATTGAATGGTGGGGAAACAGGTGGGCTGCGCAGAAAAGGTTCCACAGACACTTTGCAAATTCACAAACATCTTCATATTCTATTTTTTTCGATTAAACATCTTCAGACGCTAACTCAAGTGCGAAGCTCTCCGTTGTTCCTTCCTTCGTGAGTACTATTACTGAACTTTTTGTGGTACTCTACCTCGTTTTCTAATAATTAATAACTTTAAGGGAAAATTATTATAAGGCACCAAATTTATGGAAAAATTACTCTTAGGTATAATGTGCAAAAATTACGTTGCACTGTAGTATCTAGTTTGAACTAAAGTGCAAATTGTTTTTGCACATTGTACCTTAGAGTAATTATCCCATATTTTTGCACCTTAGAGTGAGGAGCCCTAACTTTAAAATCACGTACCTTTTTTAATTTTATTGGTTATCTTATAATTATATTCTCATCATAGTATTATTTAATTAACATGATGAGTATTTTGCTATCTATTTTATTAAATAATTGGTTTTTAGATATTTTTTTAAAAGTAAATTTAAGATAAATACTTATTATAGTTAAGCTTCACATTTCTTTTTTTCTTCAAATATTCAGTTTAATTTAATATTATATATATTAATTATATCATAAAATATTGTATTACAAGCTAACAACACTTTGATATTGACAAACATTACAATATAATTTTCAAAAAATATAATATGATTAAATTTTCAACACACTAAACCTTATCTTATATTTAATGAACTGACTGTTAGTGTTAGTGTCCTAAAGACAATCTTTTGAAAGAACATAATACTAAGATAATATTCAGTATTGATTTAATATTATTGTTTATTTAACATTAAATATATGACGTTACACTTATTAGAATATTATATTTGATTGTTTGCATTTATTCTTATCTGTGTTCCCATGAGTCACTGATGTCATTGAGGTTGTGAGAACTCAGATGACTTAAGCATGATTCTCAAATGGCCCCGATCAAGGATCATCAAGAATGAGATATTGATGATGCAATTGAGATTGATGTGCGATCTGCATCATACTCTTAGAGAGTGTAGTAAGACCTCACTTACTACGAGATACTAGGTATCTCATGATGGATGTACAGATACCTTAGAGGGTATTTGTATAACCATCCGAGAAACCGTTTGATGTAGTTCCACTATATGTGTCTACGGGTGTCTCGGTTAGTGGGAGCGATGTGATACTCCTTTGACTTGAGGTCAATACGCACGACATGTGTAGATATGACTTGGATTAAGTTTATCACGAAGTGCATGTGTGTGGTAGTTGAGCCAAGAATAGGATTCATTCCTCAAAGTGGATTTAGAGAGAATACTCATCTTCTCATCATAATTGGATCAAAGTCATTGACCAATGCATGTCAACTTGGAATTTGTGGCAAAGTGTGACATAAGTGATCAATTAGTGATTAGAGATAATATGATTAAGTTATTTGAATATACACTTCATCATGTTCAAGCCTAATCGTGTATTCGTGAATGAAAGGAAGATATCACAATAGCCCACATTATTGTTACAGATAGTTGCACGTTTCTCACAACATACCTCATATATTGAGAATGTCTGATTTATTGTCTAGGGTTCAATTAAGACCGTTAGTTTGACTAATCACTCGATATATGAGGGTCTATGGGTCACACAACAAGTATTCCCTTGTACGGATTATAGTTGGTTGATTAAGTATGAATTTGGATTTAATATTTAATTTATGAAGAATTAATTAATAATATATTAATTTGGAATTAATTATTATTACTGTTTAATTAAATTAGATTTAATTAAATAAGAATCCCAAAATAATATATGGAATATTATTGTAGGAAAATATATTTAGGGAAATCATATCTAAGAGATATGATTTGCAAGATTAAGAAATATCTTCCTAATAAAGATTGCTTAATCTTTACGCTGGGCTTCCCCTATATATAGGACATCCTAGGGATTCATTAATCACTACAAGAAAACCTAATTTCTCCATAAAATCTACAATCGGAATTTTCCTAGCAAATTCCGTCTCAGATTCAACGCTGACAAATCTGTACAAGTCCGTACATGGGGATTACGTGGATACCTGTTGTATCCGGTTTATACTCGGGACCAAATAAATAATAATTCACAGTTCATAGTACGGAATGAGCAATCAAAGCAAGTAAATGGAGCAAACGATTTGGTGACCCGGTTCGTCTGTGAAATAGACTACGTCCGGGGGCATCCAAGCCAGGTTTTTTTATGAAATATGTATGTGCCTAAGAGCTAAGATTTTTCGATGCTCTACAATGTGTAACACAACTGATATTTATAGAATACAAACTAGGTCAAGGAGCCTCGTGGGCTTTCTCGAGTGGCCCTCGGGGGCCGGCCGCCGGACAAGCTATCTTGAGAAGGAAATCCCGAGACTTGGGGCAAAATCTTCGCTAATAGATACACCTTCCATAGTTATCCCCGAAGAATCCGCTTCCTTAGCTGTCACGAATCCATTCCATACTTGTGACCTGCGACCACCCAGGAAGGCTGCTAGAAGTAGGTCGATCTGACTCGTTAATGGGCGACTTGACGTTCCCTGGTTAACTCGGAAGTCGCTCACTCTTTTCAGAAATTCCCTGTCCAAGTCGCACCCCGACCTATCAATGATGATCGAATGTGCAATACCTCAAGTCGGGCACTTCAATAGCTAAGTACCCGAGAACGGTCTTATCCTTGTCACAACAATTGCCCCTCAAGTCGAGGTTGTGTGTTCACATCGGGGCTTCGTCTTGACCTGAGGTCCACCCGACCTGCAGTGAATCGGTAAAGAGAGACCGTTGAGGGAAGTCGATATCCTCGGGCAGGCGAATCGTTGCCTCGATTATCTGAATTGGTGTGTCAGTCTGACCTCGGATTTATGGATTCGAAATGATGGCATGACTGACCGATGACGTGAGGCGCCAGTCGCACCAATGGGGTGGCTCGGTGTTATTCACGCGCGAGTCTGCAAGCCTATTTTCGGGTAGGGCTCGGATGGTAGTAGATTTGTAAATTGGCCCCTACTCCTCCTCCTATAAATAGGCTGGGAGTGTTCTGGGTTTCTTTTTGAAAGTTCCCCTCTGCAAATCTCTCTTCGTGTATTCTACTTCCACTTTCACCGGATTTCCGGAGCGTCCCAACAAGAATCCTCCCAAGGTAACTCCCTTATTATTTTTTTTCTCTGATTCTCCTAGTGTCATAGCTACCGGATCATTGACCACTCCCCCGACTGCACAACCCGTGAGTTCGTCATCTTCAGACGATGATGCCATTTATATCTCACAATTCCGCCGCCACCCTGGTCCTTCGTCCGCTGCCGGGGGTGTTGGGGAAACCCCGACCGTCATTGCCCTGAGTGAGGCTCGAGAAGATGATGGCAAAGGGCGAGTCGATTGACGAACAATTTCTGGAGGAGCTTGGGGCTATTACACACCTGCCGCCACTAGATATTTCTTCCCGCCATGCCGTCCTACCGGAGATGACGGCGATGGTGGGCCCATCAGCTGTGGGTACTTTTGACACGGCCCGTAGATATAGTGCCTATGAGCGAACTTTTGATTATGAGGCTTATCTGTTTCGGGCTCCATACCGGAGACCTAAACGCCTTTTTCGGAAGGCCATGAAGTCGGATTTTTTGGCTCACGAGGACAAGTATAAGCCGGTCTTGAGTGACGAGCATGTGCGCTTGCTCCGTCGAAGTTTAAAGTGCCAAGAGACGTTCATTTCTATGCCCCGACCTCCTAGGAGCAGGCCGACCAGCCGCCTCCGGGTATGATAGCTGTGAATTAGCACACCATGGAGGCCGGGGTGCGATTTCCCTTGCATCTGGCCATCTCGCATCTACTGACGGCATGGAATCAGAGCTTGACTCAAATCACCCCGAATGGATGGTGTTATATTATCTCCACCATGGTCGTGTTGGGGAAAGCCGGGCTGTACCGATTGCCGAGTCCGGGGGAGATATCCCACGTGATGTCTCCCATTGCCCAGCACAGAGGTTACAATGTCGTGCGCCTTCGCAAGGGGAAAGAGCTCGTGAGTGGGATTCCGAATAAAGTAGATGGGTGGAACCAGAGGTGGTGGTTTGTTGGAGGGGCTTGGGAGTCGGTTGATCCTTCGAGCACCCTGTCCATCCGTGTCCCTACGAATTACACTCATCGACCTGAGAATGGTAAACTTTTAATTCTCCACATCATGATTGATAATGATCTAATTCTTTTCTTATCTTGCAGTGTTCAAGCCCCAGCCGTCCGAGCTGTACTGGGATTTTATTCAGGCGTTTGAGCTGGTCCAGAATATGCATGCGAGCTTACGAGACGTCAACACCCTAAACACCGAGCTCAACCAACTTCGGGCTGAGTTATATACTTATCCCCGTCATCTGAACATACCCTGTAAGTCGCTTTACTTGGGCAAATTTCTTTAGAGCGACGGTCATTGGTTCGCGACCTTGACGACCCCCCCTTTTTTGTGGCAATTCCCAATCACACAACTTATTTTCGCCAACCATCTGCTTCTATGATGGCCACCCGAAAGAAATCTGTGTTGGGTTCGATGAGGAGAATCGCGCCCGTTAGTACCCCTCCTCCAGGTCCGGCCCCCGCTAGTCCTTTTGCCACCGAGAAGGGGAAGAAGAAGACCAAGGGGTCGACCCCATTGGATTCCGAGCCCGCTCAAAAGAAGATGAGGGAGGAGACCGGTGTTCATCGGTCGTGGACACACCGGGGGACTGGCGGATTGCCCCTCGGCTCGGCTTCACAACCCCCACTTGCCTCTGAGGGAGGTCGCCATCTGGAGGATGACTCCTGGATGGGTTGGGATGCAGACCGGGTCAAAGAGCGAGTTTGGTTTATTTGTGCTTTGTCTTGGTATTATCATTGTCTTATTTGTTAAGCCTTATTTTTCTTTGCAGCTCGGATTATACGCCCGACAAATTTTCTCCGGAGGTTCTGAGCTTCCTGAGGTCGGGCAGACTCGAACCGGAAGGGCTCCCCTATGACTGGCCGGCCTATCTCCACAGGGGTATACATAACTTACCCCGGGGGTGGATGAAAAGGGACCACAACACCGCCTGCCGACAAAGGGTCACGTGCAACCTGTATTCGGGCTTGATCCATTCTTACAAGTAGGCACTCTTCGTGGAGAAAGCTAGCGCCCAGTTGGAATCTGAGCTCAAGAACCTGGCGAAGTCGCAGGAGAGGGTTAGCGACCAGGCTAAGAGGATAGTCTCGGGGACTGAGGTCCAAAAGAAGTTGGAGATCGCCAACTCCGAGCTTACCCGGAAAGCATCTGACCTCGAGGGTCGCTTGGGCGAGGTCGAGGGTCGACTGGCGGCTGAGAAGGCAGCCGTCACTCGGGTAGAGGGAGAGTTGGCTGCGGCTAAGGGCGAACTGACTGCCAAGGAGGTCAAGTTCAAAGAGGTCGAGGAGATGAACGCCAGCTATGCCAATGTCATGGCATTTGCGGAGGCCATCCGCATCTTCCGGCGGACGAATCCTACCGGCGACCTCTCCGGGATTATCACTGAGTTGACTGAATATGTTCGCGATAATCCCATCGACCCCGACATCTTGCTGGATATCAAGGACCTGGAAGGCGTGGGCATTGACCTCTCCTTCTTCCCCGACCAACATAGGATTGTGTTTCTCGACCCTAATGATGTGCAGCCAGGGTTCACCGAGGCAGTTACCGAGACGCAGCTCGAGGAGACCCTGCATATGTCGCCAGCCATGGAGAAGTTGGGGGCCGAGCCCGCTAGAGACGCTGCTGAGACGTCGGGCGTTGATCCTGCGGGGGATGTTATCATTCCCGATCAATGAATGCACTTATCAGCCAGGATGTAAACAGAAGGACTGTCTACCGACCATTAGGTGGGCAACCTTTGAACATAGTCAGTGGTGCTACTGATGAGATTCTGGTTGCTCTTAAGAATAATAACATCAAGAATCCTGATAAGAAAAAGGAGATTGAGAAGTTGTCGAACTCCATCCCCAACAATACTTTTGATCAATACCTCCTTTCAAGTCGGGAGTCATCTCGAAGTCGCTAGAACTGGGTAGTAATGCTTTGGTATTCTGATGTATTTTTGCTCTGTTGGCCTTTAGCTGCTTGATGTAATCGGCCTTTGGGCTCTTATAATGTACAGACCTTCGGGCCTTTGTCATTAATGAAACTTAGCTTTTTCTTTTTTTTATTGTGCCGACTTGATTTCCTTATGCGACTTTGAGATTTACATTTGTTCTTACCGTCCTATTATTGATGTGATTTTTTAAACTTTGCTTAGTCGTCTTACAAAGTTGGGGGAGGACCGAACCACTTAGGGTGGCGATCTCGCCGCAGGTATGTCGAAAGTCATTCCTCGGGAGGTCGATGTTTTACATATGCGACCTCCTTTGGTTTAACATAGGAATTATGAAAAGAAAGTTGACATTATTGACTAGTCGAACGATTTACATGAATATGGTCTCGAACCTGCTGATAATACTTCTTCAGGTGAGATGCTTTCCATGGGTACTAGCCTTAGTGCCGTTTAGATTTTCGAGCTCGTAGGCTCCATTGGATAGGACTCTTGCGACCTTGAATGGGCCTTCCAAATTTGGGCCAAAGGTTCCTTTGGATATCCCGAGCATTTCTTTAATACAAGATCTCCTTCCTTGAATTGTTGAAGTCGTACTTTTGAATTGTAGTACTTCTCTGATTGCTGCTTGTATTTTGCATTCCTCATGTTAGCTTCTAGTCGTTTCTCCTCGAGTAGGTCTAGGTTTCTGGCCAGAACCTCGTCATTGTGGTCGATCGCGATCTGAGATGTACGGAGATTCGGAATTGCGACCTCTGATGGTATGACCGATTCGGTCCCGAAAGCCAAGGAGTAAGGGGTTTCTCCTGTAGAGTTCCGGCAGGTCATTTTGTATGACCACAACACGTCTGGCAGCTCGCTAGCCCATTTTCCCTTTCTTCCCTCAATATTTGCTTTTAAGGTGTGCTTGATGATTTTGTTCACAGCCTTGACCTGACCGTTCGATTGGGGGTGGTAAGGGGTTGAGAAGAGCTTTGTGATATTCCATTTTTTGAAGAAGTTTTCAATTTTGAGGCCATCGAACTATTTTCCATTGTCCGATATAATTGCCTGAGGTAGGCCGAACCTGCAGATGATGTTTCGCCATATGAACCTGATGACATGGTTTTGATCTATGATTGCTAGAGCCTCAGCTTCTGCCCATTTTGTGAAGTAATTTACCACGACCAGGGTATGTTTGATTGACCCTGGGGCCGTTGGGAGCGGCCCAATGATGTCTATCCCCCACTTTGCAAAGGGCCAGGGATTGAGGATGCTGGTGAGCTCTTCTGGAGCAACATTGATGGATGGTGCATGAATTTGGCATCTATGGCATTTGCGGGCGAAAATGATGGCATCGGCCTTTAAGGTCGGCCAAAAATATTCTTGTCTTGTCGTTTTGTGAGCCAATGACTGCCCCCCAGCGTGGTTTCCGCACACTCCTTCATGTATCTCCCTCATGATTGTTTACCCCTGTTCCGGTTTGATACATCAAAGCAGTGGTGTGCTGAAGCCTCGTTTATACAACTCATTATCGATCAGTTTGTACCTCGCAGCTCGCAACTGCAACTGTTTAGCTTGGATCCTGTCATGCGGCAAGATTCCATTTTTCAAGTATTCAATGATGGGTGTCATCCAGCTCACTATTGGGGTATCTAGGGTTGCGACTGCTGCGTAAGTAGTGGAGGGGTGGGAGAGCTTTGTGATGGTGACATCCTTCATCTCTGCTGGCCCCTCTGAAGTCGCTAGTCGTGCTAGAGCATCGGCTCGTGAGTTCTGATGCCTTGGAACCAGTTTGATGTGGATTTGCTCAAACTTTTGGCAGAGTGTCTTGACGATTTCCTGGTAGGTCGTCATTCTGTCATCTCGAGCTTCATAATCTCCCGCGATTTGACAAGCCACGAGTTGTGAGTCGGTGTGTACCTAGAGTCTTTTAATGGCCATTGCCGATGACATTTCCAGGCCGCTGATGAGCGCCTCATATTCGGCTTCATTGTTTGTTGCTGGGAAGTCGAAAGTGATGGCATTCCAAAAAGATGTGTCATCTGGGCTTATAAGGACTACCCCTGCGCCTGACTTGTGGGAGGTCGCTGAACCATCCACATATAATTCCCAGGGTGAACTAGTTGAACTGCCGGTTTCGAAAGGGAAAGTTAGTTTCGCCATGAAGTCGGCAAGCCCCTGGGCCTTGATCGCAGGTCTCGGTGCGTAGGCCACTCCGTATTGTCTGATTTCGATTGCCCACTTAAGGCATCGACCTGTGGTGTCTGGCTGGTGGAGTATGTTTCGTAGAGGTAGGGAAGTGAGGACCTCAACCTGATGGTCGAAAAAGTAGGGTCTCAGCTTCCTTACGCTCAAAATCAAAGCGTACACCAATTTTTCCAGAAGAGGATATCGTTGTTCGGTCTCGTTCAACGCCTGGCTGACGAAGTATATTGGTAAATGGACCTGCCCTTCTGCTCGAACAAGCATTGCGCTTAATGCGGTCTTTGAGGCCGCCAGGTACAGGAACAGTTTTTCGCCTGGGACAGGTTTGGACAGGATGCTTACGTCCGCCAGATATGCTTTGATCTTGTCGAAAGCCTCCTGACTTTCGAGTCCATTTGAACTTTGACTTTCTTCGGATAGTGTCGAACATGGGTTTGCATTTATCCCCCATTCGAGAGATAAATATGTTCAGTGCTGCTAGACAACCTGTGAGTTTTTGTACCTCTTTCTCATTTCGAGGGTTCCCAAGTCCAGGATGGCCTGGACTTTTGTTGGGTTCACCTCTATGCCACACTTGCTGACTAGGTGCCCCAGGAACTTTCCCAACTCTACCCCAAAGTTGCACTTCTTAGGATTGAGTCTCATATTAAACTTTCTTAAGGTCTCGAAGGCCTGAGTGAGATGGGCAAGGTGATCTTCTTTCCTCAGGATTTTGACCACTATGTCATCCACGTAGACTTCCACCGACTTGCCAATCTGGTCGGAGAACATATGATTGACCAACATTTGGTACGTCGCCCCACATTTTTTAGGCCGAACGGCATTCTCTTCCAACAATATAGATTCTTCTCTGTTAGGAAAGAGGTATGTTGTCTGTCAGGCTCGTACATGGCTATTTGATGATAGCCCGTGAAGACGTCCATGAATGACATCATCTCGTGACGAGTTGTGTTATCTATCAGGTGGTCGATATGCGGCATAGGAAAGAAGTCCTTCGGGCAGGCCTTGTTGAGGTCGTTGAAGTCAATGCAGAGTCGCCAAGTGCCATTTGATTTTTGATTAACACTTGTTCCATGATTCCCCTGTACAACATCACCAAGGCCCTCTTTCCATATGCACTATCATAATTATAAGCATTGAGAGATGGTCCCGCCCTGAATTATGCAATCATTTTAAGCCTTCTATTGCAAGCAAATAAGATAATAAATTACTAAGAATAGCTTACTAACACACAATTTATTGGGGTTATACTAGAAAATATGTTTTTACTTTGTATAACCAAGCTAAATTTCTGTCTTATTTGCTTAAATAAATTATTTATCACTGATGCTTTAAATACGATTGAATGTTTCATATATTTACTGCATACATGTTCAATAAATAGTACGTGTTACATTGTAGTTAATTTAGTGATACCAGATCACAAAAGATTAAATTAACAGTTCCTTGTAACAAAGTACAGAATTCACAACCCAGATGGAAATGAACAATCCATCGTGAAAGGTTGAAGTGTAAGGCTCAGATTGACTTATCTTGACCAAGAGATTGCACTAGTGCATTATGATGCGCTGAATAGGACCTACAGGAGGACAAATTCTTCAGTACATAATATAGAAGAATTATACCTCAGTGGTTCGTTATTTCTTAATCCCCGTCCCTTAAATAGGATCGTGTGAAATTAATAATTATTGCTTTGACTTATGTTGGGTAGAGAATCAATGTGATTCAATACTTTATATCTTGTGTAGGTCCCGAACGGGTTTTAGTGAGGCAGAAGTCTAGAGGGGAGGGGTGAATAGACTTCTGAAACTTTTTCGTGGGATCAGGTGTGAATAACAAGTTGCCTGATCAGAGTGCGTGTGAATCAGTTTGGACTGATATCCAACTTACTGATCACCTGAGGGCAGACCAGTTCGGTGTCTATCAGTTTAACTGATGTGCGGAAGATAAGATTAACCCGTGTGAAAAACCAGTTTTCTCAAATCAGATTCTAAGTAATCTGTATTGGATCAGATGACAAAATGTAAAACTAATTAGATCAGTTGATTGGTGAAAATCTGATCCAGACTTAGAATATGCATGTAATAGTTAAACAGGTGTGTCCAGATAGTGTAAAACAGATAAAACAAGTGAAGGCACACAAGATTTTTATAGTGGTTCGTCTTCCCTATCAGCAGGGGCACCAACTTAACCAACTGGACTTAATTTAATGTGTTAGTCCAACACAGTACACCAGATGTTTCAAGAGTTCTCACTCAACTAATCCCAGAAATCAGAACTAGAAACCCTAGTCTGAAATCTTGCTAAACAAACTTAACCTAACTTTTGGGTTTGAGTATAAGATTTATTGTGTTCCAAATGGAAATCTATCCTAGTATTTAGGTAGTCTAAAGCTAAAGGATAAGATTTTTGTGCTAAGAACTATGGGATGACACTTAGAAAATATTCTTGATTTTGTGTTCTTCCTGCGGAAATTGCGGATAGCTTGAGCTTGATGATAATTTTTGTAACCTTACTATGAAGGTATGATCTCATATATATAGGCACACAATCGAATTAGCCGTTAGAGAGCAATTCGAATTTCGGTCTATTTAAGGTAGGTTTGCAGGATGGATTTGACGTGCACAGAGGCGGCATGACTGAAAGCATGTAAGTTTGTTCTTTATAGCCGTTTGACTGTGATCCGCCGAATCCCGCATTGTCAGATCCGTACATACGTGTTTTGCTCTCATTGGTTATCAAGTACATTTGTTCAGTGTTTGATTCACCAACTTAGTTTGACATTCTGCTTGTCTGATGAACTCGTATGACTTTGGTGAACCTAATGTTGTCACCTGATTGAGCTGACCTGATCAGTTAAAACTGATTAGCCTACCTGATTGAGTCTTCTGATGTAAGTTGTCTCAGCACAACTTACAGACTCTATCTCCTTTTTCTGATGTAGGTTATCTGAGGTCTTTTGGTCTTGTTCTTCTGGTAGTCATCTGATCTTCAGGTCTTCTGATTCTTCAGCTTCATTTTTTCTCCTGATCATCTGACTATATGACTTGTCTGATCTTCTGATCTTCTTGACTTGTCTGGTTTCTTGACTTGACCTATACATATTGAGTTCCACCTCAATATGTGACTTATCTAATACATCAGATGTTTATACATCTCAGCTGGTCATCCTATCTTGATTCTAAATCATCAGTCAACTAATAGGTCTGACTGGTCATATTACAACCTATTTTGGAACTTCCATCAAAACTATAAATTTCCCAACAATTTCCCCCTTTTTGATGGAACCAAAACATTTAATCAAAAAAACAGATAACCATGAATGTAAAGAAAATAAATAACAGTTCAGAAGACAATGAGAAGTTGTCTTAGGATCATAAAGGTAGTGCATTTTCATTGATGATAGAGAGATTACAAGTACAGTGAAAAGAGATACCTATCTATCTGATCCTATCAACAGTCTTCTGAACCAAACTTCAAAAGGAAAACCTCTGAAGATCAGCTGGAATAGCAAAAATCTTGTACATTCTTTGTAGCAGCGCTTCCAGTCTGTCTCATTCAATGATGTCTCTTCTCCTTGCAAAGTCGTAGAATAACTTTTTGAAGCCAATCAGGTCGAGGGACTTGTCAGATCGAAGGGGCGGAATCATGGTTCGAACCTGGGTGCAGAAGGCATCAAGGTAATGATCTTGCCTTCATGCATCAGAACCTTGTAAAATTTTTCATATTTTGTCTCCAGCCAGTCTAGAAACTCAGCATCGAAAGCACCTTGATCTGTGTGTTCTTGTATCTTCTGTAGGACGTAAACATCACTTAGCCAATCAACCTTGATCCTGGTCCATTCTGGGATTAGATCTCGCCACCGTAATCCCTTCAACCTCTTCGCCATGGCCGCGTTCTTCCCATCCCTCTCTTAGCGCGCAGCCTTTTTATTATCATCTGATATATGTTACGCTTTCAGCCCTCAAAGATCGACAAAGTTCTTCTTCTTGATGGCAGCCTCAATGACTCCCTGTCTCATTTGTTGTTCTTCTTTCTCTGCAGCTGTTATCTGCGATTGAGAACGAGTCGTAATTGGCTTCTGAGTCGGCTTCTTTACCTGTTTGGCTTTCTGTTGTTTCATCTTTTTAGCCTCAGTCTCTGCAGTGTCTTCTTCTTGTAGCTTCCTTGCCAGTTCAAGACTCTTGGCCTGATCTTCAGAATCAAATCTTTTCTGAACATTTGAAGAAAAGTCTTCAATTTTGTCAACCCTTGTAACCAGTTCACCAAGGGAAGATTTATGTTCAGATATGGCCCTATCTTAAGTTCAACAACCTGTTGTGTTCTTCAATTGTCTGGAATATGTCAGCTAGCTCCATATCTGGAGCCTCAACAGTTGTTTCTTCCGTAACGACAAGTGTCAAACCCCGTCCAGATGAAGTTGTAGCCTGTTTTTCAGGTCCTTCTTCCCCCCTTTTTGGTTACTTCAAAAAGGCGTGTCAGACGGATGTTCAATGCTTTGAATTCTCTCATTACCTCGTCTTTCAGTTCTTCGACGGCCAATGGGGTTATCTACACATTAGAAACTGTGGGCGCAGGTCCCATAATCCGGTTCAGAACAGACTCCAGGGACTTTTTGGCTTTGTTGATGAAGCCTTCAAATCTCCTCCAGACAGCGTCAAGGTTTGTATCGGTTTTCTCCAAAGAAGCATAAATACTCTCTAGAAGGACTCCAATGTCAGAAAGAATAGACACTTCAGCTGAAAGTTTATCTGATAGTGGATCTATGCGCTTCATCACTCTTTCAGATATTTCATCGTGCATGTGCAGCAGCTTCTCGATTATCAGCTTTCGTTCAGCTTCGACCAATACCTGCTGTTGGTCCTGGTGCAAACGAGTCTTATACGTGTATGGGGGGGAATACACGTGTTCAGTGATTTTTTAAAACTTTTTCTTCACTGAGGTCAGATGGGTCAGGTTATCCTGCTAATTTTGCCCTGAGAAGCACAAATTGCCCTGAGTCAAAGTCTACTGAGACAATGATCCTGAGCAGCTTTCAGAAGCTTCAGATTAGCCCAACTGATCCTGAATTTATCAGAGATCCTGAGGAGCTTGGATCAGATAATTATCTTACTGAACACTCAGTAGAGTTAGTTCAGTTTGGTAACTATCTGTTCTAGCTACTCAAGTGTGCGGAATGGTTGGCCCTAAGTTTATACTCGTTTTAGCTTGCTGAAAATCTCTTCCTTAGTAAAATAGTGATTAGGGCTGTGAATCAGTTAATGCACATTCAGTGGATTGATTCCAACTGAGTATCAGTGAAATATGCTTTCAGTGAAAAATATGCAACAGATATAATGCAGTACAGAAAGCAAACAACACAACAATTATAGTGGTTCAGAGACTCAAGCTCCTACGTCCACTCTCTCTGATCTTCAGAGAAATTCCTTAACCACTTTCTAAAGCTTTCAGGCTAACTCACTGTAACTTACTCACTTTTCTACCTTGAGTTTTCTGGCTGACTCACTCCAGCTTACTAACTCAACAAACCCAAGTTTTCAGACTACCACAAGTAGCTTACTAACTTCTCCTCTAGAGTTTTCTGGCTGGCTAACCTGCTGCTTACTCACTCTTTACAACTCTAACTCACCAACAAAACACACACTCAAACTACCTTATCAAAGGGTTTGGGTTTGGGTTGGTTTCCAACTAGGGTGAGATATCCTTTACAATAAAAACAAATATAAAGGTTAGGATATCTCTACTAAGCTTTGGATATTTCTATCAATCTAGGCTTAGTGAATGAGCTCTCTCCAATGTGAAACACTTGGGAAATTCTAGGTTTTCGAGTGCTTCAATTTGCAAGAATACGAATGAGCTCTTGAGTTGCTTGAAATTTCCCGTAACCCTTCAATGTAGAAGGTCACTGGTATTTATAGGCAACTTTTCTAAGGTCACACTTGAAAAACTATCTGTTGGAAGAGATAGCATCAAGGGTTTCCTCTTCTGGTTATTGATGAACGACTATTTTTAGGGTTTGAACATTCTCTTGCATGTTTTAGGAAATATGCAGCCATGTAGCCAATCACCAATTTCCGCAAACTGGAAGATATCAGTTCTGACATTTCTTCAGTGAGATGTCGCTTTCAGTGTCAGTAGAGTACAGTGTTGTTGCCTCCTCATTGGTCAAGATCTTCCTTTAAACAGAGACAAACAAACGACTCTTTTAAGTTGATTCTTCTGAACTGATATGTTCCTTAATGTCCACGAATGTCTAACATTCTGTTTGTTTGTACTAGGAATGAACATAACACTATTTCATCAAGATAGTTGTTCAGGGTCCTTTTTGATCAGTACAAAACAATCTTAAGGATCTTCTGATCTTCAGGGTTCTCCTGATTTCTTCTGATTCTTCAGAGTCTTCTGGATCTTCAGGATTCTTCTGAGCCTTCAGGATACTTCTGATTGTTCAGAGTCTTCTGAGTCTTCAGTACATTAAACTTCCCTGATCTATATCTGCTGACTATACATGGTGCAGATAATCCTGATTTTTAATATCTATTGAAACCTGATCCTGATCCTATTCTATCAAGATGTCCTGATACATGTCATACTCAAGGGTTTTGAGATCTAATCAAAATCTTATTAAATTCATCTCCCAACAATTTCTCCCTTTTTGATGATGCCAAAACCATCTTGTTACATTTGAGAAAAACCCAACCTATACTCAGGTTTCAGTTATCTTTTACATTAAAAAAATGGTAATTCTCCCAACAATTCCAACCAAACTGGCATATCAAATAATTAAAGACATGTAAGAAAATAATGAGATATTCTCTTTGAGCATAAAAGATGAAATTTGCATTGATCAGTAGATAGTCATTACAGTTTACAATGAAAAAAAAAACACAAGACATAAGCATAAAGTTTACAAGTCTTCAGTCTTCTTCAATCTCATCATCAGGCACTTCCAGGTTGAACATCCCGTAGTATCTCTTCTTCAGTTCATCTCTTGGCTTGATGATTTCAGGGTTGTTTCCTGTTAAGCCTTTCTGAATGGCATACTGAGCAATTTCCTGAGAAATGGCTACTTCATTTACATAGCCATTCTCAAATCTTGGAGCAGGGTACATGTATTGCCCTGGAGCAACAATTTGAGTATTACCTTCATCTGCCAGATTGATCCACTTCTGCAGATACTCAGGATAGAATGTCAGCAAATATTCAATGAATGCCTCATTCTTGTCAGAGTTGCTCCCTCTCCATTCTCCCAGAATCTCATAATAGAACCAAAAGGTTCTCTTGATTTCCTCCCATGCATCATTGATCTGTAATGGTATCCATTTATCAATGTGCGGCCATTTATGAGTCTTCTCAGTGCCTCTTCTCTTGCTAATAAATTTCTTGAAACCACCCCTTCTCATCTGTTCTTCTTCCCTTTACTTCTTTATCAATGGAGCACCCGAGATGTATAAATAGCTTCTTTTTTCTCCTTTTCTATCTACGTGGCTTTCTTTGAGTCTTCTTTGTGTGTCGGTTTCCTTTTGAGGTTCAGATTCTTCTTTTTTCACCTTTCTTCTTCCGATTCTTCAAACTCCATAATCGGCTTCCTCTGTAGGTAGGCTTTGCTACCTTAGCTCTTTTTTCTTTTTTTTTCAGTTCAACGAAAGCTACAACTTTTCTTTTTTACGTCTCGTCTGAGTTTCACAAGTTTTGCTTTCGTTTCAATTCCCTTCTTTCAAATGCATCTTCTTCAATAATCTCCTCGAGTCGCTTTGTTCGATGTCTCAAAGGGCGCTTTCTTCAACTTCTTTGAACTTCAGTTTTTCAAAGGCCTCCACTTCACTCGAGCATCCAAGATCTTCTTAGCCTCAAACTTCTTCTTTTGTTTCTTCTCCAAGGTCCGAGCCAACAACTTATCCAATTGTCCTTTCAACTTGGCATTTCCCTTTTGGCATCATACCTTGGGAGAAGTTGAGATAATGCGCATCCATATAATATTGTTCTTTTCCTAAGCTCACCTCTCTCCAAATAATTGATCATGCTCGTCTTCCAAATTTCATCATGTAGTTCTTGGCCATGGAGAATTCATCCGAGAGTGGAGCAAACCGAGTCGAGAAGGCTTTGTGCATCATGTTCGTTATCTTGGTCATGAGCAGAGTGCTCATTTCCTCAACAATCCCATTTGATCAATTGCTCATTCTTCTCAACCAAATTTTGGTCTCAAGATAAGGCCTACGGTTTGATACCTTTGCTCCATCTCTGCATTGAGCTCAGTTTTTAACACATCAATCTTTCCTTTCAAAGCAGTCATCTTATCTGTAAGAGTTGTTTGAAGTTGCAACATATCAGATGATGAACTCAGATTATCCCACTTTTGAGATTGGCATGCCAAGGTTTCTTCCATTTGATTTACTTTCTCCACCGTTGGCACCACCTTCTTTAATTCATCCAGGATTGGACTGAAATCAATCTCTGGAGGCAAAACAACTGTCTTCAACTGAGCTGATTGCTCCAAACGAGCCTCAGTCTGCATATCATAAACAACAGATTTAAAGATAGGAACTTCAGTAACTTTGGCATAATGTAACAGTGTCAAAAGGTACCTGAAGAATGCTAACTTCAGTCTGAGGTTGTGTGATATCAGTCTGTGCAGCATCAATGTCCTTCTCCATATGACTTTCAGTATCCTTTTCTTTCTCAGCATCTTTCTGAGGTTCCTTCTCCCCTTCAGATTGCTTTTCTGCGTTACCGCCCTGATCCCTATCTTTGTCTTGATCATGAGAACTGGATGCATCTTCTTCAGTAGCTTTCCTTTCAGCTAGCTTCTGTTTTACCAGTTCATCAAAATCGTCCACTTTCATTCTCAGCTTTGTTTTCCTGAAGCCTGAGAAATCAGTCAGGGCAGCTGTCTCAGCACTCCACCACTCTTCTCCTCTGAAAGAGGCGATGTTCAGCATATCCGGGAGTGTCTGATTCAGGATATAAACTGTCGTCTTGAGCCTGAAGAACATATCCTGAAGGTCAGGATAAGCATTCAACTCAGGGTATCGGTCCAAGATGAACAGTTCCCCCTTGCTTCGCCATTCTCCTTCCTCAGCTTCACCTTTCTTCAGTTCAGGACTTTCTGGAATATCAGGCTCAGATGGGATGACTTGAAGTGCAGAAGGGTCAAGAAATGGTTCTTTCAAAAGAGTGTCTAAATTCAGCAGATCCTGATGCTCAGTCTGCTCCTGAAGTCCTTTAAAAATCTCCTGAGAAATTTTATCAGAGCCAAGGGATGTCTCAAGTACCTCTGAAAACACATGTTCCTCAGTGTCCTGCTCTTGAACATTTTTCACCACCTGAGCAAGTACTTGGAGAGGAGATTCCTTTTCTTGTTGAGCTTCAGATTGAGATTCCTCAGCACTACTGGCCTCCTTCTCTGCAATAGTTTGAAGTCTCTTTCTCTTCTGAGGAGCCAATGTCTTCTTTTTCATTTTCTCTCCAGTTTCCCTCTTGACTCTTTGAAGGTCATGAGATTGCTTCGTTCTTTCCTCCGGTCCTGAAGTCTCAGGATGTTTCAGTGGTGTTGTCCTGACATGTTTCTGGGCAATCTCAGCAATAACAACATCATCCTGATCAGAACTAGAATCGTCCTGATTTTCAGGTTCCTCCTGAACCGTCGAGCTCTGGCTTAGTACCTTCTTCGTCTGGGATTTTGGCTTTCTAAACATGATGCGAGTCCTTGAAAACTCAACACCCCCCCATCAAGAACATATCTTCCTTGGACAGAGTTTCTATCAAAAAACTAATCTTAGTCCCAAACAAAACTTTCCCATTTTTGGTGAATGCCCCTTTGGCATATTTCAACTTCTCATTCTGATTAAGAATGCAGTTTACTAGGAATTTTAGCTAGTTGAAGTCTATAGGGGTGGAATCCTCTATTGAAGCCATGAGTCTTAGCTTGTTCCTGCTCACCTGCTCTAGACTTTCAGAAGTGCTCATCAAACATTTCTCAACAATGTCGATTAACACTTGATATTTGGGTTTCAAACACCGTTTTTGTAATGCACCTTTCAATTCTGCCTTAGTTTCCGCAAATCTATCCAGAATCTCTTGCTCTCGTCCCGCCATATATTGAGCAGGATCCTCTCCACTATCATTTAATTCATAAGCAGAGTTTATATCTTCTAAGGATAGGGATACCTTAATATTAACGTAACCACCTCTCGCCTTTTAGATTTTATGTAAGTCTTAGAAGCTCAACTAGAGACACTGACCCCCGTCGTCTCCTTGACTCAGATTGATCACAAACTGCAACACCACCTGTGCGAGTTCCAGTTCTGGCATATTACTTACAAGAAGTGATAAATGAGCCATCCGAAGCATATTCAGAGCTTCTTCTTCCACTTGAGTTGCTTTATTATCAACCATTGCCACCACATGTTCAAAGTATGGTTTTTCTGTCTCGGCGAGATTTTTAATCATGGTGTAGCTTGGGAATTCCATTGTTGAGACGATTTCTGGGTAGAGTATTTTGAGAGTTTTGGAATTTTGAAGATTTGAAGATTTGAAGGTTTAAGAGTTAGGGAATTTTGATCGTTTAATTGTGAGAAATAAACGATTTGAGGGTTAAAGTATGGCTTATATATGATCTGTGAAATAAAGATCAACGGTTGTGATTAAATCTCGAAAATATAGAGTGTTTGAGATTTAATCTGGGATTTAAAGAGAATTTCGAGAAATTGGCTATTTTTAGCTAAAATTCTGGACAATAGACAAGTAGCAGTTTATAGGTTGACAAATGGATGTTTCTCGGAAATTGAGGCGACTGTTCGTCTGTATCAGTCAAAGATATTCCCGCTTTAAAAGGTTCAGGTCTTTTGTCATTTATTTCAAATGATTACTGAGTAATCCCTTGTGTAATAAATGCTACTGAATTTAATGAATGTATCAATATAACTTCAGGATTATTTGAATACATAAACCTTACTGAATATTGATCCTGACAAGATTTCGTCCTGAGTCTCAGTTTCCATCCTGAGAGAAATTTTATCCTGAGTTATTCCCCCTGAATAACTACATGCCCCTGAAGAACTTCTCTCTTCAGTGTAATTCATTCACCTGGATCCAACATCCCTAATTCAACTGATAGTTCCTGAAATCTTGATTCAGCCAAAGGTTTAGTCAAGATATCATCTCTCTGTTTACCAGTATGAATTTTCTCCATTCTGATGTCCTTCTTTCAACATGATCTCTGATGAAGTGATGTCTGATATCAACATGCTTACATTTGGTGTGCAATACCAGATTTTATGTAATAGCAATTGCACTATTATTGTCACAAAATATAGGTATTTCATTAGCTATAATCTTATAATCCCTTAATTGTTGTATGAGCCAAAGAATCTGTGCACAACAGCTTCCTGCAGCCATGTATTCAGCTTCAGTAGTACTGGTTGATACTGAGGTATGTTTCTTTGAAAACCATGATATCAGTTTACTTCCAAGAAATTGACAAGTTCCTGTAGTAGATTTCCTGTCAATTCTACATCCTCCATAATCAGCATCTGAATAACCAGTTAGTCAAGATTATCATCAGCTGGATACCATAATCCTCTATTCACAGTGCCTTTAAGATATTTCAGAATCTTTTTGGCAGCCTCCATGTGACTAGCCTTAGGATTAGCTTGGTATCTTGCACATATCCCAACAACAAATGTTATATCAGGCCTACTTGCAGTGAGATATAACAATGATCCAATGATCCCTCTATAATCAGAATGATTTACTGATTTGCCTTCAGGATCAGGATCCATCTTGTAGTTAGTATTCATGGGAATTCTAACTGCATTGCAATTCTGTACACCATACTTAGTAATCAGATCTCTGGTGTATTTTGCGTGATTGATGAATATTTCTTCCTTAGTTTGTTTCACCTGAAGTCCAAGAAAGAAATTCATCTCCCCCATCATAGACATCTCAAACTTTCCTTTCATCAGAGTAGAAAACTTTTCACACAACTGGTGATTTGGAGATCCAAATATGATGTCATCCACATAAATCTGAACAAGTAAGATATCTTTCACATCTTCTATCCTGAACAAAGTTCTATCAACAGTTCCTTTGATAAAACCATGGTCAGTAAGAAACTGAGAGAGAGTATCATACCATGCTCTGGGTGCTTGTTTGAGACCATACAAGGCTTTCCTGAGCCAGTAAACTTGGTCATTCTGACAAAATCCTGGAGGTTGTTCCACATATACTTCTTCCTTAAGCACACCATTCAGAAATGCACTTTTCACATCCATTTGATAGACTGTGAATTTCATGTGGGCAGCATATGCAAGAAACAATCTGATGGCTTCTAGTCTTGCAACAGGTGCAAAGGTTTCATCATAATCCAAGCCTTCTTTTTTAGAATAACCTTGTGCAACTAGCCTTGCCTTGTTTCTCACAATGTTGTTGTTTTCATCTCTCTTGTTCTTGAACACCCACTTAGTTCCAATCACATTGTGCCTCTTAGGTCTGCCCACTAGCTCCCAAACATCATTTCTTGTAAACTGATTCAGCTCCTCTTGCATAGCAGTAATCCAGAATGAATCTTGAAGAGCTTCTTCAATCTCAGTAGGTTCTTTTTCAGATAGGAAGCAGCAGAAAAAATCACTTTCTCCATGGAACCTTCTTGTTTTGACACCTTCTGATGGATCACCCACAATCTGACTTGTAGGATGACTTTCCAACCATTTTCTCCTGGATGTTCCCCCTTCAGTAGTATCCTCAACATCAGAAATGTTAGGTTCAGGTAATTCATCAAATCCAGGGAACAACAGAAAAAGAGAAAGAGAATCATCTTCCTCAGGGGAAATTCCATTCAGAACATTGTCAAAGACATTTGTTCCCCTTTGGTTGATAGATTCAGAGTTTGCCTCAGCTGTGACCACATCTTCATCGGCATTACATACCTGAGTCTGAACTGGTGTATGTTCAGATTGGTCAGCTTCAATGTGTTGGCTTTCCTTCAGTGGAGTATTTCCATCCTGAGTCTCACCATCCTGAGTATTTCCATCCTGAACTTCTTTGTCTGAGTCTGATTCACTCCATTCATAGAAAGTGACTGACTTCTTCTTTTCAGGTTCAGATGATGTTTTATCATTCTTTTTCAGGCTAAGTTTGGTGATTCTCTTGGTCGGCTTCTCCGAGTCTTGTTCTGTTTTCTTCCGAACACAAGTAGACTCATAAAAACAACATGATGTGTTTCTTCCACAATAAGAGTCCTACAGCTTGAAAAAACTCGAAGGCTTTATCGACTTCGTATATCCTAAGAATATCCCTTCATCAGCTTTGCTATCAAAAGTTTTCAACTGATCTTTACCATTATTGTGTATGAAACACTTGCAACCAAACACACGAAAGAAGGAAACTCTTTTCCTTTCATTCCACAGCTCATAAGGAGTTTTTTCTTGATTCTTGGTCAAAGATGAATCTATTCTCGAGAGTAGCATGCAAAGGTTGATAGCTTTAGCCCAAAATCTCTTAGAATATCACCAAGAATCATTGTTCTTGCGGCTTCTTTCAGAGTCATATTTCTTCTTTCAGCAACACCATTCTGTTGTGGAGTCCTTGCAGCTGATGTTTCATGGGCTATTCCATTTGCTGCACAATAATCATATATAATATGGTTGATAAATTCAGTTCCTTTATCTGATCTGATTTTGATCACACTCGATTTTTTTCAAGATCGAAGTCTTTTCAAGAGTTTCGCACCGCTTTTGTTTGAGTCTTTTTCATCGAAAAGAATATGACCCATGTGTATCTAGAGTACTCATCAACTACCACCAAAGTGTATATTTCCTACCATTAGTGCTCACAGTGTCAATCGACCAAAGAGATCCATATGTAACAATTTGTAATATTCACAAGAGAAAACATCTACTTTACTTTTGAATGATGCTTTGATTTGCTTTCCTTTCTGACATGCATCACATACATGATCTTTACTGAACACTTCATTGGGTAACCCCCTCACAAGTGCTAATCTTCCAAGTTTGTTCAGAGTTTTGAAGTTTAAGTGATTCAGCCTTTTGTGCCACAACCAACCGGTATCAGTAGAATTTTTTTGCAACCAAACATGTATCTTTAGAAGATAATTTCCAATCAAAGAAGATACAAATTTCCTTTTCTAATACCAACAAGAGAATTTTTCAGAAGCATTGTTTTCACATAACATAAGTTCTTTGAGAACTCAACACCAATCCTTTGTCACACGAATCGACCGATAGAAAACAAATTATGCTTTAAACCGCATACATATATGAAACACCATGGATATGAACAGAAATCAACTTCAAGAGTTCCGATCCTTCATCGTCCTTCTTTGAGTTGTCTCCAAATGTAATCAAGGCCTTTTTGCTCAACATAATTAGTGAGTAATTGCTTATATCCTCGTCATATGTCTTGAACATCCACCGTCGCCCGATACCATACAAATAGAGCCAATTCATTTCCACTCATCGGGGTTATGTTGTCTTCATTCGCTTCAAAGTTCTTTTCCTTCAATTTGAAAAAATAAATCAGTCTTAGGTACCCATTTGGTGTAGGGTCCTACCAGTTAGTTGCATTTTTTGGAACCCAAATCACTGATAACTCTAATTATTTGTAGAGTGGCCGATTTGTCTCCCCATAGACATCTACATACACATTCACCACCCTAGGTGCCTTTGACAAGACTGTATATGAGTGTCGCCTTTTAGCAAGAACATGAGCCTATGAGTTCTTCTTTGTTCAGGCCTTTTGTTCAAATGTCTTGGCTTTGGTGCAACTGGTCTCTGTCTCTGCTGACTTGGGTTCAGGAAACCTTTACCCTTAGGCAAGTGGGGTTTAGGTTGCCTGTACTGAAATTGTGGTCTTTCAAGAATCCGAGGACTCGTCTTTTTCAGTTGAGAATATCTCTCTTTGAAAGTTTTCTTCCGAAAATTCCTCCGATGGTTCAAAGGCAGGCATTTCTTTATGTTGATATTCTTAGCCCGAGGCTTTGAAGTATCGCTCGAAAATTTCCTACCGAAAGTGTTCAGTTTTCTAATTTTTTCCCGAGGTTTCGCTTTCTTTTCCCGAACCATCGGTTTTTTCTCAAACCATAGGTCCTTTACCCTTGTCTAAAAACCCTAGTCGTTTCTTCAAGAGGGAAGATTAGTACAAGCCACTGGTTTAACAAAGACAATCTTAGTGCTACTAGAAGCAGCATCCAGAAGACCTTGTGAGGTTCCCCCTAGATTATATCCCAATCCAAATTTTTATAGTCGCAGTCTTTGATAACTATGAATTTCATCTATTACTTTAGATGCAGATTCAATAGAGCTAACTTTCTCTCACAAGACTATCCTCACTTTTCTTTTTAGAGTCTCATGCTTCTCAAAGAGGTCATTGAACTCGGCTCGATAAGCTAAATTTCCTCGATGGATTTCTAATTTTCCATTCAGATTTCTATCACTTTCTTTTTTTTAAAGAGTTGTACTTTCGTAACATCTAGTTCATCAAGAGTTCCCATCAATTGAGAAGTGATCTCAAAGATTTTTAGAGTCTTTCCACTTCGTATTCTCAAATATCGGTTTTTTATTCGCTCTTGAGTTTTACAGGAGCGCTTCTTGTAACACGTAATAGTCCTTCATAAGATTCTCAAAAGAATCCATCAGGTCAAAGTTACTGGTTACAATTGAACTTGAGAACTCATGTGCTTGTGTAGGAGCAACAACAGAGATAGAAGAATTTACCACCTCCATAGCAACAAGATCATCATCATCACTACTATCCGAGAATATCTCATCCAAGAACCGGATCCTTCTTCGCATTGTTCTTCTTCTTCTGCAATCATAGCTTTCTTGCTGGAGATCTTCTTGTCTCTCTTGGCTTGTCTCTCCTGGCTTGTCTCTCCTTTCTTTCTTTAGCACTTAGCTCAGGACAGTCATATTAGAAGTGACCTTTCTTTTGACAGTTGTAGCATCTGTTGGTATCATCATCCTGATCACTTTCCTCCTTGGTCTTAGATCCTTCATTATGGATGAGGAACCTTCACTTTTTGGGTCCTTCCTTTTCTCGGTGGATCCGTCCTCAGCCTCTGAGTTATTCCTGTTCTTGTACCTGTGATTCCTGTAATATTTCTTATATTTTTCATATCTGCTATTGAGTATTTCAAACCTCCTTGCCATCAGTACTAGCTTATCCTCTTGCTCATCCTGATTTTTGGCAAGTTAGTTCTCAGACTCTCTAGATTTACAGGATTTCTCTTTGGCTTTAAAAGCCACATTCTTGCTAGATGAAGAATCATCTTTGCTATCAGATTTCTTAGTTTTCTTGTCAATCACAAACTCATAAGCTTTCAGTTCAGAGAAAACTTGTTGGTATGGCATGTAATCAATATTTTTGGTGTTTTCAATCACCACAGCATGTATATCCCATTTCTTAGATAATCCTCTAAGAATTTTCAAAGTCATCACTCTTTTGTGGGTATCTTTTCCCAAGAGCATTCAGATCATTCATAATGCTAGTAAATCTGACTTCCAGTTTGTCATGGATTCACCATCTTCCATTTCAAAGCTATAAAACTTTTCAATAGCAACAGAAAGTTTGTTTTCCTTAATATGATATATGCCTTGACACATAACAAGAGTGTCCCATATTTCTTTTGCAGTTTCACAGTGAGAAATCATCCCCATAACACCATCACCAATAGTGCTATATAGAGTATCTTTAGCGATGTAGTACAAATTGACTAACTTTCTCTCATCAGGAGTAAGTTGATCATCAGGTTTTGGAAATTCATCTATGGGATCATTCCTCTCAGTATTAGTAATTCTAGGATTCACAACAGTGTATTTGAATGGTCCTTCAGAAACCACTCTCCACATTCTTTCATGTTTGGAATACAGATGAGCCTGCATTCTCAGTCTCCATAGGTCATAGCTCTCAACAGAGAACATAGAAAGTTTCTTAGAAGGCATGATGAATGAGCCTTGTAAGATATCAACAATAAGATCTATTCAGAAGACCACCAAAGTCTTTCAGCAAATAAGACTATGGCTACCAAAGCAAGTGGTCACAATGAACCACCGCTCTAATACCACTTGTTGGTCCCGATGCAAACGAGTCTTGCACGTGTATGGGGGGGAATACATGTGTTCAGTGATTTTTAAAACTTTTTATTCACTGAGGTCAGATGGGTCAGGTTATCCTGATATTTTTGCCCTGAGAAGCACAAATTGTCCTGAGTCAAAGTCTACTGAGACAATGATCCTAAGCAGCTTTCAGAAGCTTCAGATTAGCCCAACTGATCCTGAATTTATCAGAGATCCTTGAGGAGCTTGATCGATAATTATCTTCTCGACACTCGCAGAAGTTAGTTCGGGCCAGTAACTATCTCGTTCTAGCTACTCAAGTGTGCGGAATGGTTGGCCCTAAGTTTATACTCGTTTTAGCTTGCTGAAAATCTCTTCCTTAGTAAAATAATGATTAGGGCTGTGAATCACTTAATGCACATTCAAATGATTGATTCCAACTGAGTATCGCTGAAATATGCTTTCAAAGGAAAAAAATGCAACATATATAATGCAAGACAAAAAAGCAAACAACACAAAGAATTACAAAGGGTTCGTAGACTCAAGCTCCTACGTCCACTCTCTCCGATCTTCGGGAAATTCCTTAACCACTTCCTAAAGCTTTCAGCTAACTCAATCAGTAGCTTACTCACTTTTTTCTACCTTGAGTTTTCTCGGGTCGACCACCGCAGCCTTACTAACTCAACACACACAAGTTTTCGAGACTACCACAAGTAACTTACAAAACTTCTCCTCTAGAGTTTTCTTTCGTCACAAACCTCCGCAAATTTTACTCACTTTTTACAACTCTAACTCACCAACAAAACACACACTCAAACTACCTTATCAAAGGGTTTGGGTTTGGGTTAGTTTCCAACTAGGGTGAGATATCCTTTACAATAAAAACAAATATAAAGGTTAGGATATCTCTACTAAGCTTTGGATATTTCTATCAATCTAGGCTTAGTGAATGAGCTCTCTCCAATGTGAAACACTTGGAAAATTCTAGGTTTTCGAGTGCTTCAATTTGCAAGAATACGAATGAGCTCTTGAGTTGCTTGAAATTTCCCGTAACCTTTCAATGTAGAAGGTCACTGGTATTTATAGGCAACTTCTCTAAGGTCACACTTGAAAAACTATCCGTTGGAAGAGATATCATCAAGGGTTTCCTCTTCTGGTTATTGATGAACGACTATTTTTAGGGTTTGAACACTCCCTTGCATGTTTTAGGAAATATGCAAATCATGTAGCCAATCACCACCATTTCGCAAACCGAAGATGTCGATTCGACATTTCTCCAAAGGAGATGTCGCTTTCGAAGTCGAGAGAGAATGCAAATGTTGTTGCCTCCTCATTAGTCAAGATCTTCCTTTGAACAGAGACAAACAAACGGCTCTTTTATGTTGATTCTTCTGAACTGATATGTTCCTTAATGTCCACGAATGTCTAACATTCTATTTGTTTGTACTAGGAATGAACATAACACTATTTCATCAAGATAGTTGTTCATGGTCCTTTTTTATCAGTACAAAACAATCGTCAGGATCTTCTGATCTTCAGGGTTCTCCTGATTTCTTCTGATTCTTCAGAGTCTTATGGATCTTCAGGATTCTTCTGAGTCTTCGTGATACTTCGATCGCTCGTAGTCTTCTTCGAGTCTTCAAAGACATTAAACTTCCTAGATCTATATCTGCTGACTATACATGGTGCAGATAATCATGATTTCTAATATCTATTGAAACCTGATCCTGATCCTATTCTATCAAGATGTCCTGATACATGTCATACTCAGGGGTTTTGAGATCTAATCAAAATCTTATTAAATTCATCTCCCAACACCTGTTGTTCTTCTCTGAATCTGTCCATCAGGTTCTGTGCCAGACTGTTGAATTGTGAATCAATAGATGCCTTCACCCATCTTGAATAGTCTTCGAAATAAGGATTCAGCAGATAAGGCAACAACCTGTCCAGATGTTGATGCCTCACAGGTTAGGGTCTCATCTGCGCAAAGACTCGATCGTTCATCGGCAAAGATGCTCATACTCCAAGAATTCATGAGCAAACTCTTCTTCCTCTTCAGAAATGCCAAGTTTCTGATGCATCAACCATTTGATATCCTCATCAGATGCTAACTCCGCAACATTGGATACACCAACATTCAGCTTGGCCCTCTTCTCCAAATCAACAAAATAATCAAGCTCCAAGGCTTCCATCAGAATGAGAAAATCTTCAATATCCTTGAGTCTGATGTCTCTCCAGAAGACAATTTCCTCCATCTCGCTTCGATCCCTTGATGGTTGATTAGATCAGGAAAGTTCTTGTCCAGATAAGCATTCACCTGTCTCCGCAAGAAATACACTGTGGAGTGTTCTTGTTCAGGTGATTCTAGGATAGTCTTTTTGTTGAATGGATTGTGAGAAACTGATACAAACATATCTATCCTCTCTCCTTCCTCCCGCCGCCTCCCGGGTCGTTTCTTGACTAGATGGGATCTCCTCAGATGGTATATCGGGTGTGGGTGTGGGAGCTAGTGTAGTTTATGCAGGTAGGGTTGGCTCAGCTGTGGGAATTTCTGATTGAGCAGAAGGTGGGTTGATTTGTCTGGGGGGTGATGGTAGGGTGATTTCTGGTTGTGGCGTTGGGGGAGTGGATGATCTGGGTAAGTGAGTAGCTTCTCCACCTTTAAATATAGAGCTCAGGTGAGCAGAATCAGATGGTTCTGACTCATCCTGCGCCTCTTCTAGCCTTTCCTCCTCTTCTTCACCTTCACCTTCTTCTTCTCCACTTTCACCTTTTTCTTCTCCAAAGAATAGTCACAATCTCCATCCCGACCAACTCCTTCTTTTTAGTAGTCGATCTCTATCCGCGGCCGACCGTGTGCTCGAGAGCCCGATCTCCACCAACTATCTCCACAATCTGCTCCTCAAGTTGCTTTTCAGCAGATTCCAAAAACTCCACATCACTATCCTCATCTTGCAGACCTCCAGATGGCATTCCCTTCTTCTTTGGAAGCATTGTAGTGAGCTTCCTTTGCCTTTTCTCACTCAAGATCTTGAAATTTTCTAGCAGGCTTTGTTGCCATCTGCTTTCTTTTTACGGTTCTTTTGCGAGGCTGACCTTGTGCCTCCGATTCCACAGATGGAGCTTGTGCCTTATCTTTCTTTGTCTTGGGCACGTAGGGGGCAGGATCATCATCTCTTTGTCCTGATAATTCTTCATCTCTTGAGAGAAGAGCTTTGTACTTTAGCGGAATAGGTCTTTTCTCGCCTTTGTTCCGACCATCTCAGAATCGTGAAGCTTATCAAATGGGATGAGAGAGACTTTGTGGATGTTGCTTATCTTCTTGGACAACACCACATGGTTATTTTCATCGATCATAAACTTATTTGTCACCTGTAGTAATCTGTGCTTGAACAAACCCAACCAGTTCATATCCTGTGCCATCTTAATAATGGCAATCATCACACTTTGCTTCTGCTGGGTCAGGGCATCATGACTGAATGCAATCCCCAGAATTACTTTTGAGACAATCTCAAAGAGTAATCTATACTTCCTCTTCAAATACGGTGCTTTAACATTGGTGATGTTGGTGCTGTTGGCAGGTCTCAAAAGCACCTTATGAAGATACTCTTTGTCCGTCATTCTAGCCGTGAACTCATCTGGAGGGTTCCTGTCTGCTGGTAGGGCAAAGATCCATTGCGCATCATCATTGTATACATCTACTTTGTTCCACCAACAAAGGAATAGAGCTCTTGTTGCTCGCCTCTTTTCAAATTTCTAAAAAATTCCAAGGACTCAATGATGAAGACACTGTCCAAGTGTCTGTAATAAAATTGCTCCAGCCCACACTGACGAAGACAATCCAGAATTTTTAGAGATTCTGGATTTGTGGTTGTGGTGAAGATCACATATTTCTCGTCTATGACCTCCTTCACCATTGAAGCGTAATCGCAAACTTTAGGGGTTGCTGTTGTCGTTGTTGTGGCCACTCACGGCAAGACGACCACCTGTGCCCACCACCGATCGTCGATCAAGTTATAGCGGACACCTCATGGACGACCACTTATATCTGGTCGCCCCAACCCAACGACTTTCCCGAAGATAATGGTTTGAGTTATGGAAAGGGATCGCGTCATATTTATGGAGGTAGATATTCGGGGCATAAGGAGGGAAAATCTAGGTACGGGCGAGATTTGCGCCGAAAAAGGAGGAATCGATTATCCAGTGAGCGGGAAACCCTAAGAGGTCGAGGTCACCCAGCCCATGAAGAGAAGTAACCTACTTCGTAGTCTATAAGTACATATTGTAATGCTCATTGTAAAGGGGGAGAAAATAAAAACCTTATTTATTAAGCAGAAATATTAATATAATTCTTGGCTTGGCATTGCCCCCGGACGTAGTCAGATTTGACGAACCTGGTCACCAAATCTGTCTTTGTTTGTGTTCATTGTGTTCCGAGTGAGTGATTGTTCATACACCGGCATATATTCCGATTATAACAATTTGGCGCCGTCTGTGGGAAACTTACGCAACCAGTTCCACGAATAAATAAAGAACTCACAAGGAGCAATGGCGCAAAACGACATCCCAATGACCGGCCTCGAGACCGATCCTCGCGACGGGGTGGAGGCATCCCTATCCTCCGAATTAAGACCCCTCCAGGAGCGGACTGCTGATGAGCAAAGCTGGGCTCAAGTGTTCAAAACTCCCGAAGATATGAAGAACGCTCGATCTATCTCTTTCAGCGAACTCGACTTTTTGGTGAGGACGATGACCTGCAGCCTATCGTCAAAGCTGCCCGCCCCGAAGGGAACACCAGTGAAAAAGTCCAACTGGGAGGACAACTCGGCCTCAATCGGGCCGTCTCGGTCGCAAAGGCCAACCTTCCCCGAAAAGGGGCGATGAATGGAGCTTGTCGTACAGACGGGCGTGAAGTCTTGGTCTTTCACCGATTAGGAGATAACCAAGCTCCGAACTCGGTCTTTGATCGCCTGAGTAAGCACGAGATGCAGAATAAGCGTTCCCCCGCAGAAGATGAGGTTGATTCCCACCAGATGGTCGTGTTCGAAGCAGGCGACCAACAAAAGAAATATAGTAACGAACCACGCATCTCTGCGTTAAGCCGGCTCAACTCCAGCGACCATCGTGCCGAACGGGCTCGGGCGACCCAAAGACGGTTAAGCTCATCGCCCGAAAGGCAGATCACGAGCCCTCCAGAGAGAATGAACAACCAAATAGACTCCGCAAGCGGGGCTAACTTGTCGATTCCGGAGTCGCCACTCGGGGTAGCCGCAGCCGCCGCCCCCACTCAGGCCAAGATCAACGTCGCTTCAGTCGATCGGTATGAGGGGGATTCTGATCCAAGGATGCACCTCACCAAGTATAATTCATACATGACTTCTGTAGGGGCCTCTGATGCGACCATGTGCCGATTGTTCCCCCTCACTTTGACGGAGCACGCGCATAAGTGGTACACGTCCATCACTCCCCAATCCATCAACTCCTTCGAGCAGCTGATTGTCCCGGCCCGACTCTTCATGACGTCCATGTGCCGATTATCCCGGCTCTTCATGGAACATTTCGTGGCCATGGCCCCCAGGCCCACGGGAAAACAGCGGCTGGTGAACATTGAGCAGGGTAGTGACGAGACGGATAGGGCGCGTGACTCGAAGGTTTGACCGCTCATCCCGATGGCGAACCAAAGGCTTGAAGGTTAAGCTTATTAGGGCAATCGCCGCTAAGAAAGGGTACGAAATTGTATGAAACGTTATCGCCAACTATCCGGGCGACTTTACGCCGAAGTTCGACCCGCGAGCGACATCATCAACACTATGGAACTACTGGCGGCAAGAATGGGTGAGGAAAGAAAGTCTACACCACCAAAAGCAGGCAAGAAGCTGGGACAATATAAGACCCCAGGCAATTTTAAGCCATTTGATGAATCCAAGTGTGCATCAAATTAATAGAAGCTTTTTAGATCTCCCCCGGTACATATTCACTCGGATCAAAGATAAAGGCTACTCACGATCCTCGCCCGATCGTAAAAGTGACGGCAGGCAGAGTCTTGGGAAGTATTGCCACTACCAAGAGGCAAATAATACAACACTAATGAAAGTGCCACGACCTCCCCGAAAGCTCTGGAAACTCTACGAAGATGGGATGCTGGACGAGCATGTCAGATGACCTCAACATAAAGGCAAACAAGCTCACGAAGCTGCACCACCCCTACCCGAGGGCAATGGAAAACAAGGGGGACAGAGGAACGGCCGACAAGCGCCCCCCATGCCGAAGCACGACGGGGAAAGAGTCATTCATACCTTGTAGCCCCCTCGACAAGCATGGCGCTTTGTCCGCATCGACATCGCTTTCTAAAAGACGTCAGAAGGCTGAGCAAAGAGAGATGATCAATGCAGTAAAATCATGTCTGCCCGTTAACGCGACCGCACAAGAGAACAATCAAATCCAGTTCGGCGAATAGGAGAAGATGGGGGTCGTGTATCCGAACTCCGATCCCCTGGTCATATCGGCAGAAATCACGGAGTAATAGTTAAACGACTACTTTCGTAGATAGCGGGCATTAGCAAACATACTATTCAAAAGGACTTTTAACGAGCTCAGCGACACACAACTACCTCGAACCAAGCGAGCACCGGTGAAAGGATTTGGCGACGCGACCGTGAGGCCCCTAGATCATACGCCATGGTGGAACTAATTTCTCAAGAGATAAGGCCATTAGGGCCACCAAACTTTGTGATTTCCTTGTAATAGACCTGTCTTTCGATCCTTCAATAGGTTCCTCGGCAGCCTTTCAACATGAATTCGAGGTCAAGGCCCTCCACTTACTATTTCGTGTAAAAATTCCCACTTTAGATGGGATGGTCGGCACCGATTAAGGGCGTCACTTGATGCAAGAGGATGTTCTATTTATATCCGTCCCCATTTAAATTATAAAGATGCAAAAAAAATCACGAAGAACCTAACTAACCTAATCCATCCAATGGAAATCGACCAAAATGAACAAATAATCGAGGATTTCGATCCAAGACTTGGGCCCGAACCAAGTGAGTTCATCATCCAAGGTGCAATCGACGACCCCAGGAAAGATCAAAATCGCACGACACTGGACGAGGAACTTGAAAGGGTCAACGTAGATCCAACCCGACAAGATCTAGAAGTTATAATCGGCTCTAAAATCTCCCCTGAACTAAGAAGACACCGGGTCGATTATCTCAAAGAAAAATTCAGACGTGTTACGCCGGTCCCATGGGGACATGGTGGGATCGACCCCCCAGGTCGCCGCCACCGCTTAACATCGACCCCAAGAGGAAGCTAGTCGCGCAAAAAATGAGAAAGTTCGGACCAGAAAAATATGCCGCACTGGCCGAGGAAGTAAAGAAGCTGCTCGACAATGAGTTAATCATGCAAGCCGACTAACCCCAATGGGTCTCCAACGTCGTCCTGGTCAAAAAAGCCAACGGGGCGTGGAGGTTATGCATTGACTTCACGGATCGAACGGCATGCCCCAAGGACTTTTTTTTTTATGCCTCATATCGACCATCCGACGACAACACAAATGGCATGAAATGATGTCCTTCATGGACGACGGCAAAAGTTAACATCAAATATCCATACACGAGACGACCAACAACATACCTCCTTCCTCACCGGTGTTAACGATATCGCCGAAGAGAATGCCCTTCGCCTCAAAAATGCCGGCAAACATACAGCATACCGGGTAAACCGTGATGTTCACGAGGAAATCGGGAAATCCATGGAGGTATACATAGACGACATAGTCGTCAAAAGTTTGAAGAAGGAAGACCACCTTGGCGACCTCGCCAAGGTGCATTCACCATACCGAGGAAATACAACATGAAACTGAACCAAAAGAAGTGCAACTTCGGGGTGGAGCCGGGCAAGTTCCTCACCCACTTGGTCAAAGAACGGGGATAGAGGCCAACCCTCAAAAATCGTGGCAATACTAGAGATGGGTAGCCCTCGAAACCCGGAGAGGTCCAGAGGATTATGGAAGCCCGGCTCCCTCAACAGATTCATCTCAAAAATGGAAGACAAAAACCTTTCTTCAACATACTCAAGAGATCTAAAACGATTTCCAAAGGATGATGAGGCCCGGACAAACTCGAACGAGATCAAGAAGTACCTCGGCCGACCCTAAACTTTGGCTGCCGGGGCCCCGGAGAAGCTTTTCCTCTACTTGGTCAGATCTCAAATAAAAATCTCGAGCTCGGTCTTGGTTCGGATAGAGGGACAAGACTGCCTACCAATCTATTACGTAAGACAGGCACTAAACGAAGCCGAGCAAAGGTATCCGCCGCTAGAGAAGCTCTCGTGATACGCCTAGTGATGAGCATGAGAAAGTCACACCATATTTTTTTCGACCATCAAGTGGAGGTGTTGACTTCACTACCTTTAAGAAACGCACTCCAACGACCCGACACGGCCGGTTGTTGCATGAAATGGGCGATCGAGATCAAGCAGCTTCGTCACGACGCCTCATGAACGGCCATCATCAAGGCACAGTGCTTTAGCTAATTTTTGTGGTGGAGCTCACCTTCCCAACAACCGCGCAAAAAGCACCGCCGTGCCCACTATGGGAACTCTATGTGATGGGTCACCACTCAAACTCGAGCCGGGCGGCATAGTCCTCACTAACTGATGGACATTCCTTCCAGATGGCCATCGTGTTCAGAAATTAATCCGTGCCACTAATAACGAGGCCGAGTACGAAGCATTCATTGGAGGGCTGGAGATGGTAATGGCAATGGGAGTCAAAAGACTGAAGATACATACGGACTCACAACTGGTCGCATGTTAAGAATCGGGGGAATATGAGGCCCGATCCGATCGGATGACCGCTACAGAAGTCGCCTCATACCGCCAAAAAAGTTCGACCAAGTCTATGTAGAACTGATACCAAGGAATGCAAACTCCAAAGCAGACGCCTTAGCCAGGTTAGCAATGTCAGAAGAACTGGCGGACATGAAAGATGTCACCATCACGAAGCTAACTTTTCCTGGCAGACACTAGAACCCGCTAATGCCATTACGGACCCAATGGAGATCGACCACGAGGACTGGAGGATTCCGATAGTTGAATTTCTGAGAACAGGGCCTTACCTGACAGCAAGGTCGATGCCCGACAACTGCAGATGAGAGCGGCGAGGTATGTGATGGTCGACAATCACTTATACAAGCTAGGTTTCAGCATCCCCTTACTCAAATGTGTAATGAAGATGGAAGGGCAAACCATCTTGAAGGAAATTCACGACGGGGTACTTATGGAATCACGCGAGGCCAATCTCGCCCATAAAACCATCTCGACAGGATACTTCGCCGACCTTAGAAGGACGCCCTCATACGCCGAGGGCGGTCATCACGCCAGATCTTTTGCCCTCAATCAAGGTGTCCCCTGAAGAATTAACGAGCATCCCGACCCATGGCCTTTTCGCAAAATGGGGAATCGACATCATCGCCCCTACCCATCGCCCCCTGGGATCAGACGTTTTCCTAGTCACGGTCGACATTTCACAAAGTAAGGTAGTTTAGGCCCTCGCTAAGATCGACCAGACAAATAAGGATAAAATTCATATGGAAAAATATCATTTGTCGCTTCGTCTCCCATAAGCAATCGATCCGATAACGAAAAGCGCTTTGAAGAGCTCAAGGTCGACGATTCTTCAAGAAATGGAAGATAGCAAAGCTTTTTCTCCACCCCTTACCACCCCCAATCCAATGGGCAAGTCGAGGCAATCAACAAAATTATCAAACACACTCTAAAAGCGCCGACTTGAAGGGGGAAGGGCAGATCGGCGTTTAACTTCCCGAGGTATTGTGGTCGACAGACAACCCGCAGAACTTCCACAGAGAAACACCGTGACTACTCAAGATTCGAACAGAGGCAAGAATCCTGTGGAAAATTGCCATACCGAGCCATCGAAAGGCAAAGAACGACATGTCTATGACAACTAGTTTGGACCTATCGAAGAAAAAAAAGATGGAGGCTAACCCGAGAAACGCCTTTACAAGTTTACAATCGAAAAAATACTACAACTCAAAGGTCAAGTCTCCGGCCAGCTCAAAAAAAGGCGATCTCATAAAAAGGTACTTGATACCCAAAGGGGCTTTTCCTCCCACCCGGGAGGGCCCGCTCGTAATATCCAGATGCTTAAGCAAATGGGGCATACGAGATCGAAGACCCGCACGGCACACCAAAGACAAAGATTCATGGAACGCACCACACCAAGAAGAAGATTATCAAGAACGGCCGACTAAGAGCCTATTTCTTAGCTTGACTATCAAAGTTCTCAGAATAGCTAGGTAGTTTTCAAGAGTTTATAATAAGATATTTTTTGATTACCCTTTATTTATTTTTTTCCTCACAAGCTTTTCCCTGATATTGCATCAGAAACCTGCCAAGCCAAAGTTTAGTCACGCCAAGATAAAGTAAGACGACTAAAAACATAGTTCGGTTACATAATAAAATAAAATAATCGAGAACATAGGCAAGAATTCATAGCCACTGGTGCAAGGGCTCGCAAATGTAGAGGCAACAAATACATAAATAAGCGGGAATATAAAATGCAGACAGTAAAAAACCCTTCATTGAAATAAAGACCGCGGAGGGCCGAATACACGGAAAAGACCCCAGAGGGTCGAAAGGACTACAAGAAAAATACATAGATTGGTCATAAAGAGAAAAGGGGCTCTAAACATTTTCCCAAACCTATTCCGCCATCGCGGGTCGCCGCCCCCACCGGTAAATACCGCCACGGGATCGCCACCACTTCACCGTCACCTTCAACAACCTCCGGCGCGGGCGGCGTGTTATGGCCAGTTTGCATCTCATCAAGAGACCTCTCTCGATCAGGATCTCCGCCCGGCCGCACCAACCGACTCTCCGGGGCCAGGAAAGACAGATCTATTCCAAAATCGGCCAAATCCGGGGGAGGACCACGTCGACCTCAGGGGACGGTCGCCGACAAAGGCTTTGAAATCCTCCACAAGCACGAGTGATTGGAAGAGAGTCACGATGGAAGACGGTCGAGGACATCGGATAAGTATGTAGAAAAAAGATCCCAACTTCGTCATCATCGGCCGGAGGGAAGCGCCTTTTTGTGTCAGGAGTTGAGCTCTGACCTTGGCCTCATAGTCCATAGTCTTCGCTAAGGCATGGACTCAAATCAATTCTTGGGTGAGCTCGTCGACACAGCCCCGGCGTCCACCGCTCAAGGCGGTGGGAATCGACCTCGATGGGCATTTCGTGTTCACCTCCGCCACTTGCAAAGCTAAATCCGTCGACCGCTCCTGTATAGCCTTCAAGTAGGCCTCCATTTGAGACATGGCTATGGTCGCCTCCTTCAATCTTTTTTCTTCTTCGCCCCAGAGCCGAGCAGAGGTCTCCCGTGATCTTGATCGCTTGCTCACCACCCGCTCAAGAAACGTGGCCGCCTTTTGAGAGTAGATCAAGACGGTATAAAGATTATTCTCCTTGCTGTTGGAGGAGGCGGCGTGGTGGTCGTCCAATAACCAACAACGGGGCACATCCCGCACGGAATGATGCATGTATCGCGCTAATCAGCGCGACCGGCTAATCGGGCAAATTTTGAGCGAAGATAGTCGGCCACGGGCGGAGGGAAATTGACAAACCTGAAAGGTCATACCATTGGTTAGTACAAGTACCGAGGCAAAGCTATGAAAATAAAAGAGGGGCAAAACTTACACCCCGGAGAGATCCACGTCGAACACCACGAAGGTAAGGTCACCCAAAAATTGACGACCAGGCAACGGGGGCGGCGTCGGTGTCGACGGAGGAGGACGGGCAGTCAGGAGCGGCTCCCCTCCTCAAGATCGCCAAGACGACCACGCTTTACGAGCAGTGGAGGCGTCTCAAGGGTCGGCGAGACTTTCACGCACCTCCTTAGCTTTTCTTTTATCCTTGGAGCGGTCGCCTGAAGATCCGGCTGGCCCAGACGCACCCCAAATAGATGAGCAGCCGGCTACCGCAGCACTGGGTTGGGGAGAAATGAGTGCAAGGTTTCTGCTGTGAGGACATCCGCTCGACGGAACGAGCAAATCAGAGTGGGCACCCGAGGAAGCTACAAGGGAAACAAAACAACGAAGTCAGATTTAATGACACCCGGAGTGAAGCCGGTTATTTTGCTGAAGGGAAATACTCACGAAGGCGGCCGGTCTCGCGAGGGTACGTTTGCAAACCCCCACAATCTCTTGAGGTGAAAGGAAGAGCTCAACGCGACGGAGCTCCTGTGGGTAGTCAAAGGCGCCCGATGAGCGTATCTCAAGTCCTGGGCTCAGCTAACTCTCGCCGGCAACAATCAAACCTATAAAAGGGACAAAGAAAATTAGATCAAGACAGAGATGCCCAATGTCACCTCAGAAAGGGCCTTACGAGGATCCGCTCTTGAAATCGCGGGGGGATGGAATCTCCAAACGGAGCCCGGGAGGCACTCTGCATGTTCTCACCTAACCACCATCGAGGATGCCGCTTGATTTTATTTACAATCCCCACACAATCCGCCGCCGGGACGACGTTCTTCAAGGCATAGTGGCCCTCCCGATATCTTTGGGCGACCAGGACCGTATAATTCATTTCCATGGGAGTGGGCAGACGGTAGAGGCCAGCCTGGCCAAGCACCGTCAAGGTCGCCAGCAGGTAGCTCCATCCATTCGAAGTTATCTGTGCAGGGGCAAGATGCCAGGAGGCCAGGAGATGAGAGATCGCGGGGTGTAGCGGGAAGCGAAGACCAGCATCCATGGTCGCCTCATGAATGGCGACCATGCCCTCTGGGGGTTGATCGGCCCTCTCGGAGTCGTCTGGACGATAGAAAAACACATCACTCGGAGTCTCATATCGACGGTGAGCTTTGTCAAGGTCGGCCTCCGACACAGTGGAACAAAATTTCTTGTCATTTATAAAGAACTAAGACTTGGTCGCCACACGAATCGAGGAACGAAGCGGTCGGTGGTGGTGGGACCCAAAGACGGTAGGGGACCGATAATCAAGAAATCGGATGCTCCCGGTCGCACGAAAGTGGAGGTTTCGGCTCTCCGAGGACCCCCGAGGGTTCCCCATTTCCTTCTCCGGCGTAAGGACTTCAAGGTCCTCTAGAAGGCCGAATACATCCAAGTCTATTGGGGAATTCCCCCGGGTGGGATGAGATGACCCCGCGCCGCTCAAATCGCCGGTGGATAGAACCTCCCTCACCGGGGATTCCGAATCCGTCGATACAGCGAAAGCGGGCTATGTTTCCAACCTAACCAAACGGTCGCGCGGAGGCGTAGACATTTTTGAGCAAGAAAAGAGAAGGAGAGAGACTACTCACTTACCAAGGAAAGATCGCACGAAAGGAACGGGCAACAGCTAGCCGGAATCTACTCGAGGAGGACGAAAGTCTGCAACGTGAATGAGGGTTCTAACTTATAAGAGTAATTTCAGGGTTTAAATGCAAATAAGTTTTTCATAAACGAGGTCAGATTCGTGAAATCGCAAAAATAACAGCGCCGGGCAAATACGCTACCATCATTACCTCGCTAGGGTTGCGCCATCGCGGTACCTTCCCGAGGTAATCGGCCAGGATGACCCGACCACACATGGACGCCGCCTAGAACAGAAGACGGTCCGTGCACCATCGACCATTCACCGGCAACCCGGGGGCAATTGTTTTGGCCGCGCCATGGCAAGACGACCACTCCAGGGCTACCACCAGATGCATCGATCAAGTTATAGCGGACACCTCATGGACGACCACTCATGTCTGGTAGCCCCAACCCAACGACTTTCCCGAAGATAATGGTTTGAGTTATGGAAAGGGATCGCGTCATATTTAGGGAGGCAGATATTCGGGGCATAAGGAGGAAAAGTCTAGCTACGGGCGAGATTTCCGCCGAAAAAGGAGGAATCGGTTATCCAGTGAGCGGGAAACCTTAAGAGGCTGAGGTCACCCGACCCATGAAGAGAAGTAACCTACTTCGTAGTCTATAAATACATATTGTAATGCTCATTGTAAAGGGGGAGAAAATAAAAACCTTATTTCTTAAGCAGAAATATTAATATAATTTCTGGCTTGGCATTGCCCCTCGAACGTAGTCGATTTGGAAGAACCGGTCACCAAATCTTTGTCTTTGTTTGTGTTCATTGTGTTCCGAGTGAGTGATTGTTCATACACCGGCATAAATTCCGGTTATAACACTCGTGAAGTTGCCATTTTTGCAAATACATACATAGGCTAAATTAGGTTAAAAAAATGTATGATTTTAAACAATGCAAAGTGCAGTGGAGTAATATGTCAAACATTTGCACATATAATATCCCCAAATATGCATATTGTTCATAGTTTCCAAAGGTCAAGTATAAAGCAGATTAAACTCAATTACCATATGAACAAATGAACAATTCAGTATACATATACAACCTATAACCCTAACGCATAATATTCATGAACAATATATTCAAAGTAGACAAATTATCAGAAAAACGATTTCATGATTTTGAAATAAGTTTTAATCACTGGATGAATGTTGTGAATTTTGAAAACTTTCTGGATACATTTGAGTGTTTGAATACTATAATGCGAAAGGTTTTTAGGAAATGAGTTTAAGGTTTTAAATAAGTGGGAGGGAAAATATTTTGCACGAATATTTTTTTTGAGTACTTGAGTGTCCGTGTTTTTAATCGGGACGATCAAGATTTAAGCGGTTGAAAAGTAATTAAATCGCGGCGGTCAAGGATTTAAAACGACATGACTTTTTTGGACTTAAAAACTCATGAATAAATACATTTAATACAAAAACCCCACGTCCAAGATTTAACGCTTGCAAGCATTACGTCACAAAGTAATGGGCACAGTAATAACTAGCATAGATTAGCATAGGTTTTTAGAAATATAAATCGAAAAACTATCTCGATCGATCGATATTGTAATCACGGTTACCACGTTGTTTTGATCCGCTTGCCCGACATCGTTGACCTTACTGATTGTAGCTTAATCCTTAGATTTTTCCCAACAATGTCCCCCTTTTTTTATCAGGTTTCTTCTGATCCTATCTGATCAGTTGAAGTTCCCCCTTTAATTGTTATTCCTTTTTCGATCACCCTCGATCGATCCTCTCTCGATTGAGGTTCCATTTCAACCGATCCTTCTTTTTCTGGTCGGGTTTTTAACTAATAGTCTAGAGACCACCCACCAAAGATTTCTGCACTTTCTCCTAAGCCCAGAAGTCCTAGCTCATTACATAGTTCTCTGAATCTGACTTCAGCTAGTGGCTTGGTTAAGATATCAACTCTCTACTTATCAGTATGGATCTTTTCCATTCTGATATTTTCTTTTTCGCAGGATCTCTTATGAAGTGATATCTGACGTCCACGTGCTTGCATCTTGTATGTAGAACTGGATTTTGAGTAATTGCAATAACACTATTATCACCACGTATATATGGGCACGTTCGTATCTACAATGTTATAATCCCTCGGCTGCTGACTAAGCCAGAGCAGTTGGGAACAACAGCTTCCTGCGGCCATGTATTCTGCTTCAGTAGTAGATGTGGCAACAAATGTCTGTTTCTTTGAAAACCAAGAGATCAGTTTGCTCCCTAAGAACTGACAAGTACCTGAGGTTGACTTTCTATTTATTCTGCAACCTCCAAAATCAGAATCAGAATACCCACTAAGCTCTAGATTATCATCTGATGGGTAGAATAAACCGAGATTTACTGTTCCCTTCAGATACTTAAGAATCCGCTTAGCTGCTTCCAGGTGGCTTTGCATCGGGTTTGCCTGAAATCTGGCACATACACCTACTTCGAAGGTTATGTCTGGTCTCATTCGGGCAAATGTATAGTAATGATCCAATGAGAGCCCTATATTCTTTCTGATAAGTTTTCTGATCATTTCCATCTGGATCCATCTTGAATCCAGTCATCATAGGAATTTTGCTACTTTTTATGCTCAATTCCAAACATAGCCAACATATTCCTAGTGTATTTTGCTTAACAGATGAATAACCCTTCTGTACTTTGTTTAACTTGAAGACCCAGAAAGTAATTCATTTGACCCATCATGGACATCTCAAACTTCCCTTGCATCAGTTTGCAGAATCTGTCACATAAGCTCTTATTAGGAGATCCGAAGATGATATCGTCTATATAGATCTGAACCATCAGAATATCTTCACCATCTTCTATTCTGAACAAGGTTCTGTTTATGAATCCTTTAGTGAATCCAATCGCTTACTAAGAACCGAGATAGTGTATCATACCAAGCTCGAGGAGCCTGTTTCAGTCCGTAAAGAGTTTTTTTTAAACGATACACCTGGTTTCCTTTTTCAAAGCCGTGAGGTTGTTCGACATAAATTTCCTCTGCTAGTACCCCGTTTAAGAATGCACTTTTTACATCCATCTGATACACAGTAAACCCTCTATGGGCAGCATATGCCAGAAACAACCGAATGGCTTCCAGGCAAGCGATCGTGCAAAGGTCTCATCATAATTAATCTCTTCATCCTTCTTGTTCTTGAATACCCACTTGGTGTCTATCACATGTTGATGAGTTGGTCCGGTTTACCAGCCTCCCAAACCCGATTCCTCTCGAATCGCTTCTAATTCTTCTTGCATAGCTAGAATCCAACCGACATCTTGTAGAGCTTTCTTCTCTTTTTTGTAGGTTCCTTCAAAGACAGATAGCAACAATACATAACACTTTCACCAACCTGATGTCTAGTTTGGACTCGGGCATTAGGATTGTCGATTATCTTATCAGTCGGATGGTCTTTCAACCAAGTCCTTCCTTTTTGATGTATATCAGTTTGGACATTTTCATCCTCTTCTGATATTGAGTCACTAGAGGTTGGGAGTGGTACAGTAATAGGATCCACTTGGCATGAACAAGTCTCAAATTTATATTGAATCATCATAGGCTGATGTCCGGTCGCCGAACATCAGTGTTCCCTCGAACCAGATGGTTCGGGCTTGTTACTATCTCAAATTGCACCAACTTTTTTCATCGACAATTATACGCATCTTTAGGGTCTGATTGACCTGGTGAATCATTAAGATCAAGATTAGGAACATACACTGTTACGTGATCTGATCCCTTTTCTTTGATACTTAACTTATCCATTTTCTGAGCATTAAGTACTGGTTGATCTGGTACTGCTTGATCTGAGGCAGATTTCTCTTGTTCAGAAGATGCCTCATCAAAGACCACATGAGGTGTCTCCTCCACAACTAGGGTTCGCCTGTTGAATACCAAGCTTTGCTAGTTGAGGAATATCCTAAGAATATACCCTCATCTGACTTAGCTTCAAAAGTTTTCAACTGACTCTTCCCATTGTTGTGAATAAAACACTTGCACTAAAAACATGGAAGTAAAAAACACGAGGTTTTCTACCCTTCCATAGTTCATAGGTGTTTTGAAGTGAATCTTAGTCGAGAACATCCTGCTCGAAAGTATGACATGTCTTTGTGTTGATAGCTTCCTTTCGTAAACGGTTTGGAGTTACATGTTCAGCCAACATTGTGCGAGCAACTTCTTTGAGTGTTCTGTTTCTTCATTCTGCTACGCCATTCTTTTGTGGTGTTCTGGCGGCTGATGTTTCATGTTGTATACCAAACTCAATGCAAAAATTAGTAATAAAGGTGTTCAGAAACTCTGTACCTTTATCTAATCTGATTTTCACAATACTGACACCCTTCTCATTCTATAATCTCTTGAGCAGCTCAAATATCTTTGTTGTAGTTTCATTCTTCTTATACAAGAATACAACCCAGATAAACTTGGAATAATCATCCACGATTACAAGAGTGTATTTGCGTCCGCTGAAACTAAGTGGAGTAACGGGTCCAAATAAATCCATGTGAAGTAGTTGCAGTACTTTGCTGGATGTTGGTCCTAGGATACCCTTAAATGAGGCTTTAGTCTGTTTTCCCTTCTGACATGCGACACATGTCTGATCCTTAGAGAATACCTCATTCGGGAGACCCTCAACCAGGGACATCCTTGCTATCTTGTTAAGAGTCTTAAAGTTCATATGACTCATTCTCTTGTACCAGAGCCAACTGCTACTTTTGGAACTCCTAACAATCAGGCATGCATTTCTTGGACAATTGTTCCAGTCTGCAGTGTAGATCGTTCCCTTTGTGGAACCAGTTAGAAAAATCTGTTGAGTAGCTCGATTCTTGATAGTGCATTGATCAGTTGAGAACTCAACACTGAATCCGTTGTCGCAGAATTGTGAAACCGATAATAGGTTGTGCTTCAAACCAGCGACATACGAGACTCCAGTAACCTGTACATCATCATTCTCTAAGGTTCTGAATCCTCTGGTGAAACCAAAGTTATCTTCATCAAAGAGTACATGTGGGCCTTAAAGTTCAGATGACTCATTCTCTTGTGCCAGAGTCAACTACTACTTTTGGAACTCCTAACAATCAGGCATGCATTTCTTGGACAACTGTTCCAGTCTGCAGTGTAGATTGTTCCCTTCTTGGAACAGGTTAGCAAAATTTGTTGAGTAGCTCGATTCTTGATAGTGTATTGATCAGTGTAGAACTCAACACTGAATCTGTTGTCGTAGAACTGTGAAATCGATAATAGGTTGAGCTTCAAACCAACGACATATGAGACTCCAGTAACCTGTACATCATTATTCTCTAAGGTTCTGAATCCTCTGGTGAAACCAAAGTTATCGTCACCAAAGAGTACACGTGGGCCTTCTTGTTCTATGTATGAGCTGAGGAGATGTTTGTTTCCAGTCATGTGCCTTGAGCACCCACTATCGATGTACCAGATAATTGCTTGTACACCTCCTTTATTGGTCAAACCCACGCGAACCTGCAATCAAATCAAGGTTTAGGTACCCCTGTAAGATTGGGTCCCGAGGGGTTAGTGTTACCTTTCGGGATCCAAACAAACAGGCACTTCTATGGTAATCATCAAGATCGAAGGCTTTAATTTGTCTCCTATAAGCATCTACATAATCATACATCTCTTCATGTGCTTTCCGGTCAAGATGATTATGAGTGTGAATCTTGGATGAATCAGAGACTTGGGATTTTTCTTTGATTAGTTCGCTTTCTTTTAATCCAAAGGTGGTTCTCGTGCGATATCCCTGGATTTCTGGTTAAAGGGGTAGGTCTGCTACCATCAAAAGATTCATATCCCTTTTGCACAAATGGATTATGCAGTTTACCCTTAGCATGCTGATTAGGCAGCTTGACCTGATTAGGTCTCAGATCAGACTTTTCCTTGCGAGATTGTCCTTTTCGATTCCTAATCACCGACAGTCGAGGTTTCTTCGTAAGAATAGTATTCTTTTTTGTTGATTCCTCTACCGATGCTTGATCAGGTGAGATCCATTTATGTTCTCTTTCTGATCAGGCACTCGTCTTTCCTATTCAGCAGGTCTTTTTCCCTTCTTCGATATAGATTTGGCATATCGTGTATCTTGTCCGTAAATCTTCCTAGATTCGGTTTTTGGACCGAACCAAAGTTGACATATGAGGATCCGTATGAACTATCAAACCCAATACCCTTTTTTATCGCTTGGCTTCCGAAAGTAGCTTCTATTTCATCAACATTTTTAGAAGTTTTTCCAAAAATCTCTACTTTCTTTCGCAAAATGTCCTCACTTTGTTTTAGACTCTCATGAAGTCGGAAGAGTTCATCAAACTTAGCTTGGAGGATTTTGAGATCATCAGCTTGCTGTTTGTTGATAGCTTGTTGTTCCTTAACCAGTTTACCCTGGATCGAAGAGCTGACTTTCAGAAACTCCAGCTCGGCAATCATCTTCCGAATAGTCTCAACCGATTTCATTCAATTTTTACTTACAAAGATTATCCTCGACAAGTCAATGTTCTCAAATTTAGCTTATCGTTCTCAGCTTCCACTAAAGTATAAGTGTCTACAACATTAGAGAGATCATCAAGCAATTGCTCATTGTAGAGTTGCAGGTCAATCTTCCAAAGCAGTGTGGAAACAAAAAACACAGAAGGTTTAGAGGTTACCTCGGTTTGATCAAGATCCTTAGCCATGAGATGGATGTCGCCATCGATGAGAACATCGATCGTCGAAATCGCCGACATCATCGAGTGGTCATCGTGCGTAAGTCTTCTACGATGAATAACCGTAATCATCTCGATGGCGTATAGGAATCATCTATCCCGGATGTATCGCGAACCATGGCTTTTTTCGCTCTATCTTTGCTCTTCTATTTCGCTTTATCTTCTTTCTTTTGGAGTCGTCGTCTGCAGTAGTGACCTGGTTTCTGACAGTTGAAACATGTTCCGTGTTCCGCGAATTTCTTCCGCCAGTGAATCATTTCTTCAGTAGGATCCGCCGTGACTTCCTAGTTTGGGTCAGAATCGTAATTCCATCCGCCTGACCATTGTCTCTTCTATCATCGTAACGATCATCTCTTTCTTATCTTCTCGGTCATCTATACGATCATCTCTTTCCGTCACGTAATCCATTCCTTTCTTGTGATATGTCCGTAGATCTCCTATCTCTTCCTCTGTTGTTCTGATAGTCTCTATAAAATTTTTGATATTTTCCAAGTTGAACGTTGGATTGTTCAAGCTTTCTGGTCAGCAAAGCAATCTGTTAAGCCTGACTCATGATGTTTCCAATTGCTTCAAAGAGATTTCGACCGTCGCTAGTGCTTTTGAATGCAACTACTTTTGATGTGGCAAGTGTAGCTTCAGCAGGTGACTCGTCTTCTTCTTCTTGACCTATTTCAATTAGGTCGAATTCATGAACCTTTAAACTGAGAAACAAGTTGTTTGGCTTCATCTTCGCAATATCTTGACAATCATTTATCACCGTTACTTTCATGTCCCATTTCTTGGCCAGGGACCTCAAGATCTTGTAGTTGATGTCTTTGTCAGACATTTCTCGTCCCAGCTCACGAAGCTTGTTGAGTGACATGGTGATTCTTCCATCGAGTTGATTTATGGTTTCATTTGGCAGCATCTTGAGTTTTTCAAACTTTACCAGTTCATCTTGCAATCTGTTGTCCTTAATCAGATTGTTTCTTCAGACATCTTCGCAAAGAGTATCCCACATCCGCTTGCGCCTTGAGATACTTGATCTTCTCACGCGTTATCTTGTCCATCGCCTTCATGATGATATGTCCGCAACAAAGATCCAGATAGGACAATATCCTTTCCTCGCATCCATCGCTGAAGGACTCTTTTTCGATTCTAGCTCCAGTTGGATATTCTGGATCACCTCCTTCAGCTGGGTTGTTGTAATAAATGATGAGTCATTGTTCAAGAACTTCCATCACTCTGCTTATCGCACCCATATATTGTTGCTCATGAGTATGGTCCAACAAGATACTCATCAATAGAGAACTTAGTGCATCATGATACATATCCAAGTATTATCCATGTTGTATGTGAGTTTTGAAAATAGATGAGTTTTAAAACAGATTTTTCAAGATCTGTTCAAGTGACCACAATGGTTCTTCCTCAAGAACCGATGATACTCAAAGTCAGTGGTCCGTAGAACCACTGCTCTAATACAACTTGTAGGTCCCGAACGGGTTTTAGTGAGGCCGAAGTCTAGAGGGGAGGGGTGAATAGACTTCTTAAATTTTTTCGTGGGATTAGGTGTGAATAGAAAGTTGCCTGATTAGAGTGCATGTGAATTAATTTGGACTGATATCCAATTTATTGATCGTCTAGGGGCAGATCAGTTCGATGTCTATCAGTTTAACTGATGTACGGAAGATAAAATTAACCCGTGTGAAAAACTAGTTTTCTCAAATCAGATTCTAAGTAATATGTATTGGATCAGATGACAAAATGTCAAACTGATCAGATCAGTTGCTCGGTGCAAATCTGATACAGACTTAAAATATGCATGCAATAGTTAAACAGGTGTGTGCAGATAGTGTAAAATAAATAAAGCAAGTGAAGGCAAACAAGATTTTTATAGTGGTTCGGACAACTTTTCCTACGTCCATTATTCCGTATCAGCAGGGGCACCAACTTAACCAACTGGACTTAGTTTAATGTGTTAGTCCAACACAGTACACCAGATGTTTCAAGAGTTCTCACTCAACCAATCCCAGAAATCAGAACTAGAAATCCTAGTCTGAAATCTTGCTAAACAAACTTAACCTAACCTTTGGTTTGGGTATAAGATTTGTTGTGTTCCAACTGGAAATCTATCCTAGTATTTGGGTAGCATAAAGCTAAAGGATTAAATTTATGTGCTAAGAACTATGGGATGAACACTTAGAAAATATTCTTGGTTTTATGTTCTTCGTGCGGAAATTACAAATAGCTTGAGCTTGATGATAATTTCAGTAACCTTACTATGAAGGTATGATCCCATATATATATATAGGCACGAAATCGAATTAGCCGTTGGAGAGCAATTCAAATTTCAATCTATCTAAGGTAGGTTTGCAGGATGGATATGACGTGCACAAAGGCGGCATGGTCGAAAGCATGCAAGTTTGTCCTTTATAGCCGTTTGACTGTGATCCGCCGAATCCCGCATTGTCAGCTCCGTACATGTGACTTAGTTTGACATTTTGCTTGTCTGATAAACTCGTATGACTTTGGTGAACCTATGGTTGTCACCTGATTGAGCTGACCTGATCAGTTAAAACTGATTAGCCTACCTGATTGAGTCTTCTGATGTAGGTTGTCTTAGCACAACTTACAGACTCTATCTCCTTCTTCTGATGTAGGTTATCTGAGGTCTTCTGGTCTTGTTCTTCTGGTAGTCATTTGATCTTCAGGTCTTCTGATTCTTCAGCTTCATGTCTTTACCTGATCATCTGACTATCTGACTTGTCTAGTCTTCTGATCTTCTTGACTTGACCTATACATATTGAGTTCCCCCTCAATATGTGACCCAATTAATACATCAGTTGTCTATACATCTCAAATTGTCATCCTATCCTCGATTCTAAATCATCAAATACCTAATGTGTCCTAACCGGGTCCTATTACAACCTATTTTGGAACTTCCATCAAAATTACAAATTTTCCAACATCTTGGGCAATATTATTAGTTACATGACGATTGCTAAGATTTAATATGGAGAATCGTGTGCAAGTACGTCTTGCTTGATTTGTCCCTTTGGGAGGCTCAAAAGTTTTGTCATAATAAATCTTGCAAGTGGAATTAGTTTCCAGTATGGATAATAATGTTGAGCCGTTTCCTGAACCAAGGAAAAATATATTAATTAATATGAAGCTCTTCAGTAGCTTAAATTAATTAATGGACTAGATAATCTTAAACACAGGAAATAATGACTGGGAGTCATATTAACAGTAATATGGGTTAAGATGGATAGTGCAATATTAATTATGTAGTAGGATTAATTAATATTTATGGGCTTGAATAATATTGTGGCTCAATATTAATAATTCAAGGTCCATTGGAAGGTCCAATCTTAATTCTCCTAAAGGCCCCTCAAGTAGCCCAAAGATAAAGTCCAATAACTGAAAAAGATGATTAAAATAAAATAAATTATTGTTGCCTATTTTTCCTAATTTTTTCGAAAATAATTAAGGAAGAGAGAGACTAGATTTTCTTGATATTTTTGGAAAGATTTTGAGGAATAAGTATTTTTGAGATACAAGTTTATCCCATAAATTCAAGATAAGTCAAAGATCTTAGTTCTTCCCTATTAATTGATAATTTTCGAAAATTATAAGTGCAAGAAGGAGGAGAAGATTTTGTTGGAAGATATTTTGGGAAATATAATATATTGGATATATTCAAAATTGTATCTTATGGAAAAACAATGAAATTTCCTAAAGTCCCATAAAATTATTTATTTTTATCATCTGAATTAGATCCACTTTTATATCAATAATTTGTGGG